>JAMPIV010003908.1:0-600000 GCA_024509875.1 Oreohelix idahoensis | reverse complement strand
CCATATGTCAAGACTGGGACATAGGTGGAGCGATATACAGCCATTTTCGTTTTCTTACCAACCTCTCTCTTGCTGAGGAATCCTCGATTTATTTCCTGAAAAAGTCTCCCAGCTGCTGCTTTTCGAGTGGCCAACTCTTCTTTGATGCCTCCTTTTCGGTCTATAATAGCTCCGAGATATTTAAAGTGGTCGACCTGCTCCAGGACCTGTTCTCCCAGCTTAATCTGATGTCTTCTTTCTTCTCGTGATATCACCATGGATTTTGTTTTAGAGCTACTTATGACCATCCCTCTCTTCTCCAGCTCTTCCTTCCAGACTTGCAGGTTGGATTGGAGATGTGCCTCTGATTTAGCAATCAGGGCAACATCATCAGCAAATGCCAGCTCTGAAATACATACCTGTCTCATCTTTCAGTACCTCACTGAATACTTTCTTGTTCTCTCCTTACATGACTTGATAACATCGTCTATGATGAGTATGAAAAGATAAGGTGACAGGATATCACCTTGTCTTACACCAGTGGTGGTACTGAACTCTTCTGACTTATGGTTTGCTGTCCTCACATAATTCCTGCAAGACTTGTAGAAACTCTGTATAGCATGAATCAGAGGTGCTGGAATGTTCTTCCTTGCCAAACAGTTCCAAAGTTTGCTCCAGGGGACCCTGTCAAACGCCTTTTCCAGATCTATGAAACAAAGATGGATCTCACTCTTATACTCAAGGGCCTTTTCACTCAGCTGTCTGAGTGTGAAGATTGGGTCTTGAGTACTTCGGTTTGCTCGGAATCCGCACTGGACCTCATCCAATTGTGGCTCAGCTAGGCGTCGGAGTCTCTGCTCTAGGATTCTAGAGTAGATTTTACTAGGGACGCTGATAAGGTTGATAACGTTGGATTTTTATTCCCGTTAATGATATCCACCAAAAGATAAGTGGATGGAAGCAGACATCATCATCATCATCAGTTGATAAGATCTCTATGGTGTTGTTTGCTCCACTGTAGGGTATGGAATGTCAACTTGACCTACGCAGTGGTGTGTAGACATGGATTGAGTGTATAATGTGCGAATGATGATAAAGGTTCGTGGTGTTGACAAAAAATGTTCTTTTCTCACACTCATGTATGGCTGGAAGTCATCGACACCAACGACTGTGTACCTTTTCTAAAGTTTAATTGGACGTACACACTCGACAGCACAGATAGTGACAAATCACAGGTTGCCATAATACATCATAGTACAGTGGATAAATGGTCTTGCAATGTTACATGGGCACTCATGTAGAATAAGTGTATAATGGACTGTCAGTAGCCAAGCACTCAATATCGCCCATCCATATATCATCTGACTTCACTGACTGAGCACGTCAGCTTATAAACAATATTTCAGATGGCTTCTAAACCTAATCCCGTCTAGCGACGATTCTTCAACATAATGTTCAGCACATATTTTTCCATATAATAATATTGAACCGCTAATAACGGGTTCTCATGTGTAGCAGTGATCTCTGGACTAAACAAGCGATAATACGGGCATCCCTTTTCTCTTCTTGAAAGTCACTACATGTTTTGGTTCCAAGATGGCTTCACTCGTGAGCTGTCACTCACGTTTGGATACAGATAATGAATCTGTCCTAAAGTTAGTCATTCATAAAAACATTTCATTGCTCTGTAGATTTGATCATGAACAATTGACTGCAATCTACAGGATATAGTGCTGCTAGGAATCGAAGTCGTTTTCATCGAGTCAAATATATTCTCTTAGACATTCAAATCGTAACTATCGAAAATGGTGGCTTCGATCGAGAGTTCATAAGAGTATCTTTGATTACCTTGGTATAGGAAATATGAAACTGCCATTCCTTGGCAATACGACTAAACACTGGGGTAAAGCATACACGATAGGTTTAGACGACTATCACCTTCCCCACAAATACTGAGATCACTTTTTCCCCGGCGACAGGCCGACATGGAAAACACACAGTCCCTATCAGGACGAAGCCAAATCACACCACACTCTAGCGACACATCCGCCGAATAGCCTTCGCCCTCTCTAGAGACAACAGAACATATAGTTCGACTTAGATATGTAAAGATATACAGATATAAGACAGACTCGTCCTACTCAGACAAACAATACACATAAATTCAGGCCATAGATATTCTGAAGCAAGAACAATCTATTATTACCCAAACAACGAATAAATCGCAGTAAAATGGATCTATCCGCGGAGTTTGATCGAAAGAGCCGACACAACTTTCAAGGGAAGTAACTCAATAATGACTTTCCCTTAAGCACTAAAAAAATTACCTATGTATAATATTGTAAGATATCAAAGACTGCACGTAACAGTCTTACCACACCTCCCGGGAAAAAAAAAATGGAACATTTTTTTTTTTTTTGAAATACATCTAGGAGCAACGTACAATAGGCTCACAACGCATGAATAATGCGCAGATGAAAATATCAGGAATACCTATAACGCCTAATATGAGGCTAAGTCGACTTATGGAGCGACTGGTGAGAATGTGTCTCATAAACTGAGAGAAATTATTTCTCTACAAGTATATTTTTCCAGGAAGGTGTCATCAAAGTATAATACAATTCTGGCAATTACACAATGCCTAAAAAATTCATATCATCATTTCGCATTAGATATCTTAAATTTATGATTTATGAAGAAAAAATCATCAAAGCACAGCGGTGAATAAACATCAATGAACCGCTATGTAGTGATACAATCATTATATTATTAAATTACAAATGTGTATCTATCATGATATAGAAAAGGAACTACTATAGAACTAGACATATCAAGAAGTCTAAGCCCTAATAGTTATGTGGAATCATGTGGGCATCTTGACAGAATGTCTGCCATCACATTATCTGATCCACGAATAGCTCGCACAGAGAAATGAAAAGGTTGAAGAGCAATTGCATATCGAGTAGACCTCGAGCTCTTCAAATTCTTACTCTGTATAGCAGTAAGAGCTTTTTGGTCGGTTTCTACTATGAAATGTGCGCCTAGAAGGAATCTCTGTAGTTTGAGGATCGACCAAACCATAGCTAATAGCTCACGGTCTAAAACCGAATAATTCCTTTCTGCCGCATTAAGTTTTCTGGAAATATACATTACAGGATGCAGAGTTCCAGAGTACTCTTGCATTAGTGCCGCTCCAATCCCAGTGGATGAAGCGTCACTACGAAGAACGAATGTCTTATCTTTAGTGGGTAGCACTAAAATAGGTGGTGTTGAAAACAGTGTTTTAATCTTATCCAGAGAGCATTGACATTCCTGAGACCAGTGGACCACATTAGGCGAACCTTTCTTTAGAAGTGTTGAGAGAGGTGCCATGATAGAGGATAGATTCTGAATGAATCTGCCATAAAATTGAATAAGACCTAACAGACTTCTCACCTGTTTTTTAGTCTTAGGGATTGAGATGTTAAGTATCTTACTAGTATTATGGTCCTCTGTCTTTAGGAAACCATGACCAACTCGATGGCCTAGGAAAGAAATTTCGCTAAAACCAATATAGGCTTTAGAGGGTTTCGCTGTCAGGTTGTGCTCACGCAAAGTAGACAGCAATTCATCTAACCCTGAATAGTGATCTTCCCAAGTATCGCTGAAAAGACAGATGTCGTCTAGATATGCAATGACATCGACCGATAAGATAGGATTCGGCGCATCATGCGTACGAATGTAGCTGGTGCGTTCATAAGACCGAAAGGCATAAAATTCCATTGGAACAAACCTCTAGGTGTTGAAAAAGCCGTGAGAGGTTTGGCGCGTTCAGATAAAGGAACTTGCCAATATCCTTTAGACAAATCAAGTTTAGTGAAAAAATGAGATTTGGAGAGTCGAGTAAGTAGCTCTTCCAGTAAAGGCATAGGTTCGGCATCGAACTTCGTTACTTGATTCAATTTTCGATAGTCAACGCAAAGACGTATGTTATTGTCTTTTTTTACGCACAATAACCATCGGCGAAGAATATGCAGAGGTGGATGGTTCGATTATTTTCAAATCTATCATCTCATCCAACTCTTTCTCGACCTGTGCTTGAAAATGTATAGGTATAGGATAAGGTCTAATCCTAATAGGAGTATGGTCAGTTAGAACAATGTCATGTTGAATGACATTCGTTTGTCCAGGGATGTCAGTGAGTACATCCTGAAATGTTTGCAACATAGTTGAAACTTGTCGCTGTTCTCCTAGAGACAAATCAGGAGAGACAGTAACGTTCTTCCATGATTCACTGGAATGAAGTGGGATCATTGGAAGAGGAAGATTTACATCTGAAAAACTTGTTTCCTCATCCTGTATCACGGACAGTGATGAGTAATGACCATGTGGTACTGGAGAATTGTCCGTTGCTTGGAAAATGGGTTGCAAATAATCCGGACGTTCATGGAATTCAGTAAGCATATTGATGTGGAAGGTTTTATGCTTCCCATCAATATCGACAATATAGTCGACATCGGAAATTTTCGATATTATATCGTACGGACCTTTCCAAGAAATAAGTAATCTGTTTTCCCTACAAGGTAGTAATACAAATGCTTTGTCACCAGGACAAAGTTGTCGTAAGCATCTCTTCTTATTGGCAAATTGCCTTGCCTTCTGTTTCGCAAATTCAGAAGAAGAAGTTGCTAATTTGCATGCTTCGATAATCTTTTGTCTCAACGCGATGACATATTCGTAGGATGACTTTGTGTCATCGTCAATATTGTCAGATGTTATGAGATCGTGAAGCAACGACATAGGGCCACGCGGACGCGCGCCAAAGACGAGTTCAAAGGGAGAAAATCCCGTATGTTCATTGGGTACCTCTCTGTAAGCGAAGAGGGCCGCAGGTAAAACTCTGTCCCAGTCCTGAGGATGATCCTCAGTTATCTTCCCCAGTAAGTTTTTAAGTGTTCTATTAAGGCGTTCGACCATACCATTAGACATTGGATGGTAGATACTATTTAAAGATCTATCTATCTGCAGAGTAGACATTACTTGAGACATGGTATCTGATATTAGTTGGGTGCCATGGTCTGACAATATCTCTCCGGGGAACCCCAGACGAGAAAATATAAGCCAAAGAGCATCTGCAATATCAGCAGTAGTAATGCTCTTCAGAGGAATAGCCTCTGGCCAACGTGTGCACATATCAACACACGTCAAGATAAACTGATGTCCTCTGGCAGACTTGATCTTAAATGGACCAATTATGTCTATTGCCATTTTTTGGAACGGCCGAATAGGAATGTCCGCCGCCTGAATGGGTGCAGCATGCCGTGGACCTTTGGATTTAACTTCCTGACATACTTTACAAGATCGACAATAAATCCGTATGTCCTTGTTTACCAATGGCCAAAAGAAAGCCGCAAGGACTCTTGACTTAGTACGGGAAAAACCCATGTGTCCAGCACACTGAGAGTCGTGAGCGTGCTGCAAAATTTTAACTCTCAAATTCTTGGGAACCAGGATTTGAGAATGACTTGACGTAATGGAGTCTTGAACCATACGTACAAGTACGCCACTCTTCTTTGTAATCCACGATTTACGACTTGTGTCTTTATTCGGATCACCTTTAGTTGCAAGAATGAAGAATTTCTTCAGAGTGGGATCATCTTCTTGCTGTTTTATAAACGAGTCACGAGAAATTACCAAGGGATTATCTTGGTTATGCACTTCATTATTTTCAATAGATGAAGTTTGAGGCATATTAAGAGCCTGAGCTCTAGTGACTACAGCGTTAGCAATCTGCATGTTTTGCCTTCCCCACGTGGAAATTTGTTGCGGAGTGCATTCTTTGACTCCATGAATGCGACCGATGATGAGGTCAGCGATCGGATTCGGAAGAAGACATGCGTGTACATCTCCTGTAAAGAAAGGAGTAGCAATCCTAATGATAGCAGTAGAGTATTTCTCTAATGTGCCGCCAAATGTTACACATTTGACTACTTGTCCAGTGGCACGGGAAGGATCTACGAGTGACTGCCTAACACCAATTGTGGTGCATCCAGAATCAAATAGCACAGAGACTGGATTGTTATTCACTAAACCCTTATGTAAGACAAGAGAACCTCTTCCATCATGCGCGACTGATGCCGGAAGAGCAGGAAGAGGATGGCCACAGCTTAAAGTAGACACTGTGGTTGGCTCAAATAGCGTTTTGCATTGGGGGCACTGAGATGCTCTCCCAAAATCAAAAGCGGCACATGCCATATTACTAGCATCATTATTATCTTTACTCTGTTTATAGGCTTCATTGGACTCTTGTTGTGCAGAGTTTGCCTGAAAATGTGGTTTATGTCTTTTGTATTGAGATCTACCTCGGTTATTATCACCTCTGTAGTTATTGTTACCTCTATTGTAACCCCTATTTGGGTTTGAGTCATAGTTCCCTTGGTTACCATTATCATATTCATTATAATGAGTATCTCTGTAATTATGATCTTGTTGACTCCAAGACGGATAACCCTGATAGTTTCTATAATTACTTCCTCTACGGAAATTCCTATAATTATGACCACCCCTGTGTCGAGAGCTATCAGCTCGTCTCCAGTTCTTTGAAGAAGAACCCTGAAATGATTGGTTACCTTGGTTTTGATAACTATTATGGTTACCTTTTTTATCAAATCTGTTTTGAGGTCCCTGAAATCTGTGTGAATAATTGGGATTGTATGGTGTTGCTGAAGCAACTGGCATACTCTCCTTAATCTTAGTGTTGCCAAAAGTCACGTCGGGGTGTGCAGTGACATATTGGGAACAATATTCTTCCATTTCTTTTAGAGATTTAGGTTTACGCTCATGTATAAATTCAAGGAAAGGTTTGTTCACACATGACATAATCTTATCTCTGAGCAACAAATCCATAAGTCCTTCATACGTTTTTTCTGTTTTGGAAAGCTCAATCCAACGATCAACTGTGAGACGTGCCTTTGCAGTGAATTCTGAGAATTCTACACCCGTCTCAGGCACCATCGTTTTAAATAAAAGGCGATAGCCTTCCTCACTTAGCTGATATTTTTTTATCAAAGCCGCCCTAATGACATCATAATTATCCTTATCTGCTTCTCCTACAAGGCATAATCTAGTCAAAGATTCACCTTTCAAGTTTTCTGATAATTGATTAGCGTATTGTGATTTATCCACATTATGTGTACGACAAGAACGTTCAAATCTATCCAGCCAGAATGTAATATCGTCACTGGACTGATTGAACGGTGGAACCTTAACCTTGTAAGTAGAAGGTTTACCATTACCACTAGATGCCTGATTAACATTACTCATACTTGTCAATCTCAATTTCTCTAACTCAAATTCATGTTCTCTTATTGCTTTTTTCTCTTCAGCATCTAATCTTTTTTGTTCAGCCTCCCTGTCTAATCTTTTTTGTTCAGCTTCCCTGTCTAATCTTTTTTGTTCAGTTTCACTGTCTAATCTTTTTTGTTCAGCTTCCCTGTCTAATCTTTTTTGTTCAGCTTCACTGTCTAATCTTTTTTGTTCCGCAGCAGCTTCTCTTTCTAATTTTTTTTGTTCAGCTGCAGCTTCTCTTTCTAATTTTTTTTGTTCAGCTTCAAATCTCCTTTCCTCCACCTGCATCTGCAATTTCTTTTGTTCAGCAGCAGCCTCAGCTTCTCTTTCTAATCTTTTCTCTTCCGCCATAGCTTTTCTTTCTTCTGCAGCTAATCTTTTCTCTTCTGCAGCTAATGCTTTGTCATATTGAGCAACTGCCCATTGTTCTAATTGTTGACCAGTCTTATCAAGGGCTTTCCCTTGTGTAATGAAGTATTCTAATGTAGCCATGATGTCTAACAATAATACTAATCACCTGAATCAATAATAATACCACAAGTTCTCAATGACTTGATTAATCAGTATACTATCCCAATATCTGTGGGTCACAAGCCTTTAATAAGGTCTTGTATAATAGTAATAATAATCAGGTACTGGTTTATACCATAATCCAAGTGCAGTGCACAGGCAATTGTGTCTTATGAAATATACCTATATAAAACATATGTCAACCAACAGAATACATAAAGTACAAATAGGACTGACAATACAAGAACGTTTGCAGAAATCAAAATAAATCAAATAGGGAAATCAATGAAAATAATCACTGAATCTGCAAAGAATAACAACACAAATGACGTCACAATATATGAATATAAATTGAGAATAGAACTGAAAGATAGAAAAGGTTAGACCAACAAATTACAAACAAATCAAAACAAAACTAAAGAACAAAGAAATATTACAAAAATAACAATAATTACAGACTTCACAGCTAACACAAAAGCAACAGTTGTCGCAGCAAATTTTCAATCAAGAAAATTGCACCTATAGAAAACGCCCACAACGGACCCTCTATGACGTGGGATATTCTGTTGTGAGGACGCCGCCCAACCTTAAACACAACCCGCTGACATAGAAACTAACATACTATACAAACAAATAACATGTAAACATAAATATATATAAAATTATGTGTATGATAGTATGTGTTGCAAAATAGGCTCAGTTTTACAGTAATGGCAAAGTTATTTTTATGAAAACAAACAAACTGCCACTTTATTCAATTAAACATTCTGGCCTTAAATATTAAAGTTCATATATGGAAAACAAGAAGATCCATCGATGAAAATAGGACTTCTTAGTTCACTCATACTGTCTTCCTGTTAACATTGACAAGAATTGATCCAACTGTTCTGTGAAACTCTATAATGTCTAATGTAAAAAATGTCAACAACGCTGACCTACATACTGCATTCACCTGACAGGTCACGTGACGAAGTGTTGACAAAGAGCAAACCAATACTGCAAGTGTGTCGTATCAGCCACAGGAAACGGTCTGGTATCGGTAATCTGTTGACTTCTGAACTTCTGCGAGGTCAAACCCAGAAAGCTGGTCCACCAGTTGATAAGGTTGATAACGTTGGATTTTTATTCCCGTTAATGATATCCACCAAAAGATAGATATAAGTGGATGGAAGCAGACATCATCATCATCATCAGTTGATAAGATCTCTATGGTGTTGTTTGCTCCACTGTAGTGTATGGAATGTCAACTTGACCTACGCAGTGGTGTGTAGACATGGATTGAGTGTATAATGTGCGAATGATGATAAAGGTTCGTGGTGTTGACAAAAAATGTTCTTTTCTCACACTCATGTATGGCTGGAAGTCATCGACACCAACGACTGTGTACCTTTTCTAAAGTTTAATTGGACGTACACACTCGACAGCACAGATAGTGACAAATCACAGGTTGCCATAATACATCATAGTACAGTGGATAAATGGTCTTGCAATGTTACATGGGCACTCATGTAGAATAAGTGTATAATGGACTGTCAGTAGCCAAGCACTCAGTATCGCCCATACATATATCATCTGACTTCACTGACTGAGCACGTCAGCTTATAAACAATATTTCAGATGGCTTCTAAACCTAATCTCGTCTAGCGACGATTCTTCAACATAATGTTCAGCACATATTTTTCCATATAATAATATTGAACCGCTAATAACGGGTTCTCATGTGTAGCAGTGATCTCTGGACTAAACAAGCGATAATACGGGCATCCCTTTTCTCTTCTTGAAAGTCACTACATGTTTTGGTTCCAAGATGGCTTCACTCGTGAGCTGTCACTCACGTTTGGATACAGATAATGAATCTGTCCTAAAGTTAGTCATTCATAAAACATTTCATTGCTCTGTAGATTTGATCATGAACAATTGACTGCAATCTACAGGATATAGTGCTGCTAGGAATCGAAGTCGTTTTCATCGAGTCAAATATATTCTCTTAGACATTCAAATCGTAACTATCGAAAATGGTGGCTTCGATCGAGAGTTCATAAGAGTATCTTTGATTACCTTGGTATAGGAAATATGAAACTGCCATTCCTTGGCAATACGACTAAACACTGGGGTAAAGCATACACGATAGGTTTAGACGACTATCACCTTCCCCACAAATACTGAGATCACTTTTTCCCCGGCGACAGGCCGACATGGAAAACACACAGTCCCTATCAGGACGAAGCCAAATCACACCACACTCTAGCGACACATCCGCCGAATAGCCTTCGACCTCTCTAGAGACAACAGAACATATAGTTCGACTTAGATATGTAAAGATATACAGATATAGACAGACTCGTCCTACTCAGACAAACAATACACATAAATTCAGGCCATAGATATTCTGAAGCAAGAACAATCTATTATTACCCAAACAACGAATAAATCGCAGTAAAATGGATTTATCCGCGGAGTTTGATCGAAAGAGCCGACACAACTTTCAATTTATGTCATCTTCATCACCATTGGTTTCATCTTCTGTGCTAGTGGTTATCATTTCTGATGCTTGACCTTGCTCACCATCAAGGAGTTGGTTTTTGTATCAATTGCTTTATATGATGACGTAGCCAGTTTTATGTAAACCTTTTATTGGTCGTCTCGTGCGACATGCCAGACGTAGCATTAGGCTTACTCTTTCTTTGCCTCATCAAAGTCCCCAGGTACTACACCAGGCAATAACAATAATAATAATAATAGCGATATATAGGGAGACAATTCTTACCTTTATCTTGTCCAGGACACACTGAAACATCTTCCCTGTGTTTTCATTCTCCAATTATCTTTTTCTGTGATCTCTCTCTTTCCCCCAGCTTCTCTTCCGCGCTACCATCCCTGTTAGATGTCGGGTAATATTCGTCCAATTGTCTTTTATTTGCTCTGTGTTTCTTTCTGCTCTTCTACAACATTGTACATCAGCTTTACAAGTACGCAGCAGACACGTATGCCCTCGTAGATTAGATAATCCTCTGTCTACGACGTCAATGTCACCCTGGCCTGTCTTCTATGACAATTTATCTGTCCTCTCGTTTTTCAGCCATTTTCGAGTTGTTGCCCCTGGAAAAAATAAAATGCACTAAGACAAACTAAATATTAAAATGCTTAAAAAAAAATAATAATTAAATTAGTTATTTCCCCTGGAAGATAAAAATTTAAATACAAACAGAACGAGTTGTTTCCCTCGGAAGATAACATTTTATAAAAAGTGAAAAAAAAATGTATATAATACTTGGAATGAGTTGTTTACCTGAGAAGATAACAATTCTTATAAAAACTGAAAGAAGACATGGGATAAGACAAGGACATGGAAGTTATAAATTATGCAGGATATGAGTCGTAGAATATAAGGTATATACGCGCATGCGCGTGTGTGAGTGCGTTTTTGTATCGCGGTTGTGTGTGTTCTTGGTTGAATGTTTTTGTGTTTGAAGTATGGGAATGATTTCAAGAGGGGGGAGTGTGTATGTGTGCGATTGTGAATGTGATCAGTGGGATTTGTGTGCAGCATGTATGTGTGTAGCATGTATGTGTGGAGCAATCGAGTAAGCGTAGTGTGGTTAATATGCTTGCTTCCAGTTCAAAGTTACTGGGCTCCGGATTAGAAACCTCGTTACGTCACACTTCAGTCTACCCAGATGAAAATGGGCACCTGTCTCTGCTCTAGAGCTTAGGAAGACAAGGGCAGCAAGGAAGAGAACTGGTCATTCCAACCTTCTAAAGCTGGGCCAAGCATAGTGAATTCTCTAACACTTCAATCCAGTACGGCAGTATTTCTTATGTGGCTACCTTTTCATTTTAGTATGAGAGTGTAATTATGTGTTTTCTTATGTGGCTACCTTTTCATTTTAGTATGAGAGTGTAATTATGTGTTTTCTTATGTGGCTACCTTTTCATTTTAGTATGAGAGTGTAATTATGTGTTTTCTTATGTGGCTACCTTTTGATGTTTTTTCATTTTAGTATGAGAGTGTAATTATGTGTTTTCTTATGTGGCTACCTTTTCATTTTAGTATGAGAGTGTAATTATGTGTTTTCTTATGTGGCTACCTTTTCATTTTAGTATGAGAGTGTAATTATGTGTTTTCTTATGTGGCTACCTTTTCATTTTAGTATGAGAGTGTAATTATGTGTTTTCTTATGTGGCTACCTTTTCATTTTAGTATGAGAGTGTAATTATGTCTTTTCGTATGTGTGTGTAAAATGCATATGAAGTTAAGTGTGTTTTTGTCTGTGAGTACTTACTTTTTGTGTTGGAGAGTTTACATACGTAGCCATCCTTAAAATGACTATGTGTGAGTCTTCGTGTGTTTGTAAAAGTGTGTATGCGTGTATAAATATATAGAAATGAGTGTTTCCGTGAGTGTGTTTAAGCTTGCTGTATAAAATGGATGCGTTAGTAACTGCACATGTGTGAGAGTATAGGTGTATGTGCTAGGGAGTGTATTAATGTGTGTGTGTTCTACTATAGCAATATATACGTTTTTGTGTGAATGTGTGTACGCTTTGTCATGTGTGGGCAGCGCATTTGAATAAGTCAGTGTGTGTATGTGAATATTCTAGAATAGTTATTGTACGAGTATATGAACTGCCATCACCGGTGTCAATACCTTGTCGAGGTATGGCGGCTTGCGTACCCTGATTACCCCCAGAGCTATACCAGCTGAGTTTTACTCCTGGAAGGTCCCAAGCCCGGATGAAAAAGGAGGAGGGCAGCCTGCATGGAGGCCGTAAGGAGGCAGCCCCTCCACCATGCAAAGGCACAACAGGCCAATCACCTGTTTGCTTTAAATTATGATTACGCGAACTACAAGAGAGAAAACCGGACTGATTCTAAAGGCGACGAACTGGAACGGACTACGGACTACGACTTATGGAACTTGGAACACAAGAAGTATAAATGGGAAGGAAGAGGAGCTGGTGGAAGAGATGAGGAAAGCAAAACTAGAAATCCTGGCTATAACGGAAACGAAGAAAAAAGGACAAGGAGTCATGGATCTCGATGGCAACACGTTGCTCTACAGTGGTGTACCCATATCTGAAACAGCTAAAGGGGGCGTGGGTTGCATTGTGGCCCAAAATCAAAAAGATAGTATCAAGGGATGGAACTTTGTCTCGGAGCGCATTATGGTTGTAAAACTAAAAGAAGGAGAAACCATAGTGTTGCGTGCATATTTTGACGCACATATTACAAAAATCGATATGGCTATTTAATATGGAAAAGATATAGACATTCATTCATTTGTGTATGAAAATGCTGTCTATGGGGAAAGCGAGATAATCCATGTTTGATTCACACTTTTGATTATAGGAGTAATCGTTCTTGATATTGATCCGGCGCACGGATATTGCTCTTATATCTGTACTTATTTTTTAGGGCCAGAAAATAGATTAATTTGCTTATTATGTTTATGGCCTGAATTCATATGTATTACATATTATTAGTACAAGTAGAATCAGTCCTATATTGAATATTTTGGATGGGTAGGCGGGACTAGATTCTTGTTATTCCGCTCTAGCGGAAGTATGAGTTGTCTTGACAAGTCGTGATGAGTTCCGATGTACCGTGATAATGGCGGGTACGCATTTTTTCAAAGGGCTGGTAGATTCTTAAGGAAAAATGATTTATGAAGTGGTTTTCTTCTAAAGGAGATGGTATCTCTACTAGAGTTTGTGTTAGAGACTCTCCTAAGGTACGGTACAATGTATAATTCGGACTCCATGTATTGCCAGACCCTATTTTGATGATCTCATGTCGGTTAGACCTAGATGGAACATTGTGCTTCGTATCGCTAGGGTCGTGTTTTGTATCGACGAAGATGACAGGCTTTCCTACAGCGGTTATGGCTACGTGAATTAACCTGATTACCGTAGAGCTGTATGGAAACATTTATGAAATGATTTATATGCCCAATTATAAATTAACTTTGGCTTATATTCACCTTCCTACGAGTGAGTGAGTGACAACTCAGGGAGGCGGCCATGTTATATTTCTGTCATCATATGTTTTGATCACTGCCAAGAGAACAGATTACATATCCTATTATCGGACAGTGGCAAGGAGATCTCAATCTTGATAGGAACCCCTTTTCGTGGTTTCATAATATGCTTCAAACTATGGACGTCAAGCAACTTTAGTTATTTACCGATCCGCCTTCACTGACGCGTTTTTAGTCAGATAGGGGATGCGGCCATAATGTATCATGACATTGAACTTTTGATGTACTACCCATTATTTACGAATGTGTCATGACTTTGGATCTGCTATGTATGCCTACAAATTGTGTGTCAACATACCCATGATGTACTCGTTATGTCCCAGTGTGTACGTCTGAATAAATTGTGTAAACAAAGATTCCAGCAGTCTGCATTGGTGCCTTGTAGACACAAGTGTATGAGTGATTAGATTGGTCAGAACACGAACAGTACACCATTCGCGTTAATCACACTCTACACTTCTACTCCATACATACACCATCCTGCGTCGGTTGAAGTGACCAAGTTTAGGGCCTGCTTCCCCTGGAACCTTAGAGGGAAACTACTATTTACAGCTGCCTTTGCCTTCCCTAATTCAGGACTAGGGTGAGTTACCCATTTACAGCTGGGTAAACTGGAGCATGCCTGATCTCAACAACTCTGTACACTTCTTTACAGATTGACACCTTACAGAGCGTGCGAGTGAAAGAAACTTTACAGTGGACAATACCAACTTTACACATAGTCAACCTGGTCATAGTGTATGGGCCAAATGAGGATGAGAGAACAGAGGTCAAGGAGGAATTCTTCGAGCTGCTTCAAAGGACAGTGGATGACTGCCTAGATGAAGTTATTATGCTCGGAGATTTTAATGCCAGAGTTGGAAATGACCATGCTAGATGGGGTGGAGTTATCGGAAGATATGGAGAAGATACTCTCAATGACAATGGAAAGCGACTCCTTAGATTCTGCAGTGAGCCAGAATCTGATCATTACAAACACAAAGTTCCCCCATAAGCGCATACATGCATACACTAGATGTGAACCAACCAAGAATGAGAAGTCAGTGATCGACTATGCCATTGTTCGGAGAAGCTCATTCAGATATGTCCGAGATGCAAGAGTCTGGAGGGGGCCAGAGATTGGAAGTGATCACTACCTGCTAACAATCAAACGAACAACTGAAAGAGTTGCTCAGCCTAGGAAATGCCCAACATCACGCAAGAAACCAAGTAAACGAGCAGGAGAAATGAGCATTAGGACCTACAAGCTGAGAGAGCCAGAAATTAAGACCAGATATCAGGGGCTTATTGCTACAGCAGTGAGCAACACAGAAGAACGACCTGATGACTTGGAAACCCTCTGGAATAAATTCAAGGATATCATAAAGACAGCTGCTGCAGAAGCATGCGGTGAAGTCCGACTTGGGAACCAGAGAAAGAGGACACCTTGGTGGACAGAGGAAGTCAAAGAGAAAATAAGAGAGAAGAAAATGGCATGGAAACAATACTTAGGAGCTAAAAACACAACAGGACAAATGGAAAAATATAGAGAATATGTGACACTCAGAACAGAAGCAAAGAACACAGTGCTAGCAGCAAAACAGAAGTCCTGGGAAGAATTTGGAGAAAAGCTAGAAAAAGATGCACAAGAAAACCAGAAATTGTTCTATAAGACCCTAAAGAACATGAGGAAAGAAAAACAATGCCCTCTCAAATTTATAAAGGACAAGCAAGGCAAATTGCTTACTGCCCCGAAGGAAGTAATGGAAAGATGGAAAGAATATTTCTCAGAACTCCTGGATGGTGAGCATGATGAAGCATCAGAAATGATAACCACTAGCACAGAAGAGGAAACCAATGATGGTGAAGATGACATAAAGATGGAAGAACTGAGGGCAGCACTAGAGAAAATCAAGATGGGCAAAGCAGCAGGGCATGATGGTATAACACCAGAAATGGTTAAGTACATGGGAGCATCAGGCGACCTATTACTCTTAAAGGTCCTACAGGCAGCATGGTGCAACAAGACCATACCAAAGGATTGGGAGATTGCCATCATAACACCAATTTTCAAAAAGGGTGACAATCGACAATGTGGAAACCATAGAGGCATATCCCTTCTCAGTGTCCCTGGTAAAATCTACTCTAGAATCCTAGAGCAGAGACTCCGACGCCTAGCTGAGCCACAATTGGATGAGGTCCAGTGCGGATTCCGAGCAAACCGAAGTACTCAAGACCTAATCTTCACACTCAGACAGCTGAGTGAAAAGGCCCTTGAGTATAAGAGTGAGATCCATCTTTGTTTCATAGATCTGGAAAAGGCGTTTGACAGGGTCCCCTGGAGCAAACTTTGGGACTGTTTGGCAAGGAAGAATATTCCAGCACCTCTGATTCATGCTATACAGAGCTTCTACACGTTTTGCAGGAATTATGTGAGGACAGCAAACCATAAGTCAGAAGAGTTCAGGACCACCACTGGTGTAAGACAAGGTGATATCCTATCACCTTATCTCTTCATACTCCTTATGGACGATGTCATCAAGGCATGTAAGGAGAGAACAAGAAAGTATTCAGTGGGGTACTGGAAGATGAGACAGGTCTATATTTCTGAGCTGGCATTTGCTGATGATGTTGCCCTGATTGCTAAATCAGAGGCACATCTCCAATCCAACCTGCAAGTCTGGAAGGAAGAGCTGGAGAAGAGAGGGATGGTCATAAGCAGCTCTAAAACAAAATCCATGGTGATATCACGAGAAGAAAGAAAACATCAGATTAAGTTGGGAGAACAGGTCCTGGAGCAGGTCGACCACTTTAAATATCTCGGAGCTATTATAGACCGAAAGGGAGGCATCAAAGAAGAGTTGGCCACTCGAAAAGCAGCGGCTGGGAGACTTTTTCAGGCCATAAATCGTGGATTCCTCAGCAAGAAAGAGGTTGGTAAGAAAACGAAGATGGCTGTATACCGCTCCACCTATGTCCCAGTCTTGACATATGGATGCGAGTCGTGGGCAATGACTACAACCCACAAAAGCCAGATCCAAACCTCAGAAATGAGGTATCTGAGGAAAGTGGTTGAAGTAACAAGAGAGACATGGTCCGCAACCAGACGATCCGTCAAGGCCTAAAATCCCATCCGCTGCAGACCCAAATAGAACAATCCCAACTAAGATGGTTTGGCCATGTCTGCAGAATGGGAGAAGATCGGCTACCACGACAAGCATGGGAAACAAAGAGCCAGGGATCCAGACCTCCAGGACGACCCAGAGTCCGCTGGGAGGACAACATTAGACAATCTTTGAAGGACCGAGGACTAGAATGGAACCAGGCCAGAAAGAAGACAGCTGATAGAATGGTCTGGCGCTCTCTCTTCCAAACCTCTACACCTCGCGGTAGAAGGGGAACGACTAAGTAAGTAAGTAAGGTTCTACCAAGCTGGACAGGTTTGCGCGGGCAGGGGTCAGACTAAAGCAGACACCCTGGTCCTCCAGGTTGGAGGTTTTAGCATAGGACTGACACCCCTGTCAATGTAAAAAGAAATGAAGTTACGGAAACGACAACAAATGAACAATGCAGCAGGACGGACATCCGGAGTCTGAGACTCGTATGACTGTCAGTGGTGAAAGCCGAAAGGAAGCCACTGACACGAAAACGGACGTCCTGGCCTCAAAACATGAAACAAGAATAGGATTTTGGAATGTCAGGACAATGAACGAGACGGGTAAACTAAAACAGATCACAGCTGAAATGAGAAACTATAGATTACACATTCTAGGGATAAGCGAGAGCAGATTGACAGGGGCAGGAAAAGTTAAAACAGCAACAGGAGAAACAGTACTTTACTCTGGAAGAGAGGATGGACAGCACAATGAAGGTGTAGCCATTATTCTACAGAAAGGAATAGAAAGGACATTACTGGAATGGAAACCCATCAACAATTGACTGATAAGAATAAGATTGATAGGGAGATTCACCAACACTACAATAATACAATGCTACGCACCAACGAATGGCAGCGATGATGAGGTCAAGGATGAATTCTATCAACAACTGCAGAAAGAAATGGAAGACACACCTAGATTGATCTTATCGTAGTAATGGGAGACCTCAATGCGAAAGTTGGAACACACAATACATATAATGAATGAGTAATGGGGAAATGCGGCAGCGGAACAGCAAACGAAAATGGGGATAAATTAATAAGTTTCTGTAGCATTAACAACCTGATCATTGGAGGAACACTTTTCCCACACAAAGAAATTCACAAATTAACATGGGAATCACCAAATGGTAGGGACAGAAATCAGGTAGACCACATTATGATTAACGGTAGATGGAGATATGCATTACAAGATGTGAAGGTAAGAAGAGGTGCGGATGTGGGAAGTGATCACCATTTAGTAGAAGCAAAACTGAAAGTGAAACTAAGAAGGGCTGGACCAACTGTAACTACGCAGAAAAGGTTTGACATCAGCAAATTGAAGGACCCCCTTACCAGAAAAGCTTTTGCGGCTGATATAAAGAAGTGATATCAATTTGCCAAAAGTCAGGAAAAGACATTGACTGATGATATAGACCAGAAATTCCACACCATTTCAACAATACTCGTATATAAGGAAAGCAGCAAATCATGCTTGGGATTCCAGGAAAGGTAGAAGCAAGACAAGATAACACCAGAAACATTAAACACCATAACGATGAGAAAGGAAATGAAAAGAAAGAAAACAGAAGCGAAGTCCTCCAGGTTAAAGCAACTATATAGCGAACAGTACAGTCAGCTGGACAAGGAAGTTAAAAGCCAAACACGAGCCAACAAAAGGAATTTCATAGACGATCTTGCAAGACAGGCAGAAGAGGCAGCACTGAGAAATGAACAAAGCATAGTATACAAAATAACTAAAATCATCAGCGGAAAACGAGATGCAAACAATATTACATTAGTAAGAGATAAGCAAGGACATTTCATCACGACAGCAGAGGGACAGGAAACAAGATGGGCAGAGCATTTCAGAGAAACTCTGAACAAGGAACCACCAGAGACACAGTTGAATGTTCCTGAGGCTGAAAATGATCTAGATGTTAATACAGACATTCCACGAAAAGAATAAATCAACACAGCAATCAAAGGGCTAAAGAATGGAAAAGCTCCTGGTCATGATAACTTAAATGCAGAGCTATTTAAGACAGACCCTGAGCTTGCAGCAGAACTATTAGAACCACTATTTGCATAAGTCTGGAAAACAGGGACAACACCAACGGAGTGGAACAAAGAAATAATTGTCAAATTGCCCAAGAAGGGAGATCCTGCAGACTGCAATAATTAGAAAGTAATCCCTCTTCTCTCAGTTCCCAGCAAAATATTAGGCAGGATAATTATACAGAGAATTTCAAAAGCAGTAGACCACAAACTGCGGAAAGAAGCAGGATTTAGAAAGAACAGAAGATGTGTAGATCATATATTTACCTTCAGGAACATTATACAGCAGTGCTCAGAATGGCAAAGACAGCTGTACATTAATTTAGTTGATTTTTGAAAAGGCTTTTGACAGCATACATAGGGAGATTTATGGAAAATAATGAGGGCTTATGGAATTCCAAGCTGCATAGCGTCAATCATAAAAAGCCTTTTGCCAGCTTTACGTGTAACGTTGGGCAGAGCAACCTAACCTTTGAGGTGAAGACAGGAGTACGACAGAGTTGCCCCTTATCAATCACTCTATTTTTAACAGTCATAGACTGGGTGATGCGCCAGACAACAGAGGGCAGTCCAAGAGGAATAAGATGGACAACATTTTCTACATTTGAAGATCTGGAATATGCAGATGACATTGCACTACTAGCACATTCACATCAACACATCCAGGAAAAAACGGATAGACTTAATAAGTATAGCCAGCAGGTAGGCTTGAACATCAATCTAAAGAAGACAGAGGTCATGACGCTCAATGTGAGCAACCCTGAGCCCATATCAGTAAGGAATCAGCAACTGGAACAGACAGACATCTTCACATACCTAGGATGCATAGTAACACCAGACGGCGGAGGAAGCAAAGACACAAATAACAAAATGAACAAAGCAAGAACTGTCTTTTTTAGTCTAAACAACATCTGGAAGTCCTCTCAGTACAGCACAAGGACAAAATTAAGATTATATCAATGTTGTGTGCTTTCTGCGCTTCTCTATGGTGCAGAATGCTGGAGAGCCACAGAGAAGGAAATGTCGAAATTGTCCTCTTTTCACACAACATATTGTTGAGGTGATCACTGGCCCAAGACAGTATACTTGTTGTTAGATGTGTAGTGCGAGCGTATGATGAACTGAGTGTGGGTGCGAATGAAGGCGCGAATGTGTTTAGGCTCGTATATATGAAGACCCTGCAACCCATACTCTCACATGCAGTAGTCAAGGATGCTTGGACACTGCAGGCATGTTTCAAGACATTTATTGACGAGAACACACATAGTATCAACAGGAACAGTCAGTGTAACAAGGTCATGCTGACCGGAAATCGATAGGTATACATTTGGCATTCAAAAAGGTAAACATCGGAATAGACGTGCATGGTCAATAGCAAAGTTCTTCAATAATGACAGTTCGTAGCGTCGCCCTTGGCATCTCTGACTAAACGCGTCAGATGCCTTAGTCACTTTGACACATAGGTGCAACTTGGCATTCCCCGCCAATTGCACATTATCAGGCTGTAGTATAATAGCCGAAAGCACAGGCCTCGTTCTGACGTCGGCTGTGTACTTCTGTTAAATAGGTTATCATCAACCCTGCAGTAATGCTCATTGTAGAAATTAATTCCCGCCAATCTGCGGCTCCCACAATATATCTTCGTCACTGGATTTCTGGACAATATAAGACTAACAGTCTTGGATGGCTACCTCGAGCACAAATATATAAGTTCTGAAATATATAGGATCAGTGAGCTGCTGTTCACCCTAGGTAATCCTTTACATGTTCTGCCACCGAAAAGCGTAATAATGCATAAAGGTCGGTATTACCTGGGAAATGAATCCTCAGAACATCACAAGGAATTCTGTCGTCATCCCGACGCACAGAGATTCACTGGGGAAAACTGCCATAGCAGTTACTTCGAAGATTCTCCCCGAAAAACAATGGACTCTTGGTCCCTTCAGAAAAAACAGGACCTCCCGGCTTCCCGGAAGTATATCTCACTCCCGCTTAAAAAACCTTCCCATAGGCCTACGCCCGAACTGTCAACCTTTGACCCTAAAGGTCAAAACACAATGAATGAATAAACAAGGGAAGACAACCCCTAATCAACCTGACATCGCAGGTAAAGACACAATTATACTTATGATAAAACATAGGCAAATAACTTGACAGATGACTCCGTCGAAAATGACAGCAACATTACTACCACCCCCCTGTAAAAAAAAAAAAATGAAATTTTTTTTTTTTTTGAATATGTCCATGAGCAAGATAGCACCAGTATCACTTCTGTGCTTATGCAAAAAATGAACCTAATATCAGGTACAATAGAAGAGGGTACAAATCATCTCCCAACATAGGAGAAATATTTCCTTTAAGCCAAACAAACTAAGGGATACCATTCAAGAAACCTAAGTTGCTGGCAATACCAATCATATATCAAACATTACTAAATAATATAATCATAGCAATATACAAATGTCAATGCTATTTTAGCAACATATCACTGATGGATGGACAAAATGAAATTTGTTAAATTATCTAAACATCATCCAAATACATTTGTATTACAACATATTATGATATTAAGGACAGACCTAAGTCTGAAAGTATATCAGGAAAAACTAGGACACAAGATTTAACTGGAATCATGTGGGCATCTAGACAATATGTCCGCCATCACATTATCCGAACCACGGATAGCTCGCACCGTGAAATGGAAAGGCTGAAGAGCAATAGCATAACGAGTAGATCTCGAGCTCTTCAAATCCTTACTTTGCATAGCCGTAAGAGCTTTTTGGTCGGTTTCCATAAAGAAATGCGCGCCCAGAAGGAACCTTTGTAGCTTAAGAATGGACCAAACCATAGCCAACAATTCACGGTCCAAAACCGAGTAATTCCTTTCTGCCGCATTTAGCTTCCTAGAAATATACATTACAGGATGCAGAGTTCCTGAATATTCCTGCATTAGTGCCGCTCCAATCCCAGTGGAAGAGGCATCACTACGAAGGACAAAAGTCTTATCAATCGTTGGTAGTCTTAAGATAGGATGAGATGAGAACAAATTCTTAACCTGATCCAATGAAGATTGGCATTCTTGGGACCAACGCACCATATTAGGAGAACCTTTTTTCAATAACGTTGAAAGTGGTGCCATAATGGAGGACAGATTCTCAATGAATCTTCCATAGAATTGTATCAATCCCAAGAGACTACGCACTTTTTTTTTTGTCTTCGGAACCGAGATATTTAATATCTTTGAAATGTTTTGGTCCTCTGTCTTCAACAGACCATGACCAACTCGATGACCTAGGAAGGAAATTTCACTAAACCCAACAAAAGCTTTAGAGGGTTTAGCAGTCAAACTATGCTCACGTAGAGTAGATAGCAATTCCTTTAGACCCAAATAGTGTTCTTCCCAAGTATCGCTGAAAAGACAGATGTCGTCTAAATATGCAATGACATCTGCACGATCTGATAGAATTCGTCGCATCATGCGCACGAAAGTCGCTGGGGCGTTCATAAGCCCGAAAGGCATAAAATTCCATTGAAACAGACCCCTAGGTGTCGAAAAAGCAGTGAGAGGTTTGGCGTGTTCCGTCAGTGGGACTTGCCAATAACCTTTCGACAAGTCTAGTTTAGTAAAGAATTTAGCTTTAGAAAGTCTAATAAGTAGATCATCTAATAACGGCATAGGTTCAGCATCGAACTTCGTAACTTGATTTAATTTGCGATAATCAACGCAAAGACGTATGTTATTGTCTTTCTTTCGAACAATAACTATCGACGAAGAATAAGCTGAAGTGGATGGTTCAATTATTTGTAGTTGAATCATTTCATCCAATTCTTTCTCGACTTGTGCTTGAAAATGAATAGGTATTGGGTATGGTCTTACTCTGATCGGATTACGATCAGTAAGTATGATGTCATGTTCTATGACATCTGTGTGTCCAGGAATGTCGGTAAGGACATCCTGATATGATTGTAACGTAGAGGATACTTGACGCTGTTCCTCAAAAGACAAGTTCGAAGAGATTGTAACGTCTCTCCACGATTCCGTTGAAGTAAGTGGAATCGCAGGAAGAGGTAAGTTCACGTCAGAAAAAATAGTTTCCTCATCCTGTATAACGGACAGGGATGAGATGTGACCATGTTGGACTGGAGAGTCGTCCGTCGCCTGGAAAATAGGCTGCAAATAGTCTGGACGTTCAATAAACTCTGTTAGCATATTTATATGGAAGGTTTTATGCCTTCCATCCACATCGACAATATAGTCGACATCGGAAATTTTCGAGACTATAGTGTATGGACCTTTCCATGAAATGAGAAGTCTATTCTCTCTTGAGGGCAGTAAGACATATGCTTTGTCTCCAGGACAAAGTTGACGTAGGCGTCTTTTCTTGTTAGCAAATCGCCTAGCTTTTTCTTTCGCAAATTCGGAAGATGAAGTTGCTAACCTGCACGATTCGATAATCTTTTCTCTAAGAGCTATGACATATTCATATGACGATTGTGTATCATCGTCAATATTATCGGAAGTTATCAAATCGTGTAACAAGGACATCGGCCCGCGCGCGGTTGCGCGCCAAAGACAAGTTCGAAAGGAGAAAACCCTGTATGCTCGTTGGGAACCTCTCTATAGGCAAAGAGGACTGCAGGTAAAACCCTGTCCCAATCTTCAGGATGATCCTCCGTTATCTTGCCAAGTAAGTTCTTTAGTGTCCTGTTAAGACGTTCTACCAATCCATTGGACATTGGATGATAAATACTACTGAGAGACCTTTTAATGTCTAGCGTAGCCATTACCTGAGACATAACGTCCGAAATTAACTGAGTGCCGTGATCCGACAGTATTTATCTCCGGGGAAACCCAGACGAGAAAAATACGAGCCAAAGAGCATCAGCGATATCGACAGTTGATATGCTCTTTCAGAGGAATAGCCTCTGGCCAACGCGTGCACATGTCCACGCAAGTGAGGATAAATTGGTGTCCTCTGGCTGACTTAATTTTGAACGGACCAATGATGTCTATAGCCATTTTCTGAAACGGCCGAATCGGAATATCTGCAGCCTGAATAGGAGCAGCATGTCTCGGACCTCTAGACTTGACCTCTTGACAAATTTTGCAAGATCGGCAATAAATTCGGATGTCTTTATTCACGAATGGCCAAAAAGAAGGACGCAAGGACTCTAGTTTTAGTTCTGGAAAAAAACCCATGTGTCCAGCCAGCACACTGAGAATCGTGTGTGCATGCCGAAGAATTAAGGCTCTCATACACTTAGGCACAAGAATTTGCGAGTGCATAGACTTGTCCGAGTGTTGTACCATTCGTACCAATATACCATTCTTCATAGTGATATACGATTTGTGATTCGTATTTTGATTGGGATCCCCTTTCTTTGCAAGAAGGAAGAATTTCTTCAAAGAAGGATCCTCTTCTTGACGTTTAACAAACGAGTCATGGGAAATCACCAAGTGCTCGTCTTGGCTATCAACTTCATTACTATTATCAGATGAAGTTGGGGGATTAAGAGCTTGAGCTCTTGTCACCACTGCATTGACCGTTTGAATGTTTTTTTTTTCCAACTAGAAAATTTGTTGCGGGGTGCATTCCTTAACCCCATGAATACGACCGATTATAAGATCCGCAATAGGATTAGGAAGAAGACATGCATGGACATCTCCTGTGAAGAAAGGAGTGTCAATCCTAATAATAGCAGTAGGATAGCTTTCCATAGTACCACCAAATGTAACACATTTGATTGTTTTTCCAGTGGCACAGCAAGGATCTATCAGAGACTCCTTAACCCCGACGGTAGTACATCCCGAATCGAAAAGTACTGAGACTAGCCTATCATTTATTAGACCTTTATGTAAGATGAGAGATCCTCTCCCATCATGCGCAACTGTAGCAGGTAGAGCAGGAAGAGGGTGACCACAACTTAGCGTAGATACAGTCGATGAGTCAAACAATGTTAAGCATTGGGGGCATTCAGTTGCTCTCCCAAAATCGAAAGCACAACCAGTGATAGCCCTAGAG
This sequence comes from Oreohelix idahoensis, assembly GCA_024509875.1. NCBI lineage: Eukaryota > Metazoa > Mollusca > Gastropoda > Stylommatophora > Oreohelicidae > Oreohelix > Oreohelix idahoensis. The sequence continues at coordinate 574,952 of JAMPIV010003908.1, read as the reverse complement.
TTACCACTATCATTTACTGTATTACGGGCTCCATCAAACTCTTGTTGTGCAGAGTTTGCCTGTTGGAAAGGTCTTTTTTTTGTTAAACCTAGTTCTACCTCGATTATCGTTTCCCCTGTAATTATTTCGACTATCATTTCCCCTGTAATTGTTATCATATTGCCTATTGTAATCATCATCCCGGTTTGAATCCCGGTTTCTAAATTCACCATCGTCATAATCTTGACGTCGAGAATGATTACCTCGAAAATTTGAATAGTTATTATTTGGATAGCCTTTGCGAAAGTGTCTCAAATTATTACCACTAAAATTACGAGAACTACCATCTTGTCTCCAATTCATAGACGAAGAACCATCATGTGTTGGATTACTCCGCTTCTGAGTGTAATTTTGATTACTTCCCCTATTCCAATTTTGTTGAGAGCACCCTGAAATTTTTTTTTGAAATTAGGGCCATATGGTGTTGCCGAAGCAGCTGGCAACCCTTCTTTCACTTTAGAATTGCTAACTGTAGCATGGGGATGTGCTGTGGCATACTGACAACAGTATTCCTCCAATTCTTTTAAGTTTTTAGGCTTACGCTCATGAAGGAATGCAAGAAAAGAATCATTAACAGATGACAAAACCTTATCTCGCAATAATAAGTCCATTAGACCTTCATATGTTTTCTCAGTCTGAGACAACTCAACCCATCGTGTAAATGTACGACGTATCTTTGTAACAAAATCAGAGAAATCTACTCCATTTTCTGGCAACATTGTCCTAAAACGAAGACGATAATCTTCTTCTTTTAGTTGGTATTTTTTTTAGCAATGCTGCCCTGACAACATCATAATTAGTCCTCTCATGTTCGACTATTGTCATAAGAGTAGTCACTGTGTCACCTGTAAAAAAATGGCATCAGTTGTTCAACATATTTTTCCTTTTTTATGTTATGCGTATCGCACAAAAAATTGGAATCTATCTAGATAATCTGCTACGTCATCCTTTAAAGGATTGAAATGAGGCAATTTAATCCTACTAACAAACTCCTTTGTCGTACTCGAAGTTGTTTGCTGAGCACCCGTACTCGCCAATTTCAATTTCTCTAACTCCAAAGTTGCGAGTTTTTCATCAAGTTCCATCTTCTGTTTTCTTTCCTCATGTTCCATTTTTCTAATTTCAGCCTCAGCTTGAGCTTTCCTCTCCTCTGCAGCAGCTTGAGCTTTCCTCTCCTCTGCAGCAGCTTGAGCTTTCCTCTCCTCTGCAGCAGCTTGAGCTTTCCTCTCTTCTGCAGCAGCTTGAGCTTTCCTCTCCTCTGTAGCAGCTTCTTTGTCTAATCTCTTTTGTTCAGCTTCCTTGTCTAATCTCTTTTGTTCAGCCTCTTTGTCTAATCTCTTTTGTTCAGCTTCAAATCTCCTTTCCTCCACCTGCATCTGCAATTTCTTTTGTTCAGCAGCAATATCAGCTTCTCTGTCTAGTCTTTTTTGTTCCGCCGCAGCTTTTCTCTCTTCAGCAGCTAATGCTTTGTCATACTGAGCAACAGTCCATTGTTCTAACTGTTGACCAGTTTTATCAATGGCCTTCCCTTGTGTAATAAAGTACTCTAATGTAGACATCTTGTCTAATGAGATCAGTAACTTGTAGAAGTAAATATATTAAATTATCCCACTTTAATGGGAGACAAGTCTGAAATGATAGACTTGTATACTCACTTCACTTTATTTCACTCTCTTAGTCTTAGACAAAGACCTTGTATGGTCCCCTTGTTTATAATGTAACCAAAAAATCCCTTGAGTACCTGTGGAAAAAAAAAATTCCCTTATATCCCACTCACTATGGGCACAAGTCTTTTTTATAAAGAACTTGAATATGTATTTCACCTTGTCTCAATCTTTGCAGATAACAAGTCTTTTATCAAAGAACTTGTATAAATATCTTATATAATATTATTTAACAAACTCTATATGAAGAGTCTACCTTATCAATAATATCAAAACATGACCAAGTATATGTATGTAGACTGTGCATGACAGTAATGTAGTACAAAAAAAAAAAAATACAAAGACAAAGATACAAAACAATACAAATGGCAACACTGTTTTAACCAAAAATGTGTAGAGAAATACACAAAAGAAAGGAGAGACCTACAGAATACAAACAAAACAAATCGAAAATCAAAACTGAAAAACAGACAAAATATTACAAAAACAACGTTAAGTACAATTACATCACAGCTAACATCAATAGCGACCAATTGTCACTAGCAAATTTCCAAATTAAGAAAATTTGCACCTACAGAACGCTTACAGTAAGCCTCGATCAAGTGGCATATTTACCGTAAGACCCACCACCCGAAAAACCCGCAGAAAAATACACAAAACAGTAGAAGGGACATACACATATAGCAATCAATTTCAATGTGTTGCAGAACAAGTTCAGTCACAGCTGAAACTAAAATAAATTTCTTGCTCCTTGCGAACACAGAAACGAAATGTCAAACGCGCACTGAACGTCAAATCCACTGTAGCATAAAGTGGTATTCACGAACCAAAGTTACTATGACCTTCTCGAATTAGGACTTGCACATTGAATGTTTACAATTTCCACGTACTGTTTACAAACACTTGACCTCGAACAATGTAGCTTGAATGCTCGGACATAGAAAAGTCTGTTGTTGACTGAAACGTGTAACAACCAGCAGTACTGTTCACAATAGGAACCCGCCTTCTATGCAGTTATGGTCCACGTAGCAAATGCCTAGATGTTAACTTCAGTACTTGTCTTGTTGTGGTTTATGTAGCATTATAACATAAATGCTCGTACTGTTTATCTGGGTCAACCGTTGATGACCTATTTCTGTCCTGTTGTAGCGAAAACTTGCAAATGTAGAATTAGCGCTGTGTGTTACGGCTGTCCCGTGTGTAGCTTAGACCCACAGATCAGAAGTGTAATGTGTACTTGTCCTTCTTGTAAATTTCTGGACAAAACTGGAGACATCATATATGTAACAGCCAACCAGGAATGTAAATTTCTGGATCCATTAATGTCAACAATAATGTCAAATGCTCGCTCTGTTCTTTTTAAACCCACAGATCTGGTCCATCAGAAATGTAAGTTTCTAGGCCACATTGGCAACAACAAATGTATCAGAAGAGCCCACGTAACTGGTCCACCAGAAATGTAACTGGCTTTTTCTCTTGTTGAGGTGATCATTGGCCCAAGACAGTATACTTGTTGTTAGATGTGTAGTGCGAGCGTATGATGAACTGAGTGTGGGTGCGAATGAAGGCGCGAATGTGTTTAGGCTCGTATATATGAAGACCCTGCAACCCATACTCTCACATGCAGTAGTCAAGGATGCTTGGACACTGCAGGCATGTTTCAAGACATTTATTGACGAGAACACACATAGTATCAACAGGAACAGTCAGTGTAACAAGGTCATGCTGACCGGAAATCGATAGGTATACATTTGGCATTCAAAAAGGTAAACATCGGAATAGACGTGCATGGTCAATAGCAAAGTTCTTCAATAATGACAGTTCGTAGCGTCGCCCTTGGCATCTCTGACTAAACGCGTCAGATGCCTTAGTCACTTTGACACATAGGTGCAACTTGGCATTCCCCGCCAATTGCACATTATCAGGCTGTAGTATAATAGCCGAAAGCACAGGCCTCGTTCTGACGTCGGCTGTGTACTTCTGTTAAATAGGTTATCATCAACCCTGCAGTAATGCTTATTGTAGACATAAATCCCGCCAATCTGCGGTTCCCACAATATATCTTCGTCACTGGATTTCTGGACAATATAAGACTAACAGTCTTGGATGGCTACCTCGAGCACAAATATATAAGTTCTGAAATGGCGGATCAGTGAGCTGCTGTTCACCCTAGGTAATCCTTTTACATGTTCTGCCACCGAAAAGCGTAATAATGCATAAAGGTCGGTATTACCTGGAAAATGAATCCTCAGAACATAACAAGGAATTCTGTCGTCATCCCGACGCACAGAGATTCACTGGGGAAAACTGCCATAGCAGTTACTTCGAAGATTCTCCCCGAAAAAACAATGGACTCTTGGTCCCTTCAGAAAAACAGGACCTTCCCGGCTCGCCGGAAGTATATCTCTCTCCCGCTTAAAAAACCTTCCCATAGGCCTACGCCCGAACTGTCAACCTTTGACCCTAAAGGTCAAAACACAATGAATGAATAAACAAGGGAAGACAACCCCTAATCAACCTGACATCGCAGGTAAAGACACAATTATACTTATGATAAAACATAGGCAAATAACTTGACAGATGACTCCGTCGAAAATGACAGCAACAGTAATACATTCATCTTTACAGCAGAATTAATGGCAATCCTTAAAGCTTTAGAAATAGTTGCAGAACACCCACCAAAAAAAGCAACCATTTTCATTGATTAACCTTAATAATTGAGTGCACTGCTAAAACAGCAGTAGACAGACGCTGTACCAACTAGTGTGTACCATAGAATTGTGAACGTTGAATTTTTGCTGGTCTGCCTAAGAACATTGACAACCATTGAAGACGGGAGGCACCTCTGTCGTTTGTTGTCATCCTATAAACTTTTTACGACGTGAGTTAAGTGTATTTTTGACGATAGGCGATTGTATCGTGGACTTAGATCCTACATTTACAGACTCTAACGATTCTCCTTTATGATATGATGTTTTTATACCATATCAGTACATGTAATTGTATTTTATGGAAAATAAATATTCGGATATGTATGTTTTTATATATGTATATATATACACATGTGTGTGCGTGTATATATATATATATATATATATATATATATATATATATATATATATATATATATATATATATATATATATATATATATATATATATATATATATATATATATATATATATATATATATATATATATATATATATATATATATATACATATACATATATGTGTGTGTGTGTGTGTGTGTGTGTGTGTGTGTGTGTGTACGTGCGTGCGTGTCTGTTGACTTCTGCCTCTCGCTGTTCGACACATTTTCTCACGTAAAAAAATAAAAGACTAACGCTCATATATAAACATACATACACACACACATATACACAAATTTACACACATATACAAATAGACATATACTTACCCCACGTACACATAAACGCACATATAAACATATACTTAGTCCAATGCAACAATTAATAAGCATAAACGTACACATACACACATATACAAATAGACATACACTTAGTCCAATGCAACAAATAATAAGCATAAACGTACACATACACACACATATACATATAGACATATACTTAGTCCAATACAACAATTAATAAGCGTAAACGTACACATTCACGCACATATACACATAGACATATACTTAGTCCAATACAACAATTAATAAGCATAAACGTACACATACACGCACATATACATATACTTAGTCCAATACAACAATTAATAAGCATAAACGTACACATACTCGCACATATACATATACTTAGTCCAATGCAACAATTAATAAGCATAAACGTACACATACACGCACATATACATATACTTAGTCCAATACAACAATTAATAAGCATAAACGTACACATACTCGCACATATACATATACTTAGTCCAATACAACAATTAATAAGCATAAACGTACACATACTCGCACATATACATATACTTACCCCAATGCAACAATTAATAACCATAAACGTACACATACACACATATACAAATAGACATACACTTAGTCCAATGCAACAATTAATAAGCATAAACGTGCACATACACACACATATACATATAGACATATACTTAGTCCAATACAACAATTAATAAGCGTAAACGTACACATTCACGCACATATACATATAGACATATACTTAGTCCAATACAACAATTAATAAGCATAAACGTACACATACACACACATATACTTAGTCCAATACAACAATTAATAAGCATAAACGTACACTTACACGCACATATAGTCGTACTTCAGGACCTGGATAATGGAAGAGCCAGTAAAAATGTGACACAGGAAATTACAGGGATTTAAAATGTCAGACAAGATGATACAGATTCTTTAAAAAAACAGAAAGACAGAAAATGACAAGATAGCTACTGTTTCGTTTGACGAGGATTTATGACACCTGGGGACATGTACAAGCACACAGCAACACCACCAATGTTGACAATATTCTCTTGGATGCCCAATCCGAAACTTCATTTTTTTTTTTAAATCATCTTAAAGGACATTAATGTGAGCCTTGGTTAGATCTGTCCACTTAAAACAGACGATTTAAGTTCAAATCTTTATTCTAGGCTAAAATTATCTTCAAAATATAAAACCCGAAACGACATATTTTAAGCTAACTATATCATAGTTTTTGTTTTAATGTCCCAGGCTTCAAGCAGCTTTGTCTGGAGTTCCCCGTGGGTAGGGAACTGGGGACATACAGAAAGAATATGACTATTTCTACCACAGGCAAGTCATAACCAGGAGACATGAGGTTGTGCATAGGGTAGGCAACCTCATTATATATAACAAGAGTTTAATTTGGCGTAGGCTTCCTCAAGTGAGTCAACAGCAGAGTGCTGACTCCCGTGCTCCATAAGGAGTTAAATAGATGGTTTATTAATTGTTATAGTAACAACTGAAATGTCTCATTAGCGACTAAAGTTACAATATTAAAATTACCAGTAAATGCAGAAAACATGCAGACGTATATTATTTTTCTCACTAAAAAAATAAACTCACGTTCTCTTCGAGATATAAATGAAGATTTCAACCCTCCTTCACTCCTGCTTGGCACTCACGGCAGACCCGAAGTTACGAACGAAATACACGCATTATAAGAGGCGAAACTCTTTTTCATTTCACCTGCAGACCCATGTGCTCAGCCATCAACGTGACCTTTGTGCGTTCTAGCACTCCTAACTCACTCCATCTCTCCTGCATTCTTTGGGTACTTGTAAGGGTTGAGGTTTACCTGTAACTCCAGACAAAGCTGCTTGAAGCCTGGGACATAAACGGCATAAAGCAAGATGGTAAACCAGTAAGGCACAGTATGAACGTCGTGTCGATTACGTCTTAACATCTGGAGCCATTAAAACCAAAAACAGACAGTTTCTGTATTTACATGTGCGCTTCCTTCTTTCCTTCTTTACAACGACATATCTGCACATCCAGTTTAGGAATAGACGGATACAGACAGATAAGATAGATAAACGAAAGACCTTGATTTATTAATATATAAAGCAGTTAACAATAACATCGTTTTACATGTAGATCTGTGAGCAGCTGTTAAACTAAGGCATTGTGTTCGATCTACGAGCAGCTTTGTTTAACTAAAGCATGATTTTTCGATCTATGAGCTACTGTTTAACTGCGGCATCATTTTTGATCTATGACACGCTGCTTAACTGCGGCATCGTTTTCAATATATGACAAGCTGCTTAACTACGGCATCATTTTAGATCTAGGAACAACAGTTTAACTAGATATCACTTTCGATTCGATTTAAGAACATCTGTTTAACACTAACATCGTGCGTGCGTGTAGCAATGGATGCAGAGTTAGAATATAACGCAGGCACTATGCAACAACTAGTGTGTTGTTCTAGCCAGACTTTATAAAGTGGACCATGGTCCGACATCCGTTCGACACAAATGCCAAGTTGGAAAGATGCCTTCAGATTAAAAGAGGCCTTACGGTTTGAGGTTTTGTTTCCTTTAACCAGGAACGGACCGGTTACACATTGCCTTAACTATCATCGGCTTCAAACTGTGGACAGGGTGGACAAATACGCGTTCTTCACTTAATTATCTTTATTATTTCCCCTGCTCCAGTTTAATTCCTGGTTATATAAGGAAAAAAAGTAAAAAAGATGACGGGATTGGACTATCGCTCTTTCATGCACATCGCAGGAGGCCACTAATATGACCTTATGCATGGCGGCTAGCACACGCATCATGTAAAACAAAATGTTACAAAACCACGGGTGTATGAGCATATGAATGCTGACATTAGAGTTAGACATTGTAATTTCTTTTGTTTCTTTGCTTGCTGTTGTTGTTGTTTGTTATTTTTCTACTTTATTTCTTTTCATTTCCATACACTTCCAAATAGCAATGACAGCTAATCTTATTTGTCGTATTTTGATATCATTGTATATTCCTACACCGTTGTCAATATTGCTGTCAAGACACACTATAAATAGTACTCCCAACAATGTAGGGATATATCTCCTGGTGAAATCTGCCTGCGATTTGCCTCCTTTCCTTTAATAATCGTTATGTTTCTGTGAGGATTTACAAACTCACTTGCTGTGATATCTCATCAAACACTCTCATTATGTCTTGTATATGGTTACGGTAATGTAACAGAGGAACCAGGTCGTCCTCACAACCTAGATCGACAAGCTGTAGTGTCAAATACCACTTAATTCAATTTTTGTTCGTTAATGTTGAAAGCCAGTTCATATCTCAAAGTGTTCAGTTAGTTATCTTTCGCGGAGAATTCTATTTTTCATGTCTACATATGTTTTCATTTAATGAGGTTAATGAACTTGAGGGGGGATTATATAATATCTCATCGCTTTCCAGAATGATTCTTTTAATAAATGCCCACGATCTTTTCATAATCCACAAACCCGATGTAAAGTGACGAGCTTCGTTTCAAGGTGTGTTCAACTATTGTGCGTTATGTATTTATTTGGTCTGTACGGGATCGGATGTCTCGAAAATCCGATTATTTTTCTATCACGGTGGTTCCCAAACGGTGTGGCACCACGGGGTGGCAGGTGTGGTCGGATGTTTCAAAAACAATCAAGGATTTAGCCAGATTTTCCCAAAAATCTATATACCAAAAATAAATATGACGGTTATTTTATAAGTTATTGTGCTACCTGTGATATAATATGAGAAATATATGTATAGCAACCCATAGACTTTTCCAGAATTTTTTCAGATTTTATTCAGTAATATAATTAATTTTATATCAAATAGATACAGTTCTCCACGTCATATTGTTGTGAACAGGGATTTTCAGCTCTCACAAATATCAAAGACCAGAAAAGAGAATGACTTCTTTGTATTGATCAGGAAATAAGAGTTTGTTTGTCTCAAATACGAGCTGAGATAAATGAGGTTACCCTACAATAACAAGCTCACATCTCTCAATGAATTTGTATATTTTTGTGAATGAATCATGTTTTTATGTAGCTGTATTGTTTTATACTTTCTGGATGTCTCATGATCATTTTATAAAGTAGTTGTGTTCTATGTTTTAAATAAAGCACTGCTAGGAGTTGATTTTTGTTTTTGAAGGTGCTTCTTATCAATACAAAATTCGGTGTAGTGCGAGTAAATTTTCATTCCGAAAGTGTGGCCCAGAGCAAAAAATGCTTGGGAACCACTGTTCTATCAACTGTGTATGGACTGTTTTATACCTCACGGATGACCCTGTTAAATTTGTTGTCTCCTGATGCTATTATTATTCCTACGTTATATTTTCATCATGTGTTACTGGGGCCCACAAGGGAGCAATTAATAGTCACACTGTAAACCCGCTAAGCATGCCGTGAAAGCGACTATGGAGGGTTGGGCATGGAACCGGCAACCTTATCGTGTAGAAAGTTTAAGCAAAAAAAAAAAAAAATCTTCAGCGAACAATATGGACAAGTCAACTAAAGGTGAGAAGAGGAGCTGGCGGTGGATGGTACAAACATTGAGGAAACATGTTGATAACATTACAAGGCAGTCATTGTTCTGGAACCACCAGGGTAAGAGAGGAAGAGGGAGATAGAAAATCACAAGGAGAAGAGAACTGGAAACAGAAAAGAAAATTACGAGGAAGAAATGGAAGGACCTTTAACTTGATGGCACGTGACGGAGAACTTGATGGCACGTGACGGAGAACTTGACATGTGTTTGTTGAAAGCTTAAGCTCCTTGTGAATTTGTGCATTCTTGCAAATGTCACTTCTGTGATAACTTCACCAGATATTCTTCGATCCTGTCTACTAGTACGTCTTCTATTTTGTCTCCCAGATTTTATCGAATAGTCTGTAGAATATCTCTGTAGAGGTCTCAGTGTACGTTTCGATGACCTCTGCTAGAATGTATTGTGGAACTGCAACTTTGTCGTCTTTTACAAGCTTTGTGGATTTTGTTGTTGTTGTTTGTTTTTTCGTTTAGTTTTTCAAAATTCCTGGTAATGCTCAGCCAATCTCTTAATTTGTGTGTGTGTGTGTGTGTGTGTGTGTGTTGCCTTGCACTTTTCCAATCTTGTTTTCGATAAGACCACTTGATGTCTTGTATTTCTCTGCTAGCATCTTTGTGCAGTTGTACGGTATTTCATGTTTCCTATGTTTCCTCAGGAGTTACAAGAACTAGTGAAGCAAGTGAACAGTATAAGTCATGAATATGGACTCGACATTAATATTGAGAAAACAAAAACTATCATAATTAGCAAAACAGACGATAAACCCACATTAAAGATAAGCGTAAATGGGAAAATCCTGGAACAATTCAAGAGCTACGTATATCTTGGTCATATAATAACAGAAGATGGCAGATGTGAAACAGAAATCAAGAAGAGAACAGGAATGGCCAAAGCTACATTCAACAACATGAAACATATACTGACATCTAAACAGTTATCTCACAAATTAAAACTGAGAATCATAAAGTGTTATATATATTCTGCATTTCTGTATGGTGCAGAAACATGGACGATGAATAAGCATTTGGAAGAAAGAATTGAGGCTCTTGAAATGTGGATATATAGAAGAATGGAGCGTATCTCATGGAAAGAGATGAAAACAAATAAGAAGGTCCTAGAAAATCTAGGTATGAAAAGAGAACTAATGAGAGAGGTCAAAGTTCGGCAGCTAAAATACTTTGGCCACATAAAAAGGCATAACACCTTGCAGAAGACCATAACAGAAGGGAGAGTTGAAGGCAAACGTGCAAGGGGAAGACAGCGCTATAAGTGGGAAGATAACATCAAGAGATGGACAGGAAAGAGTCTATCAGAGTGCACAACCAAGACAAGAGACAGAAGACGTTGGAGATCCTTTACAGCCAACCTTCGTTGTGGAGATGGCAACTGATGATGATGATGATGTCTGCATCTTCTTCACCCTCTCTTTCTAACTCGTTTTTTTTTTTTCTTAACCAGCGGCACTTGGGCTTTCAGCCCTTCGGCCCAATGACATGTCATTGCGAGGCTGGGGAACCTGAGGACTTTCCTTCCAACCCGGTCAGGAGCTTCGCTCCTTCCCATCCACAGAGGGTTTATTACAGGAGCCGTTCAGGTTATTCAGTCAAATTTCCGGTCGTAAACATTCCTTCAAACGCCGACGGCCGGGTTTGAACCATGAACACCTGGTCGCCAGTACAACGCCGTAGCCATTACACCAGCGCGGCTCCCCTTTCTAACTCATCAATATATTTCCTCTTGTCTCTTCTGATTCTTCCTCTTCTTTGTTTGCTTGTAAGTAATCTTGCGATTCATAAATCTTAGTGTAAGGGTTATCGAGATATGTAAATCTTAGTGTAAGGTTTATCGAGATATGTAAATCTTAGTGTAAGGTTTATCGAGATATGTAAATATTAGTGTAACACTCAAGGAGAAGAGCACTATATGCCCAAATTATAGCTCGCATGGGGTTGAACGGTGTATTCCGTGCACAGGATAAACACCATATTCTTGGTTAATTGGTCAAAAATCAATAGGCCCACTTTAATATGCAAATTTTAATGTAAGGTTTATCGGGATATATAAACCTTTGTGTAAGGTTAATCTGGACATGTAAATCTTATTGTTATGTTTGTTGGGATATGTATATTTTAGTGTTAAGTTTATCGGGATATGTATTAGGTTCGCTGTGATATGTAAATCTTAGTGTTAGGTTTATCATGATGTGCAAATCTTAGTGTTATGTTTATCGTGATGTGTAAATCTTAGTGTTATGTTTATCGTGATATGTAAATCTTAGTGTTATGTTTATCGTGATATGTAAATCTTAGTGTTATGTTTATCGTGATATCTAAATCTTAGTGTTAGGTTTATCGTGATATGTAAATCTCAGTGTTAGGTTTATTGGGATATGTAAATTTTAGAGTTAGGTTTATTGGGATATGTAAATCTTAATGTTTATTGTAATATGTAAATCTTAGTGTTATGTTTATTGAGATGTGTAAATCTTAATGTTAGGTTTATCGTGAATGTCGCGAATTGACAGTAAATTTGAATTTTCCTATCCGTCCCAGCCCCTCTCCTGACCTTACTCTTTAAATTTGTATATTGTATATTCTTACCGGCTATAGGAACTTTAGTTTTTTTCATTTTTCTATCGCGGCCGCAGTCTTATTATTTTCCGCTCAGACCTTCCACCCCAACGCGTGTCTGGCTTTTCATTTTGCTTCTGGCCCTCATTATAAATTAATTGCTCAGTCCTCAGTTGTCGGCTCTTATCCAGCGTACGATAATATTGCATAAGACACACCCGAGGGAAGTTTGTGGTACGCAAGCCCAGGGGACATTACTGACATGTAAAAGTGTTTTGACCACTATAGCTCGTGTAGTTGAGCCGCGCAGAGAATCAACCCTTTGAAAGCTGGGTAACATTAGGAATTACAGGGAATTTTGGTGTCTCTGATGTAGATTCTAGACTAATGTGTATGTTACTTGGGGTTACGCTAGAAAGCGGAGCGACCCGACCACCTGCACAAAGCACGCGAACGCAGATGGCTAGGTCAGCGTCCCTTTCTGGGCTATATAGCCTGACATATTTTAACTGTCTTTACATTAGTTAACAAACTGGACCCAAGGTTAAAACCGAATGAGACACAGGAAGTTGTCAGCATAAGTTCGACCGGGTCACTAAAAATGTTGGTATCTCGGAGTGAGTTGACATTTGTCAAATCATATATGCTTAGTTATTCGTGTACATATAACTGATAGAAGTGACTTGCAGGTTTTATTTTCTGTGACAACTCCTCAGTAATTTATTCAGTGCCATTGAAGCGCAGTCAACAACCTAAGCTAACAAATGCTTAATCTGTTTAGAGCCTCATAGTTTTGTTAGTGTTTACAATGGGTTAAATGGAAAGCTTAAGCTCACAGTACTTTAGGGGAACTACAGTTGTGTAAATTATTCATATAAATCGGACTAGTGACGTGTGTTCGCTATAACGACTGAATTGTGGGAGGTAGTTAGTTATTTTATTTTTGGGAGGAACTTCTCAAGTGGATCCAGGGAATGGCAATTGTGTAGTTTAGATCTAACTTATAAGGCAGTCTAGAAAGTTAACCTTTAGCACGCTTCCGGCGAGACATCTCGCCGAAGGTAACCTATGTTCTGCCAGCTGGAGGCGATATGTTACGCCTTGCGGCTGTCATCGTTTCTAGCACATGACTTGTGTACACGTGATTTTCAGCCCCGGATGTTAAGTTGTAACTTTAATTGCAAGAGAGTTAGCTTCCGTTTCCGATCTTAAAAAAGTGATGGGTGTATCCGCGTTTATTTTTTGTAAATTTTTTAAATCGAAATGAATCGGCATCAGACGCGCGGCCATTTCGCTCTAATTTTATTGCATTCTGACGCCATGCGGTGGGGATGAAATTTTTGTCTTTATAAGCGCTGAAATCGGTTCTCAGAATATGTTTGATGGCTGAGATGGAAACGAAAGTAAAATGGCCTTTCAAGTATGTATAATTTTCGGGGTTAGGATTAGGAATATCGGAAAAATATAGGATTACGGCCGAATGTCACGGCTGGCTAGGGAGTTTGTTGCTTTGCTACTGATGATGGGTGTAACGAAAAGATCGTCATTTGATTTGTATTGCTCTATTGGTCAAATGACTTTCATTGAGATGCAAGGGATATGGACGCTTCGTTCGTTGGTCATTTTTTAATTTTTTTTTTTTTAATTTTAAAATTAAAAAAAAAAATTTTTTAAATTTTTTTTTAATTTTTTTCGTTTTTTTCATCTTTCCTTTCCTCTTTTCCTATCACATCTAACATGTACACAAACAAATTTTATATCATCAGATTCACCATTCATTTATTTACATAAATTCCAAAAATGATAGCAATTGACCAAGAAACACAAAAACTATAGACATTACAAGTCGCCCACTATAAAAACGGGGGGTTGTGAAAAAGAATGCAGCTGTAGGGCAAGTTTTCTGAAATTTTATGCAGCGTGCCCACTGGCCAGCGAAAGAATCCTATACCATGTAAAGTCACAATGTATCTTAATAGCATAACAATTTCACTCGTATGTATTACATTTTTGGAGGTTATTACTTGTCCCTTTTGTGTATCAATCCCTAGGGGCGCATATAGTTTAATTGTGTAATGTATCTAGTGCTTATAATATCTGTAAACTCACGTAATGATGTAAACTCAATAGTACATCCTCTCAACGGGGACTACATGGTTGGACATACCATACGCTGAGTTGAAGAGGACATTGAGTCGATTTTTTTTCTGTCAGAGCAAACGCTCCCACAACTGTATTAGCCTATGCGGGATTCGTGTTGAGAATTAATGTCGTGGAAGTAACAGGACACCTCACGTGGAAAGAGACAGCACAGAGACTTGCAAAGCAATAATAAAGCGAATACTGTACGTAGTATAACATTAAAGCTATGATTTTATTTTGCTTGAGGCAATGGGTGTTCATTTGATCTTAGTTCCAGGTGCCTCCCTCCACTGCTACAAACAGCTGACTACAAACGCAAGCTGAGGGAACGCACAAATTTTCCCTCCTGTCTAATGTTTTTCAACAAAACGAGTGTCAAATTGCCTGGAAACTATACCCACTTCGCATAAGCCCGTTAAACGGGTAGAAAACTACTTGAATATCGATTTCATTGAACGTAGATCCAGCGACCGCAGCCTGACGTCACGTATTGCGCAGTAGTGGTTTTCTTCTCACCGATTTATTACAAGTCAGAGCATAGTGGCATCCAGCATATCAATCAACACAGCATCACCAGTTTAATTGCAATTATTTAACTGTGTTCTTAAACGGAGTACGCAGTTCCAACAAAAGGTCTCAAACTAGACCTAACCGGATTACACATCGATTACCGTATGCGAGGCAAGGCTGCTATAATTCGCCGCGCCGGATAAGAGCGCCAATACAGAAAGTTGCCCTGAGTTGACCTCGATTTGTAAGGTCTTCTGATCAGTGAGGACACGGCGTGTATTAGTGGTCAGAATATAGACAGAGTTAATCTACAGCTCTCTTGCTTTTTTGTGTGAACACGGCTCATGGATAGCGTCTTCAGTGGATTTATAAAGAATCCCCAGCTATAAGCAGAGACATAAAGACAATGACTTAAGTGATTGTGTATTGTTCCACAGAAGCGGAAGGATTGTTAACTCTTTGTTTATTTTCCATGTCGGGGCCTGCTAATTGGTTTTGTTCCTTGATGTATGAATTGATGTAATTGTTAACTTTATTATTTGATCAGTTATGGTTGTGCTGAGATTTTTAAAATTATTTTCTTCTATACAAGCTAAAGAGAACTTTAATAAATTTTAACCTTTTGTTAATGCTCTGTTCACGACCTTCATCCGTACCTATTTAAGCTCTTACTATTTCTCTCTCTGTCTGTGACAAAGAAGAGAGAGCGGGTGATACTTGACTACATAAGTGAGTTGTGGGCTCGGAAGGAGTGATAGCGTTAATAGACCTCTTTCCAGGTCGTCTTAAGTTCTCGCTAATTTCACACCTTATCAGTGTTTTCTCTGTAAGTCTTGCAGTTCACACACTTTGTCTTAATTGACAAATACTCTGAAATTACACATTCACGACATGAAAATCTTAGTGTTATGTTTATCAGGATATGTAAATCTTAGTGTTATGTTTATTGGGATATGTAAATATTAGTGTTATGTTTATTGGGATATGTAAATCTGAGTGTTACGTTTATTGGGATATGTAAATCTTAGTGTTATGTTTATTGGGATATGTAAATCTTAGTGGTATGTTTATTGGGATATGTAAATCTTAGTGTTATGTTTATCGTTATATTTAGATCTTAGTGGTATGTTTATCGCGGTATTTAAATCTTAGTTTTATGTTTATTGGGATATGTAAATCTTTATGTTAGGTTGATCGGCATTTGTAAATCTTAGTGTTAAGTTTATTGGGATATGTAAATCTTAGTGTTGTGTTTATTGGGATAAGTAAACGTTAGTGGTATGTTTATTAAGATATGTAAATCTTAGTGTTATGTTTATTGAGATATGTAAATCTTAGTGTTAGGTTTATGGGGATATGTAAATCTTAGTGTTAAGTTTATTGGGATATGTAAATCTTAGTGTTGTGTTTATTGGGATAAGTAAACGTTAGTGGTATGTTGATTAAGATATGTAAATCTTAGTGTTATGTTTATTGGGATATGTAAATCTTAGTATTATGTTTATTGGGATATGTAAATGTTAGTGGCATGTTTTTAGGATATGTAAATCTTAGTAGTACGTTTATTGGGATGTGTATATCTTAGTGTTATGTTTATTGGGATATGTAAATCTTAGTGGTATGTTTATTGTTATATGTACTCGTAAATCTTAGTGTTATGCTTATTTTGAAATGCAAATCTTAGTGATAGATTTATTGGGATATGTAAATCTTAGTGGTATGTTTATTCAATCAATCAATCAATCAATCAATTAATACCCTTTAGCTCCCCAAGGAACATAGGCCTTCAACAAACACATGCAAGTCTTCCTGTCCTGTGCCATCCGCCCAAGTTGTTTTCATGTCTTCCTCATAATTTTAACATCTGTATCCAGTTCTCTTTTCCATGTGTTTCTTGGACTACCTCTGCTCCTCCTTCCCTGTGGATTCCAGAACAAGTAAAGCTATTAACAGGTTTCCTCAACGTGTGTCAGCGTCTTCTTCTCAACTCTTCTTATTTTCGTGTTGGATTCGATTTATCTTCTTCTCCATATCTTTCCCAATGCAATGAAAGCTCCTCTTGCTTTTTGTATTCTTATGTTGATATCACTGTCTGCCTCTCCAACTTTGTCTATATTGCTGCCAAGATATGTGTACGATTCTACATCTTTTAATGGTGTTTCTTCAAGTTCAACATTGCTATCATTTCTCGCATTTATTGGGATATGTAAATCTTAGTGTTATGTTCATTGTGATACGTAAATCTTAGTGTTATATTTATTGGGAAATGTAAATCTTAGTGATAGGTTTATCGGGGATATGTAAATCTTAGTGTTATGTTTATTGGGATATGTAAATCTTAATGTTAGGTTTAATGGGATATGTAAATCTTAGTGTTATGTTATTGGGATACGTAAATCTTAGTGTTATGTTTATTGAGATATGTAAATCTTAGTGTAAGGTTTATCGGGATATGTAAATCTTAGTGTTATGTTTATCGTGTTATGTAAATCTTAGTGGTATGTTTATCGCGGTATTTAAATCTTAGTGTGGGACCTCAAGACGCAGCAATAGAGACCACAGTCAGCGACTCATAGCTTGACTGCCTGCGTCAGGACCAGCGAACCAGAGCTGGTCAAGACCGCACTCCACCTCCACGTGGTGGTCCTGGAAACAGTCTGCAGCTGTGCAGTCTGGCTGAGCGAGTGTGGATCGAAATGGGAAGGCAAACCCGGTCCTAAAAAATGCCGTGCAGAAGTCTGATGTGTTGACCGAAAGGTGCAGATATCACAGCTTAGGCGTAAACAGACACAACGCAACCACCGTCCTTTTCAGGACGAACGAAGAAGAAGAAGAAGAAGAAGAAATCTTAGTGTTATGTTTATTGAGATATGTAAATCTTAGCCGTATATGTCACAGAACGTCTGTACGTGTTCTTTTGGTGGCTGTCTCACACCTTCAGCCACTCCAGCAGTATCCCTTTTTTCTTCATTTTTCTCTCCGATCGTTTATTATTTGGCAATTTTTTGCTTTTGCCTTTCATTCATTATTTTGCTCTATGCTGAATCTAGTAGGGTGAAGTCTCTAACACTCCACTACCCAACGAAAGTATCTGCTATGGGACTGTCTTTATCTCTTACTTTTTTGCTTTACCATGCCTCAGACTTGTTCACGTTCCACCAGGTAATTAGACCGGCCAGCCGATTATATGTTATCACATAAGCCGGCTGACCCCTTTGAACGGTGACGGTCGAATATTTGACCCCAGATGGATAGAGACCATCCCTGTGTTTACACAAGACGGGAGTGCACGATAGACGTAAAGAAAGCCATATTGTTTCTAGGCGACCTTCTCTGGTAGACAGACGAAAACACAGGTGATAAATACGTAACTCGCTTCCGCTGGCCCCTGTCTGTATCAAGATTACAGATAACCCATCTGGACGGAAGGTATTGTCGAGGGGTGTGTCACAGATTTGTTTGTATGAAGATGCCATTGAAAGTATTACGACTTATTAGACAGAGGTCACGCGTGGAATATTAAATGTAATATTTAAAAACACGGAGGGATATTTTGAATTAAATCCCCACAACCCTGTGCAAAAGAGCTTACGATTGGATTGAAGTGAGAGCCGGAATATACAATGAATCTCATTGGCAAGTTTGCCGGGAAGTACAAGCTGGGATTTGAACTGAAAACTGAAAATAAAATCTAGCGAACTTAGAGACACAGGACAGACAGCTTCGCAACTTCAAACGAGCAACTCCAAAACAGCCAGAAAGAGAAGGATCAGACCTATAATTCAATACTTATAAGTGACAGATCGAAGTATTTGGGAACCTTAAAACCTTAAAAAGTAAAACCGCCTTTATAAATACAGAGACTGAAAACGTGAGGACCAGAACTTTAAATATAAAGACTGGAAACCTTGGAATTGGATCACCCGTCATCAGAGAAACTTTCCCAGACCAAGTGTATCGCAGAACACCCGTCGAAGACGAATTACTAGTCTCCCAGGCCACGTGTATCACAGAACACCCGTCATAAGAGAAATTTCTCAGACGAAATTGATTCGAGAGCGTTTGCACCGAAATTGCTCGTGTCCTTCCGAAACCTGTGCGAGGAGATTGTGTATAACCCAAAATCTTGGGGTAAGTTGTGACCATTTCTTTTACAAATGAGAATTAACATGTACTCTTGCTAAGTGGTTATAAATGAGGCTGGCACCCTCAACATACGAAAATAGTATATTCAAAACCCACTACAGCAAGCGCTGGTGATTGTTTCTGGCTAGTCGTGCGAAAAACACGACAGCAGAGGTGACCCCAGACTCCGGCTGGAGCAGCGATGAGTGATGATTGCATCACAGGTGCCTCAAGTGTAGCATATCATTTTGTGAGATATATGTAACTTGTTAATGTTAGTTCAGGCACAAATCATTATTCGCGCTGTCCAGACACATTTTCCCAGTTAATACCCAGAGGAATAGTGGTGATTTCTATTCATCTTTCCTGAGTTACACTGTGTATACTCAAGAATTTAATTCTTCTGAGAGATTAACATTGGTGGGTGGACAGCGAGAGGATGCGCCTGTTAAGCTTCCAACTCAGTGTACTTAACAGAGGAAACTGTTTGTTTATTTTTCAAAAAGTTCGTGGTACAAGACTACTTGTGGTTACAAGCTACCAGACGGTTCGAAGTACTGAAGTTACTACGCCACTCGTGTGAGAGAAGTACACTCATCACCAAGAAGTGACGGAAACCACGGCGACAGGACTCACCTAGAGTTAAGTTGTCTTGTAAAATAGGCGAAAGCAACGGACTTTTTGATAAATCCTCACCTACGTCTCAGTGACGAAAACTTGTATTTACAGCAACATTTCACCAATCTTTCCATATTTATTTTAACTGTTAAAGACTAATTCATTATTAAAATTGTTACATGTTGTTTTAAAACTAAACAATCATAGTCGCTCCAGTTTTTTATATGTATGAAAGCAAACGTATGAGCCAGAATATTTAATATATATTTTTTGTATAATTAGACATATATTTACTTCTAAACAGAGCTATATCATTATAAGAGGAATGTACTGAATTAACTCAGCTGGAAGCTTGAACGGGCTAAAAACCATTTCTTAAATAGTTCACAAAAGACGACGGACAGATATAAGTTAACCATTGCTCAGCGCTATGCCGCATGGTTCTTGACTTATGAATTATCTTGTGAAACCTCCCTTCAGATAGAAGCGTCATTGCACTTCTATCTACATCTCTGCCAAGAGTAATCTTGTGCGAAGGTAAACACATTTGACGAACCAATTTAGAAACTCTTGAGTTTTGGCCATTGTTTCACCACTACTGTAAAGCAGAGGAGGCAAGCCGTGACAGTATGTTTATCGCGATATTTAAATCTTAGTGTTATGTTTATTGGGAAATGTAAATCTTAGTGTTATATTTATCGCGATATTGAAATCTTAGTGTTATGTTTATTGGGATATGTAAATCTTAGTGTTATGTTTATCGGGATATGTAAATTTTATTTTTAGGTTTTTCGGGATATGTAAATCTTAGTGTTAGGTTTATTGAGATATGAAAATCTTAGTGTTAGGTTTAAAGGGATATGTTAATCTTAGTGTTAGGTTTATTGGGATATGTAAATCCTAGTGTTAGGTTTACGCTACCTGCAGTAATATTTTTAACATCAGCTTATGTGCCACCACCAGAACTGCCATACTTTGGACTCCAGAAGGAAAGCGAAAACCAGGCCGGCCAAAAGCCACCTGGCGGAGAACTGTGGAGGCAGAGATGCAAAGCATGAACGAGAGCTGGGGTACCACACTAAGGATGGCTGTCCACCGAGCAGAGTGGAGATAGTTTATTGCTGCCCTACAAGACGCCATCAGGCGTGAAAAATGGTCATGAATAATAATTTTAGAATAGTTTTAGCGCAGTCTTTTTCATCTCTTTATTGACATTGGTATTGTTGATGTATCTATATCTTGTCTCGATGTTTATCTTGTTTCTTACTAGAGTTACTTGCCCTTAGGCTAACCCTTCTACTTCTTCCTACTTCTAAGATGGCGAATTAAACATGTCGAGTTTGTATCCTGTGTTCAGGCTTCGTGATTAAACTTCATAACGTGAGAATGGATGACAGCCAGCCACGTCTCATTATATTTTACAATATTTACTATACACAACAGTAAATATCAACAGGTATTCTATACGTTTTTAAACGTCGTGTTTATTTTAATTGTCGTTATAGACCAGGTATTGGTTTGAATAAAGTTCTGTTACAGGTAAGACACGTAAACTGTTTCATGTTTTAAAAAAGGTTTGAATACAGCAATTGCTAAGCTTAAATGTACACTTATGGTTAAAGGCACATTCTAAAATAAAGATGAAACTGCTGAAGGAAATGTATTTGAATAGCCCATATTTTATTTTCAAAAGTTTGTTACCCTAAGCGCCCATAACATGTCAGACACATTTTCTACAGCAGAGGTTCTTAACCTTCTTGTGCCATGTACCCCTTCGATTGTCCAGCGAAGGCCACGAACCTCTTTGACTGTCCGGCGAAAGCTATGAACCCCTTTGATTGTCAAGCGAAGGCTACAGACCCCTTTGACTTTCCGGATCCCTTCTTTAAAAAAAAATCTACACAGACGCATAATTAAGATTTTGCATAAAATAACATATGTCATTAAAAAGAAACATCGTGAAATTTACATATAGTGAAATTGTTATTCAAAAACAATATGTAAAAAAAAATATACATTTTTTTTAAGTGCAAAAGTCTAATAATTTTTGGAGTAAATATTTTGGTGAAAACGAAATTTAAATTTTTAGGCTATGTACACTGATAACCCTTGAATCCACTCATGAACCCCCCCCCCCCCCCCCCCCCCCCCCTTTTCCCCGAGGAGTCCGCGGACCACAAGTTAAGAAACACTGTGCTGGAGTATGTATTTGTATCTTACAAGTTGTATTTTCACATGTCAAAACTAGGCGTGATCTTAATGTTGTGTATAGAATACTCAGTCACACGGTATGTGAATATATGGTTCCACAATACGTCTACAAAAGTTCTGTCATGTTCTTCTACAGAAAGTTTATGGCCAAGTTTTACATTCAATACACTTTTTAAACCGAATGTACAGATTTAGCACTCTTTTATCTATAGAACCAAAGAAAAGTAAACTAATCTTGTCTGGCATATTGATCAAGTTTATAAATGTCAAATTCTGCCTTCGGTCAAGGAAAAGTTTGGAAATTCTGTTAACATTTTTCCTTCAGCGATCTCTAAAATTTAATACACATTTAGGATCTTATTCTGGTGGTAGGAACATGCTGAAGGATTAATTCGCCATTAATGAAAATAAACTTTGGAAAGCAAAACAATCGATCACATCGAAGATTGTGACAGGAGAAGTAATTCTTCTCATATGATGATCCACTGTCACGTGCCAAGTCCTTGCTACTGGTTCCTGTATGGAAAACCCGTCGGATCACTTCAGTCATTGCACTTCGACCTTCATGGTTTAAGGGAAATAACTGCTAAAACCTATTGCAAAATTTCTGCGAAAAAAACAATGTTTCAAAAAGGGGGCAAAAAGTTGTTTTTTCCTGTTCATATATTAGTACAGGTAGTCTTTCGATTTGCGCCAGTCCAATTTGCGCAAATTCACAATAACGCCGACTTTTAGCTGAAGGTAAAATATGTTGACGTTTTTTATTTTTATTTCTTTAAATCGCGTATTTAACAATTTATTATTAAATTAACATGAAACAATTATTATTAAAATAAATTTATAACTTGTTATTACATATTATTTTTACATAAAATAAAAACGCTAAAAGACAGCATGGGGTGTCATGTAAAAAAATTACCACTCGCCATCTTAGCCAATCTGAGATGCGCACGCTGCAGAAGACGCGCACAATTGGTGACGCCATTGATTGTGTTGAAAATCGTAAGGTAAACCGTTTGTGTCATTGTTAGAGAATTGTCCTGCAGTAGAAACTGTGTTGTTTTAATTATAAATTGTAGAATGAGTTAATAAAATAAGAGAAAAAGAAGTGGAAATCACGATAGTTACGACTGCATTCAGAAAGTGACGATCCTTAACCAGGGGAAACAAGTGACGATCCTTAACCAGAGGAGAAAAGTGACGATCCTTAACCAGAGGAAAAAAATGACAATTCTTAACCAGGGGAAAAAAGTGACTATCCTTAACCAGGGGAAAAAAGTGACTATCCTTAACCAGGGGAAAAAAATGACTATCCTTAACCAGGGGGAAAAAGTGACTATCCTTAACCAGGGACCTGGTCAGATAACTATATCCGCTGCATTGCTGGATGTTCGCGTGCACAAAATTTTTTTTTCAATTTCATTTGCGTTTTTTTGTTTGTTTAATCTACAAAATTTTATTTAATGTACTTTATTTGACTTATTTTTTTTTTTCATAGCTTGAACTTTAAAAGCTCGTCATTACTCGTCAATTTGTGGGTGCCAGGAACGTTATATGTGGGTAGACTGGGTTTACATCCTGGAACCCTGTAACTGTACCACAAGACACAAGCGCCCTAGCCTCTTAACCAATCGGAAGTTCTGTATATTATAACACAAAATAATATTTCCTGGTATAGGACAGAATGCAAGAAAACGAAGATGACTGTATACCGCTCTATATATGTCCCGTCTTGACGTATGGATGCGAGTCATGAGCAATGACTACAACCTACAAAAGCCAGCACCAAACATCAGAAATGAGGTATCTGAGGAAGGTGGCTGAAGTAACAAGAAGAGACATGGTCCGTAACCAGACAATACGTCATGGCCTCAAAACCCAGCCCCTGCAGACGCAAGTGCAACAGTCCCAATTACAGTAGACATTCAAAAATCCGGCAACCTCCGGACCTGAGGAGTGCCGGATTTTTGAAAATGCCGGATTTTTTATGGTTATCTATTCTGTATATATTTAACAGAAAATGACTACCTGTACACTTTATCTGCGATCGACAATGCACGATGTTTACGTTTTACACCACTTCTTTTATTTGCTGAATCCATAATGGGGCTAAACAGCAGCAAATAAATGATAAAATGAGAAGGAATGAGCAGGAATGCCTGTTAACACGTGCAAGCAAGACCCAACAGCTGCATCAAAACATAAACTGCTCCAGAAAACAGTGGCGCGCCAACGCGGTAAATTTAAAAATGCGCTCCGAAATCCATGCCGGAAATCTGAAGGAACCGGATTATCGATGGCCGGATTTTTAAATGTCAACTGTACTATGGTTTGACCATGTCTGCAGAATGAGAGAAGATCGACTATCACGACAAATATGGGCAACCAAGAGCCAGGGATCCAGACCTCCAGGACGACCCAGAATTCGCTGGAAGGACAGCATTAGACAGTCTCTGAAGGACCGAGGACTAGATTGGAACCAGGCCAGGAGGAAGACAACCGAAAGTATAGTATGACGCTCTCTCTGGTAAAACTCTACACCACAGGCTAGAAGAGGAACGACTAAGCAAAAATAGGACGATGACATGAAAGTGACTGCAAACGTATATTTATAACAAGCACGTGATATAATGAATCAGGAGTTTTTTTTTTTTTTAAAGTGTCTGTGTTATTTCAACCTAGACAGATTTCATCGGTTATATCATAATGTAATTGCCAGTGAAACAAGAGAAAGCTGTTCAAGTCACGTGCTGCGTAGATAAATACTAAGTCCTGAAGATGCCTACTAGTTTCCTATCAGCTAGCATGCTAGAGCCCTATAATGGGCTAGTCCTATGATCAATCAATAAATCAATAACCTTTAGCTCCCCAAGGAGCATAGGCCTTTAACAGACAACATGCCAAGCCCCCCTGTCACGTTCCGTCAGCTCAAGTTATTTCAACATCTTCCTCATCATTTTCACTTCTGTCTCCAGTTCTCTTCTCCACGTGTTCTTTGGTCTGCCTCTCCGTCTCTTGCCCTGTGAGATGTCAGAACAAGAACTCACTGGTAGTGCTATCAGCATGTTTCCAGAATGTCCTGACAAGGACTGAGGAATTGATACCCGAGCCGAGGCAACGAGCGATGTCTTTTTTTATTGTTACATGCGGACAACGAGAGAACTAAAGATTATCCATTAGTCAAAAAAGCGGGGGTATATGCTGAGCAAACTGGCTTAACTTAAACTAGATGTTTCACGTTGGTATATCTGGATATGAACGACATAAGAACTTAGCTATTCTATTCGACTAAGTAAACTTTTGAATTCGATATGACATGTGCAATCCCCTTGTGTAAACAGGATACTGTATTTCAAGATTTATGTCCAGATTCCAAATTGTTGTCATTGCAAATACTCGTACACACAACGTCTTAATATCCTGTTAATAAAGCGAAATAACGCGAAAAACAATTTCACAGTTTCTCATTTTTCAATGCTCTAAATGTGGAAATCCTGTCTATCTATCTATCTATCTATCTATCTATCTATCTATCTATCTATCTATCTATCTATCTATCTATCTATCTATCTATCTATCTATCTATCTATCTATCTATCTATCTATCTATCTATCTATCTATCTATCTATCTATCTATCTATCTATCTATCTATCTATCTATCTATCTATCTATCTATCTATCTATCTATCTATCTACCTACCTACCTACTATCTATCTATCTATCTATCTATCTATCTATCTATCTATCTATCTATCTATCTATCTATCTATCTATCTATCTATCTATCTATCTATCTATCTATCTATCTATCTATCTATCTATCTATCTATCTATCTATCTATCTATCTATCTATCTATCTATCTATCTATCTATCTATCTATCTATCTATCTATCTATCTATCTATCTATCTATCTATCTATCTATCTATCTATCTTCCTACCTATCTATTTATCTATTTATCTATCTATTTATCTATGTATCTATCTATCTATCTATCTATCTATCTATCTATCTATCTATCTATCTATCTATCTATCTATCTATCTATCTATCTATCTATCTATCTATCTATCTATCTAAACAACATTCAGTGGAACAACATCAAAACAAAGGACCCTGGAGGAAGGACTGCCTCAGGGATCAGCACTAAGTTGTACACTGTTTCTTATATTTATAAATGACCTCCCAGATGTCATCACCTGCCAAAAAGCACTATTTGCTGATGACCTAGTCATCTGGACAAAAGGAAAATACCTCCAAACCATCACCAAAAATATGAACAAAAACCTGACAACCATCTCTGCATATTGCCAGTTCTGGAAACTTGAAATCAATGTAGAGAAAACTGTGTATGGCCTGTTCAGTCTAAACAAGAGAGTTAATGAGAACAACATCGAGGTCTGGATGAATGGAGAGAAACTAGCATACGAAGAATGCCCGAGATATCTTGTAGTCGAGCTCGACCGTAGACTTACCATGAGACCCCACATAGACAAGCTGATTGAGAAAGCATCCACAAGACTCAGGCTCATCAAGCACCTTTCCTCCTGTCCGTGGGGAGTAGACCAGCACTCATTACGCCAACTCTATACTGGATATGTGCGCCCAGTAATTGACTACTCGCACCCCCTCCAAACTATTGCAAGTAAAAGCCTCCTACAAAAGCTAGACAAAGTCCAAAATCGTGCTCTACGGTTTATAAGTGGTGCCATGAAGACAACGCCGACAGATGCATGCGAAATCAACACCAATATTGAATCCTTAAACCTAAGAAGAGAACGTTCAGCTGTGGAAACATACGAAAGGTATCTGAGAATGGACACAAAAGAGGAGAATAGGAAAATGATAGAGCAGTGGCACCAAAAAACACAGAATACAAAAGACATCTTTTCTTAAAAATGCAAAAGAAGCTAGCATCAAACACCATCTTCCATCAGTTAGAAAGCCGATGGTAACTGTCAACAATGAACCACCTTGTTGGCAGGTAACTACTCCCATAGTAAGAACTGAACTCTCTGACCCCTCAGCAGACAAGAACACTGTAACACCACTACTGAAAACCATCGCTTTAGAAACTATACACTCATATCTACAAGACATTATCCATGTCTACACAGATGGATCTGCATTTAAAGCTACCACCAATGCTGGATATGGCGCAGTGATAAAATACCCCAACCTGCACCCAGAAGACCACCCTCGCATCTTTGGCATTGCGGAGAAATTTGTTCCAGCTATGATGCAGAAATAACAGCACTAGAAAAAGCATTGTGCCGGATAATCTCAGACTTTGAAAGTGGCATCACTCCACCTGAAGATATTGTTATATTCTCAGACTCAAAATCAGCACTCCAAGCCCTAAAAAGCAAAATGTCTCTGTTGCTGTCGTTTTTGACGGTTTCATAAAACGTAAATCTATTTTATATTTGTGGGTGGTCTAAGTGAGAGAACTGATTATTAACTCCCTGGGACAGGTTGATTTAGGGGTTATCTTCCCTTGGTTTATTCATGGCTGTTGACCTGTCTTAAGTCGGGGGTCAGCTCTACTTAGATCTATGCTGTCTACGCATGCGCAAAGTTTTAGCGCGAAACGGAAGGACTTCCGTAAGGGAGAGTTGATCTGGGTTTCTGTCCGGACTGGTCGTCCATGGTATCTCTCTGCATTATCTGGGGAAAGTTAGTCTTCTGTAAGACTGTGATGTTTGTGATTCTTTCCCAGAGTTATTCTGTTCGTCGGGAATGACGACAGTTGTGTTATCTGTGTATTTCTAGGATTCTGTCAAAGGTAAAAGAACATAATTACTATGCCTAATTAGCAGAACATTTTGTGGCAACCGGTGAGTGAAGCTCACGGTCCTTTATGATACAGAAGTCCATTATTTTGCGCTCGATGGAGCCAACTTAGACTATTTTGTCTAACAGTGATGAAGAAGCCCAGTAAAAATATATATTTATGAAACCCGCATGTTGGCGGTATATTTCGGTATGGATGTTTATGCCTACCTAAGAAGAATGTACACAGTTGTTTGACATTACCAAAGAGGCCCGATATTTCGGTCGATATCTTTGAGCAGAGGAAGATGTATCTGGCGTGTTATGCCAGCTGTATTGCAACATTATTATTATTATGATGCAAGGGTGAACTCGCCTTCTGTACGGCGGAGTTGTGTACCATACTTGACGCGATAAGTCAATGGTACGTTAGCTGCAGTATTGAACTATTGTTAAAGGACAGACCATTGTCGTTAACGTCATAATAGATGAGTGGTTCAAGCTTAGGAATGCAAGATGTTTTGCCAGTCATTACCAATTCATAAGATGTCCTTGATTCTCGTCCATTTTAACTGTACCTGTTAATGTCGTAGTGTCTCGTCAATAAATGGTTGAAAAGATTCCAGCAGTTTCAACATTGCTGACTACTGCATGTGAGTGAGTGGGTGCCTTGTTTATATGTCAAGAGCCTAAACACATTCGCGATTTCTACACACCCACATCACCATTCAACCTACACAAATATCGAGTACCTCCCATTTGAAGATGTCTGATGAATGGATGTCACCATGACACGCTGTTGGCGCCTCAACGCCTGGTGAGCTATTCAGGCATAACAGTGCTGTTTGGCCCAGGTTGGACTGACTACTCAAGCACAGAAACAAACAGTAACACCATGCAGGAACGTTGAAGTAGACCGTACAGCCTTCAACAGTGTAGGAGAGCATCAACACATTCATTCCACAACAGTACAATGTAAAGAGATTGTTACATTCCTGGTGGTCACATAAACTAAAAGGTAACATATGTGGTAGGCCAGATCTGTGGGTCTAAACTACGCAGTGGACTGATAAAGGACATTATCGTATGATAACATCATTCATGTGAAATTACATATTGGAAACTGGACAAAATGAGTTATACTGTTCAGCACATAACAGCAACACCTTCAACAGTCTGAAACTAGGTTATGACCTACATTGTGAACGATGACGACTAATGTTTACATGCAAGTTCAGCTGTTAGTTGACACGTCTCATCACTGAAACTTTCAACGGTGCAACTTCATATTATTGCTGTTTTCTATGTACAACATTGTTAACTAAGGCTAGGATGATTATTAAGATAAGTGGCGATTTGTTTTTCAAAAACTTCGTACCATTATATTGTGTTTAACTGAGCCTTCTTGCAACACACTTTATTAATTAATGCTTCTTTATGTTACTTGTTCTTTGGTGTGTGTGTGTTTCAGCGGGTTTTCGGTTGGGCGGAGTCTGTTATAAGGGTATACCACGTGATACCACGTTCTGTAGAGACTTGGCAAATCCTATAGCAATTTGCGTTTGTTGCTATTTCGTTTAGTTGTGTCGAAGGGATTGTTGCAAATCTTTTTTTTCTGTTCTTTAGTTTTCGTTGTTTTGTTGGTAATCTATTCTTCAAGCGACATTTTTTTATACAATTATGTTATACATTCGGTTGTTAGTTTGTCGAAGATGTTCGCAGTTATTCGTTGTTTTGTGATTTTTTCCTTATTTTTCGCTGTAGTGTGTTCTTTCTGCGAACGTTTTCAGTTGTTCTATATTCATTGTCTCTGTATTGTTTATCACGTTTATTCATACACAGTTTATATATATATATATATATATATATATATATATATATATATATATATATATATATATATATATATACTTGGTCATGGACTATTATGATTAATATGATGTACTTTTCAGATGGAGATTATTTAAGATCAGATTATTATAGAGAAACAAGGTGATTATACAAGTTTTTTTTAAATTGAAAGACTTATCTCCCACGGAGATAGAATAAAGTGAAGTGAGTATACAAGTCAAGTATTTCAGACTTGTCTCCCATTGAGGTTGGGATAAGGTAATTTATTTAATTTTTTCAGGTCTGATCTCACATTATTAGACAGAATGTCTACATTACAATACTTTATTGAACAAGGGAAATCCTTGGATAAAACTGGTGAGAAATTGGAGGAATTGAAGTCAGAAGAAAAGAGGCTGAAATTAGAAAAAGAAGCGGAACAAAAGAAAATGGAGGCTGAGAATTTAAGATTGCAATTGCAAGCAGAAGAGAGGAAACTTGAAGCTGAGAATAAAAGATTAGATCGAGAAGCTGCTGCTGAAGAAAGGAAACTTCAAGCTGCTGCTGAAGAGAGGAAACTTCAAGCTGCTGCTGAAGAGAGGAAACTTCAAGCTGCTGCTGAAGAAAGAAAAGCAAATATGGAACATTGTCGTGAAAACGAGTTGTGTGTAACCCCACTACTTTGTTAAATCCCTATGTCGAGAGCCCAGCCAATCAACGCACAGTTGCTGAGCCGGAATAAATTACCTGAAGTTACGCCAGGAAAAACTTAAGCCCTGTTTTTTTTCGGATGTGGGTCGTAGCCATCTTGTTCACGCAAGATGGCGGAAGAAAACTGAATAAAATTAGGCTGTACGAGGCAAGGTACTAAACCGGAGACAACCAATCATTTTGCTCCGCCAGGAACCAACCAAAAGCTTTTCTTAAGCATTCATCTACCTATATAATCAGGCGAGATTTTAGCTAAAAACACGCAACACCGAACACGAAGCCAGAGACGACCGACTGTGTGAGAGGAGCTGTCAACTTATATTTATAGCTTACCCGAGGGCATCGACCTGCAGCCTGCTTCGCTAAGTCGAGTCAAAAACTGGCCTGTTTGAATCTTAGAGGGTAAATATATTTACGATAACCTTTAGGAAAATAGGCCTTCAGCAGGTATATAATGTTGGTATTTGTTGTGTGTCATTATACTACCTACACCTGTATATATGTTATATAAATTGTTTCAATATGAACGTATCAGGTTACTGATTGTATCTTAAGGGCATTAGGTATAATGATTGTATTTCCTGATATGATTGATGAAGACGAAGACTAATAGGACTCATACTTCAACCTATTGTCTCCTATAACTTCAATCTATCATCTCAGACCAACTGCAATATAACCAAAACAGTCCTTGTTAGGACTCATCAATCTATTATCTCATTCCAACCTGAAATATAACCAAAACAGTCCTTGTTAGGACTCAATCTATTGTCTCCTATAACTCACTCTATTGTCTCACATAACTTCAGTCTATTATCTCAGATAAAATCAAGTGCAATATAACCAAAACAGTCCTTGTTAGGACTCAATCTATTGTCTCATCTAACTTCAGTCTATTGTCTCCTATAACTCCCACCTGATATATCACCAAACAGTCCTCGTCTCATATACTCTTATCATAAGAACATAACAATATTGTTAGGATATATGTTACCAGCTTGTATAGCACTTGTCAGAGAGGGCCTGGTATATTATAGGGGGAAGGAAATGGTTGTATCACACCTAGGTGTACATATTATTGGAATGTATTCATGTATTGAATTTATATTATTGAATGTATTCATGCATTGAATTTATATTATTGAATGTATCCATGTATTAATTTATCAGAAAGAATGTTTTGCAAGTAGACACCTGTCTTGTCTCGCTATTGCTAAATCATACTGAGCCATGTTGTCATTCATCCTACATGCAGACACCCGAGACACGCTCATTTCACCCACACTTGAAATAGGTGGGCTTGAGGACAGAAATTAGCCCCTATTTTTCCTTGTTACAGGTTTTATTCGTGTCATCAAACCTGAGGTCGTATGCCGTGTCAATCCAGCTGCCTGGAACGTCGCAGGAGCACAGTGATTGCACAGGATCAACCTCTTTAGTCCCCCTCAGTCTTGGGTGGGCTAATGAAACGACCATCAGCGGGTGTTTTGTGTCAACCAAACCAAGAAGGACAGACCTTTTTTAAGAGATGAGTACACATTAGTACCATTTCTGTCAGCATTGTGAGCAAAAGCTAGTGTCAGTGACGAGAAAGTGAATTAGCGTAGCAAGAGACAATAATAAGATTATAGCTGATAAATTATACGTAATTAACAGCACAGCTGATACATGTACTATAATTGAATAACAGCACAGCTGATATAATTATTGTTCCTATAATTGGAAAACTTGTTGTAATATATTTACATATCTATATAAATATAAATATTTGTAAATCATATGTAAACGTACAAATTCATTACATTCCATTTTTCAACTTTCACCCTTCAGCACAAGAGTAGATAGTGTATATACTAAATAAATAATAAGGAAATTGTATTTGAAGACTTGTCAAGTTTATAATTGTTAAGTAAAATCTGTTTCCTTGTTTTTTTAATATCACAGTTAGCTACACAGCGGAGGTGGCACTTTATGTCGGTCTCCTCTCTACTATTGTTTCGAGATCAGATCATTCACAGCCGCAACTAATTTGTGATACCAGTAGTCCTCTCAGACACTGGGACTTTACCATTTTCTGCAGAAATTCTATTTCTGTAATTGTCAGTACTATACTGATCTTAGAGCCAATAAAAACCTCTCGCCACACTGGGGGCTCGTTCCTGGGATATTTCTGTATATCTTGAGCCATACTTAGTCTATTCATCTACCTACAACTCTATCTTGTGCCACCCATAGATACTTAAGAAACAGATTTTTAAAAAAAAAATTCAATAATAGGATTTTTAAAAATTATTTTCTTAGGAGGAGTACCATTTAGTACTCAGTAAATAGTTGATGCTCACAAAGTTGCACGGAAATAATTTGTTCATTTAATTAATTAAGTTTAATTATAATATTTGGTTATAGTAAATTTACATACCCTCTCTAAGTAACGCCATGGCTGATCTAGTGAAGTTCAAAACTGCGATCATGCAGATGGGTAAGGAATTAAATATGACAGGTGATGCTCTCACTCAGTATGTCACAACAGAAGTGGACAAACACATGGATAGGGAAGAAAGAAAGTTGCAATTAGAGACTGAAGCAAAGAAATTAGATGCTGATAGAGAAGCAAAGAAATTAGAGGCTGAAGAAAGGCGGTTGCAAGCAGAAGCTGAAAGAGAAGCCAAAAGACTGGAAGCTGAGAGAGAAAACAAAAGACTGGAAGCTGAGAGAGAAAACAAAAGATTAGAAATTGAAGCCAAGAAATGGGAGGCTGAAAATGAGGAAAGGAAATTACAAGCAGAGAGAGACCATCAGTTGAGATTAAAAGAGCTTGAAATTCAGGCAAATACTGGCAATAATGGTGGTAGCTCACCTCACTCTGAGAGTAGCTCCAGCCAGAGCACCTCAAGTGGGGCCATGAATTTTCATCTGGACCCATTTGTTGAGAAAGAAGACGCCATTGAGTCGTACCTGGATAGATACGAAAGACTTGCCACTACCTATGGCTTAGGGAAAGAAAAGTGGAGTCTTAAACTATCTCAGGGATTGAGAGGTGTGGCCTACGATGTATATTTGAAGCTCTCAAGAGATGACCAGGAAGATTATGAAATCCTGAAACAGGCACTGCTTGTGAGATATGAAAAGAACTCAGAATCATATAGAAAGAAATTCCGAACCGCTAAACTTCTTCCAGGAGAAAATTATCACCAATTCTCTGCTAGATTGGAAACCTATTTGGAAAAATGGAGTAGTTTATGAAAGTGTCAGGATCTGAAGGAAATGATAATGATGGAGCAAGTGAAAGAGTCCATGCCTCAAGAAATGAGGAAGTTTATCATGGAACAAGGAGCAGAGAGATTGGAAGATATTGTAACTGTTGCTGAGAGATATCAAGCAGCTCAGGCAGAATTATTAGGAAATAAGAAGAAGCAGGGTGAAAACTTCAAATCATCACAAAACTATACCAAATATGAACAAAAGGACCATACCACAAGGAACAAACAAAGATTTGACCAAAAGGACAAAAACCCTCTAAGATCGGATAAGACACCTTACCGGAAGGAAGGAAAGTGGTGTAAAACTTGTCTAATGAGTAACCACAATACTGCGGACTGCAGAAGGAAGAATCCTCCTCATCATGCTGCATGTCTTACAACAGGGAATCAGGGAAGGAAGGAAATGGCAGTAAGTCAGAAAGACTTCCATCATCCCCCTGTCTGTGAGGAAGTGGCCGTGAATGGCACTCAAGTACTGTGTTTATATGACACAGGTTTGGACTTTGATTCAGTTGTGTGCTCTTCTCTAGTGAGTCCTGACCAGATAACCACAGAAACAGTGGAAATCAGAGGACCGATCAAGGGAGCAAGAACCATGACACTACCAATAGCTCGAATCAACATAAGATCTCGCTACGTGGAAGGAGAAATCAAAGCAGCAGTGATGGACGAACCTATTTACCCTTTGATTTTGGGGTGTAGGTATGTTTTCCTTGGAGAACCTATAAAACCTGTAGTTATGGCAACAGTCCAGACCAGGAAAGCTCCAGGAAAATGGAGGAGAATCCTATCAATACTCATCCAGAAGATATGAAAAAGGCTCAAGCAGCAGATAGCACATTGAAGCCTTGTTTTGGCAAATTGCCTAAAGCACATAACCCTCCAGAGAAAGGAGACTTGTATATGAAGAATGGCCTACTATAAAGAAAAGCTGGAACAGGACCTAAAGGGCATGGACAGCTTGTAGTGCCAAAATCTTACAGGGAGAAGGTTATGACGCTAGGACATGCTATACCCTTCAGTGGACATATGGGAATAGGGGCCACTGGACAAAGGATAGCCTGTCACTACTTTTGGCCAAGAATTACAAAGGACATAAAAAGATATGTAAGATCCTGTCCAGAATGCCAAAGAGTAACTCCTAAGCATAGGACTGCACCAGCAACACTGGGAGAAATGCCTATTATTGGAACCCCTTTTGAACGTGTTGCAGTAGATATTGTTGGACCCCTCACTAGGACCAAGAAGAGAAATGCTTACATCTTAACCTTGGTTGATACTTGCTCTAGGTGGGGAGAAGCAGTGGCCATGTCAGCTATAGATTCAAAGCACGTGGCAGAGGCCCTGTTGACAATATTTACCCGATTAGGTTTCCCGCATCAGATATTGACTGACAATGGGTCTCAGTTTAAGGGAAAGCTAACACAAGAAGTATTCAGGATATTTCAAGCCAGGCACTTTCATTGTAGTCCCTACCATGCCCAAAGGAACGGTCAAGTAGAGCGGTTCAATGGTACGCTAATTTCAATCCTTAGAAAGCTGGCGAGTGAAAAACTTGATACTTGGGATACATACTTACCCGCTTCACTATTTGCATATAGGGAAGTACCCCACAATTCAACTGGATTGGCTCCAGCTACATTGTTGTTTGGAAGACCAATAAAAGGTCCACTGGAAGCATTGCTGCGGACATGGACTGATGAAAAGGCAGAGGAAACAGTGACTTCCTCATACCAGTACGTCAACGAGTTGACATCTCGATTGAAAGCAGGTTGGAAACTGGCCAATGATAACTTAAGACAGGCCAGGAGGAAGCATGCTGCCTACTACAACAAAAAAGCAAAGGATAGGGAACTGGAGGTGGGTGAAAAGGAGTTATTACTGTTGCCAAGCAGCAATAATAAATTGCAGATTGGATGGCAGAGACCCTATGTCATACTGGAGAAACTTTCCAGGACCAATTATAAGATTGACAAGAAAGGAAAGGAGAAGGTATATCATGTCAATCTTCTTAAAAAATACTATGACAAGGAATCATCAGAAGTTGCACATATCATGACCCTAGCCATAGCAACAGAAATGCACGGTGAACCACTTCACTCTATGGAGTATCCACTCACAACTACAGAGGATTATGTTCAAGTAAATATTAGTGAACATTTAACTCCAGAGCAGAAGAAGAGGGTTCAGAAAGTGTTGGAAATCCATGCTGATGTGCTCACAGATAAGCCAGGTCGAACGAATCTGTTAGAGGTAGACATGAAGGTTACAGACCCTACCCCAGTATGCATGAGAACATACCCTATACCCTATGCGAAAGCCCAAGCACTAAGGGAGGAAGTTGATTATCTGTTGAAGGAGAAAATTATCTCGAAGTCAGACTCTCCTTATAGCTCAAGTGTGGTGCTATTGAGAAAACCGAGTGGTGAACACAGGTTATGTATTGACTACCGGAAGCTTAATGCGATCACAGAATCTCAGGTGGACCCATTACCTGACACCAACCAGCTGTTCTCTACACTGAGTAAGGCTAGGTATTTATCGAAGGTAGATCTAAGCAAGGGATACTACCAAATACCAGTGAAACCAGAAGTTAGGAAAATGCTGGCATTTAGTACATCAGACGAACACTACGAGTTTAATGTACTATCCTTTGGGCTGAAAAATGCTCCCAGTATCTTTTCTAGAATGACGAGGAAATTGTTGGAACCTCTACAAAATCCCCATATCACTAACTTTATGGATGACATTCTTGTTGCTACAAACACATTTGAAGAGCATATAGTAGCGCTCTCTATGTTGTTTGACAGGCTGAGATAATTCGTGTCATTATGTGGGTTCTATCAGAAGTACATATCCCACTTTAACTATCTGTGTGCACCATTAACTAACTTAACTAAGAAAGGACAGCCTGACAAAATCCAATGGAATGCTGATTGTGAAAAAGCTTACACAGAGCTAAAAGCAAAACTCACCAGCAAACCAATCCTTACGCTACCCGATATCACACAGGAATTTGTATTAAGGACGGACGCTAGCAGTATAGGTATTGGTGCAACTCTCTTGCAGAAATCAAAAGCCCTGCCGGAGGAACTTTTACCAGTCGCCTACGCCAGTAGGAAGCTGAATGCAGCTGATTTGAACTACTCGACCATAGAGAAAGAATGTTTGGCTCTAATTTGGTCCATCGACAAATTTTCACCTTACCTTTATGGGACACACTTCATTGTCCAAAGCGATCAGCAACATTTAACTTTCTTGGCTGCATCTAAAAAGTTAAATTCGAGATTGTTAAGGTGGAGTCTGCTTCTTGCGCCTTATTCCTTTACCGTGAATTACATTCCGGGAAGAGACAATGTAGGAGCTGATTTTTTAAGTCGACACCCTATTACTATGGAAGGACAGACGCAAAAGGATTAACTACAGCAGGGGTTTACACTTCAGCTATGACAGGTCACAGCTAAGAAAGGACGGGGCTATGTCGTGAAAACGAGTTGTGTGTAACCCACTACTTTGTTAAATCCCTGTGTCGAGAGCCCAGCCAATCAACGCACAGTTGCTGAGCCGGAATAAATTACCTGAAGTTACGCCAGGAAAAACTTAAGCCCTGTTTTTTTCGGATGTGGGTCGTAGCCATCTTGTTCACGCAAGATGGCGGAAGAAAACGGAATAAAATTAGGCTGTACGAGGCAAGGTACTAAACCGGAGACAACCAATCATTTTGCTCCGCCAGGAACCAACCAAAAGCTTTTCTTAAGCATTCATTTACCTATATAATCGGGCGAGATTTTAGCTAAAAACACGCAACACCGAACACGAAGTCAGAGACGACCGACTGTGTGAGAGGAGCTGTCCACTTTGATTTATAGCTTACCTGAGGGCATCGACCTGCAGCCTGCTTCGCTAAGTCGAGTCAAAAACTGGCCTGTTTGAATCTTAGAGGGTAAATATATTTACGATAACCTTTAGGAAAATAGGCCTTCAGCAGGTATATAATGTTGGTATTTGTTGTGTGTCATTATACTACCTACACCTGTATATATGTTATATAAATTGTTTCAATATGAACGTATCAGGTTACTGATTGTATCTTAAGGGCATTAGGTATAATGATTGTATTTCCTGATATGATTGATGAAGACGAAGACTAATAGGACTCATACTTCAACCTATTGTCTCCTATAACTTCAATCTATCATCTCAGACCAACAGCAATATAACCAAAACAGTCCTTGTTAGGACTCATCAATGTATTATCTCATTCCAACCTGAAATATAACCAAAACAGTCCTTGTTAGGACTCAATCTATTGTCTCCTATAACTCACTCTATTGTCTCACATAACTTCAGTCTATTATCTCAGATAAAACCAAGTGCAATATAACCAAAACAGTCCTTGTTAGGACTCAATCTATTGTCTCATCTAACTTCAATCTATTGTCTCCTATAACTCCCACCTGATATATCACCAAACAGTCCTCGTCTCATATACTCCTATCATAAGAACATAACAATATTGTTAGGATATATGTTACCAGCTTGTATAACACTTGTCAGAGAGGGCCTGGTATATTATAGGGGGAAGGAAATGGTTGTATCACACCTAGGTGTACATATTATTGGAATGTATTCATGTATTGAATTTATATTATTGAATGTATCCATGTATTAATTTATCAGAAAGAATGTTTTGCAAGTAGACACCTGTCTTGTCTCGCTATTGCTAAATCATACTGAGCCATGTTGTCATTCATCCTACATGCAGACACCCGAGACACGCTCATTTCACCCACACTTGAAATAGGTGGGCTTGAGGACAGAAATTAGCCCCTATTTTTCCTTGTTACAGGTTTTATTCGTGTCATCAAACCTGAGGTCGTATGTCGTGTCAATCCAGCTGCCTGGAACGTCGCAGGAGCACAGTGATTGCACAGGATCAACCTCTTTAGTCCCCCTCAGTCTTGGGTGGGCTAACGAAACGACCATCAGCGGGTGTTTTGTGTCAACCAAACCAAGAAGGACAGACCTTTTTTAAGAGATGAGTACACATTAGTACCATTTCTGTCAGCATTGTGAGCAAAAGCTAGTGTCAGTGACGAGAAAGTGAATTAGCGTAGCAAGAGACAATAATAAGATTATAGCTGATAAATTATACGTAATTAACAGCACAGCTGATACATGTACTATAATTGAATAACAGCACAGCTGATATAACTTTTGTTCATATAATTGGAAAACTTGTTGTAATATATTTACATATCTGTATAAATATAAATATTTGTAAATCATATGTAAACTTACAAATTCATTACATTCCATTTTTCAACTTTCACCCTTCAGCACAAGAGTAGATAGTGTATATACTAAATAAATAATAAGGAAATTGTATTTGAAGACTTGTCAAGTTTATCATTGTTAAGTAAAATCTGTTTCCATGTTTTTTTAATATCACAGTTAGTTACACAGCGGAGGTGGCACTTTATGTCGGTCTCCTCTCTACTATTGTTTCGAGATCAGATCATTCACAGCCGTAACTAATTTGTGATACCAGTAGTCCTCTCAGACACTGGGACTTCACCATTTTCTGCAGAAATTCTATTTCTGTAATTGTCAGTACTATACTGATCTTCTTCTTCTTCTTCTTCCGTCCTTAGCCACCGACCGTCAAAGCAGTCAGTGGCCATTACGCCTAGTGGCGTCTTAGGGCAACAGCAGATAGGTTTTCTTTGCCATTGTTTCCCATCACGCCTATTGGCGTCTTTAGGGCAATGGCAAATCAATCCATTTGCTGTTGTTTCCGTAATCAAAGTGACTGGCAAACGGGTGATCAGCCCGTTGGTTATACTGATCTTAGAGCCAATAAAAACCTCTCGCCACACCTCCCTTCTAGTCTATAACAGCTCCGAGATATTTAAAGTGGTTGACCTGCTCCAGGACCTGTTCTCTCAGCTTAATCTGATGCCTTCTTTTTTCTCGTGATATCACCATGGATTTTGTTTTAGAGATGCTTATGACCATCCCTCTCTTCTCCAGCTTTTCCTTTCAGACTTGCAGGTTGGATTGGAGATGTGCCTCTGATTTAGCAATCAGGGCAACATCATCAGCAAATGCCAGTTCTGAAATACAGACCTGCTTATCTTCCAGTACCCCACTGAATACTTTATTGTTCTCTCCTTACATGCCTTGATGTCCATGAAGAGTATGAAAAGATAAAGTGACAGGATATCCCATTGTCTTACAGCAGTGGTGGTCCTGAACTCTTCTGGCTTATGGTTTACTGTCCTCACATAATTTCTGCAAGATTTGTAGAAGCGCTGAATAGCATGAATCAGAGGTGCTGGAATGTTCTTCCGTGCCAAAGAGTCCCAAAGTTTGCTCCAGGGGACCCTGTCAAATGCCTTTTCAAGATCTATGATAACAAAGATGAATCTCGCTCCTATACTCGAGGGCCTTTTCACTCAGCTGTCTGAGTGTGAAGATTAGGTCTTGAGTACTTCGGTGTGCTCGGAATCCACACTGGACCTCATCCAATTGTGGCTCAGCTAGGAGTCGGACTCTCTGCTCTAGGATTCTAGAGTAGATTTTACCAGGGACACTGAGAAGTGATATGCCTCTATGGTTTCCGCATTGTCGATTGTCACTCTTTTGAGCATGAGTATACCATGTCAAATGATATTTTCAGGTGACCTCGCAATGAAGAGCTTGTGCAAGGTAGGCCTTGTAAGTTTGGAAGAAATTATTTCAAATAGAAGTGCGTCAAATGTCTTGCACGCCTTGCCCAGAGCCTAGGTTTAGAACCTTCACCAAGTAGTCCTCGGCAAGCTTAAAGGATTGAGTACTTGGAGGTAGACGTCGACCAAAGTTGTGCAGATACATTTCTGATTCTGCCTTGAGCGATGACACTGTGGTGTCTATTTTACTGATCACATCAGATCCTGTAAGAAAATGGGTAGGAAGAAGGACGTCTGTGGTAGCACCCATCTTGTCTACAAGAGTATGGCTTGGTATGTTATCTAATGCCGAATTTCTCATCCATAGAGTCCATTTTCTTGAAGAAACTTGCAGCAATGAAATCGTTTATTCATTCATAACACTCCACCCTCAAAGGATCATAGGCCTTCAACAAACACATGCCAGTCCTCCTGTCACGTGCTATAATCTCAAGTTCTTTCCACGTTTTCCTCATCATTTTCACCTCTGTTCCCAGCTCTCTTCTTGGTCTATCTCTGCCTCTCTTGTCCTGGGGGTTCAAGAACAGGGACTGCCTTGTAATGCTATCAACAGGTTTCCTCAGT
This sequence comes from Oreohelix idahoensis, assembly GCA_024509875.1. NCBI lineage: Eukaryota > Metazoa > Mollusca > Gastropoda > Stylommatophora > Oreohelicidae > Oreohelix > Oreohelix idahoensis. The sequence continues at coordinate 534,195 of JAMPIV010003908.1, read as the reverse complement.
GTGTGTCCTATCCATCGCCATCGTCTTCTTCTCATCTCTTGTTCCACTGGCACTTGTCTGGTTCTTGTCATCAGTTCCACGTTGGTAACATTGTCATACCATTGTAATATAATAGTACTGGCTTCACATTTGAGTTGAAGATTCTTATTTTCGTGTTGGATCCGATTTTTCTTATGATCTCCATATATTTCCCAAAGCAATGAAAGCTCATCTTGCTTTTTGTATTCTTATTTTGATATCACTGTCTGTCCCTCCAACTTTGTCTATATTGCTGCCAAGATATGTGTACGATTCTTCATCTTGTAGTGGTATTTCTTCAAGTTCAACCCTGTTATCATTGCATTATTCTCATTATTTTTGTCGTTTCCCAGTGAATTTTCTGACCCAATTGCTTTGACCTCTCATCGCGTGATTTTAATTTGTCCTGCATCTAATTAAGTTAAGGGACAGAAGAGCCAAGTCGTCAGCACAATCCAGATCATCCAACTGCTTAGTCAGAGTGCACTGGATTCCATTTCAATGGTGTGTTGTCGATGTTCTCATAACCCATTCTATTGCTAGTAAGAAATGAAATGGAGACAAGAAGCATTCCTGTCGCACTCCCGATCTTATCCTAAACGGTTCTGTAAGCTGTCCTTCATGAAGAACTCTGCATGTCATGTCTTCATATGTTTTCTTTATTAAATTAATGATCTTCAGGGAAACTCCATAATGCCTCATTAATTTCCAAAGTGATTCTCTGTCTACGCTGTCAAATGCCTTTTCGTAGTCCACAAATCCAATGTATGGTTGTGAATTCCATTCCAGACTTTGTTCAGCTATTATTTAATAGCTCAAAGTAGCTATCTGGTTTGTACAGGACCTGTTTTGTCGAAAACCTGCTTGTTCATCTCTCAGTTTCTTGTCTATGGACTCTTTTAATCTCTCGAGGATAATCCTGTTTAAAACTTTTGCTGGCACTGATAGTAACATTATTCCTCTTTAATTTGTGCACTCTTGTAAATTTCCCTTCTTAATTTCCCAATACAAGCAAGTAGAATTTTAGTCATATGGAGGGATACCAAATCAATAAATAAATACCTTTTTAAGAAATCCCTAGATAAAGTATAAAAATGATTAGATTTTCATAAACGTGTTGTATAACTCCCAAAATAGTTTTATCTTGTAAGAAATTTTATCAGAAATTTAAAAAAAACATGTTAGATTTGGTATTGGTATACTGACAAGAACAGAAAATTATGAAATTCAATACTAGCCACTGCACGTATATGCGAAAAACAAAATGGAGGGTTTTAAAACTTAAACCCGGGTTGCCAGAAGTCTACCCAAGATTCTACCATTCCTTTAGGCATGCCCTAACAGGATCTGAAAAGAAAACTCGTCCACCTCAACATTCCTACGGGTCAGGGACTAGACTAATATGGAAATGTGTCTGTCTGTTCTAATTTTTTATTGTTATGGGCTCGGCATTGCCTACCTTGAGTGTTATAACCTCTGTCTTCTTTAGACTGATGTTCAGACCTATTTGCTGGCTATAATTAAGGTACGCATTCGCATTTTAGATTCTAGAGCAGCGTTTCTCAACCGGTGTTCCGCGAGAGATCGGGATTAAAAAACAAATAATAAACGTCTTTTTTAAAAGTTGCACGCTGGGTGACGTTAGCGGATGCAGTAGTGGTCAGGGACTGGGCAGCTTTATTTGGCAGTGCGCAAACTGACTCGTGCACATACGATATTTCATTAGCATCATGTAGAGTAGAAATGTGTGATAAGGCTTTTATTGCCTACTTGGATAGGTTAAAATTAAATCAAGCGGGGAGAAAAAAAAAAAGGAACAACTGAAGATTGTTCTACCTACACTACTGACTTGCCTTATAGTTTATGTCCTTTATAGGAAATGGAAACCACATAGCAAGAGTATGTTAATAAAATGTTTAAAATAAACAGATCCACGGAAAAAAATCATTCTCTACTCAAAGGTGCATTAACAATTGTTATTGGATTATTATACTTACAACTTATTGTTCACGCTTCGGTATGGTGAGGAAAAAAAAGGTAAAGGATCCCGTTACACGCCCATTGAGGTATATTGGGAATATGGTGTTAGGGCCATATTTTATTGACCATCGGCACACTAGGGGTGATGTGGTCAGCATCACGCCGGCCGCTTTAACCTTCCAAGATTTTCCCTGATACTTAATTCATGAGGCTGGGTCGACCTCGGAGCCGTTTGCGGTCTACAAAATCATACCTTAACTGGGGATCGAACCATGGACCACCGAGCTAAGAAGCCAATGCACTAACCACTGAGATACCGCGGCTCCTACATATGGTGAGATGTAGATAATAATGTGTAATCAGAGATTCCCTGAGACCTGAAGGTTATTTGAATGGTTCCTCCAGGAGAAAAAAGTTGAGAAAGGCTGTTCTATAGTGTTAACATGTCCTATAGTGTTAACATGTCCTATAGTGTTAACATGTCCTAGAGTGTTAACATGTCCTATAGTGTTAACAAGTCCTAGAGTGTTAACGTGTCCTACAGTGTTAACATGAGTTTTCATTTTTTTTTTCCTTTTCCAAAATGACATTCTCAGTGTGTAGTTCGTTAAATGTCTTGAACAAATATCCTGGAAGATTTATTTAATAATTTATATTTTACGTCGTTTGGGCGTTGATGTCTGCAGTTCAAATATGTACAGCGCCCTAAAGCAAACACGGAGTCTACACTTAAATGTCGGCCCTGCAACTGCATTATGAAAAATAAATATGTACAGTAGGAATGACAAAAGAGGACCAAGCTGACGATGGATGAAATAGACTATAACTGAAAGAATAATAGTTTAATTCAGTCTGCTCATGTACATTCGCCATTTTATGTTTTATTTAACCCAAATTCTGTCACGTGAGAATGCAACCTTTAAAAAGTGTTGGTTTGAATCGTGTTCAGGACTGAAGTAATTTATGTAGACTCACAGACCAACGTTATCGCAGTCAGGTAATGTATAGTTATTTTTTTTAAGTAAATATTTTTAAATAGACAACATGGGCATTTAAAAAAAAATTATACTTGTAGTTCTAATAAAATATTGTGGAAATCTTAAAAATACCATGACGTGTGAAATCTATAAGGAAGGAAAAGGCAGATGACAAACTGGCAAGTGAACAACGGCGATAATCATCGTCATAATCTCCTTTCTCGCCCCTTACGGAGCACGTAGCCAACACTACTTCTGTCCCCTTGATGGAAGCCTGCATCACCTTGCAGACGTGGATTACGTAGCTATTTGTTTTACATGATAAGGCTGCCATTATTCGCATATTACATCATGCATGAGGATCAGTAGGTCGAGCCGTTCTTTGCTTCGTCAAAGGCCTCAGGAAACATATGGCACACACAGGTAATTCTGGAAGGAAATATCATGACATAGACGTGAACTTCTTGAACTGTGTTAGAAGCAAGAAATAGATTATGTTGTGGAAATCTCTTACAAATCCATAACAAACACACTTGAGTCTACCTTTTGTTCTGTAAAGCGTCAAAGGTAAGGTTCATTGTTGATTTCTGATTCAGTGCAGTCTACGTACTGCAACGTATATTTACCGTTCACTCTCTCGATCAATCTTCTTGTGTACTATTTATCAGATCTGTTGTTGTATTTTTTTCTATGCCATGATGTCAAACTGTCATCTTCTCTTTTTGTCGTACTTCTCTATCTCTGTTCTCTTCAATCTTTGCTTTTGTTTCGATTTGTTCCAACTGTTTCTTCTTACAACCTGCCCCTCCTTCCTTCTAACGTGAGGAATAAGTTTTCTCTGCGCATCTTTCTCTTTCAGGACATCTCCGTTACTGTTTTTTTCGTTTGTTTTGTCTGTCCATGGTACTTTTAACTTTCTTCTGTAAAACCACCTCTCTGTGGCCCTAGTGCTTCCTTTATTGGTTTACTAATTGTCCATGACACGCTTCCGTATGGTAGGATGGGTTCTATATAACACGAAGAACTCTGTTACTTCCAGTGACAATTAGTTCTTGCATAAAATGCTTTTCATTTGATATAATGCTGCTTTCGCCTGGTCTATTACTCTTCACGTCTGAGGTGCATCTTCCAGCCAATGTTTCTATCGCGTCTATGTAATTGAATCCATTGCTTTAAAACTTCAATTTACTTCGATAGTGCAGTCTGATGAAGTCATTTTCTTGGAGATTACCATACATCTAAATTTCTATTAGCCAGTAACCGGACATCGAGTAAGATATATGTCTATTAGTCAGTAACTCGGACATCATGTAAAATATATGTCTATTAGTCAGTAAGTCGGACATCACGAAAAACATATGTCTATTAGTCAGTAAGTCGGACATCACGTAAAATATATATCTATTAGTCAGTAAGTCGGACATCCCGTAAAATATATATCTATTAGTCAGTAGCTCGGACATCATGTAAAATATATGTCTATTAGTCAGTAAGTCGAACATCACGAAAAACATATGTCTATTAGCAAGTAAGTCGGACATCACGTAAAATATATGTTTATTAGTGTGTAACTCGGACATAAAGTAAAATATATGGCTTTTAGTGAATATTTCGGACATCAAAAAGATATGTTCTGTTAGTCAGTAACTCGAACATCAAATAAGAATTCTATTACTTCTTATCTCACATTTATATAAAAAATGTGACGGCTTACATGTGTTTACCCGAGAGACGGTGTATATATTATTGTTTTCATAAGCACATGTAAATGTTCACAGATTCAAGCAAAATACCAAAATCAGATACTTCAGACAAAAGCTGCGAACACGCTGAGACATCCTTAAAGTGAGTCACCATCACCAGACAAACAAGACCAATACATCGGGGAATACAATCTGAAAATATAAACCCTATAACAATGGATGTGACAGCCTTTGCACTTCTCCTGGCTTTAACCTTAAAGCAAGTTTTCACCATAAGCGACCCCAACATCAACCCCTATGTTGGTCCAGATGGAAGATCTTATTATAACACCCGTGAGGTGGAGGGTCCTCTGGTGAGACAAGGAAAGAATAAAACTTATGCTCCCTCGGGCATGTTGTACAAGGAGACATAGGTTGTGTATGTTGCTGGCAACATCATCATGTAAAACAAATTCTTACAGAAATCGTTACTTCCACAGCATGTGAATATTTGGTGCAGACTTCCTAGGATAAGCTTCAGTGGCCGTTCCATGTTCTATAACGAACGAACAGGAAAGCGATGGTACCGTAATGATAACAAAACTCTCAGCTTATATTGTTGTAACACATCAGTGTTTATATTTAGTATTACTGCAGTCTCCGTTACACCGTCAGATCTCTATCAGCTTATATTGTTGTAACACATCAGTGTTTATATTTAGTATTACTGCAGTCTCCGTTACACCGTCAGATCTCTATGTCTGATTCTTTCTTTAGTGGCCCTACTCAATTTCATATGCGGTTTTCAAATTGGTAACGTTGTAAAGATGTCTTTTCACTTATTTTCCTTTGTTTACCCTTTCCGTTCTCCACGTTTATATATATATATATATATATATATATATATATATATATATATATATATATATATATATCTATCTATATATATATACATATATATATATATATATATATATATATATGTGACAGGGGCGCTAGGTGGTACCTCACACCCCAGACCCGTGCACTAAGAAAATTTATAAAGGATCGTTTGACAGGGGTTGCAATTATTGGTTGCTTGCAACCCTCTCAGCAGCAGACTTAACAATTCAAGCAACCCAAAGCCTTATGCAGATCAACATTTAATTCTACCGAACAGAACCGAACACCAAACAAACAATCCAACAAACAATCCAACGAACAATCAAACGAACAATCAAACGAACACCCAGTCAGTGTTCATAGACTGTCTGAAAAATAATAAATAAAACAACGTCTAAGTGAACATCAATAGCATGGATAATAACACTTACCATACAGAAAACATGCGCCCACCTGATATCATCAACTATCTCACACACTCATGCGTGTCGTCCAATGCGACTAGTATGGTGTTGTGCATGAGGCTGGCAATCGCACCGGGTAACATAGGTTGCTACCGAAACCACTACTGCAAGAGCATCTGAATGCTTCATGCTGAGACAAACCACACCGGTGGCCCCCATGCTCCCTCAGGAGCGGAGGAGAGAAATATACAACTCTAAGTACGCCCACGTGCTCTCACAAACCATGTTCACCATAACAATAATAATCAACTGGACATAAAATCATATTCTTCAATACATGTACAACAAATAATCTCAATAATGAGAATTAACTACTACCTCTCAACCGACCCACATCAATACTCGTTCCCGCACTCTGAACATGAAACACATTATTACAGGAACAACCACTGTAACAGCATAAAAATGCTTCTGTTGACTTGTGGTGGACACCAGCCGCATTGGTGTTTCCATGCTCCACCGGGAGCAAACAGAGAAACACCTGTCTCAACTTGCCTTACGCACCAGAAATCTAAATGACTATTCTCCCTTCTAAGTAACCACTAAAGATAAACAGTAGAATAATCAATAATCGTGAAATACACTTAATTACTTTTACATTAAAGGATAAAATAAAATTACTCTTACATTAAAGAATAATATTCTTGGCTTTAACCAAAAACTGGAACTAAATACACCGCGTGTCGCTCGGCATAACATATTATAGGTTTAACACGCGGAGCGTGTTTAATCAGACTCGCTATCACCGCCTTTTATCACCACGAGGTTGCTATCTTGCGATTGTTAATCTTATCTAAATTTCGCAGTGAAATAGCCTCACACTATGTCTGCCTTTCAGAAGAATGAAATAATTGCTCTTAAACTTTCACATCTATCTATCTATCTATTTATTCCATTAAACATTAAAATAGCCACATCGATATAATTTCAGAATCCTAGAAAACTAATGCTAATTTAAATTAACTCACGTGCTCAAGGCATTTACAGCTTGGCTCTTGTGTGTCTTCTTCGTCTGTTCTCACTGGTCGGCTGTCTCAACAATCCCAGTTTCGCCGCTTGCTACCCCTTTTTATAAGCCCTGGCCTAACCACTCAATTTACTGCGCGCTACGCGTATTAATCTGCGCCACACAGATTTACACACGCGATTATGCTCCAGAATGCATGAAAACACAGATATACACAACTAGAGCAAAAACACAACTAATATGTAGGCTTATTATGGCCTTGTAATAAATCTGCTTGAAGATAACGTGATCAAAAGGCACTAAACCACATAGACAACATGACTGCCCAGATGGGGCCAGCGCCGAGGACGACAGATCTCAAGATGGCGCTGTCACATATATATATATATATATATATATATATATATATATATATATATATATATATAAATATATATATATATATATATATATATATAATATATATATATATATATATATTATAATATATATATATATATATATATATATCACGGAGAGGACTTTACAGAATGGCATGATCAGACCTACGATGGAAGAAAGAAAAACAAAATTGTAAAAAAAAAAATACGTTGCCAAGATCATGTTATATAATTAGGGTCAACTAATTAGATAGATAAATTAAGATTATACAAGAGCTGCGTACTTTGTGTACTTTAGTGGGGTGCGGAGTGCTGGGTGCGGAGTGCTGGGTGCGGAGTGTTGGAGAGAAACAGAAAAAGAAATGTTCAAATTATTCTCATTACACACAACCTGCCTAAGGAAAATTCTTCTAATTTTTTGGCTGAATACCACCTCCACCCAGGAACTGGTTACACGTTAGTCAAAAAGGCATGCACGCCATCATTGCAGGCAGATGCTGAAACTGGGCTGGCCATGTCCTCAGAAGGGACCCTGACACCATCACCAGAACTGCTATGCTATGGACCTCAGAAGGACGGCGAACGAGAGGCAGACCAAAGACAACCTGGCGGAGAACAGTGGACACTGAGACGCAAAGCATGAGCCACAGTTATGGCATAACGTGAAGGATGGCCACCGACCTAGCAAAATGGGGACAGTTTGTTGCTGCCCTACAAGACGCCACTAGGTGTGATGGCCACTGATTGCTTTGTCAGTTAGGGGTTAAGGATCCAAGAAGAAGGAGATAGGATTTCCCCCCCCGCCCCCGTATAGTTCCCGGGGGTTTCTGAAGAGACAAGGAAATAATACGACTTCTGCATCAGCATGCATGTCGTAAAAGGCGACTAACATGAGGTTGTCTATGAGGGCCGCCAACATCATCATGTAAATCTAAGTGCCACAACAACCACCACAACAACTACCACAACAACCACTACAACAACCATCACAACAACTACCACAACAACTACCACAACAACCACTACAACAACCACCACAACAACCACCACAATAACTATTACAACAACTACCACAACAACCACCACAACAACTATTACAACAACTACCACAACAACCACCACAACAACTATTACAACAACTACCACAACAACCACCACAACAACTACCATAACAACCACCATAACAACCACCACAACAACTACCACAACAACCACAACAACCACCACAACAACCACCACAACAAGAGAGATGTGAATGGCTGGGGCAGACATCCTACAAGGTGACCACCGACAGCTGTGGGTACATGTTCTCTAAGGAACGATAATGAACATGATGATGATGAATTAGGCGGGGTGGGAGGGGTGGTGCTGTGTGAACATAGAAGGGGTGGTGCTGTGTGAACATAGAAGGGGTCATGCTGTGTGAACATAGAAGGGGTGGTGCTGTGTGAACATAGAAGGGGTGGTGCTGTGTGAACATAGAAGGGGTGGTGCTGTGTGAACATAGAAGGGGTCATGCTGTGTGAACATAGAAGGGGTGGTGCTGTGTGAACATAGAAGGGGTGGTGCTGTGTGAACATAGAAGGGGTCATGCTGTGTGAACATAGAAGGGGTCATGCTGTGTGAACATAGAAGGGGTGGTGCTGTGTGAACATAGAAGGGGTCATGCTGTGTGAACATAGAAGGGGTCATGCTGTGTGAACATAGAAGGGGTCATGCTGTGTGAACATAGAAGGGGTGGTGCCGTGTGAACATAGAAGGGGTGGTGCCGTGTGAACATAGAAGGGGTGGTGCTTGTGAACATAGAAGGGGTGGGGCCGTGTGAACATAGAAGGGGTGGTGCTGTGTGAACATAGAAGGGGTGGTGCTGTGTGAACATAGAAGGGGTGGTGCTGTGTGAACATAGAAGGGGTGGTGCTGTGTGAACATAGAAGGGGTGGTGCTGTGTGAACATAGAAGGGGTGGTGCTGTGTGAACATAGAAGGGGTGGTGCCGTGTGAACATAGAAGGAGTGGTGCTGTGTGAACATAGAAGGGGTGCTGCCGTGTGAACATAAACAAAATAAGTAGAAAGATGCGTAGATAGAAACATAGGCAGGTAAGAAAACCACATATAAATACATATAGATAAACAGACACATATACGGATTAGCCCACATTTAGATAGATAGATAGATAGATAGATAGATAGATAGATAGATAGATAGATAGATAGATAGATAGATAGATAGATAGATAGATAGATAGATAGATAGATAGATAGATAGATAGATAGATAGATAGATAGATAGATAGATAGATAGATAGATAGATAGATAGAATGAATTAGTCGAGAATGTCTCCACTTCATTGCTATGAAAAATGGAGAAGGGAGACAGTCAAATTGTTGGTTGCGTCACTTGGCTTTACTCAAAAAAACCTGGCAACTGTAAAACTAATTCCTAAAAAAAACTCATATTAAGACGTTGTGTATATTTGCAATGACAACAGTTTGGAATCTGGAAATACATTATCCTGTTTAAATAAGGAAATTTCCACTTGCCACAACTGGTCCAAAGTTACATTTAGTCGTACAGACAGCTAAATTCTTATGTCGTTCCCTACCAAATGTACTGACGTGAAACAGGAGTGTTATTTCCTTATTATTCTATGTAACTATTCTGTTACAGGAGCTTGTATAAGACCAAGCCCTACAACTTAAAAACAAAAACCTATAACTTCAGAAGTGACGTACAATGCTGCTACTATGCTGAGACCAGGAATTCTTGTTGCCTTGACTGTAAGTAACTGAATATATTCAGGGGGCTATAATTGTACCTAACAACGGCTGAGAATAACTTATGTCTCTTAGTTATGTCATTCAGAGTTGCAGATGGAGCAATGCTGACTGGAATTGCCATGTTGGGTTTCTGTAAGACCAATGTCACCCACTCCATCCATCTCCTTATGGAATCACAATTTTGGACGTGTTTTCTTTCATTTTGAATTAGCAGGATAATAATAATAATACTAGCTCTTTCAGTCACAGCTGATAATGGGAATGCGCCCCTGAGGTGACAGCCCTTCAGTCACAACTGATAATGGGAATGCGACCCTGAGGTGACAGCCCTCAGCTGATTATTTTTCTGGTGTTCCTTTCGACGTTGTCTCCTCTCTTCTGCTTGCTGTGTGAGGTTCTTTTCACCCAATCTGAGGTGGCGCCGCAGATAGCATCTCCACTTGGTGCGATCGGCAGCTTCATCCTCCTATGTAGCTGGATTTATATCCAGTGCCCTCATGTATCTCTTGCACACATCTTTTGAATCTCATCTGCGGTCGCCCAACTGTTCTTTTGTCAACTGCCAATTGTCCGTAGAAGATATTTTTCTGGATGTGACCATCTTCCATGCGGCGGACATGGCCATGCCAGCGTAGTCTGCGCTGTCTAAGTAGTCTATACATGCTTTGAAGACCAGCACGTGACAACACCTCGACATTTGTCACTTTGTCTTTCCATGAAATACCGAGGATGTGACGTAGACACCGTAGATGGAAGGTATTAAGCCTTCTTTCTTGCTTAGCATAAGTTGTCCATGTCTCCGAAAGAGAATCAAAGAACAGTAACATTGTACCCTACCATGTATGTCGTAAAATGCGACTAAGGAGGGTTGGGCATAGGACTGGTTTAAAAAAACCCGTAAAAAAACTTTTTACCACGAAACTTCAATAAGCATTATGGATAAGTCAAATATAGAGTATAAATCAACTCGTTCACCCAGTACAGAAGAAGGTCTTCTGGAAAGGACGCGCGTGAAGTTAATCAGAGAAAGCCAGAAGGAATCTGCGTCGCCAACTAACCTTTTTTCGTCTAGAAAAATCTCCAGGATTGGGACCTGGAATGTTCACACTCTACATGAACAAGTGAAAACTGTACAGGTAGCAGCAGAATTGTAAATTACAAGATTAATATACTGGGTCTCTGCGAGACACGGTGGAAGGGCGTAGAGAGGAAGAAATTGATCACATGAGAAATGGTGTTGTCCTCAGGACATGAGGAGGGATTTGCCCACCATAGTGAAAGGGTGGCTCTAATGTTGTCACGGGTAAAAAGAGAAGAAAGGACATCTCAATTTTGATGGGGGACCTAATAGCAAAAATAGGAACAGACAACACCGACTTTGAAGAAATCATGAGAAAACATGGATTAGGTATGATAAACGAGAATAGGGAACTATTAACAGACTTTTGTGCTTCAATCAACTAGCTATAGGGGGAAGCATATTTCCACATAAAAGAATACATAAAGCAACATAGATATCACCTGACCACAGACCTGAGAACCAGACTGATCACATATGCATAAGTAAGAAGTTTAGGTCATCATTGCATGATGTAAAAGTATGCAGAGGAGCAGATATGGTATCAGACCACTATCTTCTGTTGGCTAAAACAAAATTAAAACTCAAGAAATTTACAACAGCATATAGCTATAGACAACAGTATAATTTGGGATATCTAAGAAATCAGGAAATAAGAGAAAAATTTTCAATCAAAGTATCCAAAATACCCAGTACTCCAACAGCTGGAAGATGAAACGGATACGGAAGACCACTGGCAACAAGTAAAAAATATATGGAACGAGACATGTGGAGAGGTATTGGGAAAGAGAGAACATTCGCACAAAGTATAGATAACAACATAAACCATAAAAAAGACAGAAGACAGGAATAACAAGAAAGCAGATTTAAACAGAAGTAAAACCAGAAGCTCCAAAGCCAAGGCTCATGAAGTGTATATAGAAGCAAACAAAGAAGTAAGAAGAAACATCAAAACAGACAAGATGAAGTATATTGAAGGGAAGCAGAGGACGCTGCAGCCAAAGGAAATATGAGGGACTTGTACAACAACACAAAGAAGCTAACAGGGAAATACAAGCAAACGAATGGCCTCATGAAAGATAAGAATGGAAAATATGCTTAGTAATATTCAAGAACAAATGAAGAGATGGACAGAACATTCTGAGGAAATTCTCAATCGACCACCTCCAACAAATTCCTCAGACATCCAGCCAGCAGAAGAGGAGCTAAAAATCAACTGTGAACGACCAATTAGAGAAGAAATAAAGAAAGTCAAAAAGCTTCTGAAAGATGGAAAAACAGCTGGTCCAGATGGCATTCCAGCAGAGGCCATCAAAAAGATAGCGATACCTCTACAGAGATACTATACAAACTACTTGGCAAAGTCTGGGAGAGAGAGGAAATACCAGCAGACTGGAAGGAAGATTATCTGGTCAAGTTGCTTAAGAAGGGAAATTTACAAGTGTGCCCAAATTATAGAGGAATAGTGTTACTATCAGTGCCAGGAAAAATGTTAAACAGAATCATCTTTGAGAGATTAAAAGAGTCCATGACAAGCAACTGACAGATAAGCAAGCAGGTGTTCGACAAAGCAGATCCTGTACAGACCAGATAGTCACATTGAGAATAATAGTTGAACAAAGTCTGGAATGGAATTCAAGGAAATTGAGGGGAACTGCGGTAAGACGTGGAGTACAATGGGTGGGTTTGAAAAAAAATCGAAAAAAGGTGATTCGTCTTACGAGGACAAAGACAAAGAAAGTAGTCTACGTTACGGCCACAAGGCCTTCGTCAGGAAAAGAAAGAAAGTGAAGGCTAGATATGAGACATAAGAACTTAAAGAAATATAAAAATAAAAATAAAACCTAGCTACTTCCCTGAAGGCGAAGCATGGCTGAAAAGGCTGTAGGTAGGTAGATAGGTAGGTAGGTAGGTAGGTAGGTAGGTAGGTAGGTAGGTAGGTAGGTAGGTAGGTGGGTGGGTGGGTGGATGGATGGATGGATGGATGGTGCTTCGCCTTCAGGGAAGTAACTAGGTTTTATTTTTATTTTTATATTTCTTTAAGTTCTTGTGTCTCCTATCTAGCCTTCACTTTCTTTCTTTTCCTGACGAAGGCCTTGTGGCCGTAACGTAGACTACTTTCTTTGTCTTTGTCCTCGTAAGACGAATCACCTTTTTTCGATTTTTTTTCAAACCCACCCGAATGGAATTCACCGCTATACATCGGATTTGTAGACTATGAAAAGGCATTTGACAGTGTGGACAGAGAATTACTGCGATGAGGCAGTATGGAGTTCCCATGAAGATTATAAACGTAATAAAGAAGACTTATGAAGACATGACATGCAGAGTTCTTCATGAAGGACAACTTACAGACCCGTTTGGGGTTAGAACAGGAGTGCTACAGGGATGCCTCTTATCTCTATTTATTTTCTTACTAGCAATAGATTGGGTTATGAAAACATCGACATCATGTAACAGAAATGGAATCCAGTGGAATCTGAGTAAACAGCTTGATGATTTAGATTTTGCAGATGACTTCGCTCTTCTGTACCATAACCATAATCATATGCAAGATAAAATAAAATTCTCGATGAGAGGTCACAACAAGTGGGTCTGAAAATAAATAGGGAAAAGACAACGATAATGAGAATAAGTGCAAGAAATGATAGCAATGTTGAACGTGAAGAAACTTCACTACAAGATGTAGAGTCGTACACATATCTTGGCAGTAATATAGACAAAATTGGAGGGACAAACATTGATATCAAAATAAGAATACAAAAAGCAAGAGGAGATTTTATTGCATTGGGAAACTTATGGAGAACAAGAGAAATCAAGTCCAACACGAAAATAAGAATCTTCAACTCAAATGTGAAGTCAGTCCTATTGTATGGCTCTGAAACATGGAGAACAACATAAACACACAACCAAAAAGCTACAGACTTTCATAAATGGGTGCTTGCCTAGAATAGAAGGATTGAAATGGTATGACAAAGAAAAAATGTGGAGCTGGTGACAAAAACCATACAAGTTCTAATGGAACAAGAGATGAGAAGAAGACGCTGGCGATGGATAGGATATTCATTGAGAAAACCTGTTGATAGCATTATAAGGCAGTCCTTGTTCTGGAATCCCCAGGGAAAGTGAGGCAGAAGTGGACCAAAAAACACATGGAGAAGAGAACTGGAAACAGAGGTCAAAATTATGAGGAAAACATGGAAAGAACTTGAGCAGATGGTACAGGACAGGAAAACTTGGCATGTGTTTGTTGAAGGCCTATGCTCCTTGGGGAGCTAAAGGGTATTGATTGACTATAATATTAATTATCTTACTAAAACGTCTAGAACCAACAATGAAAAATCTCGCCTGCTTTTTGAGAAATAAAGGATGTAAGGCTTCTTTATATTCCTTTAATGGGTATGAGGCTTCTTAACTCTTTTACTACCATCAACCGTCATGTCGGCACTGGTGATTGTTTCATCAGGACGGCAGACCGGTATTCCGGCTTTTTTGTTTGGTAGCATAGTGGTTAGTGCACTGGCTTCCTAGCTCAGTGGTCTATGGTTCGATACCCAAATGAGGTGGGATTTTTTAAGGCCGCAAACGGCTCCTGGGTCGACCCAGCCCCAATTGGGTACCAGAGCAACTCTGGGAAGGTTAACGCGGCCGGCGTGATGCTGACCACATCACCCCTAGTGTGCCGACGGTCGAGACAATATGGGCTTAACACGATATTCCCAATATGCCTCAATAGGGCGTGTAACGGGATCCTTTACCTTTTTTTCTACTGAAATAGTTAAGATGCCGTAACGGGGTGCAGCATCTCTAAATGATTGCGAAGAACTGTCTTTACTGAACCGTAAAGCCGTGAAATAATAGTTTTTTTTTGGTGTGTTTGTCCATAGCCAGCACTAAACAATGCAAGTGCGACCCTAAAATTGATTGTGGCTATACAACAACTACAAGTGCTCCTTCCACACCAGATACTACCACTATTTTCACAACAACTGTACCACCGACTACAACTACTGATACAACAATTGTGCCAACGCCAAAAGCTGCTGCTACAACGACTGATGTAACGACTACAACAGCTGCTCCAAAAATTACAACAGTTGCTCCAACAACTACAACAGCTGCTCCAACAACTACAACAGCTGCTCCAAAAACTACAACAGCTGCTCCAAAAACTACAACAGCTGCTCCAACAACTACAACAGCTGCTCCAAATACTACAACAGCTGCTCCAACAACTACAACAGCTGCTCCAAAAACTACAACAGGCGCTCCAACTACTACAACAGCTGCTCCAAAAACTACAACAGCTGCTCCAAAAACTACAACAGCTGCTCCAACAACTACAACAGCTGCTCCAAAAACTACAACAGCTGCTCCAACAACTACAACAGCTGCTCCAAAAACTACAACAGCTGCTCCAACAACTAGAACAGCTGCTCCAAAAACTACAACAGCTGCTCCAACAACTACAACAGCTGCTCCAGCAACTACAACAGCTGCTCCAACAACTACAACAGCTGCTCCAAAAACTACAACAGCTGCTCCAACAACTACAACAGTTGCTCCAACAACTACAACAGCTGCTCCAACAACTACAACAGCTGCTCCAAAAACTACAACAGCTGCTCCAAAAACTACAACAGCTGCTCCAACAACTACAACAGCTGCTCCAACAACTACAACAGCTGCTCCAAAAACTACAACAGCTGCTCCAAAAACTACAACAGCTGCACCAACAACTAAGACTGCTACTACAACAGCTGCGCCGACAACAACAATTCTTCCAACAATCACTACTAATCCAACAACTACTGCATCAACCAGCTTTACAACATCTACAATCGCTTCAACCACCACAGCCTTTGTGTCATGTAAGTCTCTTAGTTGTAAAATATACACATCTGTCAAACTTAACAAAGAACTAACCACAACCTCATTTACAGTCAACTATCGACATCATCAAAGCAACAATAATCATTTTCACTACTAGCAACACTACAGTAACTGCTACGCTATAATTTTCCATCCTAAATTACTCTACATGATTTCTTCAGTTTTCCCATTCTTCTGAATATGATTAATAAACAGTTAGCTCCCTTGTATGAACCATGCACGAAAGCATGTCAAATACTCTTGCTGTGGCTGGTTTATATAGTAAACATGTAGCATTTACTGCCGTAAGGGAATAACGTGTAAGAGACATCATTACACTAGATCTAGTTTTATGAGCTAGGGTGATCAGTTCCCTTCCTCGCTGTTTTTGCCTTCCCTAACGCAAGAGCAGAATCAGATACCCATTAGCAGCTGGGTAGACTGAAGTGAGAGGCTACCCGTTTCCTAATCCGGAAGGTAGTAGTTTTGCAGCGAGAACTTTGTTCTAAAGATTAAACGAATCAGCTCATGACAACCTTTTTTAGACGCTGTTAACGACATTTTTAGTACAGCCTAGATATCTATTTTTTTCTCTCATTACTATGCCCTGTAAACCTTGTAGATAACGTTCATAACAATAAGGATTATAATTTATAACAGTAGTATTCTTAACAATTATAAGAATAATTTATAACAATAAGAAATATTTTTACTGAAATCTCAAAGGGGGCAAGGAAAGAATTGAGCCATGTCTCCAAAAATCCTGCAAATGGACCTGGCAAGTTCACCACAAACAAATATTGCTACACAAACCTCAACTGGAAGAATAAATGGAGTATTTTCAATCCGTCTTCCTGCAAGTGGGCCGACTGTAGTGATGACTTCGTACTTTGTAAGTGGGCCAGCTGTAGTGATGACTTCGTACTTTGTAAGTGGGCCAACTGTAGAGATGACCTCGTACTTTGTAAGTGGGCCAACTGTGGTGATGACCTCGTACTTTGTAAGTAAGCCAACTGTAGAGATGACCTCGTACTTTGTAAGTGGGCCAACTGTAGAGATGACCTCGTACTTTGTAAGTGGGCCAACTGTAGTGATGACCTCGTACTTTGTAAGTGGGCCAACTGTAGTGATGACCTCGTACTTTGTAAGTGGGCCAACTGTAGAGATGACCTCGTACTTTGTAAGTGGGCCAACTGTAGAGATGACTTCGTACTTTGTAAGTGGGCCAACTGCAGACATGACCTCGTACTTTGTAAGTGGGCCAACTGTAGAGATGACCTCGTACTTTGTAAGTGGGCCAACTGTAGAGATGACCTCGTACTTTGTAAGGAGCTAATAAAAATAGTAAATCTTTTGTCCCCGTATGCAGTACGCTCCCAGCTAGAATTTCAAACTGTCAACTACAATTTTGATCCCGTATTCTGAAACGAGCTACATAACGGAATAATAATAATATTTCTTTTGATTTTTTTTTTTTTTTTTTGGGTAGCATTTCCCTTCTTCTGGATAAGCACGCTCTTTTCATCCTAGACCAATGTCCATCGGATATATCAGAGAGCAAATGCCAGTAAAAAAAAATAAACTCTATCCGAACCCTAGTCAGAGGTGATACATACTAGCCCTAACATGGACTACCAGTATTTATTACGTAATATGATGACGTCATAAGGATGGTTAGTCTAGAAAGGACTACTCTCTAAACCGTCAGTAAGTACGCTGGTCATATCATCATCATTATTATTTTCCTTTCTGCTCCTTATGGAGCATGGGACTACTACTGCAGCTTGTCCCACAGGAAGCCTATACACAGCAGTCACGTGCTTTTGTAGCGGTTGTTTCTGTGACAATTAGTTTGACATGATGAGGTTGCCAGCCTCATTCGCAACCTCATATTAGTTGCCTTGTACGACATGCTTGAGGGTGCAATATTCGTGTTCTTTATTTCTCTCTTCAGTGACCCCCGGGAACTTCATGGGGGCCTGTTAATATAATAATAATAATAATAATAATAACATCAATTATAATAATTGACATTGTTTTGTTTGTTTGTTAACTAGTATGCCCCCAGCTGGAGTTTCGAATTCTCAACGGTCAGCGTGTAACTGACGACTGCCCATACTCTGGTATCTCCAACATCACGTTCTCGAATGGAGAATTTTCGGCATGCAATGCTGTATTCACTGTAGCCACTGTCAACGGGACAACCAAACCAACCTTCCTGACAGCTGGCGCCTGCAAAAACATTATTGAACTAGGCACCGCAAATGGATTCCCGTACGTTTACGTTGTGTTGCATGTACTTCTCTTGAGGTTGTCCTCATTCTCAGATTCCTTTTCGTACCAGAACTTCTCAACTAGTTGTTTCACGGCCGTTACCATGTTGTCATGTATCTTCTGTCCGTCTGTCATTTAAATGTCCTTACATCGGGCTACATCTATCTTCCTTCTCTGTTCTTCTTTTAGTGATGGTGTTTTGCGTCACGGTGCTCTCTTTCAGTGTAATATTTCGTTTCACGGTGCTCCTTTCAGTGTAATATCTTGTTTCGCGGTACTCCCTGTCAGTGTGATATCTTGTTTCACAGTGCTCCTTTCAGTGTGATATCGTGTTTCATGGTGCTTCATTTAAGCGTAATATATTGTTTCATGGTGCTCCCATTCAGTAAGATCTCTTGTTTCACGGTACTCCCTGTCAGTGTGATATCTTATTCCACGGTGCTCCCTTTCAGTGTGATATCTTGTTTCATGGTGCTCCCTTTAAGCGTAATATATTGTTTCATGGTGCTCCCATTCAGTAAGATCTCTTGTTTCACGGTACTCCCTGTTAGTGTGATATCTTGTTCCACGGTGCTCCCTTTCAGTGTGATATCTTGTTTCACGGTACTCCCTGTCAGTATGATATCTTGTTCCACGGTGCTCCCTTTCAGTGTGATATCTTGTTTCACGGTACTCCCTGTCAGTATGATATCTTGTTCCACGGTGCTCCCTTTCAGTGTGATATCTTGTTTCACGGTGCTCCCTGTCAGTATGATATCTTGTTTCACGGTACTCCCTGTCAGTATGATATCTTGTTCCACGGTGCTCCCTTTCAGTATGATATCTTGTTTCACGGTACTCCCTGTCAGTATGATATCTTGTTTCACGGTACTCCCTGTCAGTATGATATCTTGTTCCACGGTGCTCCCTTTCAGTATGATATCTTGTTTCACGGTACTCCCTGTCAGTATGATATCTTGTTTCACGGTACTCCCTGTCAGTATGATATCTTGTTTCACGGTGCTCCCTTTTCAGTGTGATATCTTGTTCCACGGTGCTCCCTTTCAGTATGATATCTTGTTTCACGGTACTCCCTGTCAGTATGATATCTTGTTCCACGGTGCTCCCTTTCAGTATGATATCTTGTTTCACGGTACTCCCTGTCAGTATGATATCTTGTTCCACGGTACTCCCTTTCAGTATGATATCTTGTTTCACGGTACTCCCTGTCAGTATGATATCTTGTTTCACGGTGCTCCCTTTCAGTATGATATCTTGTTTCACGGTACTCCCTGTCAGTATGATATCTTGTTCCACGGTGCTCCCTTTCAGTATGATATCTTGTTTCACGGTACTCCCTGTCAGTATGATATCTTGTTCCACGGTACTCCCTTTCAGTATGATATCTTGTTTCACGGTACTCCCTGTCAGTATGATATCTTGTTCCACGGTGCTCCCTTTCAGTATGATATCTTGTTTCACGGTACTCCCTGTCAGTATGATATCTTGTTCCACGGTACTCCCTTTCAGTATGATATCTTGTTTCACGGTACTCCCTGTCAGTATGATATCTTGTTCCACGGTGCTCCCTTTCAGTATGATATCTTGTTTCACGGTACTCCCTGTCAGTATGATATCTTGTTCCACGGTACTCCCTTTCAGTATGATATCTTGTTTCACGGTACTCCCTGTCAGTATGATATCTTGTTCCACGGTGCTCCCTTTCAGTATGATATCTTGTTTCACGGTACTCCCTGTCAGTATGATATCTTGTTCCACGGTACTCCCTTTCAGTATGATATCTTGTTTCACGGTACTCCCTGTCAGTATGATATCTTGTTCCACGGTGCTCCCTTTCAGTATGATATCTTGTTTCACGGTACTCCCTGTCAGTATGATATCTTGTTCCACGGTACTCCCTTTCAGTATGATATCTTGTTTCACGGTACTCCCTGTCAGTATGATATCTTGTTCCACGGTACTCCCTGTCAGTATGATATCTTGTTTCACGGTACTCCCTGTCAGTATGATATCTTGTTCCACGGTACTCCCTTTCAGTATGATATCTTGTTTCACGGTACTCCCTGTCAGTATGATATCTTGTTCCACGGTACTCCCTGTCAGTATGATATCTTGTTTCACGGTACTCCCTGTCAGTATGATATCTTGTTCCACGGTACTCCCTGTCAGTATGATATCTTGTTTCACGGTACTCCCTGTCAGTATGATATCTTGTTTCACGGTACTCCCTGTCAGTATGATATCTTGTTTCACGGTACTCCCTGTCAGTATGATATCTTGTTTCACGGTACTCCCTGTCAGTATGATATCTTGTTTCACGGTACTCCCTGTCAGTATGATATCTTGTTTCACGGTACTCCCTGTCAGTATGATATCTTGTTTCACGGTGCTCCCTGTCAGTATGATATCTTGTTTCACGGTGCTCCCTGTCAGTATGATATCTTGTTTCACGGTACTCCCTGTCAGTATGATATCTTGTTTCACGGTACTCCCTGTCAGTATGATATCTTGTTTCACGGTACTCCCTGTCAGTATGATATCTTGTTTCACGGTACTCCCTGTCAGTATGATATCTTGTTTCACGGTTATCTCCCTTGTCACTCATACTAGTGTCTGTCTTATCTCCCTGTCAGTATGATATCTTGTTTCACGGTAACTCCCTGTCAGTATGATATCTTGTTTCACGGTACTCCCTGTCAGTATGATATCTTGTTTCACGGTACTCCCTCCTGTCAGTATGATATCTTGTTTCACGGTACTCCCTGTCAGTATGATATCTTGTTTCACGGTACTCCCTGTCAGTATGATATCTTGTTTCACGGTACTCCCTGTCAGTATGATATCTTGTTTCACGGTACTCCCTGTCAGTATGATATCTTGTTTCACGGTGGTCCTTTCATTGTGAAATCTTGTTTCACTTTGCTTTTTTTAGTGTACTGTCTTGCTTCAATGTGCTATTTTCAGTGTGCTGTATTGTTTCACGGCATGCTTTTTTGTCTGAGTGATATTTTGCTTATATACAATTTACCGCCCCCCCCCCCCTTTCCTTTATCTCTTGTCCCGTACAATTTGCTACCCTTGTCTCTTGTCACTTACAACTTTCTGTCCTTATCTCTTGTTACATACAACTTTCTGTCCTTATCTCTTGTCACATACAACTGTATGTCCTTGTCTTTTGTCACTTACAACTTACTGTTCTTATCTCTCTATCACATACAACTTTCTGTCCTTATGATTTGGCACATACAACTTACTGTCCTTATCTCTCTGTCACATACAACTCTCTGTTCTTATATCTTGTCACATACGTACATCTTACTGTCCTTATCTCTGTAACATACAACGTACTGTCGTTATCTCTCTGTCACAAGACAACTTTCTGTCCCTATCTCTTGTAACGTTCAACTTAATGTGCTTATCTCTCTGTCACATACTATTTTCTGTCCTTATCTCTTGTCACATACAACTTTCTGTCCTTATCTCTTGTCACATACAAATTACTGTCCTTATCCCTGTAACATACAAATTACTGTCCATATCTCTCTGTCACATACAACTCTCTGTTCTTATATCTTGTCACATACAACTTACAGTCCTTATCTCTTGCCACATACAACTTACTATCTTTATCACTGTAACATACAACTTACTGTCCTTATCTCTCTGTCACATACTACTTTCTGTCCTTTCATTATGTCACATACAACTTACTGTCCGTATCTCTGTAACATAAACTTACTGTCCTTATCTATTTGACTTACAACTTACTGTCCTTATCTCTTGTCAAATACAATTTACTGTCCTTATCTCTTGTCACATACAACTTACTGTATTTATCTCTTGTCACATACAATTTACTGTCCTTATCTCTTGTCATATACAATTTCTGTCCTTATCTCTTGTCACATACAACTTACTGCACTTATCTGTCTGTCACGTACAACTCTCTGTCCTAATAACTTGTCCCGTACAACTTAGTGTTTTTATCTCTGTCACATACAATTTACTGTCCTTATCTCTTGGCAGCAATATAGACAAAGTTGGAGGGACAGACAGTGATATCAAAATAAGAATACAAAAAGCAAGATGAGCTTTCATTGCATTGGGAGACATATGGAGATCAAGAGAAATCGGATCCAACACGAAAATAAGAATCTTCAACTCAAATGTGAAGTCAGTCCTATTGTATGGCTCTGAAACATGGAGAACAACAAAGACAACAACCAAAAAGCTACAGACTTTCATAAATGGGTGCTTGCGTAGAATAGAGGGATTAAAATGGTATGACAAGGTTACCAACGTGGAACTGATGACAAGAACTAGACAAGTGCCAGTGGAACAGGAGATGAGAAGAAGACGATGGCGATGGATAGGACACACACTGAGGAAACCTACTGATAGCATTACAGGGCAGTCCTTGTTCTGGAACCCCCAGGGCAACAGAGGTAGAGATAGACCAAGAAGCCCATGGAGAAGCGAGCTGGAAACAGAGGTAAAAATGATGAGGAGAACGTGGAAAGAACTTGAGATGAC
Organism: Oreohelix idahoensis; assembly: GCA_024509875.1. Lineage (NCBI taxonomy): Eukaryota > Metazoa > Mollusca > Gastropoda > Stylommatophora > Oreohelicidae > Oreohelix > Oreohelix idahoensis. The sequence goes on along the minus strand of JAMPIV010003908.1, from coordinate 511,310 downwards.
GGCACGTGACAGGACGACTTGGCATGTGTTTGTTGAAGGCCTATGCTCCTTTGGGAGTGAAGGGTTATGAATGAATGAATGAATCTCTTGTCACGTACAACTTTCTGTCCTCATCTCTTGTCACATACAACTAATTGTCCTTATTTCTTGTCATATACAACTTACTGTCCTTATCTCTAGTCACATAAAACTTACAGTCCTTATCTCTTATCACATACAACTTACTGTCCTTATCTCTTATCACAAACAACTTACTATCCTTATCTATTGTCACATACAACTTAATGTCCTTATCTCTTGTCACATACAACTTACTGTCCTTATCTCTTGTCACATACAACTTACTGTCCTTATCTCTTGTAACGTTCAATTTACTGCCCTTATCTTTCTGTCGCATACAACTCTCTGTCATTATAACTTGTCAAATACAACTCACTGTCCTAATCTCTGTCAAATACATCTTATAGTCCTTATCTCTTGTCACGTACAACTGGGTGTCCTTAATTCTTGTCATATACAACTGGCTGTCCTTTTCTCTTGTCACATACAACTGGCTGACTTTATATCTTGTCACATACAACTGTCTGTCCTTATTTATTTTCACATACAACTTATTGCCCTTATCTCTTGTCACATACAACTTACTGTCATTGTGTATTGTCACATACAACTTACTGTCCTTATCACTGTGACATACAACTTATTGTCCTTATCTCTTGTCACATACAACTTACTGTCCTTATCTCTGTCACACACAACTTACTGTCCTTATCACTGTAACATACAACTTACTGTCACTATCTCTTGTCAGATACAACTTATTGTCCTTAGCTCTTGTCACATACATCTTACTGCCCTTACCTCTGTCACATACAACTTACTGTCCTTATCACTGTGACATACAACTTACTGTCCTTATCTCTTTCACATACAACCCACTGTCCTTATCTCTGTCACGTACAATGTATTGTCCTTACCACTTCCACTTACTGTCATTATCTCTCGGTCACACACATTTCACTTGGAATCTCTTTCCACCATCCTTTCTATATCTGAAGCCTTATTTCCTATTCCTCGATCACATTTTTCATGTTCCTGTTGGCCAGTTTGGCAATTGTTTACATAATCTCTTATTTCTCCAGATCTGCTCTTCTGTACACACTAAGTGTTTGCACTCTTTAACTAATAACTTTCTCTCACTGAATTTGTTTCCTCAAGTTGTCTTTTATCTCTGTTTTCTTGATTCAAATCAGTTAAATTCAGTTCACTGTTATCACTCTGTCGCTCTTTGTTGTTTTTCTTTATACTTTTTCATTTCCTTTCTTTTTCATCTGCTTCGCCTTGATCACGATTTTCTTTCATAATTAACTCATTCAAATCTCGCTGTCATTCACTCTATCTTTGATGTTTTCTCTCTGTCTCTCCCGATCTTTCCTTTTTTTCTCTCTCTTACTCGCTTTCTCTGTTTTATCTATCTTTCTCTTTTTTTTCTGTTCGTGTCTCTCCGTTTCTCTCTTATTATATTTCTCTGTTTGTCTTTGTTTGTCTTTCTTTCTCTCTTGTTCGTTTAATCTCTTATGTTTCATGTTGTCTGCCCCTTATTCTCTCTTCAGAAGTGCGTAAAAAAGGGTTATTATTATTATGTCATTTTCCACCAAGAGTGCACGGATACAAGCAAAAATGTGTTTATGTAATGTTGGTATTGATGACACTTTCAAAAATGAAGATTAATTGTAGACGGTTTGACCGCATGAGTGAGTGTCGGTATACAGAATTTATTTATTTTATTTATTTATTGTTTTGTTTATTTTATTTATGTTTTTTTATGAATTAATTATTTTTTTTTTTTTTTTGGTTGTTTTTTTTTTTCATTACTATCTTGTTTGTTTAAAAAAACCTACTCATTTTTTATTATAATTGTATACTGTAAATGCATGCTATTATGTTAACTTTATAATGTTGCATGCCTTTAAATTAATGCTTAAAGTAATATGTGCGAATGAAAGGATACAGAATGCACGATAAATGAGAGTGGAAGGGTAGAATGTTAGACGGGCCTGCGCGCCCAATTCTTAACCCTTCTAAAATAAAGTTTGTCCGTTCGTTCGTTCTTCTGTCTTTCTCTTTGATGCCTTTTATCTTTTCCATTCAGTCTCTTTCTGTCTCTTTCTGTCTCTGTCTCTGTTTTTGTTTCTTTTTTTTTTATTTTGTTCTATCTTGTTCCATCTAATGTTCGCTATCGTCTAAAATCAGAAATAAATAAAATCAGAAAGGAAATTATACGAATTTATTTTTTCAGATTTGATATTCAGATTGGCAACCAGAGATATCCTATTGTAAATCCGCTGTTTACACTTTATGATGGTAAGAACATTCACGTTACTATATGAAGAATCATGCTGTCTCTGCGTAGTCGTATGTGCGTAAACACATTGTATTTTAATGTCTGTATGTAAACGAATGTACACATACACATATCATCATACTGTCTGTATGTAATCGTATGTACATAGACACATATCATCATACTGTCTGTATGTAATCGTATGTACATAGACACATATCATCATACTGCCTGTAAGTAATCGTATGTATATAGGCACATGTCATCATACTATTTGTGTGTAATTGTTTGTACATAAGCACATGTCATCATACTGTCTGTATGTAATCGTTTGTACGTCGACACGCTTGAAAACCAGACCACGTGGTCTTTTATATTTGGACGTGCACCCTAATATAACCAACGAACGCTGCGTCTAGGTTGACCGGGGAAAAAATTTTTTTTTAAACCGCTGACGTTAAGTCACTTCTCAGACACACTTTCGTGTGTTGTGTTATTTCATCCCCATTGTTACGAGAGGATATATGATTTTTAGCCACTAGGTAGTGAGCTCGGGTAAAAGTTGCACATTTTGGTTTTTTAAATACAATTGAGATATATTATGGTTTTGCGCTTCACGGTGTTGAAAGCGAGGAGTATAATTTGCTTAGTTTTAGTATGACGTGTCGCGTTGATAAGGTAGCACGTGACGACATTGTAATTGTACCCTTATTTTGTTAGCCTTGGTCCTAGACGAACGCAAGTTTGAAGTCTCTCATGAGAAGGATATTTATATAAAGGATTTTCTTGATGTTAAGGCATTAGGGTCAGCCTATTATATGTGGATACAATTTTATGCCTCAGTGATGAGATGGAATATGTTTCAAAGTGGATATAATATATGTGACAGTGCGAAGACGATGTGTGAAGAAGAATAAGAAATCTTGTGTAATGTTGTCGTCACTCTCTCTGACCTACTTTCACACACGTTCCGCAGTCACAGGAAAAACTCTCTTGATGACAGGGGTCCCACTTTTATTAATGAAACCCTATCAGGTAGCACAAGAATCATACAGAAACAATGTTGTCAGTAAGTTTACTTTGAAGACAATTCCTAAGCAACACCATATTACCAAGCTATTTAGGTAACACCATCTAATAACCCAGCACAGACTGCTGGACTCTCTGAAATAAAATGAAACAAAATAAACTAGCATCGTACTAATGGACAAACATCATCTACTTAATAATACATACATATGTGTGAAATTATGCAAGTACATGCACTTAAATGACCATGTATGTGTGTGTGTGTGTGTGTGTTCATGCAAGTCTGCGTATGTATGTGTAATCAACAATAAACATATCTCAATCAACAACAATGCCTTCATACGCATATTAGATACTAACTCCATCATCACGCGAGATAAAACTTAAATGAAGCACTTCTATCTATGATGAAATATTCCACACAGCGCGCTGGTCTAAATGACATCAATTTATCAGTATCTTAGAGGTCTAGCTGCTCTAAAGAAAAAAAAGGAGATATATAATCTATTCTTACAGCTCTGTACTAAATGTATGTGGCCGGGGGGGGGGGGGGGGGGGGGGGGGGACGGGAACGGCACCGAATCAAGTTAGATGTGACCGGGCTTGGTCACGGTGACAAATCAAGTCTAGTGTGACAGGGTGAGAATGGGGTGGAATCTTTTATCAATGTTCATCTGTTGTTTTACTGGCGACTGCCAGAGATGGTGATTACAGAATAGGAACATAACCCAGGTGATTCTTTTGGAGACTCGTAACTGTGTTTATGTTTCAGACTGTAAGATCGTCGAAAATATGGTAATATTCTTTTCTCAATTACCTGATGTAAACAAACGACACTTCCTACTGACGTTCAGGAAATAAGTTCAAGCTGGATTAAATATGAATGAACACCTTTATTAAGTGTCTGTGACCTCTGACAACTTCATAATAGTTCATAAATACATGTGCTTCTGTGGTATACAAACCAGTCATCCCAAGAAATAACACACAGCCATCGAACTCACAAGATGGACAAAACCCCAAAATCACTGCCTCACACGTCTCGTGCCTAAAACCAACTCACTTAACCCCCTTCTCTCAAACCATCACTTCCGTCCTAACTACTGGGCAATTCTACCCCAAGTTCGATGACGTCATTTCTTAACCTTTAATTAAATCACTCATAGGATTTGTGACTAGTGTTATTACGCTAACTAGACACGCTCAAATACTTAGTGTTTAATCTTGCTAAGTATTCTTCTTCTTCTTCTTCCGTCCTTAGCCACCGACCGTCAAAGCAGTCAGTGGCCATTACGCCTAGTGGCGTCTTAGGGCAACAGCAGATAGGTTTTCTTTGCCATTGTTTCCCATCACGCCTATTGGCGTCTTTAGGGCAACGGCAAATCAATCCATTTGCTGTTGTTTCCGTAATCGAAGTGACTGGCAAACGGGTGATCAGCCCGTTGGTTAAGTATTCTTACCCTAACTATAATTAAGTGGCAGCACCTTAGTGTTAATCCGACGTAACAGTCCGTACTGTCACATGTAATAGGCATAGGCTACTCACGGAACTAGAGGGTACGCTAATCTTTCTCTCACAATAATCACTGATGTAACATTAACCACACTTACGGCTCACAAGAATGCAATATAACCATTATTTAACACTACACAACTAATAATAATAATGGTAATAAATACACACTTGTATACAGCGCAATGCGACACTAGAATTCCTCTTATAAATTCACTTAGTACTTTACAAATTTAACACACAGTCTCACTGTTGAAAATAGCGATGAGATATATGTAAAATTACACTTAAATACACATAAATCGCCAGTCAGCTTCTATCAAGCTATAGATAGACAAACGCTACAAAGCATTAACTTTTAAACCTGAAAGTCTAATATTACTAAATCTAAAGTATTATAAAAATGTACTTATATGCAAGCATACCTCTATGTCGTTAGTTCTCTTAGCACAGACGCAACTATGCAAAAGCCCAAACCTCAGTTGGATATCGTACGAGGGCGCATTTTGCACAAGAACGATCTTGCTACTTCTCAGCTCTCTCTCTAAAGGCTCTCACTGTTTTAGTTTTTATCTGCATCTCCAACCATGTACCACATGATAGCTACGTCAAAATGTCAGGGAAAGCCTCACCCATCTCTCTAGGGAGAAAATCAGGAGTCCTATGCTCAGTATGGATGACATGAGATCACATCTTAGTCAAGAAAATCTTCCTAATCGACACAACTCAAGGTCCGCCCACTAATGATTACATTCCCACGATATCACTTGCCTGGAGTCACACCTCACGGTTTTAGTGCTCAACAAGATGTGTTATCAGACCGCGCCAGGATGTCTAACAACCGATGTCTGTCTCCTGTTACATCTGCGTCTCACACGTTTGTCTACTTCACGGATGGCAAAGGTGTGTTTCGTTTAAATCGCCCATTCCCGTGTGAGAATTCCAACATGAGCACAAATATACACCGTAGACAAGATCGACAACTATTACTCAGTCAAAAATTACACCTTTCTGACCACACGGTCACAATATATGGGAGCAACATTTATTGAAAGTATCCAAGAAAGTCACATTAACCGCGTAAGTCGAGTTGTTCATTACCGGATTGCTGAATCTAAGAATCACGAGTAAATAACTTGACTGTACGACGACTTAAGGAATCAAACTCAAGTGACGATTTATTATGTATTATTTGAATGCTGCTGAACTGTCTAATTGGATGTTATGTCGCTATTAAATTGTATTCGTTTGGACTCTGAACACCAAGGACTTATCCATTGATATTGTTGAAAGTTCAGAATGTTGGCCCACCATTCGTGTTTACCATCATGGCACCATAAGCTCTACCCTAGAGAAGTATTGATAAATTAAGAGCACAAATAATACAGTGGTCAGAAACCGGCACACAGAAGTTAGCAGAGAATAACAGAACAAAATAGTAGCCATCGCAGGGAACAATCTCCACAAACACCGCCCATAACAAATCGGCTATAACACCCATCATCATCATTTCAATCAACATCTCCATCATCATAGCCATAATCACCACCGCCGTAATGATCATCATTTCAATCAACATCTCCATCATCATAATCATAATCACCACCGTGATAAAGTTGATAAAGTTGGATTTTTATTCCCGTTAATGATATCCACCAAAAGATAGATATAAGTGGATGGAAGCAGACATCATCATCATCATCAGTTGATAAGATCTCTATGGTGTTGTTTGCTCCACTGTAGTGTATGGAATGTCAACTTGACCTACGCAGTGGTGTGTAGACATGGATTGAGTGTATAATGTGCGAATGATGATAAAGGTTCGTGGTGTTGACAAAAAATGTTCTTTTCTCACACTCATGTATGGCTGGAAGTCATCGACACCAACGACTGTGTACCTTTTCTAAAGTTTAATTGGACGTACACACTCGACAGCACAGATAGTGACAAATCACAGGTTGCCATAATACATCATAGTACAGTGGACAAATGGTCTTGCAATGTTACATGGGCACTCATGTAGAATAATTGTATAATGGACTGTCAGTAGCCAAGCACTCAGTATCGCCCATACATATATCATCTGACTTCACTGACTGAGCACGTCAGCTTATAAATAATATTTCAGATGGCTTCTAAACCTAATCTCGTCTAGCGACGATTCTTCAACATAATGTTCAGCACATATTTTTCCATATAATAATATTGAACCGCTAGCAATGGGTTCTCATGTGTAGCAGTGATCTCTGGACTGATCAAGCGATAATACGGGCATCCCTTTTCTCTTCTTGAAAGTCACTACATGTTTTGGTTCCAAGATGGCTTCACTCGTGAGCTGTCACTCACGTTTGGATACAGATAATGAATCTGTCCTAAAGTTAGTCATTCATAAAACATTTCATTGCTCTGTAGATTTGATCATGAACAATTGACTGCAATCTACAGGATATAGTGCTGCTAGGAATCGAAGTCGTTTTCATCGAGTCAAATATATTCTCTTAGACATTCAAATCGTAACTATCGAAAATGGTGGCTTCGATCGAGAGTTCATAAGAGTATCTTTGATTACCTTGGTATAGGAAATATGAAACTGCCATTCCTTGGCAATACGACTAAACACTGGGGTAAAGCATACACGATAGGTTTAGACGACTATCACCTTCCCCACAAATACTGAGATCACTTTTTCCCCGGCGACAGGCCGACATGGAAAACACACAGTCCCTATCAGGACGAAGCCAAATCACACCACACTCTAGCGACACATCCGCCGAATAGCCTTCGACCTCTCTAGAGACAACAGAACATATAGTTCGACTTAGATATGTAAAGATATACAGATATAAGACAGACTCGTCCTACTCAGACAAACAATACACATAAATTCAGGCCATAGATATTCTGAAGCAAGAACAATCTATTATTACCCAAACAACGAATAAATCGCAGTAAAATGGATTTATCCGCGGAGTTTGATCGAAAGAGCCGACACAACTTTCAAGGGAAGTAACTCAATAATGACTTTCCCTTAAGCACTATTTTGCTTTCAAAATATTTGCGAAGATAACAAGAATACCAATGTATAATATTGTAAGATATCAAAGACTGCACGTAACAGTCTTACCACACCTCCCGGGAAAAAAAAAATGGAACATTTTTTTTTCTTTTTGAAATACATCTAGGAGCAACGTACAATAGGCTCACAACGCATGAATAATGCGCAGATGAAAATATCAGGAATACCTATAACGCCTAATATGAGGCTAAGTCGACTTATGGAGCGACTGGTGAGAATGTGTCTCATAAACTGAGAGAAATTATTTCTCTACAAGTATATTTTTCCAGGAAGGTGTCATCAAAGTATAATACAATTCTGGCAATTACACAATGCCTAAAAAAATTCATATCATCATTTCGTATTAGATATCTTAAATTTATGATTTATGAAGAAAAAATCATCAAAGCACAGCGGTGAATAAACATCAATGAACCGCTATGTAGTGATACAATCATTATATTATTAAATTACAAATGTGTATCTATCATGATATAGAAAAGGAACTACTATAGAACTAGACATATCAAGAAGTCTAAGCCCTAATAGTTATGTGGAATCATGTGGGCATCTTGACAGAATGTCTGCCATCACATTATCTGATCCACGAATAGCTCGCACAGAGAAATGAAAAGGTTGAAGAGCAATTGCATATCGAGTAGACCTCGAGCTCTTCAAATTCTTACTCTGTATAGCAGTAAGAGCTTTTTGGTCGGTTTCTACTATGAAATGTGCGCCTAGAAGGAATCTCTGTAGTTTGAGGATCGACCAAACCATAGCTAATAGCTCACGGTCTAAAACCGAATAATTCCTTTCTGCCGCATTAAGTTTTCTGGAAATATACATTACAGGATGCAGAGTTCCAGAGTACTCTTGCATTAGTGCCGCTCCAATCCCAGTGGATGAAGCGTCACTACGAAGAACGAATGTCTTATCTTTAGTAGGTAGCACTAAAATAGGTGGTGTTGAAAACAATGTTTTAATCTTATCCAGAGAGCATTGGCATTCCTGAGACCAGTGGACCACATTAGGCGAACCTTTCTTTAGAAGTGTTGAGAGAGGTGCCATGATAGAGGATAGATTCTGAATGAATCTGCCATAAAATTGAATAAGACCTAACAGACTTCTCACCTGTTTTTTAGTCTTAGGGATTGAGATGTTAAGTATCTTACTAGTATTATGGTCCTCTGTCTTTAGGAAACCATGACCAACTCGGTGGCCTAGGAAAGAAATTTCGCTAAAACCAATATAGGCTTTAGAGGGTTTCGCTGTCAGGTTGTGCTCACGCAAAGTAGACAGCAATTCATCTAACCCTGAATAGTGATCTTCCCAAGTATCGCTGAAAAGACAGATGTCGTCTAGATATGCAATGACATCTGACCGATAAGATAGGATTCGGCGCATCATGCGTACGAACGTAGCTGGTGCGTTCATAAGACCGAAAGGCATAAAATTCCATTGGAACAAACCTCTAGGTGTTGAAAAAGCCGTGAGAGGTTTGGCGCGTTCAGATAAAGGAACTTGCCAATATCCTTTAGACAAATCAAGTTTAGTGAAAAAATGAGATTTGGAGAGTCGAGTAAGTAGCTCTTCCAGTAAAGGCATAGGTTCGGCATCGAACTTAGTTACTTGATTCAATTTTCGATAGTCAACGCAAAGACGTATGTTATTGTCTTTTTTACGCACAATAACCATCGGCGAAGAATATGCAGAGGTGGATGGTTCGATTATTTTCAAATCTATCATCTCATCCAACTCTTTCTCGACCTGTGCTTGAAAATGTATAGGTATAGGATAAGGTCTAACCCTAATAGGAGTATGGTCAGTTAGAACAATGTCATGTTGAATGACATTCGTTTGTCCAGGGATGTCAGTGAGTACATCCTGAAATGTTTGCAACATAGTTGAAACTTGTCGCTGTTCTCCTAGAGACAAATCAGGAGAGACAGTAACGTTCTTCCATGATTCACTGGAATGAAGTGGGATCATTGGAAGAGGAAGATTTACATCTGAAAAACTTGTTTCCTCATCCTGTATCACGGACAATGATGAGTAATGACCATGTTGTACTGGAGAATTGTCCGTTGCTTGGAAAATGGGTTGCAAATAATCCGGACGTTCATGGAATTCAGTAAGCATATTGATGTGGAAGGTTTTATGCTTCCCATCAATATCGACAATATAGTCGACATCGGAAATTTTCGATATTATATCGTACGGACCTTTCCAAGAAATAAGTAATCTGTTTTCCCTACAAGGTAGTAATACAAATGCTTTGTCACCAGGACAAAGTTGTCGTAAGCATCTCTTCTTATTGGCAAATTGCCTTGCCTTCTGTTTCGCAAATTCAGAAGAAGAAGTTGCTAATTTGCATGCTTCGATAATTTTTTGTCTCAACGCGATGACATATTCGTAGGATGACTTTGTGTCATCGTCAATATTGTCAGATGTTATGAGATCGTGAAGCAACGACATAGGGCCACGCGGACGCGCGCCAAAGACGAGTTCAAAGGGAGAAAATCCCGTATGTTCATTGGGTACCTCTCTGTAAGCGAAGAGGGCCGCAGGTAAAACTCTGTCCCAGTCTTGAGGATGATCCTCAGTTATCTTCCCCAGTAAGTTTTTAAGTGTTCTATTAAGGCGTTCGACCATACCATTAGACATTGGATGGTAGATACTACTTAAAGATCTATCTATCTGCAGAGTAGACATTACTTGAGACATGGTATCTGATATTAGTTGGGTGCCATGGTCTGACAATATCTCTCCGGGGAACCCCAGACGAGAAAATATAAGCCAAAGAGCATCTTCAATATCAGCAGTAGTAATGCTCTTCAGAGGAATAGCCTCTGGCCAACGTGTGCACATATCAACACACGTCAAGATAAACTGATGTCCTCTGGCAGACTTGATCTTAAATGGACCAATAATGTCTATGGCCATTTTTTGAAACGGCCGAATAGGAATGTCCGCCGCCTGAATGGGTGCAGCATGCCGTGGACCTTTGGATTTAACTTCCTGACATACTTTACAAGATCGACAATAAATCCGTATGTCCTTGTTTACCAATGGCCAAAAGAAAGCCGCAAGGACTCTTGACTTAGTACGGGAAAAACCCATGTGTCCAGCACACTGAGAGTCGTGAGCGTGCTGCAAAATTTTAACTCTCAAATTCTTGGGAACCAGGATTTGAGAATGACTTGACGTAATGGAGTCTTGAACCATACGTACAAGTACGCCATTCTTCTTTGTAATCCACGATTTACGACTTGTGTCTTTATTCGGATCACCTTTAGTTGCAAGAATGAAGAATTTCTTCAGAGTGGGATCATCTTCTTGCTGTTTTATAAACGAGTCACGAGAAATTACCAAGGGATTATCTTGGTTATGCACTTCATTATCTTCAATAGATGAAGTTTGAGGCATATTAAGAGCCTGAGCTCTAGTGACTACAGCGTTAGCAATCTGCATGTTTTGCCTTTCCCACGTGGAAATTTGTTGCGGAGTGCATTCCTTGACTCCATGAATGCGACCGATGATGAGGTCAGCGATCGGATTCGGAAGAAGACATGCGTGTACATCTCCTGTAAAGAAAGGAGTAGCAATCCTAATGATAGCAGTAGAGTATTTCTCTAATGTGCCGCCAAATGTTACACATTTGACTACTTGTCCAGTGGCACGGGAAGGATCTACGAGTGACTGCCTAACACCAATTGTGGTGCATCCAGAATCAAATAGCACAGAGACTGGATTGTTATTCACTAAACCCTTATGTAAGACAAGAGAACCTCTTCCATCATGCGCGACTGATGCTGGAAGAGCAGGAAGAGGATGGCCACAGCTTAAAGTAGACACTGTGGTTGGCTCAAATAACGTTTTGCATTGGGGGCACTGAGATGCTCTCCCAAAATCAAAAGCGGCACATGCCATATTACTAGCATCATTATTATCTTTACTCTGTTTATAGGCTTCATGGGACTCTTGTTGTGCAGAGTTTGCCTGAAAATGTGGTTTATGTCTTTTGTTTTGAGATCTACCTCGGTTATTATCACCTCTGTAGTTATTGTTACCTCTATTGTAACCCCTATTTGGGTTTGAGTCATAGTTCCCTTGGTTACCATTATCATATTCATTATAATGAGTATCTCTGTAATTATGATCTTGTTGACTCCAAGACGGATAACCCTGATAGTTTCTATAATTACTTCCTCTACGGAAATTCCTATAATTATGACCACCCCTGTGTCGAGAGCTATCAGGTCGTCTCCAGTTCTTTGAAGAAGAACCCTGAAATGATTGGTTACCTTGGTTTTGATAACTATTATGGTTACCTTTTTTATCAAATCTGTTTTGAGGTCCCTGAAATCTGTGTGAATAATTGGGATTGTATGGTGTTGCTGAAGCAACTGGCATACTCTCCTTAATCTTAGTGTTGCCAAAAGTCACGTCGGGGTGTGCAGTGACATATTGGGAACAATATTCTTCCATTTCTTTTAGAGATTTGGGTTTACGCTCATGTATAAATTCAAGGAAAGGTTTGTTCACACATGACATAATCTTATCTCTGAGCAACAAATCCATAAGTCCTTCATACGTTTTTTTCTGTTTTGGAAAGCTCAATCCAACGATCAACTGTGAGACGTGCCTTTGCAGTGAATTCTGAGAATTCTACACCCGTCTCAGGTACCATCGTTTTAAATAAAAGGCGATAGCCTTCCTCACTTAGCTGATATTTTTTTATCAAAGCCGCCCTAATGACATCATAATTATCCTTATCTGCTTCTCCTACAAGGCATAATCTAGTCAAAGATTCACCTTTCAAGTTTTCTGATAATTGATTAGCGTATTGTGATTTATCCACATTATGTGTACGACAAGAACGTTCAAATCTATCCAGCCAGAATGTAATATCGTCACTGGACTGATTGAACGGTGGAACCTTAACCTTGTAAGTAGAAGGTTTATCATTACCACTAGATGCCTGATTAACATTACTCATACTTGTCAATCTTAATTTCTCCAACTCAAATTCATGTTCTCTTATTGCTTTTTTTTCTTCAGCCTCTCTGTCTAATCTTTTTTGTTCAGCTTCCCTGTCTAATCTTTTTTGTTCAGCTTCCCTGTCTAATCTTTTTTGTTCAGCTTCACTGTCTAATCTTTTTTGTTCAGCCGCAGCTTCTCTTTCCAATTTTTTTTTGTTCAGCTTCAAATCTCCTTTCCTCTACCTGCATCTGCAATTTCTTTTGTTCAGCAGCAGCCTCAGCTTCTCTTTCTAATCTTTTCTCTTCCGCCATAGCTTTTCTTTCTTCTGCAGCTAATCTTTTCTCTTCTGCCATAGCTCTTCTCTCTTCTGCAGCTAATGCTTTGTCATATTGAGCAACTGCCCATTGTTCTAATTGTTGACCAGTCTTATCAAGGGCTTTCCCTTGTGTAATGAAGTATTCTAATGTAGCCATGATGTCTAACAATAATACTAATCACCTGAATCAATAATAATACCACAAGTTCTCAATGACTTGATTAATCAGTATACTATCCCAATATCTGTGGGTCACAAGCCTTTAATAAGGTCTTGTATAATAGTAATAATAATCAGGTACTGGTTTATACCATAATCCAAGTGCAGTGCACAGGCAATTGTGTCTTATGAAATATACCTATATAAAACATATGTCAACCAACAGAATACATAAAGTACAAATAGGACTGACAATACAAGAACGTTTGCAGAAATCAAAATAAATCAAATAGGGAAATCAATGAAAATAATCACTGAATCTGCAAAGAATAACAACACAAATGACGTCACAATATATGAATATAAATTGTGAATAGAACTGAAAGATAGAAAAGGTTAGACCAACAAATTACAAACAAATCAAAACAAAACTAAAGAACAAAGAAATATTACAAAAATAACAATAATTACAGACTTCACAGCTAACACAAAAGCAACAGTTGTCGCAGCAAATTTTCAATCAAGAAAATTGCACCTATAGAAAACGCCCACAACGGACCCTCTATGACGTGGGATATTCTGTTGTGAGGACGCCGCCCAACCTTAAACACAACCCGCTGACATAGAAACTAACATACTATACAAACAAATAACATGTAAACATAAATATATATAAATTATGTGTATGATAGTATGTGTTGCAAAATAGGCTCAGTTTTACAGTAATGGCAAAGTTATTTTTATGAAAATAAACAAACTGCCACTTTATTCAATTAAACATTCTGGCCTTAAATATTAAAGTTCATATATGGAAAACAAGAAGATCCATCGATGAAAATAGGACTTCTTAGTTCACTCATACTGTCTTCCTGTTAACATTGAGAAGAATTGATCCAACTGTTCTGTGAAACTCTATAATGTCTAATGTAAAAAAAATGTCAACAACGCTGACCTACATACTGCATTCACCTGACAGGTCACGTGACGAAGTGTTGACAAAGAGCAAACCAATACTGCAAGTGTGTCGTATCAGCCACAGGAAACGGTCTGGTATCGGTAATCTGTTGACTTGTGAACTTCTGCGAGGTCAAACCCAGAAAGCTGGTCCACCAGTTGATAAAGTTGATAAAGTTGGATTTTTTTTCCCGTTAATGATATCCACCAAAAGATAGATATAAGTGGATGGAAGCAGACATCATCATCATCATCAGTTGATAAGATCTCTATGGTGTTGTTTGCTCCACTGTAGTGTATGGAATGTCAACTTGACCTACGCAGTGGTGTGTAGACATGGATTGAGTGTATAATGTGCGAATGATGATAAAGGTTCGTGGTGTTGACAAAAAAATGTTCTTTTCTCACACTCATGTATGGCTGGAAGTCATCGACACCAACGACTGTGTACCTTTTCTAAAGTTTAATTGGACGTACACACTCGACAGCACAGATAGTGACAAATCACAGGTTGCCATAATACATCATAGTACAGTGGACAAATGGTCTTGCAATGTTACATGGGCACTCATGTAGAATAATTGTATAATGGACTGTCAGTAGCCAAGCACTCAGTATCGCCCATACATATATCATCTGACTTCACTGACTGAGCACGTCAGCTTATAAATAATATTTCAGATGGCTTCTAAACCTAATCTCGTCTAGCGACGATTCTTCAACATAATGTTCAACACATATTTTTCCATATAATAATATTGAACCGCTAGCAATGGGTTCTCATGTGTAGCAGTGATCTCTGGACTGATCAAGCGATAATACGGGCATCCCTTTTCTCTTCTTGAAAGTCACTACATGTTTTGGTTCCAAGATGGCTTCACTCGTGAGCTGTCACTCACGTTTGGATACAGATAATGAATCTGTCCTAAAGTTAGTCATTCATAAAAACATTTCATTGCTCTGTAGATTTGATCATGAACAATTGACTGCAATCTACAGGATATAGTGCTGCTAGGAATCGAAGTCGTTTTCATCGAGTCAAATATATTCTCTTAGACATTCAAATCGTAACTATCGAAAATGGTGGCTTCGATCGAGAGTTCATAAGAGTATCTTTGATTACCTTGGTATAGGAAATATGAAACTGCCATTCCTTGGCAATACGACTAAACACTGGGGTAAAGCATACACGATAGGTTTAGACGACTATCACCTTCCCCACAAATACTGAGATCACTTTTTCCCCGGCGACAGGCCGACATGGAAAACACACACCGTCCCTATCAGGACGAAGCCAAATCACACCACACTCTAGTGTATGTGTGTCTACATTAATTTGTATGTGTAACGATTTAATGTCACTGGAGCCATTTTTACAAATTAACAATACACAAGATACACAGAAGGTTTTGAGATTACTCTTCGTTAGCTACAATAACAAACAGAAAACAAAGATGAGAAATGTAGGAAGGTTATGAGAAAATAACAAAAGTCAAAACGACACAAAGAAAAAAAAACAGTTAATTAACAAATAAAAATACTAACGAAGAAAGAAAAATATAAATATGTACATTTTCATTCAGGTATGTCATTTTATCATCATTGCTATGTTTTAGTTTTTTGTTTTGTTTTTAGTTTTTTGTCAGCAAAATATTTTTTTTTAAATAAGGTTTTGGTGAGGCGCGTCCCGTTCAACCTAGACTGTTATATTAGGGCGCATGTCCAAATATAAAAGACCCTTAGATCTGAGATTTTTTGTCAGCGAAAGAAAATTTGACGAAATATTCATTTGTTGAGTGCAAATATTATATTGCTTACATCATGACGGCATCCGAGAGGGACTGCGACTATGTGAAAGGGGCCCCATTAAGGTCGGCCGTTGTAACTGCGGGGCCCGATTTTGATCATTTTGGCGGGGACCTCTGGACTATAGAATACTTCAAATTAGTTACCGGTATCAGGAATAAATTTGATTAAATTGTATTAAAAATAAAATTATGTTTATAAAAATTTCCAAAAAACAAGGTGATCTGCATGAATTGATGCTGCTCGACCAATTGCAAATCATTTAAGGGAAATCAGAAACGCCTTAATTGAACTCGAATCTCCCAGTCTTACAGCGCAGGCTCGAACTGAACTTAATGCTATCCAGAAATTCATGTCTAAATTTGAGTTTCTTCTAATCTCATCTTTGTGGATTAAATTACTTACAGTGAGGACTTTCCGGTGATCTAAGATGGCGGTTCGATTGTTGTTTTTCTTGTGATTATGATTCTAATTCTATCGTGCATAAGCTTACTGCAGGGAAGTTAATTTGTTTGTTTAAATTCATTAAGAATAATGATTAGTTTTGTCGTTCATAAAAATATTGAATAGTTAAGTTGGGTTAACACTTAGTTTTAATTGTATAATTACTTTTGCATCCGCGACTTTCCATGTTTTGAATGTCAAAGGCGCCATTTTTGAATTTGAAATTGTCGTTACTTACAAAACTACTAAATATTATACTTTATATTTAAAGTTAAATAAGGACAATTATTCTAAACGACATGCCGGCTCTTACAAGATTGAAAACAGGTAGTATCTCCAGAAAATCATGGGCTGAAATAGTACAAGCTGACTCACGGAATGATGATCAAGGTGAAATCAGGAATACAAATAGAGAAAAGGAAGCTTCAAATGAAACAATTAAGAAAAAAGGAAGATGTCAGAGTAAAATGATAGAGAAAACCAATAACACTGGCTAACAAAAAAAAATTTTTTTTTTCTTTCTCTAACATTTCTATGTTTTTCTGGTCAATTTTAATGTTTTTAAATCTGCAAACCGTTTTTCTCTATCAGGTCGGGATCTTGAGAAATACGCAATTGAAGTTTTTTAACAACGCATACAGTATTATAACATCATTCGTACAAGAAGTATAACAGTTATGTAGGCTTGAATTTCTTTGCAGTCGACTTTCGTCGGTGAATGGCATGTGGTACATCGCGATGAAACATCCAACAGTAATCGGCAAGCATGGTCACACTCCACCGTCCTTGATAACGTGACTCCATTACGGCGATATCTTGATGGAATCGTTCTCCATGTTCATCGCTGACTTCGCCAAGGTTGTCAGGGAAAAAGTCAAGATGCGAATCGAGCAAATGGATTTTGAGGGACATGTTACAGCCCATAATTCTGTATGCATCTATGCACTGCTTAACAATATGCACATAGTCGACAGATTTGTGATTTCCCAGAAAGTTATCGACGATCGATTTGAATACCATCCATGCGTGAAGTTCACTACCATGTAACAAGTTCTCGAATTGTTTGTCTGCAATAACTTTCCTAATATGAGGTCCTACAAAGATACCTTCCTTTATCTTTGCATCGCTAACTTGCGGAAACTTTTCTCGAAGATAAGTGAAAGCTTTGCTCATTTTATCTAATGCTTTTACGAAATTCTTCATGAGCCCCAACTTTATATGTAACGGTGTTAAAATGATGCTGTCTTTGTTAACTAATGGCTCGTGTATTACATTTTTATGCCCGAGCTGCATACGATCCCTGATAGGCCACACCTTTCTTGCATAATGTTCCTGTCTGTTGCGGCTGTCCCATTCACATAGGAAGCAACAAAATTTAGTATACCCAGTCTGCATGCCCGTGAGAATTGCAATGACCTTTAGGTCTCCACAAATCCGCCATTGGTAGTCATTGTACTTTATTTTTGCCAAAAGTATAGCCATATTGTCATAAGTTTCTTTCATATGAACAGAGTAGGCGACTGGAATTTTGCAATAGCAAATGTCATCATCCATCTCAAAGTATTGAACAAGTTCTCTGTGTCTATGACGAAATTTAGATATCAAAGTATTGGGCGCTAAAAGATTCCATTCTTTGAGTCGCGAACCGAGTAATTCCACATGTCCTTTGGTAAGAGCGAGATCACGTATTAGATCTGAAAGGTTAATTAAGTGAACACCATCATTCACCGGTATATAATCCGAGTCAGAATTAGTTTCTGAAGCAGGTAAACTATCACTTTCTGATGGTTCATTGACGTCCAACGGATATTGTTCTGGTGGAACTGGGATCGGACACGTGATTGGATCACGAGACACTGGTTTCGAAACCGATTCAATATTTGGATAAACCACAGACTTTCTAGTTTTAAAAGTGAAACCATGGATATTTGTCAAGCAGAAGTAACAATCAGTAGCGTGATTTGTCTTGTTCATGCCATATTACTGGCACTCCAAAAGGCATCGACTTATGCTTCGGCGATTTTCGTAACCAACCTGCCAATGTATTTGCACAAAGTCGAACAAACTGCATTTGGCTTCCAAGATTTATTTGCATCATCAACTTTCGAATCGAAATAAAGTTCATATGCTTTCTTTAGTAATGGTGTAAAGTTTTTCTGGTGAACACGATCGGTAAAATATCCGCACACGTAACAGAACAGATCAGCTGAATTTCTACAACTTCTAGAAGCCATATTTCGCTCAGAATTATTTCAAAATACAGTAACTATTGGAAAAATAGCGTAACATATGTCATGCATCTTTTAGCAGTATAAAAAGTGGAATTATTTTGCATTTTATTAATTTTTAATAAGTTATGTAGTAAAAATGAAACGGAGCACATAACGGTTTCCCAAAAATATATGTATTCACAAATATCTTAAAAACCTGACGTGATAGAGATAAACGGATTTCAAATTTGAAATCAGCGCAAAAAACTGACATAAGAACACTTAATCTTATATAAGAAAGAAAAATGTTGTTTGTCAGTGTAATCTGAACATTGATTCAAAGAATAAGTGTGTTGAGAACCAATTGAAAGACCAACAAATTAATAGGCTTACTCATAAAGTTGAACGAAACCTCCCAAGGTTAAGGATTTTTCAAATCAGTGGCAAAGTGGTAAGTATTAGAGCATTACCAGACAGTAAGATCAACAATGTACTAGAAACAGTTATAGATAAAAGGTCAATAGCACACATAAAAAGAACAAATTATGGCATAATACTCACAATGAACTTGACTGAAAAGTCAAAAGCTTTAATAAAACAAATTGAAGTAAGTCCTGTTCAAGTAGAATTGGCACACAGTACTAAAGCTAGGCTAGAATTAATCAAAAAAACCAGGAAATGTGTAAAGGAATACCTGTGACAGTTCCAGAGAAAGAAATAAGAACTAGACTACAAACAGAAAATCCAAAATATAGGATTCTTAAACAGGAAAGGATATCACAGAAATTAGGAACTTCATCTGTAATAATAATTACATTAGAAGGACGAGAAATCCCATCACATTTCTTCAGTGGCAGTACTAAAATCAAATCAGAAGCTTACATACCACCAGTCATTCAATGCTCAAACTGCCAGAAATTTGGCCACACCAAAAGAACATGTAGAAGTAAGCCTAAATGTCGATACTGTGCAGGGGACCACACCTATGATAACTGCAAATTAGCAGAAGATGATAAAGATTACAGAACAAGAAATATAAACAGAACATGGGCAAATTGTCTAGGAAACTACAGTGCACGTTTCCTAGGATGTCCACATTACCAACAAACAAAACTAGCTCTAATAAAATCAGTCTGTACTAACACACCATTTAAAGTAGCACTACAACAACATCAATCATCAGTCGCTATATCTACAACTCCGTCACCAAGAGAAATCACAGTCAGAACCAGAAATGTGGAAATAACCCAAAAGAAAAATAAAGTCCAAAATGATAAAAGATAGCAATCTACCAGATGAAAGTGAAATATGCAGATCATCGGTAACAGAAGATGCAGTGAGAAAGGCAGAAGAAATCTTGAAAACCATGAGAAACATACAGCATGAAGTAGCTAAAGATGTGGCTAAATTAGCAGAACTCAAAGAAGAGAATGAAGATTTACTGAAAAGGATTGAGTCAGAAAGACAACTCATAAGGAGTGAGCAAAAACGAACAGATAAAAACCAACAAGAGGAAATGTGGAATGAAAAAAATGACAGATTGTCAAAAACGTATTCATTCTGTATCAAACAGTGTGAAATCCTGTATGCTGAATCTTCAAAGTGAACTAATAACTCACTTAAACAGAGAAACCGAGACTTTGTTATTAACAAATAAATAAATATATTATACACTTCTCAGAGTAAAAGAGTACAACACTATTTATAATAAACTTAAAAATTAAATAATGGAAGTACAAAACATTAAAATAATACAGTGAAATTGCAGAAGTGCCAAAAAAAAAAAAAATACCAGCATTAATAGGCATGTATAAACAGTCTAAAGTAATATTTGCCATTCAAGAGACTAATCTTAATCCGGGTCAACGTTTTACCATCCGTGAATATAAAGTCTTTCGAAATGATAGGACATAAACTCAAAAAGGAGGAGGTGTTTCATTTCTAGTTAATAAAACGTATATAATAACTGACTGGGAATCATTTAGAACATAAAATTTTGAAGGAATAACTATACCAGTTAGAAGAAATAAAAATAGTTAACCTTTACTGTTCAAGTAGAAACATAAACGAAAGAGATATCTCAGACGTGAATAAAAGAATAAACAACAGAACTATCAAAGTTGGAGACTTCAATGCTCATCATACAGCTTGGAGAGGCAATGTAATAGACAAATCAGGAAAACTACTGTTGGACTTCATTGAAAACAATGAACTAATAATACTGAATAAGTGCTTAAGACGTTGTACACAAGGCGAGTGAGGCCAGTCCTTGAATATGGCATTGCAGCGTGGGAAACAGCAGCTAAGACAAACTTCGATAAAATTAGCAGACTCCAAAATCAAGCAATGAGAATTATAACGGGAGGCATGAAGTCAACACCTATAAAAGAACTCGAAAAGATTACATGCCTCCAGCCAATGACAGACAGAAGAGACTGCAGGCTCAGCAACAGGCCGAACAATTCAAAAGACTAACAGACCACCCAATGTGCCATATAATAAATGCTCTTAGAAGGCAAAGACTCAAACGAAGCAATTTTGTAGAATCAACCAAACCACAAATGACAGCAGTATCCATAGATGAAATATCTACTGTTAAACCCATCTACACTGCACACAAGCTTCCAGTTTGGAAACAAAATCGTTTCCCTAAAATGATAGAAAATATTCCTGGAATTGAAAGAAAAAAGAGCCAAACTGCAACAGATAGAAAATCCATAGCGACAAAATACATAGAGAAACATTACCCATGCAACACCTGGACCCATGCATACACAAATGGATCAGCAACAAATGCAACAGAAAATGGAGGTTGGGGTGTCTTTCTGGCCTTAAGCACTGGTGCAAAACAAAGGCTGTCAGTGGCGACAGGACGATTCTGCAGCAACTTCAGAGCAGAAGCAGAGGCCTTGAAAACTGCAGCAGAAGTTATATTGACAAAAGAAAGTACAGAGAGACAAGCTGCTTTCTTTACTGATGCACAGTCAGTAATTGCAACGTTGAAAAGCCAAAATAATACAGACCTGGATGATCTCAGAATAGTGTTCCACAAACTTTGTCAACGATTCAAAAGTGTTGTGATCCAATGGATCCCATCTCATTGTAACATCACCGACAATGAAGAGGCTGACAGAATGGCAAAAGAAGGTTCACATCTACCTCAACCTGATGCAAGCATAATGTGACCGCTGGTGACGGCACTATATGATGTATGTGACCGTTACAGCAATCTACCAAGATTATATGTCAAACCTTCACACCATGTAAACCTTTCGTTACAGGTGGTACATATTTTTTCTGAGTTCATTGTTATTAAATTTCCCAAGTGATCGTAGTGTTTACTGGTTTGCAGATTTATCTTATGAGTGTTAACTGGCGACTGCCAGAGATGTGAATACTCAAATGAGGGTTGCTCAAGGCCAGATCCTTTCTCCTCACCGCAGGTTGTCATGGATCAGTTGTATCCTATCAGGGCTTACATACTCAACATACATGATGTAAGTAATAGCTACAAATCATGAAAAACTGTTTAATGAAGGAGTCCAAGGGACAAATTGCAAAATTCAATGACACAACCCAATATCCTGGCTACCAGCGGCCAGATCGCTTGTTGTTTACATAAGTCAGGATGCCTTTGTAAAAGGACATCGTCATAAATAACATGTCTGCTTGAGCTCTCCTATAAATGTCGATAGGCTTTGCCTGGAGTCTTAATCATACATAACTTAGTAGAGTAATTATTCTATAATTATACAAATCGGGTAAATACTTGCCAAAATACTGGAAAACACAATCTCCTAGAATAATATCCCAGAATAATATTTCCTGTGATAACATGAAGTTTTCAGGTTGTTACCTCGCCCAGAGGTTAATCACACAACCTTTAAAAAAACACGGGGCCCGCACTAAGGTTGAAACCTCTCAGGTAAACACGTCTGCATCACTGAACTGTGTACTGCGTGACTGAACTCTGCTCTGACTGCCATTATCAAAAAATAGCCATCGACGATTTCATTGGTCATGCTCGACCAGTGATGTTTTTTGTTACTAGCTAGTCTTGCTCAAGATCTTTTACTATTCCTATAACTACTGTTAACGTGATAGCTTGCGTTAACGTAGGCCATCCGGTGACAATAACTTTTCAGGAGGCAAAGAGTTTTATCAGATACAGAAACAAATGGAATGTTGAACATCCAGGGAACACACAGAATGATGCTTACTACCAGCTCCACAGAAGAGAACAAGTGGTAATCTTCAGACTCCGCACTGGCCA
Organism: Oreohelix idahoensis; assembly: GCA_024509875.1. NCBI lineage: Eukaryota > Metazoa > Mollusca > Gastropoda > Stylommatophora > Oreohelicidae > Oreohelix > Oreohelix idahoensis. The sequence goes on along the minus strand of JAMPIV010003908.1, from coordinate 488,224 downwards.
CAACAGATTGAGATACCATCTATTCAACAAGCTAAAGATAGGAACTACCGATCAGTGTAACTGTGGCACTGATAAAATGACTGCTGAACATCTGCTTCAAAGTTGCCCCTTATATGTGGCACAGAGAAAGTGCATATGGCCGACGCCAGCTCCTTTCGTGGAAAAGCTTTACGGGGATTCAAATAGCCTCAAACTGACTACTGCTTTCTTTGAGAACATTCAAGTGGACGTCTGAGAGTGTACGAAGAAGAAGAAGAATGATGGATCAGTAACAAGAATTAACCATTGTGCAAACCATCAAGACACAGCCGTTGATATAAGCATTGTAACACCAAATCATCAAGACACAGCCGTTGATATAAGCATTGTAACACCAAATCATCAAGACACAGCCGTTGATATAAGCATTGTAACACCAAATCATCAAGACACAGCCGTTGATATAAGCATTGTAACACCAAACCATCAAGACACAGCCGTTGATATAAGCATTGTAACACCAAATCATCAAGACACAGCCGTTGATATAAGCATTGTAACACCAAATCATCAAGACACAGCCGTTGATATAAGCATTGTAACACCAAATCATCAAGACACAGCCGTTGATATAAGCATTGTAACACCAAATCATCAAGACACAGCCGTTGATATAAGCATTGTAACACCAAATCTTGCTAATACAAAATGGGAAGTTATTTAGGATACAAATTCAGATTATTTACCCATTGAAATAACACTAAAAGATAATTACATACCTAACAAACTGGTAGAAAAATCGAAATTTTACTATAATTAAGCTAATTGGGTAGCTTTTCAGGTAGAAATGGAAGAGATAAAAATGAATAATATAGAAAATGAAAATATAGATGTTTTGCAGATAATCTCACAAAAGAAATATTACTAATAGCTGTTCAACATATACCAAATGCGTATATGCTAGAACACATAATTCCACACCGCATTAAGGAAACAAAAAAAGAATGAACATTGGAACAAAAACCCAGTACCATGGTGGACAGTTAGATGTACAGAAATTTAAAAACAAAGAAAACAAGCTCTACAAGAATATAGAAAGAATAGATCTGAAGATAATTTAGATATTTATAAGAACATAAGAAATGAATCAAACAGAATAATACTAAAGGCAAAAGAAAATCATTGGAGAAATTTCTGCCAAACACTGAACCCTACAACTAACTCTACAACAGATGTGTGAAATAAGTTAAAAGCCATTAAAGGCAGAACTAAACATATGATTATACCTAATATAAAAAGATCTGAAAGGGCAGAGACTGACTGGCAGAAAGCAGAGGTTCTGGCCAGGTACTACCATAGAGTTAGTTCTAATGAAAATCTAGGACAGGCTGAGGTCAACAAAAGAGCAACACTTCTTAAAAAACTCAGTAAAGAAGTACCTTATAATACTGAAAATGTATCATACTTAAACGCAGGTATTACAATGGAAGAAGTTGAAAATACAATAAAGGACAAAACAAATACATCAGCAGGGCATGACATCTTGAGCTATGAAATCTTGAAACACATACCAAAAAGTACCATAGAAATTATAACATCCCTTTTAAACAAAATTTGGAATACAGGAAAAATTCCCAAAACACGGAAAACAGCAGTAATTATTCCAATACTAAAACCAGAAAAAGATGCCCATGATGCCAGTTCATACAGACCTATTTCTTTAACATCCAATCTAGGTAAAATATTAGAAACCATAGTAAATAAAAGATTAAAGTTTTATTTGGAAAAAAATAATTTATATAGTCAAGCTCAGTCAGGATTTAGGAAGAACAGATGCACTATGGATCAGATAATTAAATTGGAACATGAAGTAAAATCAGGATTTCAAAAGAAAGAAAAAACTGTGGTAGTATTTTTAGATATAACTAGGGCTTATGGTAAATGCTGGAGAGAGGGTGCTCTCTCTAAAATGAAGAAGATAGGAGTAACCGGTAAAATATATAATTATTTTGAGAATTTTCTGCAAGATAGATATTTCACTGTTCAGGTAAACAATGATAGATCAGAACTGTATGAACAACAAAATGGAATACCCCAAGGATCAGTAATGTCTCCTTCAATTTTTACAATAATGGTAAATGATTTAGGTGAGGAATTCAATGATATAACAAATAAATTGTCACAGTTTGCAGATGATGTTGCTATATGGAGGACTGGGAGACATCTGCCAAAATTATATAAGGATCTACAGAAGCAAATAAATAAAGTTTGTAAATGGATGACAAAATGGGGTTTTCAGCTGAATTCAAATAAAACATTGGGAATGATCTTCAGTAAAGGTAGGGTTGTAAAAAATAAAATTATAGATATAAATATCCAAGGGAAAAACATTAAAACAGTTCAAACCACTCGATATCTAGGAATGATATTGGACCAACAGCTGAACTGGAATAAACACATAGATAAACTAGTGGAGTCTTGCAGAGGATTGACTAACTTATTAAGATATTTGAAAGGTAATGGATGGGGTGCAAGCACTAAGACAATGCTCACTTTTTATAAATCTTTTATTAGAGGAAAAATAGATTATGGAAGTATAATATATGACTCTGCTGCACACAGTAACAAGATTAAATTAGACAGAATTCAGCATCAGGCTTTATGTACAATAGCAGGTGCAATCAGATCAACATCAATGGGAGCTATAGAGGTGGCTTTAGGAATTCTACCTTTAGAATTACGGAGAAGGAGTTATGTTAGATAAGTCTCACCCAGCACATACAGCTTTTACCAGATGCCAACTAACAACTCAGGCTAATCCAATGAATACCATTAGATACCCTACAGGATGGAAGTGTATGGAGGAAATTGTCCATCTGGGTACATTAATTACATCAATTAATAACAGTTGTGAATACAAGCCAGTGATTCCAACCTGGGAGATCAAGAAAGCAGACACGGACTACCACCTAGCAGAAATACGTAAGAAAACATATAATATAGAAAATAGTAAAAACACAACCAATAAATATATACAACAAATATCAAAAGACAGCATTACTGTATACACAGATGGATCCAAGGGAGAGGATGGCAGATTGGGGATAGGAATATATATTCCAATATGGAAAATGGCAAAAGAATATAGCATCATGGAAAATACATCCATTTTCACTGCAGAGATGGTGGCAGTACTAAAAGCACTAGAAATATTCTCTAATAACCCTCCCAAAAACTAACAGTTTTTCTTCTTCTTCTTCTTTCGTTGGCTTGAAATATATTATCTATATCTGCAATGTTGTTTCTTGTATAAACTTCACTGTCTTTTGTAGTTCATACAGAGTTCCGTATAGTTTTGCTTCCAGTGTTGTTTCTCTGGGCCAGTGGGTTTGCCTCAATATATCATATTCGGGGCAATCTTGCAGTACGTGCTCCGCTGTCTGGGGTGCCTGTCCACATGTACACATGGCTAAATTGTCAATCTTGAATTTTGTATACATGTGGCTGCAGAGTCGGTTGTGTCCTGTTCTGAGGCGCAGAATGACTATTTGTTCTGATCTGTTCATAGCTGGGTAGTCATCCTGCGTTGGTGTTGGTGGCTTTCTGATAGATTTTATCATCCTTTTCTTCTGATGGTACATAACTGGTACATTCGGTTGCTCGTCTGCAGCACCTTCTTTAGCCAGTCTGTCTGCTCTCTCGTTTCCTGGTATTCCACAATGAGACGGTATCCACTGCATGGCGACCCTGCGCTGGTTGCACAGTTCAGAAAGTAGGGCTTGTTTACCTGGCAATTTTCTGGACTGAAGTGCTTGGAGTGCTGATCTTGCATCTGTCAGGAATACTACAGGCTGTGGACCGAGATTGGTGTTCAGTAGTTTCTCAGTTGCCACCTTGATTGCCTGGACTTCTGCATCATAGTTGTTACAGAATTTCCCCGTTGGTACTCTGACTGTATCCCTAGTGTTGTTTGGGTATTCTATGTACACTCCTGCTCCTCCATTCTTTACTGCATTCTGTGCTGACCCATCCGTGTATACTCGGACCCAGAGGTCCTGTGGGTATTCATCATCCAGGAAACTGAGAGTGACTGTCCTACGTTGCACGCTGTTCTGTTCATCCCTGTCGAATATTCCTTTCACTTTTGTGTGGATGTGTATTGGTAGTCCAGGCTCCTCTCTCCAAGGGGATTATTCTGGCACAGACTTTAGGGGGCTGTTAACTTCAGGCAGGTCTGAGGTTTGTCTACGTAATCGTTTGGCCTGGTGGATAAAACTGCTTCTTTTCAGTCGCCCCATTGCTAAGTTTTGGAATCTGTCCTTCATTGGATGGCTCGGCATACAGAGGAACTTTTCTGCCTGTGTTAGCACTTTCATGTCTCTGCGTTCTCTCAGTGCTTGTATCCTCCCAATTTTCTCCATCTCCACTATAGGCGTTGATTTCATTGCCCCCGTGATGACCCTAAGCGCCTGGTTTTGCACCTTATCTAGCTCTTGTAATGTGGTGTTTGATGCTGGGCACCACGCAGCTGACCCATATTCCAGGTGTGGTCGTATGCCCTGCTGGTAAACTTTACTAAGTATTTTCCCGCTGGCTCCCCATGTGGTTCCACTTAGTTTTCTCAGGATGGCTAATTTCCTCCTGGCCTTTGTTGCTGCCTTGTTGACGTGCTGCTTCCATGTCAGCCTATCATCGAATGTAACTCCGAGATAGGTGGGTTGTTTATCTTCTCTCAGGAGCTCTTCGTTTATCTTGATGACACCAGCTTTTTTTGTTTGGGAGAGAGGGTGAAGAGCGTAGTGCTGCACTTGTCTGTGTTGATGCTGACACACCATCTATTTGCCCATGAGGTTAAGGCATCTATAGCTCTTTGTAGCAGTTTGGTGGCCACTGTTGCATGCTCATCTGTGCACCATATTACCAGGTCATCAGCGTACATTGCCACTTTCATTCCATGTGGTAGTTCAGCAACCAAGTCGTTGATGTAGACTAGGAAAAGTGTGGTGGACAGAACCCCTCCCTGAGGGACGCCATGACGCAGTAGAATTTTCTTACTCTTGAGGCTATCTAGTTGTACTCGGGCTCTTCTGTTATGCAAGTATGCTTTCACCCATTTGTACATCTTACCATTCACTCTACAACTTCTCAGTTTCTTCAGAAGCCCTTCTTTCCAAACCTTGTCAAATGCTTTCCTTAGATCTATCCATGCTGCTAGTACCACTTTCTTATCTTGGAACGCATCCTCAATCTCTTGGGAAAGGTAAGTTGCCTGATCTTCGGTGGAATAACACTGCCTAAAGCCCGTCTGCTGTGGTACAAGAAGGTTTTCACTTTCAAGGTACCACTGTAGCCTGAGGTTGATGATACGTTCCATTGTTTTGCAGAGGCAGCTTGTAAGGCTGATTGGTCTGTAGCTGGAGGCAGTGGAACTGTCTTTTCCTGGTTTTAGGAGTGGTATCATGATTGCTTCCCTCCAGGTCTGTGGAACTCTGCCTGAGTTCCAACAGATATTAAAGATCTGCAGCAGCTTTGTTTTTGCTGCGGTTCCCAAGTTCTTAATCATTTCATTGGACACTCCATCAACTCCTGGCGACATTCTCATTTTCAATTTGGATATTGCAAGCTCCAGTTCTCTGATTGTAATTGGTGCCTCCATAACTTCAGGTATGGTTCCATCTCGTCCTGCGTGTTGTTGTTTCTCACGAGTCTCCTGCTGCTTCTCTGGGCTAACTTCGATGTTGTTGTCTTTAGCAAAGGAGTCTGCAAAGTGATCAGCTGCCTGTTTTCCCATGAGGATGTTTCCATCTTTGTACAGAGCAATCCTTGAGTTTCTCCCTGTACCTTCATCGTTAAGTTGTTTTACCAGCTTCCACAGTTTCCTCGTATCTCTTTCAAAGTTCAAGGACTCTGTTTTCTCCTTCCAGCTTCTTCGCCTGGCCTGCAACTTGGCCCTTTGAAGTTTGGCCTTAGCTTGCTGGTAGTTATTGTGGTGTTCTTGGCATGGACTGGTCTCTGCCTGCTTTCGAGATGTTTCCACGTCGTTGTGCAGCTGCTCTAGTTTACTATTCCAATATGGTTTGTAGTGCTTACGAGCCCCTCTAGGTATTGTTTCACGAGCAGCCTGTAATATGCATCTGCTGAATTCATCGACTAGCTTATTGATGTCTTTGTCTACAGTCAGATCTCTAGCCAGTATACTAGTACGGTGCTGGTACATTGTCCAGTCTGCCTTCTTGTAGTTCCACCTAGAGAGAGTGCTGCTGTTCTTGACAAGTTCCTTTTCCACAATTAGGAAGACTGGCCGGTGGTCGCTGCCTCCAAGTTGTTTCCCTACAACGCGTGTGGTGTTCCACTCCAGGCCGGGTGAGTGGAATGCCAGGTCTGGTGTAGAGGTGGTGTGCCATGATCTCGAGTAGAAGGTTGGTGGGTCGATTGGCTGGTTAATCAGGATAAGCCCATTGTCATCCTGCCAGTTTTCAAGCTCCTCACCTCTGCTGTCCATGTGATCATAGCCCCAGCTCTGTGAGTGGCTGTTGAAGTCTCCGCATACAATCAGCCTTTCTTTTGCTGGGATTGTATCTAGTGCCAGTGGGCGGTCGCTCGGACAGTAGTAGTTGAGAAGGTGGAATTCTGAACTTTCTGTCCTGAGATGAAGCATCTGGTATTCCGCCCCCTCCATATATGTTTCAAGCTGACATGCACTGATGTTATTCCTCACGAGTGTCAGTATTCCACCCTTTCGCCTGTCTATTCGGTCAGATCGGTAGCACTGGTAGCCTCTGATTTTGAAGGCTATGTCCTTGTTGAGGTGGGTTTCTTGCAAGCAACATACATTTACTTGCTCTTCATTCAGGATATTTTCGAGCTCTAATTTTTTGCTGTAGCCGTCTTTTTTTACTATTGACGCCTTCAGCATTCCAGTGCATTATTTTAAATGGTCTTTTCTTTGCTTGGCCAGTAGCTCTATTCTCATGCCTTCTGGCTCCACGGGGCAAACTAACAGTTTTAAATGACTCTCTTTCAACAATTCAGGCACTTAGAAATTTACGAGAATGTAGTATACCTGATATAGCAGAGGAGATATTTCTGGCTACTACATACTTATATTCCAGAGGATGTTCAGTCTTAATTGCTTGGATATCTTCACATGTTGGCATAGAAGGAAATGAAAAGGCAGATAAAGAAGCCAAGAAAGGTAGATCTGATAAAAATCTAATAAATGTAGGGATGAGTAAATCAGAGATTAAGAGCTTAATTAAAGATTTAATAAAAGATAAATGAAAAGCAGAGTGGGATAAAAATCTGAAAGGAAGACATGCATATACGATGTTCAAGGCTCCAACAAGAAAATGTCAGATATCTAGGAAATTGAAAATTCCCAGTAATAAGAAACTTCTCAGACTACAGCTGGGAAAATGCTATTTCAGAATAGAAGAACCTTACTGTGCAGGATGTCTTCAAGACAATGATATAGAACATTTCTTGTTAAAATGTAAGAGGTATGAACAAATGAGAATACCAATATTAGATTATTTGCAGGCACCAAAGTTACCTATAAATATAGAAGAGGTGTTAAGAATAGACAGACCTAGGGAACTGCATAATATAGTCAAACAATATTTAACACGAACAAATGTTAATATACTACTGGACAAAAGTTAAGGGCCACCATTCAGTTTAGACAAGGTTTATATAATTGATTGGCAAACTGTAAAGACAAGTGAAAATGTCATTAAAACTGAGCTCAGAGAAATGTGTATACATTTCTGTGTGCACTAGGTTAATTTTTTTTAATGTCCAGAAACTGGGTCACTTTAACCCGCACGTGAAAATTGCCATTGTTGCTGCAAAAACTTGTGGTTTTTGCAACACGCCCCACTAGTTAAAAAGGTGAAAAAGTGAGTTGAATTTGAATGCACTTGGAAAATGATCATCTGTAAAGAGTGTTCACCGCTGGTATGCAATAAATCAGTATGACAAGTGGTCGAAATGATCACGGCATTAGCCATGCCACCAAGGAGAAGTCTCAGAACTGTAGATCGTGGTCGAGCCATGGCATGGATTCAGGATGGTCAATCTGTTCGTCATGTTGCAAGACGTTTAGCAGTGTCCCACTCTACCATTCAGAGACTTCTTGAGAGATTTCAAGCTACCGGACATTTGGAAAATCGACCCTGCTCACGAAGAATTATATAAACCTTGTCTAAACTGAATGGCGGCCCTTAACTTTTGTCCAGTAGTATATATAGTGGTTGGGAATGTGAAGGTCTGATGCTGTTCTTACAATGCATATGACTTTTAACAGATGAAAGTTAATTAAATATCTGTTAAAGTCAGTTATATAACTGGAACCACCAGGCCTTTACATCCCTCCACTTTAATTTTAGTCTTATTCAGAGTTTCTTCTTGATTTTGTTCTTTTTTTATTTATTTTTTGTGTGTGATTGTCCCTATTTACAATGATTTGACAAATGTGATGCCACTTTCTCATATCGGCAGTTGTTCGTATTATTTGGAATTGAAAACAATATATATCCTAATTATAACCCATCAGAGGTTGAACGGGATATTTTTCTTCATTAATTAAAAAAAATTTTTTTTTTTATTAACTACATTTTTACATAAAACGTGTTACAACTAAAATATATTTACGAACAAATATTTCTTGCTATCTGTTCCTCAAACTATCGAAGTTTAACCTTGTTTGGTTTTTTTTTTTTTTTTTTTTTTGCGTAATTACATTTGATGGATAATATTACAAAACCGTTGAGTCTACCTTGAAGCATGTTTGATCTTGAGTAAGATTTGATCGATTTCAAAATGGAAAAGCTTTTTCCCCTTTTCTGGAATCGTCAAAAATATGCGTGCAGACATACCAAATTAGGAAATTCGGTGGCTGTTACATTAAAAGCGAGGAATTTCAGGGTTTTCAAAGGATTTCCAAACTATGAAGAAGGAAGAATAGGCTTCAGTGCTGGTCATTTCCTCAACCAGCTTTTGACTGTCTAAATCTGCTAACTTTACAGACTTGACAAGCTCTTTGTGTTGAATTTCCGATCTATAAACTCTGTTTATTTTCCAGCTATCACTCTCTCTTATAATCTCTCTTTAAATTCTAACTACCACTCTCTCTCTCTCTCTCTCTCTCTCTCTCTCTCTCTCTCTCTCTCTCTCTCTCTTATAATCTCTTTTTATCAATATATCTAACTCTCTCTCTTCCTCCTGTGTGAGATTCTCTCTCTCGTAAGATTAAGTAGAGCAAGAATAATTAAATATTTAGAACAGCGATTTTCAACTTACGGCAACACTGAACAAGGTGAAGAAATTGTTACGTCACTGTGTCATTTTTCTCAAGGAGAGGTTTTATCACTAAATAAACTAGTATCACAATTGTGTTTGAAAGTTCAAAACTCTAGCTAAAATTCTAATCATTGTATTATTTTTAAGAATAATTTTGATTTCAAAAGATTTAACAGACATAGTGATTTTCAAAATCTAATTTTGATATTCCTCCCAAACATAACATTTACAATGTTAAAGCATGCTTGTAACATTAGTGACCTATCAATTGTATGTGATTTCATCTTTTTGTTACGATTTCGTCAACGTTATAGCTTGCTTCTAGAGCGTTGTCATAAATAATTGTGATTTTGTATCACTGTTTAGTCTGGCGTGTTTGATCAGCTATAAGCCTTTTAAAATAGTTTGGTTTCTCGCATAAATTTAAGTGCCTTGTGTAAAGTTATCTTTTTCGCTTACTTGTGTGACGGTATTGCCTCCCCTGCTTTGCAGTAGTGGTCCAACAGTGGCCAAAACTTAAGAGTATCTATTATAGGCTTCAATGGAGTCTATCTTTACACAAGATTACTCTTGGCTGAAATGTCGATCGAACAGTACTAAAGCTTCTATCACCTGGGAGTCTTCATAAGATATTCAGATAAGCGAAAACAATGCTGGCTGTAGCCAAGCACGTTAATTCTATAATTCCACTTTTAAGAAGAATTTAGGCAATGGTTTATTCTAGCTCGTTAAGCCCACACCGCTGAGTTAATCAGTGGAATTATTATTATAATATATATAGCTCTGTTTAGAGTGTGTGTTTAGTAACTTTGACTGAGACAAACATGTCGTACGGAAGGTCCGGGGTTCGAAACCTAGGTAAGCCACTCACGTCTGTTGTTTTTCTGTTGTCTAGTGTTCTACTTCTTTATTTCTTGCGAGTGCCTGAAAATATACCTTTATGTTTGTCTAATATTTAATTACATTTAATGGGATTAAATCGAAGTTAAATTTGTAACATTACAAATAACAACATTTAATAATCACTAAGTTTTAACAGTTGGAAAATAAATTGAAGTTATGGAAAAGGTTTCATCACTTGATTGGGATTTAAATGAATAAAGGAGGTCACTTTTGGATGCGAATATTGTTACTTAGCTGCCAATGGTGGTTTCTTCTCCTGCTGGGTCAGTTTCTTCCACTCTGCTCTCGCTCGTCTCTGGTCAAAGTTCAGGCGCCGCACGTTCCCAAAAACGTTCAAGGAGTAACGGCTAAGCTGGTTCTGCGTCTGTCTATAAGACCCTCATATGATGGCGTCTCGCAAAACGTCAGTCCACTTCTACCTTCACTTGGTTCCAGAGATAGTACTTTCTGCTGGTACCACCAATAACTGGTAATAGAAATAGAAACGAAACGCTCTTCTGAGTATGGGCTTTTCCGACAGAGTTATGTTCTCTCCCCCCCCTTCTTCCAATCTACCATCCCATTGTCAGAATTTACCCTCGATGAGAATTCAATGTAATCCCTCGGGATAAAACTTCCTTTACATTTAAACTGAATAGCTTTAGCTTTACATTACATTTAAATGAAAAGGTTAAACGTACAGATATAATATGTTTTACATTTACATCTCCACTGTTTGAAAAGTGTTCACAATATAAATTTATTTATGTTTCATTTATATTTACACTTGTTGAAAAGTCTTCTATTAATTTAAAATGAATATTGTCACATAGACATTTATACTAGTTCAAAGCTTGAAAACTTACATTAATTTTACATGAATTTGGTTATAGGGACATTTACACTGCTCTGAAAATGTAAGTATTATACTTAGAATGTACATCATTTCTTTCATCTTTCCCTCCCTGCTCCATAGGGAACCTGGAACTACTTTATGCTTTTAGTTCTCTTTACGAAACTATCGATAAAGCAATCACCAGCCCGTGCAGTGGTGGTTCATGAATCATCATTCTAGATACTGCGGTTGCCAGCCCCAAATGACTTTGACATCCAATAGCGAGTTTCACACATTAAACTTCACGTGGTAATATATACATATATATGTTATTTAACATGTTAATAATAAAATATGAAATGTAAATCACAACTTACGCCAATCCTGGCTACAAACTTGTTTGCTCAGATGAATAAAAGAGACGAATTGTTCTCTTACACGCGTCAGGGATGTCTTTAATTTTACAATAAATTGCCCCTTGTGACTCCATGTTTTTCCAGTTTCCTAGTCTCGGTGTTCCTTATTAAAATTTTAAAGAGATTTCCTGTGCTTTGTAAGTCTTATCTGGTTCTCCAATAAAAGGTTCGGTTAACAAATAGGAATTATGAATCTAGTCATGACTCTGGCGAGGTCTGAGGTCTTGGCGAGCTTGAAATTCACAGTGAGTTAAAACTGCAAAATTTTCAGCCTATATTCCCCTCAATGTTGTTATGAATCTAATCAGAAAGATCCAAACATTTCAAAATGTAATGTCGGGTGTGGCATTTTCAAAATTTCCTACATAGAAAAATTTTGCAAAAGGTCACGTCTCCCATATATGGTAATATGATGTCTTGCATATACTCTCACCAACACATTTGTAGACTCATATTGTATAAAATGTAATAAATCCATGTTTACTTTTAACCAAGTGACCAGAAACGATTATATCCCACTTGTCTGCCCACAGGTTTCATACAGACAGTCATCGCGTTATCTGTCTTATGAGTACTCAAACTCCGTGTCTTATTGGAGATTTAAGTCGATAGCGCTGACCGATGTACGTTTTAATCTGCCGCGCCTATAACCACAAATCTGGGTAGCACTCCTTGCAAATGTGATATTTTTATCACCTATAGGGTGATTTGATAAAATCAAATATCTGCTACTTAGAAGAAAAATAACGAAGAAAGAAAGAAAGAGAGAAAGAAAGAAAAGTGCGATAATTGACAGCACATAATACAAATCAGTACCACAAATGTACCGATACTGCCGGAGAGAACCAAAGATCGATATAGGTCGTTCATTTCGTCACAACTTGGAACCATTGCTTGATTTGCCAGTTTCTCACCACAAACAACATACTTAGAACGTGGTTGCTCTTCTCCAGATGAAATTAATCAGAAGGACCCATAGTCTTTATTATACTGGCTGGCGACGGTTTTAGAACTAACTGTACTATGTGTCATAATAAATGTGTTATACTACCAGAACTAGTGACACCTACACTTCATTAAATGTCATCATCTAACTTACGTTGTTTAATTAGAAATATGTCCATATCTAACAAATCTCAAAAATTAATAAAAATCTAAATTAAATTAAGAAACAACAAAATAACTAAAACGAAATAGAAATAACGAATAGAAATGCGATGGCGCAAACTCACACAAATAAAAACCCGATCCGAACAACAGCTCACTCAAGACCGACACTTGTGACTTGACATAGTGAAAGATGGGCGGTAAAAGTACTTTGCAGTTATTTTTGGGATCTAGAAGTTCTTGGAATTTTACTATAATAAGGTTGTTTTTTGTTTTTTTAGGATAGGACACACATTGAGGAAACCGGTTGATAGTATTAAAAGGCAAATCCTTGTTCTGGAATCCACAGGGAAAGAGAGGCAGAGATAGACCAAACAACACATGGAGAAGAGAACTGGATACAAAGGTGAAAATGATGAGGAAAGCATGGAAAGAACTTCAGTGGATGGCACAGGACAGGAGGACTTTTCACGTGTTTGTTGAAGGCCTTATGCTCCTTTGGGGAGCTAAAGGATATTGATTGATTGATTAAAGGTTTTTTTTATTACACTGTTATTGTTTTCATACTCATCAGCCTTCTATAAAGAAAAAATACACAGTACTTCTAAAATTTACCTCGCCGATTTTTAAAAAATATTCCTCACTTTTTGTTCTTGCTTCTTTTTGGCCTTCGGATCTTGAACATGTCCAGGTTAAGAATTCCTATCTTGTCCCATCCGTTCAAGGTCTTTCTGTGTCTTCATTAACCCTTGTAAGCCTGTCTCATATTCCCTTCTCCGTACGTTTTTGATCTTACTATGGGGATCCCAGAACAAGAACTACATGTAAGGCTATCAACAGGTTTCCTCAAAGTTTCCTCAAAGTTTCCTCAAAGTTTCCTCAGCATGTGTCATATCCAAGGCCAGCGCCGTTTTTGTGTCACCTCTTTATCCCTGGTCACGTGTGTGGTTGTGGCCAGATGGATGGTTAAGAGTAGTTCCCAGGAAGCCGAGAAGAGTAATGGTGAACTAGAGATAGGGTTGACAGACACGCAGTTAATCGCACAGATCTAGATGGTAGCTATAGAAGACAGCTGTGAAGTAATGCACCTTCGCGCTAGATCTGTCCTTTCTGTCCTATGCTTCAAGGGTGTCTGTGTTAAAATGTGATGCCAGGTTAATTATTCCCTACCGATTTAAATATTAAATATTCTGAAGTCCAAACACCCAACACAATTTTAGAGTTAATGACTGGAATTAAATAGAATTAAGAACTGCAATTTATAGAATAAATCAAAACACTTTAATAATTATATATATTAAGAATTTAGATGGATATATATACTGAAGCACATTAAAACGCATCACTTTTATATATACTGATGCCGAGAAGCTGGAAAAAAGTATGGGAATGGATTTTCCCCGTGTTTGGCATGAAGGAGAGAGCGAATGGCTGCTGGAATGGAAAGTGCATGATTCAACTCACGGGTTTGTGTAAAGACTATATGAAAACAATGAAAGTTACACGTGCAGCACGATTCCCAACAGCTTTGACCCTGAAAATTTAAATGTAATGTAAAGCTAAAGCTATTCAGTTTAAATGTAAAGGAAGTTTTATCCCGAGGGATTACATTTAATTCTCATCGAGGGTAAATTCTGACCATGGGATGGTAGAATGGAAGAAAGGAAGGGACATAACTCTGTCGGAAAAGCCCATACTCAGAAGAGCGTTTCGTTTCTATTTCTATTACCAGTTATTGGTGGTACCAGCAGAAAGTACTATCTCTGGAACCAAGTGAAGGTAGAAGTGGACTGACGTTTTGCGAGACGCCATCATATGAGGGTCTTATAGACAGACGCAGAACCAACTTAGCCGTTACTCCTTGAACGTTTTTGGGAACGTGCGGCGCCTGAACTTTGACCAGAGACGAGCGAGAGCAGAGTGGAAGAAACTGACCCAGCAGGAGAAGAAATCACCATTGGCAGCTAAGTAACAATATCCGCATCCAAAAGTGACCTCCTTTATTCATTTAAATCCCAATCAAGTGATGAAACGTTTTCCATAACTTCAATTTATTTTCCATCTGTTAAAACTTAGTGATTATTAAATGTTGTTATTTGTAATGTTAGAAATTTAACTTCGATTTAATCCCATTAAATGTAATTAAATATTAGACAAACATAAAGGTATATTTTCAGGCACTCGCAAGAAATAAAGAAGTAGAACACTAGACAACAGAAAAACAACAGGCGTATACTCGGTATAAAAAGGCCGTTGAGACAAAACACCCAGTACATGTGCTTGAAATGCCACGACTATCTGAAAGCGACCGCCAACGAGCCATTGGTATGTTGGAGACCGGAATGAGCTCGCGGGCCATTGCCAGAAGGATGAATTGCCACCACAGCACTATTGTACGTCTCAATGAACGTTGCGGAACTACTGGCAGCGCCCGGAATAGACTTCGGAGTGGCCAACCACGAGTTACTACCCATGCGCAAGATCGTCATATTGTGCTGAGTCTCCTAAGGAATCGTTCTCTCCCGGCAAGTCAAACAGCAAGAGCAATAGTGGGTAAACGTGGGCAAGTCTCTCGAATTACAGTCATACGACGACTCAGAGATACAGGCCTTACTGCAACACGACCTTATGTTGGGCCAAACTTTACTCACAGACATAGGCCTAGTCAGCAGCGCCTGCAATGGGCAGAGCAACATGTCAGATGGACTAGACTGCAGTGGAATGCTGTCCTATTCACAGACGAGAGCAGATTCAACATATCCTTTGCTGATGGACGTATGCGGATTTGGCGACGGTGTGGACAGCGCTTTGCAGATTGCTGTGTTCGTCAGCACAACCGATTTGGAGGTGGAAGTATTTAAATTTGGGGAGGATTCAGTTTTCACCATCGCTTGCCTCTTCACGTCTTCCGTGGAAATGTTAATGCTGTGACATATCGAGATGAGGTTCTGGATGCATTGGTTGCTCCTGCGTTCACAAATTATCCAGACTTGCAGCTTCTTCAGCAGGATAATGCACGTGTGCACACCGCATGCATTACGCAGCAATATCTACAGCAGCAGAACATTGTGACGATTGACTGACCTGCCCTACCACCAGACATGTCCCCTATAGAACATCTGTGGGACGAGCTTGGACGCAGAGTCTACAGGCAAGGTTCTCCAGCTAATCTGTAACAGTTCGAAGCTGCTCTTACACGTGAATGGGACTTGATTCCCAGGAATTTCCTTCAGAGACTTGTGCGTTCCATGCGGAGCCGCTGCCAAGTGTGGTAAAGTGGGATGATATAAATATTTATAGGGGACTTAGTGTACTGACTGAGATCAGCTGTGAAGGTATCTGTATCTAATAAGTGTGGTGTATTACAGATGACCTTACTTTGCTACCACATTTATACCTCAGTCAGACTTATTCTGGAATATTGTGATGACTACGTTGAATGTCTAGGGTTATGACAATGATGAAGTGTATGTTCACAACAACCAACAGACAGATAAACAATTTAATTTAATCCACAACACTTTACAACACTGTGACACTCACATACATATAACACTCTATAAGACTATCTTAATAAGTCAAGAGTAACTTTTAAAAATATGTATTAATTCCTTTCAATAATAGATATCCTGATTCAACTACAAAGTGAACCAGGAATCACAATCAAATGTAATCACAAGTTGTATGTACACAAGTTATAGATAGGATCTTTGTATTGACATATATTATTATTGCAATATGTGTGTAAGTTGTGCGGTGGTACTATGAGGTAATACTGGCTATTCAAGCTATGTTGTTGTTTGTCATCATGACTTCAAGTGTTTGTTTCTGGTGGAAATAATATTGGAAAGGTTCACAGTTTCTTTTTATTTGAAACAAATAAATGTCCCTCTTGATTTAAGGTAAAGTTACTTTTAGAGAGGGGGGGGGGGGGGGTATACACAAGATTGAGCTGCTCTGGCCACGAACTCTTAACTTCTGTGTGGGCGGCAGGAAACAGTCTCCACTGCTCGCTTGCTTCACCGTTTCCTTGAGAAACAATACTGGTCGCTATCTTGACCAAGGAGTATGCTACCAGCCTCTGGATTCAGCAAAACTCTGACCCGGTGCTGCTTCAATACGTTAGTACCACGGTCCCTGAAACAAGAAGGTTGTACCTCCTACTTCAGAACTAATTTATAATCCATTTCCACACTGAAGCACAATACATAACAAACACTGAGTTCAGCGCGGTAGGCCAACTGTTAGCTTCTCATGTAACAACATTCACCAGTATTCCTCTCCCTAATGGTTACAACGCCTCTGCAATTCCAGCATTATTTCCTTCTATTCAATAAGATAGGTGTCATAGTACTATTTGGCAATCCCATGCAGTTATACTCCTCTCCGACAAGTTTTGTTCAGGTTGGAGCAATATCTAGGCTTTGCCTCATGTTTGTTACTGAACTTCACACATACAGACATAAATTATCAATTCACATTCAATTTTCATCTAAAAGAGATCAAATATGTCTAGCTTACCACAATTCAAGAAATATTAAACAAATACGTTGACTGGCGATGAGTTATGGCACAATTCCGATCTGCCTCTGTCCCAGGCTTTCATTAGAAAAATATGAACTGGGTCTCAACGCACCTGCTTCTACACAGTTTAATTTCAAAAAGTGTCACTGAGCCGACGCTCCTAATTGACTATATCAACTGGTCTAGCCAATGAGACCATGTTTACAAAAGCTTTTGAAAAAATTTACCCTTCCTACGTTTACCTTAACAACCAAAAATAGTATTTGCAGTCGACTAATCATGTTTCGCCTTACATATAATTCTAACCAATCAAATCGGATTTAACGTAGTGGCCTCATTCCCCTAAAGCAGTATCCAAACATGAGCAAATATGATCTAGTGCTGTCAGACAACACCCCTATAATATTTTGGCTATAATTTGTTAATTACTAGACTATGTGCATAACACTTAACATATTCTTTGTCAGCAAGTCCTAAGGCACCCAAATATATAAATTTAATGGGGCTAAGTGGCTCCGTTCAAAATATGTATTCTAGGATAGTCGTGTATTTGTTTTTTTATTTTTTTTAAATCGATTTAGAACCGCCACCTGTCCTGCCTTTTCGACTGTTCTGTCAGTATAAAGTCAGGATTTCAAACGTAAAACAGTATTGTGTCATGTTTCCTAATAAGCATTAAACATGTTTTCAAAACCTAACCGTGTATTGGTGGTGTTTTTTGTCACTGTTTATTTGAAAAAAAGTTAGTGCTTCATGCCTTACGCGTGGGATTGGCGTTACTATTAATCGTGAGACTGTGGTAGTATTGCATGCGTTCCTCCGTTCATCTCTCTATCTCTCTCTTCTAAGTCCGTCTGTCTTTTCATTACGCAGTGTATATAATGACATTAATGCTAGTATTTTATCTAGGTCATTAAGCAGTGTGCGTATCTCAAGGTTTTCTAAGAAACACAGTACCAGTTTTATTTTTAGAAACGCGTGTATGCTGCTGTAGACTTTACTAGTAAACGTGAAAGCGTTACAATATGCAGACGAAGTAGAAAAAGGGGGATTTTTGTACGCCATTGTGACAGCACTGTTCTTTTACCATTCCTCTTTCCTTTTATTGAATTAATTCTTTAGGCTTTACATTTACTTTTTAATTTAGATATGTGGATTTAGAATGTTTCACGACACCAAGCTTGTTTGCAAGCACACTGTGGACGTACCAGATACTGAGGATAGTGTGAATGAATTTGTTTATTGGTTGCATTTTTGGTTTTCTCCCTTGCCTGCACAGAATGCAATGAATTTCATAACAATCAAATGTACAAATTAATGACCAGCATGGATTCATAGGAAAATGAATAAAGATTCCAAATATGTAAACTTGTAAACATTTATATTTACATTTCACACTCTGATCCTGGATTATACAGGTGGTGCGTTTTTAATGTGTTTCAGTATATATATATATATATATATATATATATATATATATATATATATATATATATATATATATATATATATATATATATATATATATATATATATATATATATATATATATATATAATAACAATAACTACTTCAGTCATAGCTGACTATGGAAATGCACCCCTGAGGTGACAGCCCACAGCTGCTTATTTTCCTGGTGTTCCTTTCGACGCTGTCTCCTCTCTTCTGCTTGTTGTGTGAGCTTCTTTTCGCCCAGTCTTAATGCGCCGCAGATTGCATTTGGTGCTATCGGCAGCTTCATCCTCCCATGTTTCTGGATTTATGTCCAGTGCCCTCATGTCTCTCTTACACACATCTTTGAATCCCAGCTACGGTTGCCCAACTGTTCTTTTCCCATCTGCCAGTTGTCCGTAGAAGACATCTTTCGGGATGGGACCATCTTCCATGCGGCTGACATAGCCAAGCCAGCGTAGTCTGCGTTGTCTAAGCTTTGAACATACTTTGAAGGCTAGCACGTGACAACACCTCGGTATTTGTCACTTTATATATATATATATATATATATATATATATATATATATATATATATATATATATATATATATATATATATATATATATATATATACACAAATTAATGTACAAATGCCATCACAAGAACAGCTTTGCTTTGAACCCCTGAAGGAAAACGAAAGAGAGGCCGACCAAAAACAACCTGGCGGAGGACTGTTGAGGCTGAGATGCAAAGAATGAACCAGAGTTGGGGCACTGTACGAAGGATGGCCACCGACCGAGCAAAGTGGAATCAATTTGTTGTTGCCCTACAAGACGCCACTAGGCGTGATGGCCACTGACTGCTTTGACGGTCGGCGGCTAAGGATCAAAGAAGAAGAAGAAGAATATATATATATATATATATATATATATATATATATATATATATATATATATATATATATATATATATATATATAAACTTCACAATTTAATGTATTTTCAAAGTGTCATTGTTCATCATACAATTTTGGGGCCATGCTGACTTTTTGGCTTTGGTTCTACAGTACCACATTCAACTTATCTGGTTGAGAAAATCTCTACAGTTCAGTTGAGTTGGTGGATGGTGTGTGGCTTCCTGAAGAGTATATAGAATAGTGTTGTCCCACGATTTCACTCTGTTCGTGGACTATATTCACCTGAACATGAAGTCACAATGCTTCTGTCAGGCATGCAGCATACACGTCACGTGTGTCTCTCTATTCACAACATTCTGCTCGTTCCAAATATATAGGAACCCTTCAAACAAAATAGTGCTTCAAGGAAAAGTCAGATCACAAGAGCAAGGCAGCTTGGCATCTTCTCAGCTGTATCAGCGTGATCTGAATTTATGAAGTAGTGAAACTGTGTCTTAAGCAGCTGGTACACCTTTTTCGGTCAGTCTGACATGACTGAGCCTGTGTTTTGATTAGTTGTCGATCATTTTGACCTGCCCTTATAAACTCCCGCCACTTCGACCAATTATATATTTCCAGGCTGAATTTCCACCAATGGTGTGATAGCAGGTTTACTGTGATTTTTATGGTGAAAATTCAGTGAGAAGTTCATTTCCACGATGTAAAATCACAGAGAATTATTATTTACGGTTAAATTACGAGTATAAAGATATTTATTTTTCACACCTTAAATCCAGTGAGAATATTTACAGCCCAAATCTCGGAGAGATTTGTCCAGTGATGCCACGTTGATTCCAATCAGTGCTATATTGGTGACCTTTTCATGTTATTTTTATTGTTCTATTCAGTTCAAGCAGTCATTTTTAAAAGTAGCACAAAGCATGTAACTAGTTATAAAACTATTGTTATTGTTGTTATTTGTATCTTCAATTTTCATTTTCGGAAGACTACTTCATGTTCATTTTCGCTGATAACGAGCTTGCATGTTATAATTTGACAGGACCTAATGGAACAGCCTTCATTGATGTGAGCTCAACGTACATCAACATTCTTGAAAACATGGGCGCGTGCCAGAAGGAAGCATGTCCCTACAACGAGAACACCATGAATGGTCACGTGGACTTCAACACGTGCAAGATCCTCAGCTGGGGCACCTCTAACCCTGGTAACTCATTAAACATTATCATTTTCTATCGTTTACTACGTTTATTATCATTGTGTGCCGTCAACAACGTTTATTATCATTGTGTGCCGTCAACAACGTTTATTTTCATTGTGTGCCGTCAACAACGTTTATTATCATTGTGTGCCGTCAACAACGTTTATTTTCATTGTGTGCCGTCAACAACGTTTATTTTCATTGTGTGCCGTCAACAACGTTTATTATCATTGTGTGCCGTCAACAACGTTTATTTTCATTGTGAATCGTCATTGTGTAGGGTCAAGAGGGAGGGATAATGCCTCAAGGAGATTGACAACCCTTAATGGATAGCCAGGATCTTATTTTGTTCCCTCTCTGTATCTAGCTCATGTATGGCGCCGTAATTACCGCTTGTGTACAAGGCGGTGGTCACATCCCCGGCAACAGTCTTGGCTGACTGGCTAACTACATGAATAATAAAAAGGGTAAAGGATCCCGTTACCCGCTCATTGAGGCATATTGGGAATATGGTGTTAGGCCCATATTTTCTTGACCATCAGCACATTAGGGGTGATATGGTCAGCATCACACCGGCCGCCTTAACCTTGCCAGAGTTGCTGTGGTATCCATTTCATAAGGCTGGGTCGACCCCGGAGCCGTTTGCGGTCTAAAAATTCCGCCTTAACTGGGGATCAAACCATGGACCACCGAGCTAGGAAGCCAGTGAACTACATTAATGAAGAAAGAGTAATCCTTCTTAAGGTAATGTCCATTCTTAGCACACAAAAACTAAGACGGTGAGTGAGGCGGAGGAATATGAAAACATTAACGGCGAAGCGAAACATAATGCAAAACAGAGAAAGCCGAAAGGAGTCTGTGTTACTGACTAACCTTCTTTCTTCTAGGAGAACTTCCAGATTTGGCACCTGGAATGTTCGGACATTATACGAACAAGGGAAAGTGGCACAAGTAGCAGCAGAAATGATGGAATATAAAATCGAGGTTCTGGGAATGTGTGAAACAAAGTGGAAGGGGGTAGACAAGAAGAAACTCATCACAGGTGAATTGGTGCTGTCTTCAGGACATGAAGACGAAAGTTCACACCACAGTGAAGGGGTAGCTCTTATGTTATCTAAAGAAGCACAGAAAGCACTCATTGAATGGGAAGCTGTTGGACCCAGAATAATAACAGCTACTTTTAAAACAGCTAAAAAGAAAATAAATGTAAATGTCATCCAATGTTATGCACCAACTAATGACAAAGAAGAGTCTATGAAAGAAGCATTTTATACTAGACTGCAGGAAATTATGGAAAAAGTAAAAAGGAGAGACATAACAATTTTGATGGGTGACATGAATGCAAAGATAGGTACAGTCAACACCGGCTTTGAAGAAGTCATTGGAAAACATGGGCTAGGAATAATGAATGAAAATGGGGAACTATTCTCAAACTTCTGTGCTTCAAATCAACTGGCTATAGGAGGAAGCATGTTTCCACTTAAGAGAACACACAAGGCAACATGGATATCACCAGACCATAGAACAGAAAATCAGATTGACCATATATGCATAAACAAGAAGTTTAGATCATCATTGCAGGATGTAAAGGTATATAGAGGAGCAGATTTGGCATCAGATCAGCACCTTCTGATAGCCAAAGTAAAAATGAAACTCAAGAGATATGCAACAATGCAAAATTATAGACAACAATTTAATGTAGGACATCTAAGAAATCAAGAAACAAGAGACTAATTTGCGGTCACAATATCCAACAAATTCCAAGTGCTCCAACAGCTGGAAGAAGTACAGAATACAGAAGACTATTGGCATCAAATCAAAACTGTATGGAATGAGACATGTAAAGAAATACTGGGGAAAAGGGAAACGCTACAAAAAGCATGGATAACAACAGAAACCATCAATAAGATAAAAGACAGAAAAAACAAAAAAGCAGATTTAAACACAAGCGAAACCAGAACTTCCAAAACCAAGGCTCAAGAAGTGTACACAGAAGCAAACAAAGAAGTAACAAGAAGTTTACAAAAGAGACAAGAGGAAGAATACTGAGGAGTTGGCAAGAGAGGCAGAAGATGCTACAGCCAAAGGAAATATGAGAGAACTGTATAGCAGCAGAAAGAAGCTAACAGGGAAATACATGCAAACAAGTTGCCTCATAAAAGACAAGAATGGAAAGCAGCTCAGCAATATACAGGAGAAATGATGAGGTGAACAGAATATTTTGATGACCTTCTCAATAGACCAGCTCCAAACCACCCCCACGCCCCTACCCGGACATCCAGCAGCAGAAGAAGAGCTACCAAAAAAAAAAAAAACGGTGAAAGACCAACAAAGAAAGAAATAAAGAAAGCCATAAAGCTTCTAAGAGATGGAAAAGCGTCTGGACCTGATGGCATTCCAGCAGAGGCCATCAAAGCAGATATCGACACGGCTACAGAGATGTTATATAAATTACTTGGTAAAGTCTGGGAAAAGGAAGAGATACCAGCACAATGGGAGGAAGGATGCCTGGTTAAGTTGCCTAAGAACGGAAATTTACAAGAGTGCACAAATTATAGAGGAATAATGTTACTATCAGTGCCAGGAAAAGTATTAAACAGGATTATCCTTGAGAGATTGCAAGAGTCCATAGACAAGAAACTGAGAGATGAACAAGCAGGTTTTCGACAAAACAGATCATGTATAGACCAGATAGCCACTTTGAGAATAATAGTTGAACAAAGTCTGGAATGGAATTCACCACTATACATCGCATTTGTGGACTACGAAAAATCCTTTGACAGTGTAGACAGAGAATCACTTTGGAAATTGATGAGGCATTATGGAGTTCTCCTGAAGTTCATTAATTTAATAAAGAAAACATATGAAGACATGACATGCAGAGTTCTTCACGAAGGACAGCTTGCAGAACCGTTTGGGATAAGAACAGGAGTGCGACAGGGATGCCTCTTGTCTCCATTTCTTTTCTTACTAGCAAAAGACTGGGTTATGAGATCATCGACAACACACAACAGAAATGGAATCCAGTTGACTCCGACTAAGCAGTTGGATGATCTGTATTTTGCTGATGACTTGGCTCTTCTGTCCCATAACCGTAATCAGATGCAGGACTAATTGAAAACACTCGATGAGAGGTCAAAGCAATTGGGTATGAAAATACACAGGGAAAAGACAAAAATAATGAGAATGAATGCAGGTAATGATAACAGGGTTGAACTTGAAGAAACATCAATACAAGATGTAGAATCGTACACATATCTTGGCAGAAATATAGACAAAGTTGGAGGGACAGACAGTGATTTCAAAATAAGTATACAAAAAGCAAGAGGAGCTTTCGTTGCATTGGGAATATATGGAGATCAAGAGAAATCGGATCCAACACGAAAATAAGAGTCTTCAACTCAAATGTGAAGTCAGTCCTGTTGTATGGCTCTGAGACATGGAGAATAACAAAGACAACAACCAAAAAGCTACAGACTTTCATAAATGGGTGCTTGCGTAGAATAGAGGGATTAAAATGGTATGACGAGGTTACCAAAGTGGAACTGAGGACAAGAACTAGACAAGTGCCAGTGGAACAAGAGATGAGAAGAAGACGATGGCGATGGATAGGACACACACTGAGGAAACCTGTTGATAGCATTACAAGGCAGTCCTTGTTCTGGAACCCACAGGGCAAGAGAGCAGAAGTAGACCAAGAAGCACACGGGGAATAGAGCTGGAAACATAGGTGAAAATGATAAGGAGAACGTGGAAAGAACTTGAGATGATGGCACGTGACAGGAGGACTTGGCATGTGTTTGTATAAGGCCTATACTCCTTTGGGAGTGGAGAGTTGTGAAGCGAAACAGCAAAATATATTGCACACTAGAGGCGTATCAGGGCATAGAAAAAAAAATAACGGCTGGCCGCTGTAAATGATACTGGGCCTCAACATGTAAAACCCTGTAGAATGCAATGGAGATACAACAGAAAGAAAGTGATAGCTATGTAGAGAGTTCCTGGTTGCCTGGGGAAGAATCTACTGTATATAACAACAGGGAAGAAGTAACTCCCTTCAAGAAAACGTTGGAGATCCATTGCAGTCGACCTTCGATGTGAAGATGGTAACCTGATGATGAAAATCTGTGACGAATCTGTACGGGTTCTTTTTGTGGCTCTCTCACACCTTTAGCCACTACGGCAGTACCATTTCTTTTCTTCATGTTCTTCCAATTGCTTTTATTTGGCATAATTGTGATGCCATTTAATTCATTTTTTTACTCTCTTTGCTGGATCTAGTAGGGTGAAGTCTCTAACTCTCCACTCCCCTACGGAAGTACGGAAGTATCTGATTTGGGACAATCCTTATCTTTGACATTTTGCTTTGAGCCACTCCTCAGACGTATTTACTTTCCGCCAGGTAATTACACCGGTGAGCGATAATACGCTTATCAATCGACTCAGTCGCCGGCAACCTTTGATAAGAGACGATCCTCGTTTAACACAATATGGTCTCGTACGGGGATGAATAGATAGCCAAGATTGTCTGTCGGAAGTGCCGACGACCGTATCTGTTTGTCCGGCAGATTACACTGGTGGTAGATGCGTTTATCGTTTCACAGGACCATCCCTGTGTGTGATTAATACGATAATCTGCCTGGAGAGACAATGTTGGCGATAGGTAGCATCTGGACATCAAATGAGTTCACAGATGGTGTTTATGAGTTGTGCACAAGATGTAACCGGAAATATTATCACATGATTAGACAAAGGTCACGCGTGGAATTTTCATTTAATATTTTGAAACACGTGAGGGTACATTAACACTTTACTCTTCTATTACCCACTTAATGTCATTGTATTCGTCCCTGTCTTTTATTTTATCATATAAGAAAATTATCTAAGTTTTTCTTCTCTCTAACCTTCTATCTTGCCGATTCAAATTTGTAAACACGAACTCGTGACAATAGTCCTATACCCCTTTTTCTCCCCCATCCGTACTGTATTTTCAAAATTTTCCACGTTAATCGTAATTTTTTTCTTTTTCTTAACTGTCGTTCTCATTCAGAACGAAACAGCGCTTTTGTAGTACGTCACAAAAATTTGACACCGCGTTGGCCGTAAGTTACATTATAGTTACTTTCTAGCCCGAAAATACGACTGTGTATGTGTTTTGGGCTGTGTCGCGTCCAACAGCGTGGATATATAAAAATAGAACGGTGTGTCGAGCGAAGAGGGGTTTTGCAAGGCGGCTTTAGTATTGGCGTTAATTCTTACTGCAGTTTTCGTTCTACACTTCTGGAAAATGTCCGAATTGCTACTATTTATGGCGTTAAAGTTAAAATCTTACGTTAATTCAGAACGGCAGTTTTGTGTCGCAGTTCTGGCACAAGTTAATTGTTAGTCTCAAGGACGAAACTAGGAAAGTGTGTAAGATTTGACAGCGGGATCATTGTCTAAGCATTACTACGGTATACAATTCAGCGCTCTACTGGCGTCGAGGACGACTTTAGGCAAACACACATGGGCGGGTTTATAGAAGTAAAATCTTACTGAATTTAGCGATTGTTTCACAGATTTCGCTACACGCCTCCCTTCCTAAAACATGCATCCATTGCAGGTTATAATCTGTGAGACAACTAGCGCAAATGAAATCCTATTTCCTAGGCGTTTTCTGATTTTTCTCATAAGGATGCCTGCTCAAGAAGTCCGCTCCCACATTTTGCGAACCCGGTATATATTCGATTGTAAATGAATAAGGTTAGATAAGTAATGACCACCTTAATAGACGAGCATTTTCATGCTTGGCCTGTGATAAGAAAACGAGGGGCTGATGCTCAGTTTGGACCACAAATGGTCTACCATAGAGATAGACCTGGAACTTTTTTATAGCCCAGATTAGAGCTAAACATTCGTTTTCACTTTTTGAATAGTTTTTCTCCGCCTTATTCAACTTGCGGCTAGCATAAGCAACTGGGTTTAATTCCCCATCAAGTGAAGTGGACCTTTGTAATAATGTGCCCCCTAATCCTACGTTGCTAGCATCCGTTCTCACCACAAATTCCTGACTCAAATCAGGCAATTTCAATATCGGCTTGCTGGTGAGTTTCTCTTTTAACTCTTGGTATGCCAATTCACACTGCGCTGACCAAATAATTTTATCAGGTTGACCCTTACGAGTTAAATCTGTCAGCGGAGCACATATAGAGTTAAAGTTCTTTATGTATTTCTGATAAAACCCACACAAAGATACGAAATATCTCACATCTTTTTTTGTTAGGGGCCTAGGTGCTCTTTGCAATTTTTCCAGGTTCTTGGGGTCAGGGGTCATGCTTCCCTGATATACGGTGTGTCCCAAGAATTCCAGCTCTTTACAACCCACACAACATTTGGTTGATCTAGCCGTCAAATTTGCTTCTCTGAGCCTATCGAATAGCATATTCAGAGAGTTAATGTGTTCTTCAAATGTTTCAGTAGCAATAAGAATGTCATCCATGAAATTCGTTATACATGGATTATTCAGTGGATCCAACAATTTTCGCATCATCCTGGAAAACACACTCGGGGCATTTTTCAACCCAAACGGCAACATGTTGAACTCATAATGGCCTTCCGAGGTGCTAAAGGCTAAATAAGGTCGAACCTCAGGCTTTACTGGAATTTGATAATAGCCTTTGCTAAGATCCACCTTAGAAAAATATTTTGCCTTGTTCAGCCTGGCAAACAGCTGATTTGTATCAGGCAATGGATCCACCTGACTTTATGTGACAGCATTCAGTTTTCTGTAATCTATACACATACGATGTTCTCCGGAGGGTTTCCTCAGCAAAACCACACTAGAACTGTAAGGCGATTCACTGTGAGAAATAATCCCTTCCTTCAACAAATACTCTATCTCCTCTTTCAAAGCTTTTACCTTAACGAACGGAATAGAATAAGCTCGCATACAGATGGGTGTTGGGTCTATTAGCTTCATATCATATTCTAACAGATTTGTGTGCCCCGGCTTATCCGTTAACACGTCTGTATGTTCAATCAGAACCTTTTGAACCTGCTCTCTCTGAGCTTTAGTCAGATGCTTACTGATTTTCACCTGTGCCTGTGTTTCACGTGGTTTTAGTGGGTACTCTTGAGAGTCGAGTGGTTCATTTTTCATCCCCGTTGCTATCGACAAGGTCATTAGATGTGCCTCATCCTGGATTTCTCTGTCCAGGTACTTCTTTAAGAGGTTCACATTATAAATTTTCTCTTTCCCCTTTTTGTCGATTTTATAATTAGTTCTAGACACCTTCTCTAGAACCGTATATGGACCTTGCCATCCAATTTGCAACTTGTTACTGCTGCCGGGTAATAGAAGGAGCACCTTCTCTCCCACAGCTAATTCTCTATCCTTCGCTTTCTTGTTAAAATAAGCAGCATGTTTTTTTCCTGGCTTGTCTTAGATTATCATTAGCAAGTTTCCAGCCAGTTTTAAGACGAGTGGTCAGCTCGTTCAAATACTGATACGATGAGGTAACAGTCTCTTCTGCCTTCTCATCTGTCCACGTCCTTAACAAGGCTACATATGGACCTTTAATTTTGCTGACTTATTTTTCATGGCACCTGTATGGTCCCTGACATTGGAAGCCTTATGGTGTGGACGTTTCTTCCTTGTATCTTCACTCACAAATCGTCCACTACCAATTCTTTTCCTGGGGTTTCTCCACACTTTAATTTCATTGTGAGAGATCTTCTCTCTCTTTTATCTTCCTCCAGTTCACATAATTCCGACCGAGGGATTGTCGGCTTATTCTGGGGTAGAATCACTCTTTGTAATCGCCGCATAGTGGCCATTCTAATACATTCAATTGAAGACTGTGTGTGAAAAGGGGGTTCCCATTCCACTATGTCTACTTTATTATAATTATTTTTCTTTTCAGGCCCAGGTTTGCCCCGTGGCGTTTCTAGATCCTGATCATTTTCCCAACTTGTGGGTGTTCCCATATGAAATATGCTGCAGGCTTCTACAAAATTTTCAATTCTATCATTACATCTGGCGAATAATATTTTTGAGAAACCTTTTGGCAGATGGTACCTATTTTCTCGTGGTCCCCATCTTTTCCAACATGTAAACTTCTTATTACGTCTGCCCTATACATCCGGGGAAGTACCAGTTGTCCGTGACCATTTGAACGAGTTCCGGTCTTCCTATATAAGAGTTTATTCCTCATATAAAATTCTCCTTTGTTTGGAGGGGTATTGCATTTTGGCAATTTTTTAAAACACGGTTTCAGTGACCTATCCTTAGCCTGTGCCTTCCTCATCTCTTCTGGATGAGTATTTATAGGTTCATCCTCCTCCTTCTTAGACTGTGACCTGGTCTGCACTGTTGCCATGATCACAGGTCTCTTGGGATTCCCCAAGAAGACATATCTACACCCCAATATTAGAGGGTAGATTGGTTCATTTATCACTGCTGCTCTAATCACTCCTTCCACATAGCGAGTTTTCAGTTATTCTAGCAATAGGAAGTGTCATGGTTGTGTCGCATAGAGATTATGATCAATACATTTTCTATATATTCTTTCTTTCTTCAACCCATGTCCTCTATTTTATTATCACTCTTTATCCTTTTCCTGTATTTTTCGCATTCGTTCGTTTGCGAAAAATATTTTCCTTCCCATTCTCACTTTACCGTTTTTCTTTCTCATACTGATACGCATTCTATTACGTAGATGTCAGTGGACGAAACTGTGAATATTCGTCTAACTCAGACATGGGAGCAGACTTTTGGTCTAGCATTTTCACCTGACACGAGCGTTTCTTCGGCGTGAAGTGTGATAACCGACATCTGCACGGCGAAGAATGAGACATTTGTCTGGTATTTTCCTCTGTCACGGCACTCTCGGCCAGCTTCATTAGCAGTAAGGTGTCAAGACGCGAAGTGGCAGTTTATGGCAGGTCTTCTGGTTATGGAAAGTGTTAATGAGAAGGGGAGAGATCGGCGCTGTTTCGTGTTTCGAAATAACGTGGGACCTCTTTGTCTGTTTCATAGATATAATCAGAGTTTTAAACTTGATTTCACTCATTCTCCATTTGCAGTAGACGTGGTCACTTCGTTCTAGATACTTAAACTTATAAGTGAAACTCTTAGTTTCGATGTGATACCGTAGTTCTGTGTTGAGGTAAATATTATATTAAGTATCTAATATTTTGAGTGATTAAGTGTTGAATCGCCTATTTTTCACTAGTTCTTTTGTGCAGAGAGAATTAAAATATAGTCTGTATTATTTTCTAGTGACGTGTTTCAGTGGAAAGCAGAATAAATTAAAAGTTCTAGTTTTAAACTCATTGTAGCTAAATAAAGGAATTTAATTTACTGCTAATAATCAGACGAGAATATTTTTTAAAAACTAACTTATAACTGTTCATCATTGAGTATTGACGAAATACGTATGTATTTCTAATTCATGATGACTGATTTTATGAATATAACTTATTTCACGGGAGGTTTTAAATGATAAGTCAAGCTGTACGCTTGCAGTTTAAAATGTAAGTTATAACGAGTACATAGTATGTATAAGTATTTTATATGTGGTTTTTCTTCCCTATGCAGTAAAAACTGGGGTTAACCCAAACTTTACCAGCGTTAAGTACAGAGATATCTGTGAAGAACTAAAACATTCTTTCCTTAAAGGACTTGGTATATAACCTTTACAAGAACTTTAAAGATTTTAAAGAAGTAACGGGCCCATCGAGCCTGATTTGATTCTTTCAGAGAAAAATCTCAAGTGCATTTAGCCCGTATGGCTAGTATAGATTACAAACATTAACTTTTCCGACAATTTTTACTCATTGTGGAGTGACCAAGAATTTTACCTTTTGATCGAAGTTACAAACCTGACATTGTTCCTAAGTAGTGGAAACCTCGTGATTCTGATCATGTGAGCCCGCATGAAAACTAATTCTTACCTGAACTGATAAAGTGACACTAACTTAAAATCTGAACAAAATCATCGCCTGATAAGGACGCTACCCGGACAAATTGGATGAAACCAAGATCTGCAGAGCTGGCTATCCACTTCATCAGACGATAAAAACAGATTGTATCATAACGTGCACCAGACGGCGAACAACAGCAAGCTATAGGGTAAGAAAGTGAGAAATGCACGACAGGGCCCTGATGAATGAACCGAGAGAAAGCAGGAACGAGTGACTCTTTTTTATGGTATACCAAATTTTACCCACTTTGTAATTTCTTTATGCAAGTTTTTTGTTGCAAACAAGATACTTTTCCTTAGGATTGATCCTACTAATATCTAAGTCTGTTCATACCTTTAAAAGGGGGAAAATCATTAGATTACCGCTAATGTATCGTTGATTCCTTGGGGCTATCACTTTCTTCTAACAGGACTGTGGGCATACCTTGAGGGATAAGATCATACCGTGGGTCTATCATTCTGGTAGAAATTCATTGATTTTATGACTATGTGTATATGTTTCTTGATGTAATTTTGTGTGTGTTGTGATGAAATTTTAGATGATAATTAAAATTTCTCTTGAACTTAATCAGCGCGTTGGTCAGCTCGTTCCAGAATATTTATATAATCATTGTGATAGTTTTCCCACGTCGGTGTGTCTAACCGTCGTCACTCGTATGTGCGTGCACGTGAGTGGTATCTAAATATATATATTAATATATGTGATCAATAGACTGTCTGACTCCTCTAAATCGGTTGTAGAAGATAGGGCTGAAAGAGAGAAGATTCTTGATTTTCAGAGACAGCCTCTATTGATTTCTACCACCTCACTCGTGGAAATCTATTTCTATTATTATCTTTCACTGTGACTACAACCCATACTAATCTATTCAGAAGGGACCAACCCAAGTCTTAATTCCCCTATCAAAAATCTACGACAAATGGGGTCTCGTCTATCGGGATTTTGAACTTAATTTTCTTTATTCTGAGATAGAGTAAGAGTGTATTGTCTTGTGAGTTTTATATCTTTTAAAATAATTTATCCCCTAGACGTATCGATCTGCTTACGGGCGTGCTGACCACACAATTAATAATTGGTTTTTCCACAGCATTTTTGAGCATATATACATTTGAGTTACAGGTTGATTTTGTCGGAATATATGTTAATATTGATTTTGTAATACTAAACGCTGGTAAAGGTGTGAGTGTTTAACATTCACAGGGTTCTGAAGCAGTAGGTGTTTGAGCTTAGCTAAGGAGTGCGTTTCTGACTATCTCGTCCAGATTAATTGCCTCCCTTACCCGAACTGTCTTCAGGGGTAAACTTATAGTGGATTAAATTAAGGGACATTTTTTCTCCTTAAATTTTTGCAATAATTATTTTGTTTTCCACTGTAGCAACTTATTTTTCAGTGAGTAATCTTAACTACCATTTATTTGGCGTAGTCGTCTGTATTAGGTGCTTTATTGCCGATTAATAGCAGCGATAGTTAGATACTATATTTTGGAGGAGGTATCCCAGGTTAAAGTATATAATCTTGTGTTTGATATTTTTCTCGTAAGTGGTAAGGAACCAGTGTATCTTTTTCTTATCTCGTTCTCATCTAAGTCTCAGTCACCTATTTATTATGGCAGAAAGGGCGAAGCTTAGGCAGATGCTCAGGGACGAGTCGAGAGAAGAAGGTTTGGACGGAGAAGAAGCGAAAGCTTGTTTCAGGGACGAACTTGAGAGATATGATGCGGAGAGGAAAGCAGCTGAAGCTAGAGAGCAGAGAAAGATGGACGAGGAAATGGAAATCCGCAGGGAGAGAGAACGAGAGAAGGAGAGACAGCACGAGAAGGAGATGGAGGTGCGTGAGGAAAGAGAGAAGGAGAGGCAGCATGAGCTAGCTCTTAAAACTCTAGAAGTCCAAAGTCTTGGGGCTGCCTGTACCTCCAGCAATGGAGAGTCTTCTCCTCATTCTTCCGTAACTGACCCGTCTAACACTCAATCTCTTCAACTCAACGCTATGTCTTTCGCTCTAGAATCTTTCCCATGTCCAAATGAGAAGATTGACACGTGGATAGAAAATTTTGAGAAAATGGCTACCTTGTACGGTTTAGAGAGGTTGCGTTGGTGTATGAAACTTTCCCAGGCCCTTAAAGGTTCTGCTTATGATGTTTATTCTAAACTGGAAAGTGGCCAACAAGACAACTATGACATGCTGAAGAAAGCTTTGCTTGAGCGCTTTGAAATGGATGCGCGAAAGTTTTTGCAACTGTTTCGCAACAGCAGGAAGGAGAGCGCTGAAACTTTTCAGCAGTTCTCATCTCGTTTAAAGGGATACTTGACAAAGTGCCTTGAGCTTTCACAGCTCCCCTCTACCTATGAAGGTCTTGAGGAATTTGTTTTAATCGAACAAATAAAGAACACTTTGTCTGCTGACACCCGGAGATTTCTAGCGGAGCAAGGTGCAGAAAAGCTTGAAGACATATGGCAAAAGTCTGAGCGATATCACAATGCGCTGGCTGAACTACCGGCCGCAAAACGTAAACCGACAGAAGAGCCTTTTCGAAAAAACAATCTTCTCATGCTTCTCATTCTTCTAACTAGAATAACCACAGAGAAACTGGACCTCAAAACCCCCCTCCTGAAAAATCCAAGTTCTACAAAAAACAAGTACCCCAACCACAGTAAACAGTTTGATCAACCCGACCGTCCTACATGGCAGCGCAGCCAGCAAGGACAAGGTGACAATGGGAAAACCCCTGCGCACGGGACTAATGGTCAGAGCGAGCACACTGAGCCTAAACGCATTGGATGATTGCTAACAGTCTCGCAAGGCGGAATTATTGACAGTGATTCCCAACCTGAGGGAGAGAGACCCTCAACGCGAGGTACTGTTATTTTGAACGGTTCTCAAACTTTTTGTTTATTTGACACGGGGCTTTCTTTTGATTGCATTGTTGCCAGGCACCTGGTTAAACCCAGTCAAGAGACAGGAGAGACCGTCGAACTTTGTGGAGTTCTTAAGAGTGAGGCACCTACAGCGCTTCCCATCGCATTGGTGGAGATCCACTCTGAGTTTGTCAGAGGTGTGATCAAAGCAGCTGTTATGGATTGTCGTAGATTTTTGATAGGGGAATTAAGACTTGGGTTAGTCCCTTCTGAATAGATTAGAATAAGTGATAGTCACAGTGAGAAGTAGTAATGGCAATAGATTTCCACGAGTGAGATGGTAGAATGTGATTAGGAGGTATATATTCATATATTCATATATTCATATATTATATATATATTATATATATATTATATAATATATATATATATATATATATATATATATATATATATATATATATATATATATATAACCACTCACGTGCACGCACATATATGATGACAGTTAGACGTACAGACGTGGGAAAACTATAACAAATGATTATATAAATATTCTAGAACGAGCTGACCAACACGCTGATAAATTTCAAGAGAAACTTTAATTATCATCTAAAATTTCTTCACAACACATAGAAATTACATCAAAACATATACAAATAGTCATTAAAAAATCAAGGAATTGCTACAAGAAATCATAGACCCACAGTTAGATCTTATCCCTCGAGGTATGCCCACAGTCCCGTTGGAAGAAAGTGATAGCCCCAAGGAACCAAGGATACATAGGATTAGGTCTAATATTTCCCCTTCTTAAGGTATGGACAGACTTGATATCTCTGTTCTATTTTAAGGGAAATGTGATTAGCAATACTTGAATACAGAAAGTTAAGATATCAAAATGGGTGCCCAATTACAACAATAAAGAAATCACTCCGTCCTGCATTCACTTTATTCATTCAGCCGAGCGCACGTGCACATGTTCATACTCACAGCTTAGATAGCCACTTCTGGTAATACAATTTTTAGGACATTCACCTACAGACTCATCAAGGGCAGTCTTTGATCAAGAAATCCCCAGTTCCAAAAAGACAGGATGAATTCTCTGCTTCCGGGAACGACTCCTTGGGTGTTCCTATTTTTCGGATGTCTGTTTAGGTCATATTAAATTTGTCCAGGCACGAAACATTAACAACGAGCACAGTGTCAATAGCTTAGGTTTCTAGAATTGAGGAATGTCAGATCGGTGTCTACTTTCAGGAAAGGACTATATTTTGTCACCACACCACTAGTCGAAACTCCGTCGGAATGTTACTGACGTTAATATGTTACTTGCCACAACGGCTAAATTTATACATAGAGTTTGTGCAGAAAATCTGATCTGGCTCAAAGGCCCAGTATAAAACATTTAGTCTTTAATAAAACCCGTTAGTGAGAGTTGTACTCTGTCTATTAATGAAGACACACGCACTGTCAGACAGGTGTTAACTTGTAAACCCACGTGGTTAAAAAGAAAAAAATGTTTATGTTTCTCACAGGTATGTCTCTGTACTAAACGCCGGCAAAGTTTTGGGTTACCCCAGTATTCACTGAATAGGGAAGAAAAACCACATATGAAATATTTTACATATTATGTACTCACTATAACTTACATTTTTTTTTAAACTGCAAGCGTACCGCTTGATTTATCCTTTAAACCTTCCTGAGAAATAAGTTATATACATAAAATCAGTCATCATGAATTAGGAATACATACGTGTTCCGTCACCACTCATGAAGCATCTAGCATTATAAGTTAGTTAGAAAAATTTATTCTCGTCTGATTATTTTAGCAGTAAAATTAAATTCATTAATAGCCGACTGAGTTTAAGCTAGAAATATAATTTCTGTTTTCCACTGTAACTCGTCACTATAAAATAATACAGACTATATAAATTAAGCGCTCTGCACCAAATCTAACTAGTGAAAAACAATAAGCGAATTTAACAGTTTAAACACTTCACAAAATACTAGAATATAATATACATATATATAATATTTACCTCAACACAGAACTACTAAGAACTTAAACCACTTCGACCAAACTAAATGCCATCTCTATTAACAGAGATTCTTAGGAATTGAACGAAGGCTTGTTCTAGTTTTGATTGCGAAGTTACTGAGTGAATTAAGTCTTAAACTCTCGTTTAAGATATATGAAACACACACAAAGAATGTGCCCTATTTCCAAAACCACGCAATCTCTCGTCTTTCCTAACACTTACGTAACTTAGACGCATGCCGTAAGTGCCACCGGTGCGTCTTCACACCTACGTTAACAAACTGACCGAGAAGCGTGCGTGTCATGGAAAAACCCAGACTATATGTCTCATTCCCGAGCGCTGCGTGAGTGTCATATCACACTTCACTCTGAGAGAAACATTAGTTTCAGGTGAAAATGCTAGACGGTATGACACCTAGCCTGACGAAACGCCCGTGACGTGAGAAAGTACAGACGCATGTCTGCTATCTCTGTCTGCCCAGACGAGTATTCACACGTTCTATCGTCCACTGACATCTAATGCAATAGAATGCATTTAAACGCTCTCTCTCTCTCTCTGACACGTTATGTCATAAATGCGTTTCCCAGTATGAAAAAGAAACGGTAAAACTGAGAATGGGAAAGAAAATATTTTTCGCAAACGAATGGATGCGAAAAATACAGGAAAAAGGTAAAGATTGATAATAAAATAGAGGATACGGGTGAAAGCAAAGGAGAAGATATAGGCAATTCAATGATCACAAAACCTCTGTCACATGGATGACCCCTTCTACCCAGTCGTACTTGGCGGTAGATACGTGTTTATTGGGAAACCGGAAGAGCCGATTGTGGCAGCAGTAACTACAAGAGGGCAAACCAAGAAGGAACGGGAGCCTGCGCCTAATTCGTTAAACCTATGGAACTTAAAGAAGCGCAACAAAAGGACCCTACTTTGGCACCCTGCTTTAGGAAACTGCCCATGGCTAAGGACCCTAGACAGCACGGGGACATCTTTTCTAAGGATGGCGTACTTTATCGCAGAACGGGCAAGCCTGACCAAGGTTACAACCAGCTCCTACTACCGAAACAGTACAGAAGCCAAATCCTAGAAATAGGGCACTCTCTTCCCTTCAGCGGACATATGGGACAGAACGCCACAAACCAACGGATAACTACTCATTATTGGTGGCCAGGAACAAATACTGATATTATCAGGTATGTCAAATCCTGTGCCCAGTGCCAACGTGTACCACCCAAGCAACGGACACCCCCAGTCTCTTTGGGTGAAATGCCAATAGTGGGAACACCATTCGAACGGGTTGTGATTGACATTTTAGGACCCTTAGAAAGGACTAAACGAAGGAACAGGTTTATCCTGACCTTAGTCGACACATGCACTTTATGGGCAGAAGCAATCCCGCTAACATGCGCAGATGCCAAGCATGTCGCAGAAGCCCTAGTGCAGATTTTCACTCGGTTGGGATTCCCTCAACAAGTGTTGACGGATAACGGATCACCATACCGAAACCTGTTGATGGATGAGATCGTTAAGATCTTGAGGGATCAGCACATCTACACTAAGCCTTACACTCTGGCCAGAAGTGGGTTAGTAGAACGTGTTAACGGAAACCTCAACATGATGCTAAGTAAACTGGCACAAGTGAAACCTGAAGATTGGGATCTTTGTATTCCTGCAGCTTTATTTAGCTACAGCGAATCTCCGCATACTTCCACAGGATTTCCGCCAGCAACGCTTTTATTCGGCAGACTCATTAAGGGCCCGCTTGAAGCCTTACTCAGGTCGCTGACAGACCAGAAGGCTGATGAGACAGTTGTCTCAGCAAGTAAATATGTGTCGGATTTAAAGGAAAGGTTAAAACTAGGATGGGACCTAGCAACGACCAACTTTAAGCGAGCACGCGCAAAGCACGCTAACCGATACAGGAAAGTCGCGAAAGAGAGAGAACTGGAAGCAGGAGAGAAAGTTTTGGTGTTACTCCCCACCGGGAACAACAAACTGAGAATCGGATGGCAAGGGCCGGTTACCGTCCTGAAAAAGATTTCTAAAGCTAACTACCAGATCTCTATTGAAGGAAAGGAGAAGGTTTTCCATTTAAATCTGTTAAAGAAACTCCTGGAAAGACCGGTGCCGACCTCCGAACATCTCCTGACGATCGCTAAAATTGACGAAGATGACGTTAGTGGCAGGGAAATTCCACTGCAATCACACGGAATCTTTCAAAAATGTCAAAAGAGGCGACACTCTATCTGGTTATGGAAAGTGTTAATGAGAAGGGGAGAGATCGGCGCTGTTTCGTGTTTCGAAATAACGTGGGACCTCTTTGTCTGTTTCATAGATATAATCAGAGTTTTAAAATTGATTTCACTCATTCTCCATTTGCAGTAGACGTGGTCACTTCGTTCTAGATACTTAAACTTATAAGTGAAACTCTTAGTTTCGATGTGATACCGTAGTTCTGTGTTGAGGTAAATATTATATTAAGTATCTAATATTTTATGTTGAATCGCCTATTTTTCACTTGTTCTTTTGTGCAGAGAGAATTAAAATATAGTCTGTATTATTTTCTAGTGACGTGTTTCAGTGGAAAGCAGAATAAATTAAAAGTTCTAGTTTTAAACTCATTGTAGCTAAATAAAGGAATTTAATTTACTGCTAATAATCAGACGAGAATATTTTTTTTTAACTAACTTATAACCGTTCATCATTGAGTATTGACGAAATACGAATGTATTTCTAATTCATGATGACTGATTTTATGAATATAACTTATTTCACGGGAAGTTTTAAATGATAAGTCAAGCTGTACGCTTGCAGTTTAAAATGTAAGTTATAACGAGTACATAGTATGTATAAGTATTTTATATGTGGTTTTTCTTCCCTATGCAGTGAAAACTGGGCTTAACCCAAACTTTGCCAGCGTTAAGTACAGAGATATCTGTGAAGAATTAAAACATTCTTTCCTTAAAGGACTTGGTGTATAACCTTTACAAGAACTTTAAAGATTTTAAAGAAGTAACGGGCCCATCGAGCCTGATTTGATTCTTTCAGAGAAAAATCTCAAGTACATTTAGCCCGTATGGCAAGTATAGATTACAAACATTAACTTTTCCGACAATTTTTACTCATTGTGGAGGGACCAAGAATTTTACCTTTTGATCGAAGTTACAAACCTGACATTGTTCCTAAGTAGTGGAAACCTCGTGATTCTGATCATGTGAGCCCGCATGAAAACTAATTCTTACCTGAACTGATAAAGTGACACTAACTTAAAATCTGAACAAAACCATCGCCTGAAGCGGACGCTCCCCGGACAAATTGGATGAAACCAAGATCTGCAGAGCTGGGTATCCGCTTCATCAAAAGATAAAAACAGATTGTGTCATAACGTGCGCCAGACGGCGAACAACAGCAAGCTATAGGGTAAGAAAGTGAGAAATGCACGACAGGGCCCTGATGAATGAACCGAGAGAAAGCAGGAACGAGTGACTCTTTTTTTATGGTATACCAAATTTCACCCACTTTGTAATTTCTTTATGCAAGTTCTTTGTTGCAAACAAGATACTTTTCCTTAGGATAGATCATACTAATATCTAAGTCTGTTCATACCTTTAAAAGGGGGAAAATCATTAGATTACCGCTAATGTATCCTTGATTCCTTGGGGCTATCACTTTCTTCTAACAGGACTGTGGGCATACCTTGAGGGATAAGATCATACCGTGGGTCTATCATTCTGGTAGAAATTCATTGATTTTATGACTATGTGTATATGTTTCTTGATGTAATTTTTGTGTGTGTTGTGATGAAATTTTAAATGATAATTAAAATTTCTCTTGAACTTAATCAGCGCGTTGGTCAGCTCGTTCCAGAATATCTATATAATCATTGTGATAGTTTTTCCACGTCTGTGTGTCTAACCGTCATCACTTGTATGTGCGTGCACGTGAGTGGTATCTAAATATATATATTAATATACGTGGTCAATAGACTGTCTGACTCCTCTAAATCTGTTGTAGAAGATAGGGCTGAAAGAGAGAAGATTCTTGATTTTCAGAGACAGCCTTTTTTATTTCTACCACCTTACTCGTGGAAATCTATTTCTATTATTATCTTTCACTGTGACTACCACCCATACTAATCTATTCAGAAGGGACCAACCCAAGTCTTAATTCTCCTATCTAAAATCTACGACAGGTTGCTACGTCCATGGTTGCGGTTTGGATCTCCACTGTGTCTGTGGTGTATTGATCTGCTCGCACCAGGTGAGAGCTCACGACTGAGTCATAATCTAAACCTGTATGATAGCGGCACCTAATGGTGACCCCATTACATACAACATCCTCACAAACTGGGGGGTGATAAGGTTCATGCTGTCTAGCAGGTTTCACCTTTAATCCTTTGTTCCCCGTTTTTATTGCAGCGAAGGGAGAAGGCTTCTTAGTACACACTTTGGTGTCATGAGTGTTCCTCTTGCACCATTTACACCATTTATTTCCCTGAGGGAAAGTTTTTCTTTCACTGACTTGCGGGTTTCTATCGCGTTGGTCAAAACTTGGCTTATCATAAAAGGCTTTACCTTTATTAAACTTGTCCCTATGTTCAAATTTAGGTTGGTTGTGGTTTTGTGGGGCTTTATTATGGTCTACAGGCTTCTTCTTTATGCCTGCCATCTCAGACTGGGCTGCCTGATATCTTTCAGCCACATTTAAGATCTCCCCCAGTCTTCCGGCACCCTGTTCCATGAGAAATTTTCTCAGGTCTGGAGCCATGGACTCTCTTAACTGCTCAGTCATAATCATTTCCCTTAAACCTTGGGTTTTCCCCCAGAGCAGTCCATTTCTCCAGGTATGTCTCCAGGCGTGCAGAGAACTGGTGATAAGCCTCCCCAGTTAGCAGTTTGGCATTTCTAAATTTGTTCCTATAAAATTCGCTATTCTTCTCATACCTAACTAGAAGAGCTTGCTTAAGAATGTCATAGTCATCTTGATCATCTTTGCTCAGCATGGCAAATACCTCATAAGAGGTTCCCCTAAGCCCCTGGGATACCTTCAGACTTCATCTTTCTTTCTTTAACCCATATATGGTAACTAGTCTTTCAAAGCGGCTTAAAATGATTCAATATCATCATCTTTCTCCACAAATGGGTCTAAATGAAACCCCATGACTGAGTTTGAGGCACCCTGGCTAGCAGTAGAGTCTGAGGTGGATGGGCTATTTCCATTTTCAGGAGCATGGTCTTGTAATTCCAACTCCCTTAGTCGTAACTCATGTTCCCTCTGTAACCATTTTTCTTCCTTTTCAGCCTCATGCTGTAAACTTTTTTTCCTCCTTTTCAGCCTCAAGTTGTAATCTTTTTTCCTCTTTTTCAGCCTCAAGTTTCTTTTCCTCCAACTGCAGCCTCTTGATCTCAGCCTCTCTCAGCCTCTAACTTCTTAGCCTTCCTAGCATCTTCTAATAAAATTCTTTTCTCCTCCGCTAATCTACTATCTTCTCTTGCCATATATTTATCACATTCAGCTGTTACATAAGCAACTAGACCTTGACCGTCCATCCCCATTTCCTTTGCAGCCTGCACAGCAGCAGATCTGAATTTGGCTAAATCTGCCATCTTATAGTTAATAATATCCAATGTTATTAAACTAACTTAAAATATTTACCAAACACTAACTAAACACAAGACAATGGGCAATGATACTTCAAACCAACTCTCTAATATTTTTAATTTTATATTTTAAAGTTTACCGGACAAAGCGACCCAATATAAGTATTAGGAGAAATTTAAAATCCCGCACAGGACCCCAATATATGTGGTGGATTTAGATGTTATGAATGTTGGTGTTAGATTTATAGTGTAACTGAGTGAGGTCAAGCTGTGAAGGCCCCTGAGTATATCAATTGATGAAGGGTGTTCTCAAAGAACTTTTCTGCTACCACCCTAAGATCTCACTCAGACATATTTTAGACTAGTGTGTCTGATAGCTACGTCTAATGTCTAGGGTAATGAAATGTGCTGTAATGTGATGAAATGACAACACTAAACTTATAACTTTATGAACAATGAGGAAACAAGTCACTGGTTAAGTTTTAACTTGAAAATATTTTTTTACAATTTATTTTCCTGTATCTAAGTTCTCTCTTGGATACAGGAATAGCGAAAATTCAAAATGATAATGCAATATATTTACATTAAATTATTTCACAACTATACATGAGTCTGTTATTATTCACACAAATTATCTATAAGTGTCAATCTTGAAAAATGTCAATCAAATCTTGATCCTATGAATGGGTTATGTTTTGCAGAACGTATAAGTTCATCACCTTCTGAACTAGTAAATTACACAGTTTGAAAAGAGAGTGGTTAATTTGAGATATCATGTGCCCTGGGACAAGTTCTTATCTTGGTAGGTGCTGAAAATTCAAAATCGTCTCAGTCCACGCTAACAACTTCAACTGCCAAATCAGGATACTGCCCTTGAATGCTTTACAGTAAGGCAAACATACAATTCTGCCTCACTCTTCAGGTGCAGCTATCATATAGGTTTATGTTGATCAATGGCACACTTTGATTCAGAGATGAAACCCTGGAACAATAGTAATAATGCCCCCTCAACATCTCATATACCTCTCTCTCTATCCCTAACTTATTAAACAGTTACTACATAGTCAGAATCAGTATGGTAACTAATCAATTAGTTAATGTTCTTAGTTGGTTTGGTACCCCATTCATGGTCTGATAAACTTTCAAACTACATTTTGACACTTTCCTTGACAAAGGAAACATTTTAATTAATTTTATCAAGTCATGTACAAAGACGGTGACTTGCTGAAGACGACGGCCAGTGGTTTGCCTGGTCTTATGTCATAATACTGTACAACAATTTCCCATTAATAATTACTTTTATTTTTTCCCAAAGTGTCAGAAAGCCTGTCTGGCTTTTCTAAAAAGTTAGTTGCTTATCCTTTAAAGGACGTGGCAATCAACCCCAGCTTTTATTGGCTGTTTGTGATTTTTCTAGGCAATTTTTTTCATTCAGTAGTTTGCCATTGCTTTCTGAACGGTACGGCGCTTATACCATTGTTAAAAATCCACACAAAGCGATCTGCTACCAAACCGCCTGCAGCAGGTTTCGAACCTGGTATATCTGGATTATGAAACTGCGTTCATATCCATTAGGCCACAGACGCCGACCTGGCTTTTCTACAACATGTTAATATATTTCCTAACAACTCCGTGAAACACCACAAAGTTTGATGTTGACTTCCCTCTAGATAAACTTTTTCCCACATAATTTTCATACATATTCAATTATACATACATAATAATAATAATAATGATATAAATGTTTTCTTTCTTACCGCATCAGAGAAATATTAACACTAATAAGTTTGATTTGCGATAAATATGGTCAAATCCAGATCGCTTGCTGGTGCAGATCAGCAAAACAAGATCGTACTACTATCTTGTTTTCACACAACTTTAGTGTAATAAAAATTTTTAACAAGTGGCGACTCACACTCCCTTCCAACTAGTTTTATTCCTCCGTTAGTATATTAGACTCCAGCCAATCAGGGACGGTTTGGCTTCTAGCGTCTTTTCATTCAAAACTAAACTCAAATTTCAAATCTTGGACTAACTTCCCCCCTATCCCCACTACAGGGCAAACTGAGAAAGATTCAAGTCTGTTCATCCATCTGTTTTCTGTCAATATCTCCTTTATTTATTAAAAGTTTATAATTCTGACAAGTAATTAGTGATCATGTTGCTGTCTGCCACACAGTGGTTTTTCTTTTATTTATTTATATTCACTATTATCGTTTTTATACTTCTATTCTTCAAATAACATATTTTCTATCTACGGTAAGATACATTAACACTTTACTCTTCTATTACCCACTTAATGTCATTGTATTCGTCAATGTCTTTTATCTTATCATATAAGAAAATTATCTAAGTTTTTCTTCTCTCTAACCTTCTATCTTGCCGATTCAAATTTGTAAATACGAACTCGTGACACTAGTCCTATACCCCCTTTTCTCCCCCATCCGTACTGTATTTTCAAAATTTTCCACGTTAATCGTAATTTTTTTCTTTTTCTTAACTGTCGTTCTCATTCAGAACGAAACAGCGCTTTTGTAGTACGTCACAAAAAATTGACACCGCGTTGGCCGTAAGTTACATTATAGTTACTTTCTAGCCCGAAAATACGACTGTGTATGTGTTTTGGGCTGTGTCGCGTCCAACAGCGTGGATATATATAAATAGAACGGTGTGTCGAGCGAAGAGGGGTTTTGCAAGGCGGCTTTAGTATTGGCGTTAATTCTTACTGCAGTTTTCGTTCTACACTTCTGGAAAATGTCCGAATTGCTACTATTTATGGCGTTAAAGTTAAAATCTTACGTTAATTCAGAACGGCAGTTTTGTGTCGCAGTTCTGTCACAAGTTAATTGTTAGTCTCAAGGACGAAACTAGGAAAGTGTGTAAGATTTGACAGCGGGATCATTGTCTAAGCATTACTACGGTATACAATTCAGCGCTCTACTGGCGTCGAGGACGACTTTAGGCAAACACACACGGGCGGGTTTATGGAAGTAAAATCTTACTGAATTTAGCGATTGTTTCACAGATTTCGCTACACTGGTAATAGAAATAGAAACAAAACGCTTTTCTGGGTATGGCGTTTTCCGACACATAGTTATGTGCCCCCCTCTTCTATTCTACCATCCCATGTCAAAATTTACCCTCGATGAGAATTAAATTTAATCCCTCGGGATAAAACTTTCTTTACATTTAAATTGAATAGCTTTCAAAGTTACTTTATATTTAAATGAAAAGGTTAATAATACAGATATGGTCTGATTACATATACATCTGCACTGATTGAAAAGTGTTCACAATATAAATTAAAT
This sequence comes from Oreohelix idahoensis, assembly GCA_024509875.1. Lineage (NCBI taxonomy): Eukaryota > Metazoa > Mollusca > Gastropoda > Stylommatophora > Oreohelicidae > Oreohelix > Oreohelix idahoensis. The sequence continues at coordinate 443,866 of JAMPIV010003908.1, read as the reverse complement.
ATGTTTTCATTTATGTTTACACTGAGTGAAAAATTTGACACTTCCATTACTTTAAAATAAATATTTTCACATAGACATTAACACTGGTTTAAGCTTGAAAACTTACATTTCTTTTAAAGGGGCTATGTTTATAGGGACATTTACACTGCTTTGAAAATGTAAGTATTATACTTAGAATGTACATCATTTCTTTCATCTTTCCCTCCCTGCTCCATAGGGAACCTGGAACTACTTTTTGCTTTCAGTTCTCTTTATGAAACTTGCAATAAAGCAGTCACCAGTCCGTTCAGTGGTGGTTCACGAATCATCACCCCAGATACCGAGGTTGCCACCCCAAATGACTTGGGCGAACTGTAACAATTTTCACACATTAAAATTCACATGGTACTATATATGTTAGTTCACATGTTGGTAATGAAACATAGAATGACAAATGCACTGTTTATGTCAATCGTGGCTACAGACTTCTTGCTCAAATGAATAAAAGAGACGAGTCGGTCTCTTACACGCGTCTGGGGGGAAGGGTGGGAGTCTTTAATTTGACAATATATTCTCTCTTTGACTCCGTGTGTTTCAGTTTTCCTTAGTCCTGGTTTTCCTTGTTACAATGCAAGAGATTCCCTGGGCTGCTTTTGTAAGTCTTTTTGGAATACTCTAATGAAAGGTCCAGTCCGATAAAAGTAATTCTTGAATTCTAACTTGGCAAGTCTTGATTCTTCTGGCAAGCGTGTCTCACAGCAGTTTTAGCACAGTGAAGTGGGTTTGACCAAACGCCGATATATTCCCCCTCATTGTTGTTATGCAACAAATCAGAAAGATCCAATCATTTCAAATCATGTCTGGCGGGTGTGATTTTTTCAAAATATTCCGACATCGGATAATTTTGAACGTAAGGCAGAGGTCACCTCTCCCATATATGGTAATATGATGTCCGATGCCCTTGTGTACAAACTTACATACAGATCGGGGAACTCACATGACAACATGTGTAAGCTGTAATGCTTATTACTTTGTTAGAAAGTAATGTCATAACAAGTCGGCCCGAAAGCGATATGTCACACTTGTCTGCCCACATGTGTCACACAGACAGTAATCTCGGTATCTGTCGTATGAGTACCCAAAAACTCCGTGCCTGCTCATTTGGGTTACCAAACGAGTCGTCTTATCACCGTTCAGTCTAAACACGCCGGCGGCTATCTTATCTCAGTTGCTCAATGCAAGCCAGAATGACCGGCTTAGGGGTTATAAATGAGGCTGGCAACCTCAACATTTGAAAATAGCATATGCATGAACCACTACTGCAAGAGCTGGTGATTATTTCTGACTAGTCGTGCGGAAACCCGACAGCAGAGGTGACCCCAGAACTCCGACTGGAGCAGTAATGAGTGATGATTGCATCATGTGTGCCTCAAGTGTAGCATATCATGTTTGAGATTATGTAACTTCTTAATTTTAGTTCATGCACAAATCATATTCTCACCGTCCAGAAACATTTTACCTGTTAATCCTCAGAGTAATATTGGTGAATTGTAATCATTTTCTCTGAGTTACGTTGTGCATGCTCGAGAATTAAATTCTTCTGAGAGTTTAACATTGATGGGCTGACAACGGAAACGTGAGCCTGTTAGAGTGCTCGAAACAAATGTACTTAGCAGAAGGCATTTGTTGTTCTATTTTTGTAAAGTTCGTGGTTACAAGCCATTAGACGATTTGTGGTACTAACACCACTTGTGTGAGAGAAAAGCATCCACCCTAACCGCCTACAGTGGAAGAGAGTGGCAAGAAGGCTTTCATCATCACAGAATTGATGAATTACAGCTGCAAGACTCAACTAGAGTTAAGTTTTTTGTGTAAAACAGGCACCAGCAAATTTTCTTAAAACTTCCATATGCGTCTCGATGACGATATATTTGTATCCATTACAATTTCACAAATCTGTCCATATTTATTTTACACTGTTAAAGACTTATTCATTATTGAAATTGTTACATGTTGTTTTAAAACTAAACAAGCATATTATATATATATATATATATATATATATATATATATATATATATATATATATATATATATATATATATATATATATATATATATATACACACACACATACATACACACACACACAAAGACATATATTTACCTCTAAACCAAGTTATACCATTATAAGAAGAATTTGCTGAATGAACTATGCTGGGGGTTTGAATGGGCTAAAAACCGTTGCTTAAATCCTTTACAAAAGGCGACGGACAGATGTAAATTAACCATTGCTGGACGTTATGCCGCGTGGTTCTTGACTTCTGAACTATCTTGTGAAGACTCTCTTCGGATAGAAGCGCCACTACTTTTATATCTACATCTCTGCCAAGAGTAATCTTATGCGAAGGTAAACACCTTTGACGAACCAGTTTAGAAACTCTTGAGTTTTGGCCATTATTGGACCCCTACTGCAAAACAGAGGAGGCAGTCTATAACAAAATCGTTGACTACTGTTACTGTCATTGTGTACCATGGACAATGTTTATTCTCATCGTGTATCGTTGATTTCGTTGATTATGTTCTTTTATTATTGTGTTCTTTAGATGTCTCACAAACTGGCCTACGTGATCACATATCTCCACAACTTCTTGTCCACAGGACTGTTTATCAATTCTATTGTTGACTTTATTCGTGCCATGATGTTTTCACTCCCTATAAATTATATAACCACCGCTGTAGCTGATCTCCAGGGCGCATTCACCCATATGTTCAAGTGCTCTTACAGCGGAGGTTTTTGTAGCAAGTAGTTTTACACGATGAGATCGACAGTCCAGTGAACAACTTCATAACTATGGTCTTTTACGGGCTGCTTGATGACGTTGTAGTCCTATTTCTTTCTTCGTCTCATCGGAGATCTCCGGGAACTACACGGGAAATCTATGACCGTTACGTTCACACAACGACTAGAAAACTGGAAACTAGGCCTAACCTTTAATATTTGACTTGGAGAATTCCCTTACCTTACAGATGCGGCAACTCAAGACGGCTTGTATGAAACAGATGTCGCCTTGAACGAGGGTGGGTGTGCAAACATCACTGATCTAGCCAATACTGCCAACACGAAGTGCTTCAAGGCAGTCAGTGGCAAAAACCTGATCTGTTCGGTGAGTGGTCAGTACGTACTTAGCTAAACTTATCAGCGTACATTAGTTATGCACTGGTGAACTACTAGGAAAAGTATTCAGTACCAGCTAAACTCAGCAGCATATATTAATTCTGTACTGGTGAACTGTTGCTACTGTTAGGAAAAGCAGTCAGTTCCAGCTACAGTTGTCAGTGCACATTAGTTCTGCACTCATGAACTGCTAGGAAAAGTAGTCAGTACTAGTTAAGCTCATCAACATACATTAGTTCTGCACTAATGAACTGTTAGGAAAAGTAGTCAGTACCTGACGTGCGGCACCTTCCATGAAAAGAGTAGATCTTACCACACAAAAAGCAGGTTTTTGACATCAAAAGATAACAATAGAACAGGCAACACAAATCGCCCAAGAGACTAAATGAAGCTTGCCTGGAACAACAAGTATTTTGGCAGTGAAGATGAATATAGAAAAGACAAGGTAGGGAAACTCTGTACGGAACATTATAACAAGTGGTAATCTGATCATCAGAATGATTGTCCCAATCAGATTATTGTTTTGGCACGTTTAAGTCCTTGACACCCTGGGGGAGGGGGTGGAAGAGAAAAAAGGGGGGTCTGGGTCATGAGTCTCATTGTAACTCTCCTTTCGGTTTTTTGCTTGCGCCAGGAACTGAACCCGTTCCATCTTTGTTATCAATTCCAAATAGACCATGTCCAGCTGATTTAACTCATTCTGTCGACTTGATGTGTTTGTTATAGTAACAGCTGTGTGTATAAATATGTGACAGACATGTTTAAATAATAATGCATACATAAAGGTAAAGTTAGTTCCATAGCAGATTGCGCACATTTAAAATCCCTCAGAAGCTGGAAATCGTAAAGAGTAGGCCACACGGCCGTTGCCCTGACAACAGTTTTTTTTTTTAAATTAGGAAACCTACCCACCACACAATATTTATAGAATGTGTGATTCTTGTATACACACACTGGGATCCTTGCTGGTGCTACGGAGTTCGCGCACTGTGCTGAGATCCTCCTTGTGTGATATAAGGGAGGAGATCGTAGCACGGATGGAGTTGTCTGTGTGTAATGAAGATGTTCCTTCAACCAAACCAAAAGTTCTTTATGTGGAGTGAAGTGATACAGACTTCACTGTACTAGGTACGGCTTCGACAGGTGGGGTGATCAGTTTCTTCCTTCCATACCTTTGTCTTCCTTAACTCAATAGCAGAGTCTGGTACCCATTTAAAGCTCGGTGGATTGGAGCGTGACGCCACCGTGTTTCGAAGCCGGTATCTTCGTCACGAGAGGCCAGCACTCCTACCACTCTGCCAAAACTGATGAATAAATTAAGGAAGAAAACGAAGACAGACATAATGGGTGGAAAAGCTATGGATCTAAATGCGATTCCAGCAGAGCCAGGCAGTGCAGTCACAGATACCTCAGGGTTTAACAATTTACTACAATACATACAATCACTATATATAAATACAATCACTATACATACATACAATCACTATATATAAATACAATCACTATACATACATACAATCACTATATACACATTCACATACATATAAACTAATCACTGACACAGACCTCAAGGTCTTTTGTATTTTGGCATGCGTCTTAAAATAGATCACGGACCCTGTGTCTAGGTTGAACGGTGCGCGCCCTGCCAAACGAGTCACCATTTAAAAAAAAAATATATATATATATATATATATATATATATATATATATATATATATATATATATATATATATATATATATATATACGCTAATAAATCATTTCCATATTCACATTAAGAATATGTGCTCAAACAGGTATCACGAATTATCAGTGTATGAGCAGATCTTTGGGTGTAGTGTTTGTGAGTGCTTCGTGTGCTGGTATGGGAAGCCAGGAATTATGATAATAATGATGATGATAGTATTGATGACAACGAAGATGAGTAAATCTCACAATAATAATTAACTTTGATTGCTGGTGATGAACGTGAACAGTTGGTACATAACAGGTAGGCTCATCATGGATTAGTCAAGGGCTCATGTTCCTCCAGAAACTATAGAGTGGTTATAATGCGTAAATGTGTAATTAACATTGACTACCTTCCCCAGGCTGACAGAGGCGCCCCAGTTTATTGCATCGCCACATCTAACAAAGAATGGATCCTAATTGGTGTGGTAGCTTTTCAGACCGAGTGTGATGAAACACCAGAAGTTAAAGTTTTACTGTTTCCAGGTTAACTAAGGATGGCGCGTCCACCTACCAACACAGCCAGCTAAAAATGTCTTCATGTCTTGATGACTGAGGTTAAAGATGTTTTCTTTTGTTTTGTTGCCTCGTTCCAAAACAAACATTCATTTCGTTAAAATAATAACAAGAGCAACAAAAATGTAAACAATAGTTAGATTCTGATATCCATCTTCTTTGTCTTCTCGATAGAAGAAATTAAAGATAATAGAAGTTCACATGACATTCACCAGCATTTAATATGTTCTTCTTTCATGACTCTATTTCGTCCTCCCTATTAGCTCACGTCTATTTATTTCATAAAATTGTCAGTTTGTCTCAGGCTTTTCTCATCGCCATACGGTTTCTCACTCAAATTCTTTGGTGAAGATTACATTGACTAATCTCGTTGCAGTCTGCATTCTTGGAGGACACCGTCTGCAGGTTACTTTGGCTCTCCAACCTGGACACTTGTCTCTCTGCCAGATCTGCAATTTGTTGCCCAGATTGTATTTGAGTCTGCAGAGTCGGGTTCTCAGCACGGAAAAGATCACTTGCTCTCGTCTGGTATGGAGTAGTCTACATCTGTTCAACTGATTGCATTCTCTACACCACTGTTTGCTTAAGTTACTCTTGCTTTAATTCACTACAGCAAAACGATTTCATTCCGTTAAAAATCGCTTGAAATATGGTGTGCTCTCTAGATTCAGTTTTTATTTACTATATATATTTATTTTTGTAGATTTAAGTTTGCAAGTTGTTCTTCAATAAACTCATAAAGAAATAAAATGGATACGCGATGTATTGCATACAGCTTGTTTTTCTCTCGTTAATTTGTTATATTATGACTATTACCACTCAAATAAAGCTCCACTCTGAATTAAGCGGAACAATTAATGTTCACTTATTTGTGTTTCTCTTGTGTTTCCCCTTTTTTCGCTCGGAGACATTAGATCAAGCAACATTAGGCCAGGAAAACTACCTCTGCGCATCTTTTAACGCATCCACCTGTCAGTGAAAAAAATACGGTGCATACACTGGCTTAAATCTTCCATTCAGTTTTTGGTAAACAAATAATGTGGCTAGATTCCCGCTGGTTTATTTCACATCTCTGAGAGAACACACACAGTATTTAGTGTTGTCTGTGGCCACACTAGTATTTCACATCTCTGAGAGAACACACACAGTATCTCGTGTTGTCTGAGGCCACACTAATATTTCACATCTCTGAGAGAACACACACAGTATCTCGTGTTGTCTGTGGCCACACTAATATTTCACATCTCTGAGAGAACATACACAGTATTTAGTGTTGTCTGTGGCCACACTAATATTTCACATCTCTGAGAAAACACACACAGTATTTAGTGGTGTCTGTCGCCACACTAATATTTCACATCTCTGAGAGAACACACACAGTATGTCGTGTTGTCTGTGGCCACACTAATATTTTAAATCTCTGAGAGAACACACACAGTATTTAGTGTTGTCTGTTGCCACACTAATATTTCACATCTCTGAGAGAACACACACAGTATCTCGTATTGTCTGTAGCCACACTACTATTTCATATCTCTGAGAGAACACACACAGTATCTCGTATTGTCTGTGGCCACACTACTATTTCATATCTCTGAGAGAACACACACAGTATTTAGTGTTGTCTGTGGCCACACTAATATTTCACATCTCTGAGAGAACACACAGAGTATTTAGTGTTGTCTGTGGCCACACTAATATTTCACATCTCTGAGAGAACACACACAGTATCTCGTGTTGTCTGTGGCCACACTAATATTTCACATCTCTGAGAGAACACACACAGTATTTAGTGTTGTCTGTGGCCACACTAATATTTCACATCTCTGAGAGAACACACACAGTATCTCGTGTTGTCTGTGGCCACACTAATATTTCAATATTTCACCAGATCAAAAAGATCTTTTATATTTGGATATGCACCTTTATAGAACCAACGGACACTTGAGGAAACCTGTTGATAACATTTGTGACGAAGCAGAAATCGCCTTCTTTTCTCTCTGTCAATCTTTTATCATACCAGTTCTCTTTCCTCTAGAAAATCTACCACTTGTCTAAAATCAGAAGATCTCCCCATTCTTCTGATTAAAAGAATAGGCCTCTCTTCCCCCTCTCTCTCATTTTCTGGGGCATTAAAAAAAGTGGTTGAGTTTGTTCACAGAAACTATGAACTACTGACCAGAGAAAGCGCTGACCGGGTGACATGGGTTTTCCCCTGGGAATAATTACAATTTTAGCAAACTGGTATGCAGTCGTATTGTCATGTGACTTGACCTCAGCAACCAGCATTGAGTTTCTTTATCGCCTGGTATCAGAATGCCAAGTACCTATGCCAGTGTGTGTGCGTGGTTGGGATGGGACAAGGAGTAACAACAGGTCACGTCCACCACCTCTATTTAAATTTAGCAGGAAGGAAACCCGGAAACCTTGTAGTGAATTGAGGCATTCACGAAGCATCAGCCTAGACTGGCAGACCGGCTTGAAAGACTGCTCCCAAGAAATACAGAGGAGCTCGGTCCATTATAAAACACAGCAACGGTGCTTAGCTGAGCGATCCTATCAGATTGTCCTACCAGGAGACGTAACCCTAAGCAGTGTTCTTGATGGCCGACTTAATCCATCCCAAATGGTGATGAGCCCTGTGTCAAGACAGAGGAAGCAGCCCCTGCCATCCTCTGAAACCCTACTAGAAGTACTTGCCTTACTGGACCTGTAGTGCTGGGACAGATTGAACCCCCTGGCAACAAGACAACATAAATTCAGCAGCATCTGAGATGAGTAGTTAAAAGTGCCAGCAGAACCAGTACAGAATAGCAGATCAGTCCACATGATGTTAAATTTATTCTGACATTTTTCAGAACCTTTAATAGATTAATGAACAACGCTTATTGTTGTAAATTTTTCAACATATAATCTATCATCATTTTGTAATTTCAAGTATGAGAGAATCTATCTTCAATTTTGTATAATTTACATAACAGTGTCTGTTGTTATTTTTCTTGTAATATTTAATTGGGTTGTATAGTTTTAGTAATTAAAATCTACACAGAGCCATAATTAATAAACACTATTAGGTCGGGATATTTTTAATGTGGCTGGGCACCAAATTTCTTATCCAACTATATGTACTTTACATAGTCCTTTGTAGGATTTCGGATAAAGAATTTTTCGCCTAGAGAATATCCTGTTTAGTTTCACCAGAATTCTCTATTAAGTAAGGTTTCTAGTGGATTAATTCCCGAGGAGAGACAGTTCATTCAACGTGTAATCGGAGAGACTATCCTCTAAATATTATCTTTTATTCTTCCATCAAGTCTGTCACTCTATCCTCAAAATTCCCCGTCACAACATTACACGGTAGTCGTTGGGCAGAGGTAGACAAAAAAAAAATAAAAAATCCACGGAGAAGAGAACTGGAGACAAAGGTGAAAATGATGAGGAAGACATGGACAGAAGTTGAAGGGATGGCACGTGACGGAGTGACGTCACTTGTATTTGTTGAAGGCATATTCCTTGAAGAGCGAAAAGGTACCGTATTGATTGATTAATTTATTGATTACTCCTTACTACTGCATCTCTAAAATATCTTATTACGGTTAAATGGAATACATGGCCGACTGTTCTTCATTTTAACTAGAATAAGGTTAGGGTTTAGGGTTTGGTTTAGGATTCCTATAGAACATACAGCCTACTGTTCTTCACTTCAACCCAGGACGCCTGACCAAACATTCATATGCTCTAACAATCATGGTTTATGTAGCACGTGGTTTTAAGTAATGTGGTATTTAACCTGAATGATCGTATTTTAAAATACTATCGTCTTGCATCACGAAGTGTTGATACCATTTAGAAACTCGGTATCATTCACAAAGTAGTTGCTGTCACGTGTTGTGAAACATTCATTCATTTATTGCCCTTGTTTTGTGGAGCATAAGCCATCTTCAAGTTCCTATCCGGTGCTATCTCTTTAAAGGTTTTCCATTGTCTGTTTTTATCCCTTTTAACTCTTTAAGCCCCAAGAGCCAGTATACTGTACTTCCCGCTAGACCCATTTGGCCCAAGAGCCAGTATACTGGCTTTCGTATCTCTTGATTCTTTCTATGGCTGTTTTCTAATTTTGACAACTCAAAAACGCTATCTTCTTAAAGTATAGCCATCCATTATGGACTTTTGTTATTTATGAATATGAACATTTAAAAAAAATTATTTCCAAACAAAAACAATAAAAACATACTGGTATGGCAATTTTTGTTTGGGCCAAACCCACCTTTTTGCTTGGGACTGAAAGAGTTAAGTCTGCTGAGAATTTTCTTCTCCACATGTTCTTCTGTTCCTCTTACCTTGGGAACTCCAAAAACAGAAATGTCTTGCACTATGAGCTTTTTACTCAAACATCTTTGCGTCAATTTTGGTTTTACTGACATTTGTCTGGTTCTGTCCACGAGTTCTACATTAGCAATACCCTTTCAGTCCTAACTATTCAAAAGTTTAACTTTTGAAGAGCTAAAGAGTTTTACAGCTCAGGCAAAAACAGATTTCTATAAAATGAAGAGTATTTAAACAACAATTCTTTGCAATTGGAAGTTGTGACGGTAGTGCCTCCCCTGCTTTGCAGTAGTGGTCCAACAGCAGTGGCCAAAACTCAAGAGTATCTAATATGAGCTTCAAATGTGTCTACCTTCGCACAAGATTACTCTTGGCAGAGATGTAGATAGAAGGATAATGACACTTCTATCACAAAGGGAGTCTTCACATGATGTTCAGGTAAACGAAAAAAAAATGCTGCTTTGGCTGAGCACGTTAATTCTAGAATCTGCCGACCACTTTTGTGAAGAATTAAGCACTGATTAATGTTACCTCGTTAAGCCCACACCTCTGATTTACTCAGTGGAATTTTTATTATTCTGGTATAGCTCTGGTTAGAGTGTGTGTAGTAAATTGACTAAGACAAACATGCAGAACATTTAAAAGGATTAAATCGAAGTTAAATTTGTAAAATTACAAATAACAAAATTTAATAATCACTTACGTTTTAACAGTCTGAAAATAATTTGAATATTTATGGAACAAGAAAAAGTTATCGTCATAGTAGTGATAGGATGTAAATTTTTACAAGAAGTTCAAGTGACAGCATATATAATGAACTTAGCTGCCGACGACGGTTCTGTTCCTTCTGATGGGTTGGTTCTTTTCACACTGCTCACGCTCGTCGCTGGTCAAGGTTGTCGGGTGTAGCTCGTTTCCCAGAAATGTCAGGGAGAGTCTACAAAAGTTGGTCCCTCGTCTTAAAGCGTAGGCCACTTGTCCCTTCTTGTTCCAGAGATAGTACTTTCTGGTGGCACCACCATAACTACTATACTAGAAGAAATAGAAACGAAACGCTGTCCTGAGTATTGCGTTTCCCGACACATACGTATGTGTCCCCTTTCTCTTACTCTACCATCCCATTTACTCACAATTTACCCTCGATGAGAACTAAATTTAATCCCTCGGGATAAAACTTTCTTTACATTTCTTCTTCTTCTTCGTTCGTCCCAAAAAGGACGTTGGTTGCGTTGTGTCCTATTACAGCGAAGCTGCGATATTTGCGCATTTCGGCCGTCACATCAGACTTCTGCACTGTATGTTTTGGGACCGGGTTTGTCTTCCCTCTTCAATTCCTACTCACTCAGCCAGACTGCAATGATGCAGCCTGTTTCCAGGACCATCACTTGGAGGTGGAGTAGGGTGTTGGTCAGTTCTGGTTCGCTGACCCTGACGCAAGCAGTCTGTATATGGGTCGCTGACTGCATTCCACTGTTCTTTCTTTACATTTAAATGAATAGTTTTTGTAGTTACATTACATTTAAATGAGACCGTTAATAGTACAGATAGTCACTGATTGAAAAGTGTTCACAATATAAATTGAATGTTTTCATTTACATTTACACTGATTTGAAAAGTTTGAAACTTCCATTAATTTTAAAGTGAATATGTTAACATCAACATTTACACTGGTTTGAAACAGTAAGTAATATAATTAGAATGTACATCATTTGTTTCATCTTTTCCACCCTGCTCCATATGGAACTTAGGACTACTGATGCGTTTAGTTCTACTCATGAAACTAGCAACAAAGCAGTCGCAAGCCGTGCAGTGATGGTTCATGAAAACATCATTCTCTGCGCTGAGGTTGTCAGCCTTAAATGATTGTGCCATCCACTAGCTAGTTTCACATATTAATATTCACATGGAAATATATATATATATATATATATATATATATATATATATATATATATATATATATATATATATATATATATATATATATATATATATATATATATGTATGTTAGTTTACATGATAGTAATGAAATATAGAAGGCAAAGTCACAACTTACGCCAATCCTGGCTCACGTACTTTTTTGCTCAGAGGAATAAAAGGCACTGGCAGGTGCCTTATTTCACGTGTACTTGGGTTCGTTAATTTTAACTTTAATTCCCTCTCCGTGTTTTCTTCAGTTTCCTCAGACAGCACCTTTCCTTATTAAATTGATAAGAGACTTCCTGGGCTGTTTTGTAAGTCCGTCAAGATTCTCCAATAAAAGGTCCGGCCTGATACATTAATTTCGTTGATTTTGAAAAGGCTTTTGACAGTATACATAGGGACAGTTTATGGAAAATACTGAGGGCTTATGGAATTCCAAGCTGCATAGTGTCAATCATAAAAAGCCTTTATGCCAACTTTACGTGTAGCATTGGGCAGAGCAACCTAACATTTGAAGTGAAGACAGGAGTACGACAGGGATGCCCCTTATCAACCACTCTATTTTTAACATTTTCGCATTCGTTCGTTTGCGAATAAAATTTATTTTTCCCATTCTCACGTTACCGTTCCTTTCTCATACTGGTAAACGCATTTATGACATAACGTGTTAGTCTCTGCACGAGACGAGAGAGCGTTAAAATGCATTCTATTGCATCAGATGTCAGTAGCTGCAGCAGACGATATACTGTGAATATTCGCTTTCGCCAGACATGATGGCAGAGATATCGTCTACTTTTTCACCTGTCACAGCGTTTCTTCAGGCTAGTCTCTCGGAGTGAAGTGTGATATGACACTCATGCAGCGCTCTGGAATGAGACATAGAGTCTGGTTTTTCCATGACACTCACGCTCTACGGTTAAGTTTCTTAGCAGTAGGTGTTAAGACGCACGTTTTGGCAGTTATGAGCTAGCGTCTAAGCAGACGTAAGTGTTAAGAGAAGGGGAGGCTATTTCGGGTTTTGTAAATAACGCACATCCTTTGTCCGTTTAATATATTAACGAGAGTTTTAAACTTTATTTGATTCAGTCCTCAAAATTCGCAGTAGACAGGTGGCTCGTGAATAGAATAAGCTGTATAGCGAAGCTCTTAGTTTGTTCGGAAATTTGCCGAGCTTCTAGACTTCAAATAAATATATCAGCGTATAATTCTAAAGTGTGCGATCGCCTGTAGTTCTGTGTTGAGGTAAATATATAATATCTAGTATTTTGTGAGTGATTAAGTGTTAAATCGCTTATTTTATTTCCCTAGTTTCTTGTGTGCAGAGTGAATAATTTATAAGTCTGTTATATTCTCTAGTCGACAAGTTACAGTGGAAAACAGAATAAATTATAATTTCTAGCTTAAACTCAGTCGGCTATTATTGAATTTAATTTAACTGCTAAATATTCAGTCGAGAATATTTTAAAACTAACTGATAAATGCTAGATGCCTCATGAGTGTTGACGGAATACGTATGTATTCCTAATTCATGATGATTGATTTTTTTAAATATAACTTATTTCATGGGAAGTGTTAAACGATAAGACAAGCACTACGCTTGCAGTTTAAAATATAAGTTATAACCGAGTACATAGTATGTATAAATATTTTATATGATGTTGTTTTTCTTACATTCAGTGAATACTGGGGTAACCCAACTTTTCAAGCGTTTAAGTACGGAGCAATATCTGTGAAGAACTAAAACATTTACCTTTAAGACTTGGTGTATAATCTTTACGAGTACTTTAAAGGTTAAATGAGGTAACGGGCCTATCGCGCCATATTTAATTCTTCCTGAGAAAAGCTCAAGTACATTTTTAGCCCGTGTGGCAAGTAACATATTAACATCAGTAACATTCCGACGGAGTTTTGACTAGTGTTGTGGTGACCAAATAGAGACCTAACCTGAAAGAATACATCGACCTGACATTCCTCATTTCTAGAAACCTAACCTAGTGACACTGTGCTCGTTGTTAATGTTCGTGCCTGGACAATTTTAATGTGACTTAACCAGACATCCGAAAAATAAGAACACCCAAGGAATCGTTCCCTGAAGCAGATAATTCAACCCGTCTTTTTGGAACTGGGGATTTCTTGGTCAAGACTGCATTTGACGAGTCTGTATGTGAATGTTCTAAAAATTATGTTTCCACATGCTGCGAACAAAGCTGTAAGTATGCATGAGAGCACGTGGCCACGACTGAATGAATATAGTGAACGCAGGTCTGAGTGGTTCTTATTGTTGTATTTTGGAACCCATTTTGCTGTCTTAACTTTCTTTATGCAAGTTTATTGCTAACAATATTTTCCCTTAGAATAGATCAGAGTATCAAGTCTGTCCATACCTTAAAAGGGGGAAAATCGTAGACTCAATCATATGTATCTGTGACTCTTTGGGGCTATCACTTTCTTCTAACGGGACTGTGAGCTATACATCGAGGGAAGGATCATACCAACGGGTCTATCATTCTTGTAGCATTCCTTGATTTTTGTTGATTTTTGTATATGCTTGATGTAATTTTATATGTTGTGAGAGAAGTTTGTTATGATAATTAAACAACTAAACATTATTCCAGCGTGTCGGTCAGTTCGTTCCAAAATATCCATATAATCATTGTTATAGTTTTCCCACGTCTGTGTGTCTAACTGTCGTCACTTGTATGTGCGTGCACGTGAGTGGATATATATATATATATATATATATATATATATATATATATATATATATATATATATATATATATATGTGTGTGTGTGTGTGTTTAGACTGTCTGACTCCTCTAAATCTGTCGTCGAAGATAGGCAGAGAGAGAGAGAGAGAGAGAGAGAGAGAAGATTTCTCGATCTCAGAGACAGCCTCTATCACATTCTACCATCTCACTCGTGGAAATCTATTTCTATTACTATCTCTCACTGTGACGATCACTTATTCAAATCTATTCAGAAGGGACCAACCCAAGTCTTAATTCTCCTATCGAAAATCTATGACTATGCCCCTTACCAACCACTCTATTTTTAACAGTCATAGACTGGGTGATGCGCCAGACAACAGAGGGCAATCCAAGAGGAATAAGATGGACTACATTTTCTACATTGGAAGATCTGGAATATGCAGATGACATTGCACTGCAAGCACATTCACATCAACACATCCAGGAAAAAACAGATAGACTTAATAATTATAGCCAGCAGGTGGGCTTGAACATCAACCTAAAGAAGACAGAGGTCATGACGCTCAATGTGAGCAACCCTGAGCCCATATCAGTAAGGAATCAGCAACTGGAACAGACAGATGCCTTCACATACCTAGGATGCATAGTAACACCAGACGGCGGAGCAAGCAGAGACATCCACAACAGAATGAACAAAGCAAGAACAGCCTTTTTTAGTCTAAACAACATCTGGAAGTCCTCTCAGTGCAGCACAAGCACAAAATTAGGATTATATCAGAGCTGTGTGCTTTCTGTGATTCTCTATGGCGCGGAGAGCTGGAGAGTTACAGAGAAGGAAATGTCGAAATTGTCCTCTTTTCACACAACATGCCTAAGAAAAATTCTGCGAATCATTTGGCCGAATACCATCACCAACCAAGATCTGCTTACTCGGAGCAAGCAAGAGGAAATGCACACCATCATAGCTGGCAGACGCTGGAGCTGGGTTGGCCATGTCCTCAGAAGAAACCCCGATGCCATCGCAAGAACAGCTATGCTATGGACCCCTGAAGGAAAACGAAAGAGAGGCCGACCAAAAACAACTTGGCGGATGACTGTGGAGGCTGAGATGCAAAGAATGAACCAGAGTTGGGGCACTGTACGAAGGATGGCCGCCGACCGAGCAAAGTGGAATCAATTTGTTGTTGCCCTACAAGACGCCACCAGGCGTAATGGCTACTGACTGCTTTGATGGTCGGCGGCTAAGGATCAAAAAAGAATAGAAGAAGCTGATAAAATGGAATTCTGAATTCTAGGCTTCATCTGGCAAGGTTTGGTTGTGTCATCTTGGCAAGCGATCTTCACAGTAAATTAGACTGAATGAAGCGTCAGGTTATTTTCACTGTCTCACCCCGCTCTGTTTGCTATGGAGCTAAGTAAAAGCTCCAATAAATTCAAACATGCTGGTTTAAAAAAAACAGGGGGGGGGGGGGGGGGGATTTCAAAATTATCCTGACATGGGGAAAATTTGAACGTAATGTAAAGGTCACGTTTTCCATATATGGCAATCGTGAGATTCAAATATTCTCGTCAATGATTACATATAACTTAGTACATCTACCCTGAAATATTACAACATTTCCGCTCAGGTGTGTCTGTCATCCCACCAGGTCGATACTTGACCGGCGCTCCTTGTGCAAACAAAACTCTTGTTTAACCATCTGAGCTGTGTCTTATCACGACAATAATTAGTCGGTCACACGAGCCATATCAGTGCTAAGTAAACTCGCTGGGCCATCTACGTGCGAAAACAGTCGACCCTTGTGGTACAATAGGATTTATGTCGGTCAACCTTGCATCACCGTCTACTCTATCCGCAGGGATAGACAGGTAAACACACGGACACGACGACTATCACCGAGAGGAGTGTAAGAATATTTAAAAATCAGAAAATATCTGCAAAGCAGCAGAAAGAAATGGTGCTACCATTGAAAAGCACTCAATAAAAATCAGTACAAAAATGTAACTCATACTGCCGTAGTGAAAGAGAGATCGGAAAGAGGTCGCCCCAAAATCTATCTAGTGACATAAGCAAGAAAGATAGTTCTTCAGTGTTACATAGAACAATTCCTGACATATGGGAGTGAGTCATGGACAGTTAGTAAACAAGTAGAGAAAACACTAGAGGTCACAGACATGTGGTTTTACAGAAGAATGTTACAAATTCAATGGACAGCCAAAAAGAGTAAATAGGATGTCATGAAAGAGGCCAGTGCGCAAAGGAAACTTTTTTTAGAAGTTAGAAAGAAGAAATCCACTTTTTGGGCATGTTATGAGAAGAGGAAAGCTGGAATATATCGTAACAGCAGGTACGATCGAAAGAAAAAAGAGATAGAGAAAGACAAAGAGAGCAAATACTGGACAGTTTGACATCGTGGCGTGGAAAGAAGTCAACAGCAGAATTGGTAAATCGTACTGGAGACAGGAAGTTGAAGGTAAAGGATCCCGTTAAAAGCCCATTGAAGGATATTGGGAATATGGTGTTAGGCCCACATTTCCTTGACCATACGGCACACTAGGGGGTGATGTGATCAGCATCAAGCCAGCCGCCTTAACCTTCACATTATTGCTCTGGTACCCAATTTATGAACCTGGGTCGACCCCGGAGCCGTTTTAGATTTACACACACACACACACACACACACACACACACACACACACACACACACACACACACACACACACACACACACACACACACATATATATATTAATAAATAGGCAAAAAAACTTGTACAGGAACTATGTACAGCTGCATAAATCTTAAAACTAAACAAACCTGTACAGAATATTGGTAACCGGTACTAGTTGGCACGTTTGGGTAGATGACGAGGACAGAAGACGTAGGTCACCATGTTTCCAGACTGGCTACCCTGGTTCAAGTTTTGTGAAATAGCTGGTGTTACCGTAACACCAACCCTGCTTCGAGTTTCCATATCTTTCGTCAAAATGCCCCCCACCCCTCTCGATTAATGTCCCAAATTTGAGAAGAATATTTATTATAATTTAATTTAATAAGTGTGAATAACGTTAGTAAAATGTAATATAGCTACAAACATTTAGTTTTTTTTTTTAAACTCTACAAACATTTAAAGTAACTTTGTTCAGAGTCAGCAAAACTAGTTGCTTTCAGGATCCTCGGTCTTCAAATATACTGCAACTTCTGGTACGTTAAAACAGTGTTTCCCACACTGTTTCTGGTCAACGCAGTCAGCATCCTTATGACATTCCCAACAAAAATCCACACCAGTTGCCATACACTTTAATGGTCCTGACCACCAAGGTTCCATCGACATTCAGATCACGGCGATCAGAACCTGCTTGTCTGTCACTGCTAGCCGAGAACAGCTTGAGAACCGTCCTATCCATCGCATGGGTTGTCTAAAACCAACTGGTCTTAACACCCTACACTGCTTTGTCTGAGGTCACCCTTTCCACTCTTGTTGTATTTTGACACTTTACACTCTTATTCAATTTTTCTATTTCTCCGTCGCCCTCTAATAATAGGCCTACATAAAAAAATATTGAATATGTCTTGATATTTTATTTTTTATTTAATATTTATTTATCTCCAACTCATTCTGTCGTCTTCTATCTCCAGTCCTCATTAATATTACGTTTGGGTAGTTTATTGTTCAGTTTCGTTGTTTAGTTTCTTAGTATACACTGTTTACATCCGGAAAAGGCAGTCATTTCCTTTTCCGGTTACGCACGGCCATTCAGCGGCAAACGTGTTAGGACTCGGCTGTCTTTATGGAAGTACTCAAGTTTTATTCTTATTTAGATTCTTATGTGTCCTGTCTAGACTTCACGTTCTTTCCTTTCCCTGACGAAGGCCTTGTGGCCGCAACGTTGGCTATTTTCTTTGTCTTTTGTCCTCGTAAGATGAATCATCTTTTCTCAATTTTTGTCCATACCCATCCTCTTGGCTCCAATAGTTCATCTCCAGCACCCCCTCAATATTATTGCAGAACATAGAATACTTTGAAGAGCACCACTGGTTATACATTTGGCTCTATTGAAACTTTCCTTTTGTTTATTAACTTATCACGGATATCACTAGCCCTCCCCCCTCCTTACTGAGACGCCCTGGTACACGTACCCACTGGTACAGGTACCCGAGGTTGGGACCCTCTGTTATAGGATGTATGAGAAATTGGGACGCGCGAAATTAAGTAGTCGCAGTAGGTTAGGGTTTATTCAGACAACGTTCTCCTTATAAGCGCAAAAGTCAGGTTTTGTATAATCACAACGCTTTCCCATATAGACGTTACAGTAAATGACCCTGTTGAATTTAGCCTGTCAAATCCGCAATCACCCCTTACTATTGAACGCCCCCTTGCCGCATCCTTTTCCCTTATTACCCACTTGGATTCTCAACCACCCCCCCCCCCCCCCCCCGCCCCCCTTCCTTTGCAGGTACCGCTCACTTTGGTAACCCATGAGTTAAAACGTTAGCTTTCATTCGTCTGCCGTAACTTTTTGAGAGGTATACTTGCTCGTATGAGAATAAACATTGTTTGTAATCAATGAGTTATGATTTGGTGTATAAGTGTTCATATTTTTAAAAATCGCATTTTTACCAGCAAGGCACGTAATAATCCTGGTAATGAAAAATATGAACTTGGTATGGTTTTGTGTCAGTTTTCTTTTTTCCTCACGGATGTAACTAAACATTGCTTTCAGTCAATGAACTGTTCATTGATGTCAGTTTCTTCATGGATGTAACTAAACATTGCTTTCAGTCAATGAACTGTTCATTGGCGTTCATTTCCTCGTGGATACGAACAATGGTTCTAGTCAATGAACTGTTTATTGGCGTTCATTTCCTTGTGGATACGAACAATGGTTCTAGTCAATGAACTGTTTATTGGCGTTCATTTCCTCGTGGATACGAACAATGGTTCTAGTCAATGAACTGTTCATTGATGTCAGTTTCCTCACGGATGTAACTATACATTGCTTTCAGTCAATGAACTGTTCATTGATGTCAGCTTCTTCATGGATATTAACAATGGTTCTAGTCAATGAGCTGTTCATTGATGTCAATTTCCTCATATATTTTTGTCAATGGACTGTTGATTGATGGCAATTGGCAAGTGTATAAAAAAGATGTCATTATTTTGGCTCAACAGCTACAGGATGAGGATCTAGGTGAAATAGAAGCCTCAGTCACAAAGGCTAACATCTCAAATCCCAGTCAGCAACAGCCCTGTCTTTATTTTTCAACATGTCTTTGTGTTCTCTTGGAAAAAATTAACAATTTTCTTTTCTTTCTGCGGTTAGTTTTTGTTTTTAATTTGCCGTGTTTTTGTTTTGCTCATTCATAGATATATAAACAAATGATCTTGAAGTGGGCATGAAACCATGACTACAGCTAGTTCACTTACAGGAAACCGGCACTAGAACACTTTTATCTGCTTTTGTAACGTGAGGTTTCTGCAGTAATAAGTTTACATGATAAAGTTGCCATACCCATGCTTAATATAAAACAAATATAAAGGTATGTTATCAGGCGCTCACAGGAAATAAAGAAGTAGAACACCAGACAACAGAAAAACAACAGACAACAGACATGAGTGGCTTACCCAGGATTTGAACACTGGACCTTCCGTGCGACAACCCCGCCTAGCCATTGTGGACTTCTGGTGTCGTGTATTGTTGTTCGCACTGATGACCTGCCATTGAAACATCATTTTTTGATGATGCGTAGATGGCAGGGAGGATAGTGTGATTCGCTTGCATGGCTAGGCGGGGTTGTCGCACGGAAGGTCCAGGGTTCAAATCCTGGGTAAGCCACTCATGTCTGTTGTTTTTCTGTTGTCTGGTGTTCTACTTCTTTATTTCCTGCGAGCGCCTGATAACATACCTTTATATTTGTTTCATATTAATTTACTGTTTACAGGCCTCGGGTTTCCCTTCCTTATGTCTAATAAATACCCATGCTTAAATTAGCCACCTTTTGAAGCATGCCTAATACGCGTTTGTTGCGTGATAAATTCTCGCAACATCGTTTTATTTCAATATCTGTTTTATAACGCAAGGGCAACAACTGCTTGAAATCTATAGTCACTTTTCTCGGTAAGCATTTGTCTTCTCGCGTTAGTATCGAATGCAGTTAACTTTTGAGCTGTGGTCATTTTTGCGCTGGACTGCGCATGACTTGTCTTGTTGTTTGGTCGATGGGTTTCCGCCCACGACGAGTGGGGTGAGCGATTTGGAATGGCGAAAGAGATGCCTCGTTGAAGAGGGGATCTCCGCTTTTTTTTGTTCTGTCAGGGATGTGTAGTCCTCTTATGGATATTTCGTTTAGTCGAGATAATACCTCTAGTGTTTCCCCACACTGGCCACCAAATGATGCGTGATGCCATATGATGATGGATGGCATCCGCATGTCTGGTTTTGTGTAGTGTGTAGATGTGTTCAGTCAAAACAATGTTCATGCAACAATAACAGGGCAATCCACATAGGACGTCAGTAAACTCACGACGTATAAAGTCAATGAGTCTTGAAACAGCCGTTGACGTTTTTCTTCATTATTTATTGTGGACGCCACAGTGACAAAATGGTTACGCAAATGTGTAGGCACATCAAACAGTCATTATCACAGCAACATTCAATACAGCAATAAACGGTAGACAGCATTACAATGATGAGTATATGGATATTTCGTTTAGTCGAGATAATACCTCTAGTGTTTTCCCACATGTCGGGAGGCGTGATATTTCTGTGTATTTCATGAAAGCAAGGTAAATTAACATTTTCATTAACTCTATTGATTTTGGGTCGTGAGCGATTTCGATTCATAGCCTGTCTCCGAAAGTCGTCGTCACGAGATGTTCTTTCCCAGCTCACATGTCGCTGCATTGTACTGCATCGGTTGATGCAGGTACCAAGGACCATTACTTGCTACTTTGTTAAATGAACTAGGTTTAGAAAACCTTTATTATCTAGAGGATATTCTTGAGGACATTATTTATACTTCGGCAGACGTGTCTGTCTTGCTGAAGTCAAACTAAGGAGAGTGAACTGATCTCATACATCTGGTTATCTCCTGGCTGTTATAGAAAAGGATGGAGTTGTTCATCTGACTACATTTACAGCACTTTGAAATATAACATGCATCTGACTCATCATTGTAATGCTGTCTACCGTTTATTGCTGTATTGAATGTTGCTGTGATAATGACTGTTTGATGTGCCTACACATTTGCGTAACCATTTTGTCACTGTGGCGTCCACAATAAATAATGAAGAAAAACGTCAACGGCTGTTTCAAGACTCATTGACTTTATACGTCGTGAGTTTACTGACGTCCTATGTGGATTGCCCTGTTATTGTTGCATGAACATTGTTTTGACTGAACACATCTACACACTACACAAAACCAGACATGCGGATGCCATCCATCATCATATGGCATCACGCATCATTTGGTGGCCATAAGCTGGTTTGATTCTGGTACTAGCAAACACGGGGTCCCTTACCCACTTCATTTTCAACAAGAATTCATCAGCATCCTTCAAGAAATTAACATTCTTCAATACAGTCAACATCTTCAAAATTTTCAAAGTACTCGGCGTTGCCCGGTAAAAGTCAAAATTTCAACCTTTTGACGGAAACAAGAATTTGACAGTACCCGGCGTTGTTACATGTTGCCGGATAACTCGGACTGCTGTTATCTTTTACGCAAGTCAAGCAAGTTGCTGCTGTCAAGGTTCCAGTGCTGTCGTTTTTTGAGAAGGTCAAGTGCCGGTTGAAACGGGTTGTTTTCTGAAGAAGGCCAAGTACCGATTTCCATCAACTTACTTTTGGATTAGAAGGTCAAGTGCCGAAACAACTCAACACACAGTATTTCAGAAGCTCTTGTACCATCGTGTTAGCAGTGGAAGCAGTTCAGATGTGCCATCATCGTTGGAGCTTCGCTCTTTAGGACGTTGATTGACATCCGTTTTTCTGCTGTTCTACGATTGGAAGCCTTTAAGTTAAGTGGCCTGTTTGTATGTAAACTGTGCCCTTATACTTCTGCTGAGTCTTCTGTGTATCATCTCATTCTATATATTATATGTCTATATGTTATTTGTATATTTATATGTTTATATTTCAGCGGGTTCTCGGTTGGGTGGTGTCTCCGTTAGATTATGCCACGTCATAGAGGTCGTCTATTGTGAGCGTTTTCTGTAGGGTTTGCAAATTTCCGATACTGGAATTTGCTAAGCGACTTCTGTTGCTATTTATGTTAGCTGTGATGACATGTTTTAATATTGTTTTCGTTATTATTTCACATTCTTTAGTTTTGTTGTGATTTGTTTGTATTTGTTAGCCTACTCTTGTCTATAATTTAGTTTCATACAACATTTTTGTTTATACACTGTGGTGTCATGTATTTTGTTTAATTCTATCGCAGATATCGTCACATTTTTTGTGATATTTCATTAATTTCTGCTTTATTTTTAGTTGATTTCTGCGAAAGTTTTTGTATTGTTGCTGATCTTTGTTATTGTTTACATTGTTATTGTTTACATTGTTTGTATTGTTTACATTTTCAATGTTTACATTCTGCATGTGTTTACATAGTCATTGTTTACAGTTATAGTAATTAGTTAATGGGCTATGCTAATGCACTGTTACTACTATACTGATGATAAATGAATGATGAATAGTGTCGTGCACTATTGAATGAGAAGTGCACTTATGATCAAGATTTGAGTGCTGATATTTCATATACAAGTTCTTTGATTGGAGACTTGTTTCCCACAGAGACTGGGATAATATAATGTGATGTGAATATACAAGTGCTTAATTAAGACTTGTTACACTTAGGTTTGAAATAAATTAGTTAATTATTTCAGGTTTTGGACTCATATGTTAGACAACATGTCTACATTTGAGCACTTTATTGAGCAGGGTAAATTGCTTGGGAAGACTGGTGATAAGTTAGAAGAATTTGCAACTGCTCGATATGATAAAGCAATGGAAGCTGAACAAAAGAAACTGCATATGGAAGCTGAACAAAAGAAACTGCAGATGCAGGTGGATGAAAAGAGATTCCAAATGGAAATGGAAAAACAAAAAAGGGAATCAGAAGCTGAGGAGAGAAAACTCCAGCTACAGCTAGAAGCTGAAAGACTTCAAAAAGAGGCTGAGAATAAAAGACTTGAAAAAGAAGCTGAAAATAAAAGACTTGAAAAAGAAGCTGAAAATAAAAGACTTGAAAAAGAAGCTGAAAATAAAAGACTTGAAAAAGAAGCTGAAAATGAAAGACTTCAAATGCAGGCTCAAGCTGAAGAAAGGAAGTTACAAAGAGAGTCTGATGAGAGGAAAGCAAAAATGGAACATGAAGAAAAACTCTTAGCTTTAGAGTTGGAGAAATTGAAATTGACGAGCATGAGTAATGGTAATGATTCAAACAAGGGTTCATCTTCTGGGAAGGCTAATAATGATACTTTTAAGATTAAGTTACCAACATTTAGTCCTTCCAGTGATGACATAATGTTCTATCTGGACAGATTTGAACAAGCATGTACAGCTCATAACATAGACAAAGCAAAATATGTTTATCAGTTATCAGGGATACTGACAGGTAAAGCTCTAAGTATATTAAATATGGTGGATGAACCTGACAAGAGCAATTATGAGGTTGTCAGGGCCGCTTTGTTAAAGAAATATCAGCTTAACGAAGACGGCTATCGTCTACAATTTAAAAACATGTTACCTGAAAATGGAGTTGAATTCTCCGAGTTTATTGCAAGAATACGCATTACTTTCTCACGATGGGTTGAACTATCTAAGACGGAAAAAACTTATGAAGGACTTATGGACTTAATACTTAGAGACAAAGTCATGTCGTCTGTCAATGAGTCTTTCCTTGCTTTCCTTCATGAACGTAAACCTAAAACAATAAAAGAAATGGAAGATTTCTGTTGCCAATACGTAACTGCGCACCCACACATAACCATGGGTAACTCTAAGGTGAAAGAAGGTTTACCAGTTGCTTCGGCAGCTCCGTATGGTCAAAACTTTGCTCGTAGATCCCAACAAAATTTTGATAGAAAGGGCAGCGGTAATTTCTGTCAAAATCATGGAAACCAATTTCATGGTGATTCTTCTTCGAAGAATTGGAGACAACCTGATAGTGGTCGTTACTATCACCCTAATAATTATAAGCATTTCAAAAGAGGATATGGTAATAGAGGTTATTCCTGCCGAAGACCTCAGAACCAAACAAATAGATGTTCGCATCAATGTGAACATGATAGTAATCGTGGAAACTGGAATTCGAACCAGTATAACAATTACAATAGAGACAATAATAACTGCAGAGATAATAATAACTCTGATAACTTCAGAGGTAATAATAGTCGGGGTAGATCTCAACACAAAAAAAAGAGATATCAGCAGGCTAATGCTGTACAACAGGAAACTGAGGGAGCCTGTAATCATGTTGTTGATAGTAAAAACTTTGACGCTGTCACTAGTTCTGCTTTTGACTTTGAGAGAGCAAACAAATGCCCCCAATGCAGTACTTTATTCGAACCGGGTACCATAACTACTTTGAGTTGTGGTCACCCACTTCCCGCTCTTCCTGCTGCTGTTGCGCATGACGGGAGGGGTTCTTTAATTCTACATAAGGGTCTTGTTAATGATACTCCGGTCTCACTACTTTTCGATTCCGGATGCACCACTATTGGTGTTAGACAATCGCTTGTAGATCCATCTTGTGCTACAGGAAGGGTTATTAAATGTGTCACATTTGGCGGCACTCTAGAAAAATATCCTACTGCTGTAATTCGCATTGCCACTCCTTTCTTTACTGGAGATGTGCATGCTTGTCTCTTACCTAATCCTATTGCGGACCTTATTATTGGTCGTATTCACGGAGTTAGGGAGTGTACCCCACAGCAGATTGCTGCTTGGGAAGATAATAACATGCAAGCTACAAATGCAGTAGTTACAAGAGCACAAGCTCTACAAACACCCGAAACTTCACTGAATAGTGATAATGAAGTTGATAGCCAAGATAGTCACTTAGTAATTACTCGTGACTCTTTCATAAAATTGCAAGAAGAAGATCCTTCTTTAAAAAAATTCTTCGTTCTTGCGAAGAAAGGTGATCCGAATCAGGATACAAATAGAAAATCTTGGATTGCAATGAGAAACGGCGTACTTGTACGTATGGTACAAGATTCGACTACGTCGGCACATTCGCAAATTCTTGTTCCCAAGAGCATGAGAGTCCAAATATTACAACATGCTCATGACTCGCAATGTGCTGGACATATGGGTTTTGCCCGTACGAAGTCGAGAGTCCTTGCGGCTTTCTTTTGGCCTTTTGTCAATAAGGACATTCGTATTTACTGCCGATCATGCAAGGTATGTCAGGAGGTCAAATCTAGAGGACCACGACATGCTGCGCCTATCCAGGCTGCTGACATTCCTATTCGGCCGTTTCAGAAGATGGCCATAGATATTATTGGCCCTTTTAAGGTCAAGTCGGCCAGAGGACATCAGTTTATCCTTACATGTGTCGATATGTGCACACGTTGGCCAGAGAATATTCCTCTTAAGAGCATATCTACTACAGATATCGCAGATGCTCTTTGGTTGATATTTTCTCGCTTGGGGTTCCCCAGAGAAATATTGTCAGACCATGGCACTCAACTCATATCTGACACTATGTCACAGGTAATGTCTACCTTACATATTGAACGATCTCTCAGTAGTATCTACCATCCTATGTCTAATGGGTTAGTTGAGCGTCTGAATAGAACGCTCAAGACTTTGCTTGGTAAGATAACTGAAGATCATCCTCAAGATTGGGACAGGGTTTTACCCGCGGCTCTCTTTGCCTATAGAGAAGTCCCTAATGAACACACAGGATTTTCTCCCTTCGAACTTGTCTTTGGCGCGCGTCCACGCGGCCCTATGTCTTTATTACACGATCTCATCACTGCCGATGATATTAGCGATGAAACTCAATCCTCATATGAGTATGTCATTGCTCTTAGACAAAAGATCATTGAGGCATGTAAGCTAGCAACTGCTTCATCAGAAATTGCTAAAGAGAAGGCAAGGCAGTTTGCTAACAAGAATAGATGTCTACGACAACTTTGTCCAGGTGACAAAGCATTCGTCCTACTCCCCAGTAGGGAAAATAGACTTCTTATTGCATGGAAAGGTCCGTATGCAATAGTCTCTCGGATTTCCGATGTTGACTATGTGGTCGATATTGATGGAAAGCATAAAACTTTCCACATAAACATGCTTTCGGAATTTCACGAACGTCCGGACTATTTGCTGCCTATTTTCCAGGCAACGGATGATGCTCCTGCACCTCACGGTCATTATTCATCCCTGTCTGTCATTCAGGATGAGGAAGCTACCTTCTCTGATGTCAACCTTCCCCTTCCAGTGGTTCCATTACATTCTACGGAATCTTGGAAAAACGTTTCTGTTTCTCCTAATCTTTCTGGTGACGAACATCGACAAGTCTCGTCGATGTTACAAACATTTCAGGATGTTCTCACTGACATTCCTGGACACACAGATGTCATAGAACATGACATAATTCTTACCGACAATAATCCAATTAGGGTTAGGCCGTATCCTATTCCTATACACTTTCAGTCGCAAGTGGAAAAGGAATTGGATGAAATGATTCAATTAAATATAATTGAACCATCGACTTCACCATATTCTTCTTCCATGGTTATTGTCCGGAAGAAGGATAAGAACATACGAATTTGCGTTGATTATCGCAAATTGAATCAGGTCACAAAGTTCGACGCTGAACCGATGCCTTTGTTAGAAGATCTACTGATTAGACTTTCTAATTCTAGATTCTTCACTAAACTTGACTTGTCTAAAGGTTATTGGCAAGTGCCTTTAGCAGAGCATGCCAAACCTCTTACTGCTTTTTCTACACCTAGGGGTCTATTTCAATGGAATGTTATGCCTTTTGGTCTCATGAACGCCCCTGCCACTTTCGTTCGCATGATGCGTCGAATTCTGTCACATCGTTCGGATGTCATCGCATACTTAGATGACATCTGTCTCTTCAGTGATACCTGGGAAGATCACTATTTAGGGTTATATGACTTACTGTCCACTCTACGTGAGAATAAGTTGACAGCGAAACCTTCTAAAGCTTTTGTTGGTTTTGGTGAAATCTCTTTCCTGGGTCATCGTGTTGGTCATGGTCTCTTGAAGACAGAAGACCACAATACTTCCAAAATACTGAACATCTCTGTTCCTAAAACGAAGAAACAAGTTAGGAGTCTCTTAGGTTTAATTCAATTTTATGGGAGATTTATTCCAAATTTATCTTCGATCATGGCACCTCTCTCAACATTGTTGAAGAAAGGTTCGCCTAATCTGGTCCGTTGGTCTGAAGAATGCCAATCTTCACTAGACCAAATCAAGAATATATTTTCTTCTTCTCCTCCCATCTTAAGATTACCTACTCTTGATAGGACTTTTGTTCTTCGGAGTGATGCTTCATCCACTGGGATTGGAGCAGCACTGATGCAAGAATATGCAAATATTCTGCATCCTGTTATGTACATTTCTAGAAAACTAAATGCGGCAGAGAGGAACTACTCGGTTTTAGACCGTGAGTTGTTAGCGATGGTTTGGTCAATTCTAAAGCTACAAAGATTCCTCCTGGGCGCACATTTCATTCTAGAGACTGATCAGAAAGCTCTTACAGCTATTCAGACTAAGAATTTGAAGAGTTCGAGATCCACTCGATATGCTATAGCTCTTCAACCTTTTCACTTCACGGTACGAGCTATCCGTGGTGCGGATAATGTGATGGCTGACATTTTGTCTAGATGCCCACATGACTCCAACTAATACTTCTGTCCTATATTTCTATATATTACAGAGTCATAACACACCTATATTTCTACTATAGATTAGCACATCTGTACTTACTCTATATGTACACACTATCGTGCTTTGTTGTCATCTTCTTCTGTTCGTTTTTTTAAAATGATAGAGGAGGACTGAGTAGTTAATATAAGGGCCGTTAGTTTACTAAACAGCCACAATTATTAATAATGTATTGTACCTTATGAAGCATATTAGTTATTAATTAGCATTATATTGCTTGTACTTTCTCAGAATGTCATTGTTGAGCTGAGGACTTACCTTACGAGTTCTAGATTGTGTACTTACCCTCGGAATACCAGAGCATATGTCCTGGATCGTCACGTAGTTTAACTTTGCTATGTACTTATGTCATTACATGTCAAAGAATGTACTATTTAAATTTTCCTATCAGATTTGTACATCCATTTTTAAAGACAATATTAGAGTATGCTGTTTAATGATGATTATAGTAACTTGCATACGTATATTGTGTTTACATGCTAACGTGATGTGTGTTGGTGACACCTCCCCGATGTGAATATTTTTTGAGACATATTTATTTTTCTGTTGAGGTATATCCTCACCAGACACTCTATAATTAGCCTATTGTTTGGCAATTTAATTAATTATCAGCGCATAATTCGTGCGTTTTGAGCCGCTTATCGCTTGCTCTTTGATATTGAAAAAAAAAATATGTTCCACATTTTTTTTTATCGGGAGGAGGTGGTGATATGTTGCGTGATAAATTCTCGCAACATCGTTTTATTTCAATATCTGTTTTATAACGCAAGGGCAACAACTGCTTGAAATCTATAGTCACTTTTCTCGGTAAGCATTTGTCTTCTCGCGTTAGTATCGAATGCAGTTAACTTTTGAGCTGTGGTCATTTTTGCGCTGGACTGCGCATGACTTGTCTTGTTGTTTGGTCGATGGGTTTCCGCCCACGACGAGTGGGGTGAGCGATTTGGAATGGCGAAAGAGATGCCTCGTTGAAGAGGGGATCTCCGCTTTTTTTTGTTCTGTCAGGGATGTGTAGTCCTCTTATGGATATTTCGTTTAGTCGAGATAATACCTCTAGTGTTTTCCCACATGTCGGGAGGCGTGATATTTCTGTGTATTTCATGAAAGCAAGGTAAATTAACATTTTCATTAACTCTATTGATTTTGGGTCGTGAGCGATTTCGATTCATAGCCTGTCTCCGAAAGTCGTCGTCACGAGATGTTCTTTCCCAGCTCACATGTCGCTGCATTGTACTGCATCGGTCGATGCAGGTACCAAGGACCATTACTTGCTACTTTGTTAAATGAACTAGGTTTAGAAAACCTTTATTATCTAGAGGATATTCTTGAGGACATTATTTATACTTCGGCAGACGTGTCTGTCTTGCTGAAGTCAAACTAAGGAGAGTGAACTGATCTCATACATCTGGTTATCTCCTGGCTGTTATAGAAAAGGATGGAGTTGTTCATCTGACTACATTTACAGCACTTTGAAATATAACATGCATCTGACTCATCATTGTAATGCTGTCTACCGTTTATTGCTGTATTGAATGTTGCTGTGATAATGACTGTTTGATGTGCCTACACATTTGCGTAACCATTTTGTCACTGTGGCGTCCACAATAAATAATGAAGAAAAACGTCAACGGCTGTTTCAAGACTCATTGACTTTATACGTCGTGAGTTTACTGACGTCCTATGTGGATTGCCCTGTTATTGTTGCATGAACATTGTTTTGACTGAACACATCTACACACTACACAAAACCAGACATGCGGATGCCATCCATCATCATATGGCATCACGCATCAGCGTTCTTTAATAATCTCCTCACAGACAACAAATGAGTGAGTTTTTATCTGTATTATCATCGTAACCTCCTTCTTTGAGTACGGATTAGCTACTTGAGGTAGCTTTTTAAAATACACACTCTTTCGGTGGTCCTTTCTGTAGAACTAATGATTACACAATCATACAACAAGATCTTTTATATTTGGACATGCGCCCTATGTGACGTACGTCTAAGTATGACAAATGAATTTCCCTGACTCGATGGATGACAACAGAATATTGGCCTCTCATAACTTTAGAACCTCTGATCATCTGTTGTAACTTTAACCTGCATGCAGCATTTCCACGAGAACTTTACACGCTGGATCATTAATATGTAGCCTGCTATCTTCTGTGAACTTTTGAGATCGCATGGCCTTTGATGGGAGGTTAAATCTCGCCCTCAACCATCTCTGAGAACGATTTATAGCAATCTTTTCCTTAACGCCGGCCCAAAAGAGGACGTGGCCAGAGACTCACTCCTGTTTCTAGAGCAATTAACAGCAGTTCAATTTCTTACCTGGCTGTCACCCCGCCTGGTGGGAGTTGCCAAAGCTCTCAGAACAGCGGCACCATCAAAGACAGGCTGATCTTCAGAATTCAACGTGGGGCGGTATACGATCTAAAGAAATCAGGGAACTCCCAGCTAACGTAGTTAGCTTCTCGAGAAATTTTTCGCACTCTCATGCGAGCAGCCTGAGACGAAGAAAATCGGTAGACCGGGGAAAACGGAGGAATCGCAGCGGTTAACACAACGGCGAGGTACCTCGGATTCTGCTCTACTTCAAGAAAGGTGTGAAAATTCATCACGTCCCCATTTAAGTTACATTCGAGAAGTATAAATAAAGAACTCCGAAAACTGCATTTTATCGTTCGCTCTGACAGAATCCTAGTTGCACTAGCATAGTCGGATTCCTGCTGGATTTCATCTACCTTCGTGACTATTGGAGTGTATTCTTTCTGTGCAGACGGTAATTTATACATTAGCTTCGAGTGATCAGTGGTCGAGTTATTTCAATTGATTTCAATGGATTGTGGTGTAAATTTAACCTTATTAAATAAACCCATTTTCAAAGTTCTAGTGCAAACTAATGTTACAGCTAAAAGTATTTCCTAATACAATGAACGCGTAAATTTATTTTGCAGACGTTAAAGAGAATTATAACTAGTAAATACAGTTTAGTTCTGTATAGATAGATGTGCTTTTAATTATTTTTAACTCACGGGGAGTTCTCCTGATTTGTTAAATTGACGACGCTAATAAAGTAAATAGGCTAACTGTAATTTATCGCGTGTCAGATTATAATATGATTTGTAATGCATTTCTTGTTTTGATTATCTTTCATTCAGAACGATCATTCAACCTGCATCCCAGCAATTATTAATTATATACAGAGTTCTGCCAACTCAATTCGATAACTCCAGTAACATATGAACTTTTTTAAAGCTAAACTTGTGGCGACCTGTAATGGGCCCCGCTCCTCTGAACGTAACTGAGAAAAAAGCCATTCAAGAAACACTTTAAAAATACTAGTTCATATAGAGTCCTTAAAGAAAACTGGAAGCAGAACATATTTTATTCACTGCCCCTATTTGTGAAGAAAAAAACATCGATCTACTTGAACACTGTCTGTCACGTATATTCAGTGGATTTTACCCACAGTGTTTTCTTAACTTGTGACTGTTGAGGATTGCTTCATGTCTGCAGCATGGCGCATTCCTCAAATGATTATATCTCCGCGACTGATGTCGATGATTGTTTCATGCTTACAGACATTTGGATTTGTCGACGATCCGAATGGCTGTATCATGGAACACCTCAAACGAATAGAGATATATCTCATCGACCGATGTCGATGATTGTTGCATGTGTGCAAGCATTTGAGTTTGGCCAACTCGGATTGCTGCACCGTGGAACATCGCAATTGAATATATATTAACGACGTAGTATGCATATCTCTATGCATGACGCGTGTGTCTTTGCAACGTCATTCGACTTGTGGGTTTTGACCCGAACGGCAGTGTGTTTCAGAAGTGTGGCCATTGCCACTGATATTGTGTGGTACAACCACTTTTTAATTGTGTGGCTGGGAAGCCATTTGAGCAGTGTATTTCTTGAACCAAACGTAAGTCGTCGTATGAATAACGCAGTTTGCATAATTATGGCAGATTAGCCCGGCGTGGTATGCCAAAGGAACATTATGTTACTAGCAATAGTGTAAGTCTAGTATAGATGGATATTGTACAGCTAGCGGCAAGCGTAAGCCTAGTGTAACGGATATTAAACGACTAGCAGTAGACGTAAGCCTAGCATAATAAGTGTATTGCAAAAACTAGCAGGATAGTTAAGTCTAGTGCAACAGGCTATTGTATAAACTAGCGACGGGAGTAAGTCTAGTTAGCCTCTGAATTTATGCCAAAGGACATTGGCCGTTAAAAGGAACTGACCTCTAACCAGAACTCTAGATAGAGATTGTGAACATGTGCTTATGAAATAATGAGAACTCTTACAGATCGTATATGAATGTGATGTGACTTTTGTTCCCATGTAGTTGGTGTCTGCTCATGGTATGAAATTACTAATTAAATATTTTGAGTCGTCAAAATCACAGTCTTATCAACTATCGTATTCGGAGTTGAGTTAAATGCTATTCATCTTCAACTGATCATGACCAGTGATGATTAATGTCTTAACACGCTGCATCTCACACTGCCAATATAATCAATAAGACAAGAGACTCATACAGGTCAGTCAAGGGTCGAATATTTAATATGAAATATATTCAGCACATAATGAATCACAAGGGTTAAAGCAGACATTATCGATACCAACGGACAGTATTACGGAATCCTACAAAAGTGATAAGAACCCGAGGGACTTTGACTCTATAAACTGAATACGCATATAATAACTTGGTCATCCTCAAATACTAGAAGTCATCGAAGCACCCATAACACACGGGGGTCCCGAGAGCGCCCGCAACATACTGGTGTCAGAAAGTGTCTGGATTTCGTGAATACTGGATTCCCCCCTTCAAGTATCGAAGAAAGTCAAACTGATGATGAACGTTTTAAATGCAAAATCATTCTTTCAAGCCTAACCGGCAACTGAAATGCGCAGGACAGAAAGTGACGTCACTACATTGATGCCGTCAACGTTAGCAGACAACATTGCTTGAGAATCTGAAATTTTTCTTCCACAAGAGACTGATTCACGCAGATAAAACGGTAATCTTCCACTCCAGAACCTGAACCAGTGGAGAATGTATCTCTTCATCAAATTCATCTGAAGCTGCGACGCAGATCGTTTGAAGAAACTACGTTCGAAGACCGAAGCAATACTTTCAAACGGTTCCCTGCTGCGAAGGTCAAGGTCTACCATCAATGGACCTCAGCTGTTGAAGACACGTTTCGGAACTAGGATTAGAATTACATGCATTCATGTATTTCTCAGAAGGACAACTAAACAGATAAGTTCTTGATTTTACTTGGGCGCTTGAACATTATCATATTGTCCTTGCATTACCTTTGGTTTACAGTTCATCATCACTTTACTTACTTTTTACTATCATCTGTGTTTCCCCATTCATGTTTATCCGTATATTTGTATACTCGTCGTGTTTAATATTGACTGGAATTTTCCCAGGAAAGCTTCAGTGAATGTTAACTTCTATTAGATTTACATGCTTATTTTACTGACTGAGGATCTGACTGATTATATTTTTTCTTTTGAGTCAGGAAATAAATGTTTCTTCAGTTAGTATTATAACCATATTTTGTGTACTTAGCAGTTTCGTCAAGTGAATTACGTCCTCTTTATTTACATAACCTACTTTCAGTACTGTTGACAATTGTTGTCGTGTGTGATCTAAAACTTCTTTGTCTACACGTTTGTCTAAGACGACTTGTCTTGTTATATTTTTGTAATGTAAATTCTTTTCTTTCTTTTACTGATTACTGTTTATAAGTCTTCTTTATTTACTTTATAAGTGTAAAGTGTTGTTGTATAATTGAAAAATCATTTCATTGTAACTCATTTGATTGTTTTCACTGTCTTTGTCACATGTTCTTGGAACTTGTTTGTTATTGATTAATATATTCATGTACATATTATAGTGAGTTCTATAATCCTGGTGTATATTATAGACTATTGAAGGTACTCAGAAACCTATTATCATGTCTACACTACAGGAATTCATTGATATTGGAAAAAGTTATGGAAAATCAGGGGCGGAACTACAAAGTTTTGCAGATACGAAATATGATGAATATTTATCGCGTCTGGAAAGAATGGAACAGCGCGAAATGACTAAACGAGCTGATGAGCTTAGGAGGTTTGAATTAACCCAAGAAAGGGAATTGAAGGAAAAAGAAATATCCATGAAAATGGAATTAGAACGATTGACTATAGCTCAACAAGAGAAAGACAGAGAGCAGAAAGATAAGGAAATAGCCCAACGTGATAAAGAATTAGCTCAACAAGAAAAAGACAGAGAGCAGAAAGATAAAGAATTAGCTCAACAAGAGAAAGACAGAGAATTTGAGAAGGAAAAAATGGCTCAACGAGATAAAGAAATGGAATTAAGGAGAATGGAACTTATGCAACTGGATCAAGCACATAAAAATGCCATGGAAATGGAAACATTAAAACTTCATGCAGAAAAAGAAAAAGCTTTAGAATTAGCTAAAGTGCAGTCTGAACAGACTAAGACTGCGGCTGCTACAAATATTTTTTATCCTAAGTTAAAAATGCCACATTTTGACCAGACTCGCGATTGTGTTGACTCTTTCCTATCTAGATTCATCATCAAGGTCACAGCTCTGAACATACCCAAGGAAAGATGGAGCAGTCTTTTACTTGATTTTTTGACTGGTGACTCACTTAAATGTTTCATGAGTCTTGATGAGAAGAGCAGAAGCGATTTCGATGTCGTAAAAGAGGTATTACTAAGACGTTTCCAGTTAACTGAGTCTGGATTCAGAGATCGCTTTCATGCTGCAAAACCAAGCAAGGATGCAGATTTTGGTGAATTCATTGCATCTATTAAACATTTCCTTAGCAGATGGATTGATTTATCAGGTATAAATAAAACATATGAAGGTGTTATAGATCTCATGCTGCGAGATAAAGTTTTATCCGCATGCAGCACTGAATTAGAAGCATTTTTACAGGAAAGACATCCTAATTCTATCGATGAGTATGAAAAACTCGGAAGACAGTATCAAACCGCACATCAGAATAAAGATCTTCATAGATCGACTATTCGAGATCCTATGCCTGTGTGCGCGGTACAACATGATCACAGACCTCGATCGAAGAGCTTTGATGGACGTTGTCGTTCAGATTATTATCAATCCGACAGAGGTTTTTATAACTTCCGTCGTCATCGCTCTCCTTCGAATTCATATCGACGAGGTTATAGAGGATATTCACCTCATGATCGTGGGTATCACAGAGGCAGGGATTATGATGGTTCACATCAAAAAGGATACTATAAGCAGAGATCATCTTATGGTAGAGATGCCAGGAAGGATGACTCTACTGATTTTTATTATAGCAATAAAAAGTCAGTCAATAATAACAAAGGTAATGCCAGATCTCCGTCGAGAGACAAAAATAAACAGAGACATGCAAATAGTTGCAGTGTTAAAAAGGAAAAAGGTAATGATGATAATGATCATGCGAACGCATGTATGGTAATGAATGATACATGTTATGAGTGTCAGTCGAAAGACAGATTAAAGTCTACAATTACACTTGATTGTGGCCATTGTATGCCAACAATGTCGGCATGTGTAAATGTCGGTTATCTTACATTTCATCCCGGAATATTGGAGGGTAAGGTAGTAAGAGTTTTGCGGGACACTGGGTCTTCAACGATAGGCATAAAGCACTCGCTTATCGAGCCCTCTGCTTTTACAGGCAAATCAGTTAAGTGTGTCACATTTGGTGGGAATATAGAAACTTTCCCTGTGGCACGAGTATACATTGATACTCCTTTTTACACAGGCACTGTCTATGCCTGGCTTGAGAGCACCCATAACTGAAATTATAATAGGAAACATACCAGGAGTTAAAGATTGCACTCCTGAGGAGATTGCAATGTGGGTTGAATCTCACCCACAGGTGGCAAATGCTGTTGTAACGAGAGCACAACAGTTAGCTACGGATATGGCTACACCACCTCTTCCTATAATAGATACAATTATGTCTCAAGTTGGCACTGTTTCACCTTCTGTTTTTGCAGAAAAACAGAAGAGTGACCCAACTTTACAAGGATTGTTTAGCCGAGCAGAACAAAAAAAAAACTATTAAATACACAAGAGGGGCTAAACAATGGTTCAAGATAAAGAAATCAATACTCACTAGATATTATGATGATGGCAAAACAATTATACATCAAGTGATAGTACCTAAGGAATACAGACCATTGGTCCTACAAACAGGTCATGACTCCCCTATGGCAGGGCATATGGGGATCAAAAGAACATTGTTTCGTGTTACGTCACAATTTTATTGGCCTGGGTTAATAAGGATACAAAGTTATACTGCAAATCATGTACAACATGCCAAGGTATAGCACGTAAGGGCAGGTTCCATACGGCACCCTTACAGATTACAGACGTGCCTGAGAGACCTTTCAAAAAGATTGCAGTAGATATAGTGGGTCCGTTATCAATTGTTTCAAATAATGGATTTCGTTATATTTTAACTTGCGTAGATCTTTGCACGCGTTGGCCAGAGGCCATACCGTTGAAAACCATCACAACTGCATCCGTGTCTGATGCATTATTTTCGATATTTTGTCGAATCGGTTTTCCGGAGATATTTTGTCAGATCAAGGATCACAATTTACTTCCAACATCATGAGGGATTTAGAATCCATGCTATCTGTTCACCACTCGTTTTGTAGTGCGTATAGGCCTCAATCAAACGGTGTGTGCGAGCGCTACAATAGCACTCTAAAACAGATGTTATCTAAGATAACTGAAGAATGCCCTCGTGAATGGGATCGGCTTCTGCCGGCGGCCCTCTTCGCTTTTCGTGAAGTGCCCCACGAGAGCACGGGGTGGTCTCCGTTCGAATTGGTTTATGGTTCGAATCCGCGCGGACCAATGATGATACTCAAGGATTTGTTGATTGGAGCATCAATTGATACAGCCACTCGAAACAGCTACGAGTTAGTGATTGATCTCCGACAACGAATCATCGATGCGTGCACTTATGCATCCCAGAGTATAAAATCAGCCACTCAACGATCACGATTATTACATAATCAAAAGAGAATATTAAGATCATTCAAACCAGGGGAAAAAGTTTGGTTGTTGCTACCTCATAACGATAACAAATTACTGATATCATGGCAAGGTCCATTTGATGTTATCAAACAAGTCACAGATGTTGACTACTCAGTGAACGTTAGAGGTAAAATCAAAACCTTCCACGTCAACATGCTAAAATTAGCAGTTGAAAGACCACAGGAATTAATTCCTGTTATTAACTCTATTGATGATTCTTCACATACTGCTTCTTTTGCAGTTGTTCATGAAGAAGATACTACTTCGTCTATCCCTTTACAATTTCAACTACCTTCTTTGCAATCATCGGAATCTTGGAAAGACGTGACTATTTCTTCGTCACTATCTTCGTCACAACAAGATCAAGTTCGGGATATTCTCATTTCTTTCAATGATGTTCTCACCGACCTTCCAGGTCAGACATCGCTTATATCCCATGATATTACTCTTACTGATTATAAACCTATCAAACTTAGACCCTATCCTATATCTTTACACCACAAAGATAGGGTAGAGAAAGAGTTAAAGGAGATGATACGTTTAGGTGTGATATCTCCTTCGGAATCACCATATGCATTCCCAATGGTGATTGTTAAAAAGAAGGATGATTCTTTACGTATCTGTATTGATTTTAGGCGATTGAACAAAATTACAATCACAGACGGTGAGCCTATGCCACTTTTAGATGATCTTTTGTCTGAATTATCTAATGCTACTTTCTTTAGCAAACTAGATCTCTCTAAAGGCTACTGGCAAATTCCTCTTGCCGAAAATGCCAAACCTTACACAGCTTTCACAACTCCTTTTGGGCTCTACCAATGGAATTATATGTGTTTTGGGTTAGTTAATGCGCCAGCGACGTTTGTGCGCATGATGCGCCGCCTTCTTGGCGATCGTAAAGATGTCATCACGTACATCGATGACATCTGCCTATTTCATGACTCGTGGGAAGACCATATTGATGGTTTAACTTCCCTTCTACATACGTTACGTATGCATGGTTTGACTGTGCGACCTTCAAAGGTCCAAATAGGTTGTCAGGAAATTTCTTTTCTTGGTCACCGAATAGGTAACCACAAACTGTATCCTGACGACAATACAGTCAAAAGAATTCTTGAGATTTCTACCCCTTCAACTAAGAAACAAGTTAGAAGCCTTTTAGGCCTAATAAACTATTACCATAAGTTCATCCCGCATTTCGCACAACTATCTACACCTTTGTCCGCACTGTTGACCAAAGGTAGTCCTAATAAGGTACGTTGGGACAAAGATTGCGAAAGCGCTTTGGTAACAATTAAGAAATTATTTAGCAATGCACCTATTTTGTTATTGCCGAATATACGTATTCCATTCATTCTCCAATCAGATGTCTCGAGTTACTCCATGGGTGGTTGTTTGCTGCAATGTTACAAGGAAACACTCCATCCATGTTTCTATGTGTCGAGGAAACTGACTCCAGCTGAACAGAAGTATGCGACAGGGGAACGTGAGCTCCTGTCTATGGTCTGGTGCCTGGAGAAGCTGTCAAGATATCTCATCGGCACGCACTTTTACATTATGACAGACCATAGTCCTCTTACTTACATAACAGCTAGAACAATGCGTAACGCTAGAATACACCGATGGTATTTGTTAATTCAAGAATTTTCATTTACGATTCTGCCTATTGCTGGCTCAGACAATAACTTGGCAGATCTTTTATCGCGCAACGTCTTTGAGAGAAGAATGAATTAACTCTTTAGTCAGTCACCATGTTGACAAGTGCTATTATTAATGTTATAAAATTTAATGTGTCTACTTAATGATTATCATACTTATAAGTAGGTAGTACTAATATTGATATGTTTGGGAGACGGGCGTCTTCTCCATCACTATCATCCGTGCCACAAGTGTCACGTTTGGAAGTGAGGGGGATGATGTTGAGGATTGCTTCATGTCTGCAGCATGGCGCATTCCTCAAATGATTATATCTCCGCGACTGATGTCGATGATTGTTTCATGCTTACAGACATTTGGATTTGTCGACGATCCGAATGGCTGTATCATGGAACACCTCAAACGAATAGAGATATATCTCATCGACCGATGTCGATGATTGTTGCATGTGTGCAAACATTTGAGTTTGGCCAACTCGGATTGCTGCACCGTGAAACATCGCAATTGAATATATATTAACGACGTAGTATGCATATCTCTATGCATGACGCGTGTGTCTTTGCAACGTCATTCGACTTGTGGGTTTTGACCCGAACGGCAGTGTGTTTCAGAAGTGTGGCCATTGCCACTGATATTGTGTGGTACAACCACTTTTTAATTGTGTGGCTGGGAAGCCATTTGAGCAGTGTATTTCTTGAACCAAACGTAAGTCGTCGTATGAATAACGCAGTTTGCATAATTATGGCAGATTAGCCCGGCGTGGTATGCCAAAGGAACATTATGTTACTAGCAATAGTGTAAGACTAGTATAGATGGATATTGTACAGCTAGCGGCAAGCGTAAGCCTAGTGTAACGGATATTAAACGACTAGCAGTAGACGTAAGCCTAGCATAATAAGTGTATTGCGAAACTAGCAGGATAGTTAAGTCTAGTGCAACAGGCTATTGTATAAACTAGCGACGGGAGTAAGTCTAGTTAGCCTCTGAATTTATGCCAAAGGACATTGGCCGTTAAAAGGAACTGACCTCTAACCAGAACTCTAGATAGAGATTGTGAACATGTGCTTATGAAATAATGAGAACTCTTACAGATCGTATATGAA
This sequence comes from Oreohelix idahoensis, assembly GCA_024509875.1. Taxonomy (NCBI): domain Eukaryota; kingdom Metazoa; phylum Mollusca; class Gastropoda; order Stylommatophora; family Oreohelicidae; genus Oreohelix; species Oreohelix idahoensis. Next base: position 403,703 of record JAMPIV010003908.1, on the reverse strand, counting down.
TGTGATGTGACTTTTGTTCCCATGTAGTTGGTGTCTGCTCATGGTATGAAATTACTAATTAAATATTTTGAGTCGTCAAAATCACAGTCTTATCAGCTATCGTATTCGGAGTTGAGTTAAATGCTATTCATCTTCAACTGATCATGACCAGTGATGATTAATGTCTTAACACGCTGCATCTCACACTGCCAATATAATCAATAAGACAAGAGACTCATACAGGTCAGTCAAGGGTCGAATATTTAATATGAAATATATTCAGCACATAATGAATCACAAGGGTTAAAGCAGACATTATCGATACCAACGGACAGTATTACGGAATCCTACAAAAGTGATAAGAACCCGAGGGACTTTGACTCTATAAACTGAATACGCATATAATAACTTGGTCATCCACAAATACTAGAAGTCATCGAAACACCCAGAATATACTGGGGTCCCCGAGAGCGCCCGAAACACCACCCCCGAAGAAGAACTTACCTCAGTGTTTTTAACTTGTGACAGTACGGAAAAAGAAAGTTATCTCCACCAGCTGTGCCAATTTTAGGAACCACACCATACCTCACGCTTAGCCAAGTGCCTGTGCCATTCATTAGGAACTTTATCTAAACCAACAGTAGCCTTTACGCTTCACCGTCTGGCGATTTTTTGAGACTATCTGTTACCTCGTTAAATCTGGGGCCTGACACGGAAGAAATAAGAAGACCAGTACATTATTCCACGGTATTAGCTGCTGTGGTAAATGATTCCTAGAGTGCCAGAATTCACCATTTTGGTAAGTCTGCGTGTGTGTTTGTGGGATGGCCAGCCCTAGTGTGTTTTTTTGAATGAAAGGAGATTTAATCTTTTCTTTACCCTTTTAATTAGTTCGACCTTGTATTAAGGTGCATTATATTCCTTGTACGGGATTTCTCCTAGCGGGATTGTGTAACTGTGTTCATTCCCCCCTCCCGTAAAATTTGTTGATTAAAGGGAGACATTTGAGACCCTAGCTTTTCCTCTACCCCCCCCCACCCCCCCCCCCCCCCCCTCCCCCCCTTTTGTAAACCCCTTGCCTCAGAGTAATAAATTTACCAGTGGGTTAAATTGCCTATCTCTGATCGCGCCCCCCCCCACCCCCCCCACACTTTTGTCTTTTGGACCGGGTCTTGTCTGTTAGTAAATACAAACGGGAAACGGTGGATGGGATATTTCTCCTCAAACCCCCCTCTTCCCTTAGCATATTTGTATTCTGTAACCTTTGATTTTTTGACTGTAAATGTATAATTATTTGTGACTGCTTTATGATAATAAAGGTATTAATCTTTATTTGTGTTGGTTGTCGGCTGGCCCAAAACTCCAAACATTTCCATCTGTGTAGGCTGTATCCATGTACGTTGTGCGACAGAATCACCAAATCGGTGAGTGCGCCTGAGCGACTGGAACTGACAAACAATTGTTTGTTCAGAAGAGAGATAGGAATAGTCTGTGAGAAACAGATATTGTCGTAATAAGAGACTGTCCTTGCTCTTCCCAGCGCTTGTGAATCTACAACCTCATTCTCCTAAATCCTTATTCTCACAGAGCCTTCAATATTCCTCTACACTCTAAAGGGACCAATATCCATCAGCACCCTCTCAGATAAAAATTACGACAATATATGGTTAGCTCGTTCGAGATTCTGAACCTAGTTAAAATAGAGTGTGGTTGATTGTCTTTGTGAAGTAGGGTATAATCTTTAAAAGTAATTACTTTCCCTAGACCAAGCCGTTCAGTATTTGGGCCGACCACACAATAATTATAACAGGTTTGTTTTTCCACAGGAGCAGGCAGTTAGTGATAATAAAAGATTTGTCAAATTTGTATTCTCTGGCAGAGGGAATTGAATTTTTTTTGGTTATATAATTGCTGGGACTGCGTGATTGTTTTACAGTCACTAAAGGGTTTTTGAAGTTACTAGAGTTGAGCTTAGCTAAAGACGCCTTGTTCTGACTTTTTAAGTCTTGTTAACACGTCTCTTCTCATAAAATTGACTTCAGGGACGGAGTTTGTTGTTAGAGAATAAAAATTTCGGGGAAAATTTTTTTAATATTTTTTTTCCCTTTTAAATTGGTTTAATTTAAATCTTTCTCTACTGATAGTAATAGTAGATTTTTTTCTAGTGTAACTTACCAATTAATTGGCATAGTTGCTTGCGTTAAAAGTCTTAAGTGACAATAATAGCGGCGATAAGTTAACACACGAGGTCATTAAGTAAATTGTTTTTTTACTTTCGTTTTTTGTCGTAGTGGCTTTGAATCTTTTTCCCTTCTTGTTCTTTCGTACTATTCTCTAGTCATACTACATCTTATTCTTTAACAATGGCAGAGAGGATACAGATGAGATCCATCCTGAGGCTGGAAGCGAAAGAGGCAGGCTTAGACGCAGAAGCGGCGAATCTGTTTATCAACCAGGAATTGGAAATATATGACGCGCAGCAACAAAGAGCAGAAGCAGAGAGGAAGGAAGAGAAACAAAGAGCAGAAGCTGAGAGGAAGGAAGAAAAAGAGAGAGAAGAGAGGGCAGAAGCTAGGAAGAAAGAAGCGGACGATCGTCAATTGGAGCAGAAGAAAATTGAGGCAGAGATGGAAGCTCGCAGGGAAAGAGAGAGAGAGAGAGAGCGAGAAAGACAACATGAACTGGCGCTTAAGGCTTTAGAGAGTCGGGGCGCCTCTACTCCGAATAACGGAGAGCCGTCTTCGCCCCAGTCTCAGTCAATGGACCTCTCCAGCACTCATTCTGCCCAATTAGCGGCGATGTCTTTTGCTTTAGAATCTTTTCCTAGCCCTAATGAAAAAATTGACAGCTACCTAGAAAAATTCGAAAGGCTCGCGAATCTGTATGGGTTAGAGAGTTCCCGCTGGGCACTTAAGCTCTCAACGTCACTAAAAGCTAATGCTTATGACGTGTACACGAAGCTGGGAACCAACCAACATTATTACGACATGCTGAAAAAGGCCTTGCTAGAACGGTTTGAGATGACCGCCCGAAAATTCCTGCAAATGTTCAGGAACAGCCGAAAAGAGAGCACGGAAACATTCCCACAATTCTCTTCACGTCTCACGGGCTATTTGACAAAGTGCATTGAATTATCTGACCTACCTCTTACATATGAGGGACTACTTGAACTTGTTCTTGTGGAACAGATAAAGGCAACTTTGTCAAACGAAACCCGTAGATTTTTGGCTGAACAGGGCGCAGTCAGGCTTGAGGACATCCTCAATAAGGCCGAACGCTATACCAATGCAATGGCTGAACTTCCCAGCATTAAACGTAAACCCACAGATGAGCCATCTCGAAAACAAAGTCTAGAGCAGTCATCCTATTCTTCTAATTCCTCTCAGAATTATAACCAACGAGAAAATAATACCCAGAGACCTCCCCAGGAAAAATCGAAATTCTACAAAACCCGATCCCCCCCCAACAACAATTCTGATCAACCCACCAGGCCTACGTGGCAGCGCGGCCACCAAGGTCAAGGAAAAGGAAAGACCCCTACACCAAGAACGTCTGATCAGGGCAAGCAGACCGGGCCTAACCGCGTTGGATGTTTGCATACAGCCTCGAAAGGTAGAGTCAATGTCAGTGATTCTCAACCTGAGGGGGACCGACCCTCAACTCGAGGAACTGTAATTTTGAATTGTACCTCAACCACTTGTCTCTTTGACACTGGATTAAGTTTTAGTTGTATTGTTGCTAGACACCTAGTCAAACCAGGTCAGGAGACAGAGGAAACCGTCAAACTTAGTGGAGTTTTTAAGAGTGATGTGCCCAGGACGCTGCCTATCGCACTGGTAGAAATACACTCTGACTTTGTCAGAGGGGTTATTAAAGCGGCCATTATGGATGATCCTATCTACCCAGTTATCCTGGGATGTAGATATGTGTTTATTGGGAGACCAAAGGAGCCGATTGTGGCAGCGGTAACCACAAGAGGGCAAGCCAAGCAAGAGAGGGAACCTGCGCCAAATTTGTTGCCGAATGAACTGAAGGAGGCGCAACAAAAGGACCCTACTCTGGAGCCCTGCTTTAAAAGACTGCCCATGGCTAAGGACCCCAGACACAACGGAGACATCTTTTCTAAGGATGGCGTATTGTATCGTAGAACGGGCAACCCGGACACGGGGAATAACCAGCTCCTAGTACCGACGCAGTACCGAAGCTAGATCTTAGAGATGGGGCACTCTCTTCCCTTTAGCGGACATATGGGACAAAACGCCACTATTCAGCGAATAAAAACCCACTATTGGTGGCCAGGAATGAACTCTGACATTATCAGGTATGTGAAATCCTGCGCCCAGTGCCAACGGGTAGCACCGAAGCACTTGACACCCCCCAGTACCCATGGAGCAAATGCCAATAGTAGGGACTCCATTTGAACGGGTTGCTGTCGACATCATTGGACCCCTGGAAAGGACCAAAAGAAAGCACAGGTTCATCCTGACTTTAGTCGACACTTGCACAATGTGGGCCGAAGCTGTACCGCTAACATGCATATATTCCAAGCATGTCGCAGAAGCCCTCGTGCAAATCTTTACACGGTTGGGATTCCCTCAACAAGTTTTGACGGACAATGGATCCCAATTCCGTAGCCTGTTAATGGAGGAGATCTTTAAGATCTTGAGGGCCAAACATATCCACACAAGTCCCTATCATCCGGCCGGAAATGGGCTCGTGGAACATTTTAACGGCACCCTCACCACCATGTTACGTAAGCTGGGTCAGGAGAAACCGGAAGACTGGGACCTATATATATCGGCTGCCTTATTCGCCTACCGAGAGGTTCCCCAAGCGTCTACGGTATTCGCGCCAGCTACACTTTTATTTGGCAGACCTATTAAGGGGCCACTAGAAGCCTTACTTCGGTCCCTGACAGACCAAAAGGCTGACGAAACAGTCGTCTCTGCAAGCAAGTATGTATCTGAGCTCAAGGAAAGGCTAAAGCTAGGTTGGGATCTAGCTACAACCAACCTTAAGAACGCCCGCGCTAAACACGCTAAAAGATACAACAAAGCTGCAAAAGAGAGAGAATTACAACCAGGGGAGAAAGTTTTGTTGCTACTTCCAACCGGAAGCAATAAACTTCGCATCGGATGGCAAGGGCCGTTTACCGTCCTTAAAAAGATCTCACGTACTAATTACAAGATCTCCATTAAAGGAAAGGAGAAGGTCTTCCACATAAATCTGCTCAAGAAATATCTGGAAAGACCAGTGCCATCCTCCGAGCATCTCCTGGCTGTCGCCATAGCAACGGAAGACGAGGAAGATGATGATGGTTGCATGGAGTACCCATTACAACCCACAGAATCCTTTAAAGATGTCAAGTTCGGCGACAATCTCTCACCAGAATAACAAACAGAAACCAGGGCGCTACTACAGCAGTACAGTGCAGTCTTAACGGATGTACCTGGTCGAACAAATCTCATCGAATTTGACATGAAATTAACAAACGAGACCCCTGTTCGAACCAGAGTATACCCCATTCCGTACGCCAAAGCTGATGCACTTCGCAGAGAAATAGACAAGCTGCGTCAGGCAGGAATTATCAGCGAGTCTACATCTCCTTACAGTTTGAGTGAATTGCTGTTGCAGAAGCCCAATAAGGAAGTTCGGCTGTGTATTGATTACCGGTTGCTAAACGCTGTAACGGAATTCCAGCCTGAACTGCTCCAAACTGCTTCTGAGTTGTTCACCAAGCTCAGCAAGGCAACAATTTTCTCCAAGATTGACCTCAGTAAAGGTTATTATCAAATACCAGTCAAGGAGGAAGTTAAACCTTTGCTAGCTTTCAGCACTAGTGAAGGACATTACACATTTAATGTGATGCCGTTCGGATTGCATAACGCACCAGGAGTGTTTACCAGGATGATGAGAAAGCTTTTAGAACCCTTGCAAAGTCACCACATCCATAATTTCATGGACGACATCTTAATTGCATCGGAATCCTACGAAGAACATATTGCTACAGTTGCTATGCTCCTTAGGAGACTACAGGAAACTGGTCTCACAGCCAGACCTAGCAAATGTCTCATCGCATTTGAAAAGCTGGACTTCCTGGGGCACACTATTTCTCACGGCTGTAGTTGGCCTATTAAGAAGAACGTGGAGAAAATAGTGGCAGCAAAAAGACCCCGAACAAAGAAAGACATCAGGTCATTCTTATCACTATGTGCTTACTATCAGAAATACATCCAGAACTTCAACGGACTGACAGCACCTCTGACTGACCTCACCAAGAAAGGTTGTCCTGATAAGGTCATGTGGAATCAAAAGTGCAAACATACATACAGCACTTTGAAAGGACAGTTGGCGGCATACCCCATCCTAAGGTTACCTGACCTTAAGAAACCTTTCGTACTGAGAGTTGACGCGTCAGGACTGGGCATCGGGTCAACATTGCTGCAAGCCGAGGACAGTGACCCGAACATGCTATTCCCAGTAGCTTACGGCAGTCGGAAACTGAACAAAGCGGAACGCAACTACAGTGTCGTTGAAAGATAATGTCTCGCTCTGATTCGTGACATCAGACGCCATCATGAGTTTCTGTATGGTACTTCTTTCACGGTGCAAACAGACCATGCTCCATTAGCTTTCCTGGGTGCCAATAAGGAATTCAACGCAAGGATAATGCGTTGGGCCTTGTTCTTCTTCTTCTTCGATCCTTAACCACCGACCGTCAAAGCAGTCAGTGGCCATCACGCCTAGTGGCGTCTTGTAGGGCAACAACAAATTGATTCCACTTTGCACGGTCGGTGGCCATCCTTCGTACAGTGCCCCAACTCTGGTTCATTCTTTGCATCTCAGCCTCCACAGTCCTCCGCCAAGTTGTTTTTTTTGGTCGGCCTCTCTTTCGCTTTCCTTCAGGGGTCCAAAGCATAGCTGTTCTTGTGATGGCATCGGGGTCTCTTCTGAGGACATGACCAACCCAGCTCCAGCGTCTGCCAGCTATGATGGTATGCATGTCCTCTTGCTTGCTGCGAGTAAGCAGATCTTGGTTGGTGATGGTATTCGGCCAAAAGATTCGGTGAATTTTTCTTAGGCATGTTGTGTGAAAAGAGGACAATTTTGACATTTCCTTCTCTGTGACTCTCCAGCATTCCGCACCATAGAGAAGCACAGAAAGCACGCAACTCTGGTATAATCTTAATTTTGTGCTTGTGCTGTATTGGGAGGACTTCCAGATGTTATTTAGGCTAAAGAAGGCTGTTCTTGCCTTATTCATTCTGATGTTGATGTCTTTGCCTGCCCCACCGTCTGGTGTTACTATGCTTCCTAGGTATGTGAAGGTATCTGTCTGTACCAGTTGCTGATTCCTTACTGATATGGGCTCAGGGTTGCTCACATTGAGCGTCATGACCTCAGACTTCTTTAAATTGATGTTCAAGGTTGGGCCTTGTTATTGAGTGTTTATTCCTTCAAAGTGGAATATATTCCAGGAAAACAGAATGTCGGAGCTGACTTCTTGAGTAGAAACTGGACCACGGAGGAAGAGGAGAAAATCGACGATGCCAATCATCCAAAGCTACCGATCAGGGCAGCTTCATTGTCATAAATGAAACATGAAAACGAGTTTCCATGTCTCAAAAGTGGGGACGACTGTGACGTACGTCTAAGTATGACAAATGAATTTCCCTGACTCGATGGATGACAACAGAATATTGGCCTCTCATAACTTTAGAACCCCTGATCATCTGTTGTAACTTTAACCTGCATGCAGCATTTCCACGAGAACTTTACACGCTGGATCATTAATATGTAGCCTGCTATCTTCTGTGAACTTTTGAGATCGCATGGCCTTTGATGGGAGGTTAAATCACGCCCTCAACCATCTCTGAGAACGATTTATAGCAATCTTTTCCTTAACGCCGGCCCAAAAGAGGACGTGGCCAGAGACTCACTCCTGTTTCTAGAGCAATTAACAGCAGTTCAATTTCTTACCTGTCTGTCACCCCTCCTGGTGGGAGTTGCCAAAGCTCTCAGAACAGCGGCACCATCAAAGACAGGCTGATCTTCAGAATTCAACGTGGGGCGGTATACGATCTAAAGAAATCAGGGAACTCCCAGCTAACGTAGTTAGCTTCTCGAGAAATTTTTCGCACTCTCATGCGAGCAGCCTGAGACGAAGAAAATCGGTAGACCGGGGAAAACGGAAGAATCGCAGCGGTTAACACAACGGCGAGGTACCTCGGATTCTGCTCTACTTCAAGAAAGGTGTGAAAATTCATCACGTCCCATTTAAGTTACATTCGAGATGTATAAATAAAGAACTCCGAAAACTGCATTTTATCGTTCGTTCTGACAGAATCCTAGTCGCACTAGCATATAGCCTAGTCGGATTCCTGCTAGATTTCATCTACCTTCGTTGACTATTGGAGTGTATTCTTTCTGCGCAGACGGTAATTTATACATTAGCTTCGAGTGATCAGTGGTCTAGTTATTTCACTGGATTGTGGTGTAAATTTAACCTTATTAAATAAACCCATTTTCAAAGTTCTAGTGCAAACTAAATGTTACATCTAAAAGTATTTCCTAATACAATTAACGCGTAAATTAATTTTGCAGACGTTAAAGAGAATTATAACTAGTAAATACAGTTTAGTTCTGTATAGATAGATGTGCTTTTGATTATTTTTTACTCACGGGGAGTTTTCCTGATTTGTTAATTGACGACGCTAATAAAGTAAATAGGCTAACTGTAATTTATCGCGCATCAGATTATAATATGATTTGTAATGCATTTCTTGTTTTGATTATCTTTCATTCAGAACGATCATTCAACCTGCATCCCAGCAATTATTAATTATATACAGAGTTCTGCCAACTCAATTCGATAACTCCAGTAACATATGCACTTTTTTAAAGCTAAACTTGTGGCGACCTGTAATGGACCCCGCTCCTCTGAATTTAATTGAGAATAAAGCCACCCAAGAAACACTTTTAAAATACCAGTTCATATAGGCTAGTCCTTAAAGTAAACTGGAAGCAGAACATATTTTATTCACTGCCCTATTTGTGAAGAAAAAACATAGGTCTACCTGAACACTGTCTGTCAAGTATATTCAGTGGATTTTACCCAACCCAGAAGAACTTACCTCAGTGTTTTTAACTTGTGACAGTACGGAAAAAGAAAGTTATCTCCACCAGCTGTGCCAATTTTAGGAATCACACCATACCTCAGGCTTAGCCGAGTGCCTGTGCCATTCATTAGGAACTTTATCTAAACCAACAGTAGCCTTTACGCTTCACCGTCTGGCGATTTTTTGAGACTATTTGTTACCGCGTTAAATCTGGGGCCTGACACGGAAGAAATAAGAAGACCAGTACATTATTCCACGGTATTAGCTGCTGTGGTAAATGATTCCTAGAGTGCCAGAATTCACCATTTTGGTAAGTCTGCGTGTGTGTTTGTGGGATGGCCAGCCCTAGTGTGTGTTTTTTTTTGAATGAAAGGAGATTTAATCTTTTCTTTACCCTTTTAATTAGTTCGACCTTGTATTAAGGTGCATTATATTCCTTGTACAGGATTTCTCCTAGCGGGATTGTGTAACTGTGTTCATTCCCCCCTCCCGTAAAATTTGTTGATTAAAGGGAGACATTTGAGACCCTAGCTTTTCCTCTCCCCCCCCCCCCCCCCTTATTGTAACCCCTTGCCTCAGAGTAATAAATTTACCAGTGGGTTAAATTGCCTATCTCTGATCACCCCCCCCCCCCCCCCCCCCCCCCCCCCCCCCCCCCCCCCCCCCACCCCCCCCGCCCCCCCCCCCCCCCCCCCCCCCCTCCCCCCCACCCCCCCCCCCCCCCCACCCCCCCCCCCCCCCCCCCACCCCCCCCCCCCCCCCCCCCCCCCCACCCGCCCCCCCCCTTCTTGTCTTTTGGACCGGGTCTTGTCTGTTTGTAAATACAAACGGGAAACGGTGGATGGGATATTTCTCCTCAAACCCCCCTCTTCCCTTAGCATATTTGTATTCTGTAACCTTTGATTTTTTGACTGTAAATGTATAATTATTTGTGACTGCTTTATGATAATAAAGGCATTAATCTTTATTTGTGTTGGTTGTCGGCTGGCCCAAAACTCCAAACATTTCCATCTGTGTAGGCTGTATCCATGTACGTTGTGCGACAGAATCACCAAATCGGTGAGTGCGCCTGAGCGACTGGAACTGATAAACAATTGTTTGTTCAGAAGAGAGATAGGAATAGTCTGTGAGAAACAGATATTGTCATAATAAGAGACTGTCCTTGCTCTTCCCAGCGCTTGTGAATCTACTACCTCATTCTCCTAAATCCTTATTCTCACAGAGCCTTCAATATTCCTCTACACTCTAAAGGGACCAATATCCATCAGCACCCTCTCAGATAAAAATTACGACACCCTAATATAACTGACGGAACTTGTGTCTAGATTGAACAAAATTAAAAACAAAATAAAAATTTCTGTAACAATTTGTTTTACAAGATGAGGTTATGCATGGAGGCATATCTGGAGTCATCCTAATATGACCACCAGCTATGCACAATGCAACAATATATGTACGTGGAAGTGAACCTATGTCTTTGAGGCTAATTACATCCTCATTGACTCTTGAAATCATCCACACACTTCCAAGGATCCCCCTGTGGTGAAACTTGTTGAGAACCCAGCATTGCAGACTAAGCTTGGAGAAGTCACTTGAGCCCTAGCCGTAATTCTTTGGCTTCGACTTGGTTGACTGCATGCAGAATGATCTCAATATGGACCCAGTGATAGGTAGGGGAAGCTGAGAAGTGGCTCAGGACGTGACAATTCTTTGGAAGTGCCCAGAACCAGAGAACAGTATTTTAGCTCTGCATAGTTGGAGAGCCCCCTTGGATGGTGGGGAATGCACAGTATGCCACGAAGTTCCTACTCCTAGCTTGGGACCAGATATAACGATCCTTTAAATGCAAGCCAAGCTGGAGAAACTGGTGGCTATGACTTCAACTCAACATGTTTCGGAATGACAGAAAAGCCACAGGAAAAGCCTAGATCTACTGTGTAGATAATACCAAGGAGCCTTCAACTTGGTATTAGCTGCAAAACAGCGAGAAGCTCAGCAGCCCTAGTTAAACAACAACAAGATGAGGTTGAGAGTCCCATGCACAATCTCTTATCAGTTGCCACTTACAGCCTGGCCTGTATGAGGCAGCAGCAATTCTTTCTTTGTCTCCCCAGGGACCGTTGTGAACTTCATTGGGAAATTGTTACTATGTTAACTTTCATTGTTTTACTTCTTGTCTATTAGTTATCAGATTAGATATCTTGTGTAACTGCTGCTTCATTGTCATCTAGTAACATGTAATGCATAAATGAAGAGTATTTTTATAAACTGACAAAGACACAAGTTGTGACCATAAGCCTTTATCACAGTGGAGCATAAAACATGAACAACAACACTGACTGACGGTTTTTTTTTAAATATGCAAAAATAACAATTTCATCACCATTATATGGTTTTTTATTGAAGCTACTCTCTACTGATAAATAAACACCACCACCAAAATTTAAAATAAATTTAAAAAAAAAGAGAAAAAAAAAAAAAATCATTTACTACATTTGTAATATTCTGAATGTTGGAATATAATTACTGAATGTTGGAATATAATTATTGTGTTCGTAACAACCATTAATTGACCTTGAATCATCATCATGTTCCCTACCTACTGACCTTGGGACCACCATTGTAGATGGTTCCCATACAGGAAGCCTCCATCAAACATTCACAAGTTCTGGTACTGGTGGTTTCTGAAGCAATTTGATTTACATAGACAATTAACCTGAATGATAATATTTTAAAGCACTATAATGTTTGCCGGCATGATGCTGACCACATCACCCCTAGTGTGCCAACGGTCGAGAAAATATGGGCCTAACACCATATTCCCAATATGCCTCAAAAGGGCGTGTAACGGGATCCTTTACCTATCTTACTAATATTTTAAAATACTATCTTCTAGCATCCAGGGTGTTGAGTCCATTTAGAAACTTAGTACCATTTACAAAGTAGTTACCATCACAGTTTGTGATTAATTCATTCATGTTTTACCCTTCAACGCAGTGTTGAGCATAACTTTCCACAAGTTCCTATAACAAACCATCCTTTTAAAGGCTTTCCTTATCTGTTTTTATCACTTTTAAGCCTGTTGAGAATTTCTTTTTCTACCCATTTTTCTGCTTTTCTCTAACCCTGGGTGTTCCATTTAAAAAATGACTGCCTTGTAATGCTATTGTTGTCCTCAAGTATCTTTTCCTCAACTCTTGTTCCACTTGTATGTGTCTAGTCTTTTCATCAGTTCCAAATTAGCAATCTTGTCATAAAATGTTAGTTCTACTGTTCAGCGCAAGCACCTATTTATGACGCCAATAACTTATTGGTTGTCACTGTTGTTGCTCTCTATGCTGTAGAGCCATACTGCCTTGGTGTTTGAATTAAGATTCCGATTCTTGTGTTAGATTTCTTTTCTGTTGATTGCCATATACTTCCCCAGATAATAAAATCTGATCTTGCCATTTGTTTTCTTACTTTGATATCACTGTCTGTCCCTCCTACTCTGTCTTTGTTGCAAGCAAGATACGAGTCCACATCTTGTTGGGATGAATCTCAAGGTGCACTCTAGCTATCATTTGCCTCTTTAATCTCATTATCTTTGCATTTTCTCTATGTATTGCCGTGACTTGTCATGAAGTATTTCCAGATTGTCTTCCTTCCACCTGGTTACGTTTATGGGACAAAATAACCAAGTCATTGGAAAAATCTAGTTCATCAAGCTACTTAATTATGAGTCCACTGATTTCAGTTTATGTTCACTGATGTTGTTGTTGTTTTTATAATCCAGCCTATAGTCAGTAAGAAGAGAAATGGATAAAAGAGACATACCTGCCAGCTCTTATTTCAATGGGTTCAGTAAGTTGTTGTTCATAACAAAATCAGCATTTAATATCTTCATATAATTTCTTTATTAGGTAATAAACATATTGGCACTTCATAATAACTCTTCAGTTTCCAAAATATGTTCATTATCAACAGTGGAAGAACTTTTCATAGTCTCCAACATATTTGTAAAGTGATGAGTTTATTTCCAAACTATATTCTACTATTCTGCGCAGTACTCACGTCGTAATTACCATACATTTTTATAAAGCTTCCAAGGCTGAAAAGTACTGTTTCACATAGTGAAAGTTACAAAGGACATTGGTCTCTTTCATGTTTTTGTTACCATATCTTCTTCAGGTATCATGCCAAATGTCAGAGCCAATCAGGTCTCTTCACAGCTTCCAGTTAATTAACACTCAAGATCACAATGTGTTTCTTTCATTAACAAAAATTTTTTGAATAGTATAATTTTTCTATCTCTGGAAAGCTGTTTCTGTTCTTTTTTCTTTTTTACTAAGCGTGCATCTTTCATCAATCGCTACATGATAGATAGCAGGTAAACATGAAAACTAAACATATAAATATGCATTCTAGCAAATAATCATTTAATTAAAAACAGATTATTGGATAAAGCTGTTGAGCACATATCTTTTTTTTAAACAGAAGGTAATTCAATGTCAGTCTGTTTTATTTTTCAAAACAGGTATCTGGTCACTAGTTTATATACTGTGACAGATTTAAACCATCAATAAATTCTACAGAGTGACTGATAAGTCACTTCCTGTTTTTAAAATTGTATATCCCCTCACATGTATCCACTGGATACACAGGGACAAAATATCGAAGAAACAATGTGCAACAACTGCTATTTGACGAAGACATATAATTTTTCATTTTAAAAACACAGAAGCAAATTAAAATCTGAAATGGCCAAAATAAATTGACGTGACAAGAGACACACAGAAAAATAACTCATGCTGACATGTGATGTAAATGTGACATAGCATTTGATGTCATACAATTTTCATTTCATATCAATTTGTTGGATAAGAGTGGGGAAATAATTATTTGAAACAGGAAGTGACTTGAATCCAAAACTGTGAAGAAATGGTGATTGAAAGAAAAGGACATACTTTTAGAAAATAACTAGCCAGTAAAACCAGAGAGATGCTCTTGGCTGAGACTCAGAGAACAAGACGAGAAGAAAGGCTAAATGAGACATAGACAAACTTGTAAGTGAGGAAATCACATTTCATGAGTGGGGCTGAAGAGATCGTCTATTGTACAAGTCAGTGAAAAGCAACAGCTGCAGCCATTATGCCCTGGGCAGGGGAACAAAAAAGAATATAAAAGAGTATAAACGCTATAAAAAATGAATCATGCTAAACTATTGTAAGGAAAAATCAAGTAAAAAATGTAATGGCTGTAAATAACTTGATACTTAAACTGTTTGAACCTTTCTGTCTCTCAATTTCTCTCTCTCCCTCCATCTCTGATCTTGTCTCAAACTCTCAATCCATGTTGCAAAAACAGTTTACAGAATTGCGAAAATCAAAGTGGGTACAGTTTATAAAAGCCATTATTCAAGTGCACTGGTTGTGCTGTTTACAAAATGTTGTTGAAGTAACAAGACTCAAAAATGTTACCAACATACTTGGATTCTCTAAACATCTGCCTTGGTAAAATCACGTCTCTTCTTTAGGTTTCAGAGTATCTGGAATTTGTAAATAAGTCCAGCCTGTGTGTATCTTTATTTCTTTGGCATACGATCTATGGAAAATGAAAACTAAATATTAGACCGAATGTTAACTTCAATGAAAATAATTTTGTACAGTTCATGAATAAAGTGAATTTTAGTAAGCTAGTTTTTGCTGTAATGTGAGGAACGTAATTTAACCCCGAGGGACACCACACTTTTAAGTGCCGGTGGGAGAGGGTTAGTCCGAAATTTACCTAGGTTAAAATTTCTTTTTTCCCCCTTCGTCACCTAGAGATCTTCCAAATGGTGCTTTGTGATCTACCGGTTGATCAAGATCGACTGGTTGCCAACCCCTGCTGTATGTTGTAGAAACATGGACAATGAACAAGCAAGCAACTGGAAGAAAGAATTAAGGCTCTCGAAATGTGGCACATCTCATTGAAAGAGAAGAAAACAAATACAGAGGTCCCAGAAAACCTTAGAATGAAAAAAGAATTAATTCTTCTTCTTTGTCATTCACTCTCAAATAACCACATCTATCTCTCTTATAAAGATGGCAGTCTGTCTCAGGCTTCTTTCGTTACTATACAGTTTCTTCCTCATCTGGGTTGAAGAAGGTCACGCTGCCACTCTGTTCCTCTCGTGGAACTGGCAGTTTGGAGTACGTGTTCTACTGTTTGTTTGTCCTTCAAACCGGGCTCTTCCGACAATAATAACCTTGATAACTATAGGCCAATCTTTTTAATATCATCGCTATCCAAACCACTAGAAAAAGACAGACATAAAATAACACTACAACACCTTGATAATTGATAATCAACCACCCAATTTGGCATCCCCCTCATAGAAATCTTATGTGTTAGAGAGGAAGGACTGGGGCCAAATTTGGAAGATAGAAAAACACTGGAGGTTATATGCAGTATACTCGCAGTACCACGGGATATATTGCCCAGATTTAGGTAAGCGTGAATGAGTGGCCACTGAATGTCTGACAGAAAGAGTGAATAATTTTCTTAGTTACATAACCTATAACATCACTGGTTCTTTTTTTTTTTTTTTTTGCTTAACTATTGTGTAATTACGAAGTAACATTTAGTAGGAACTTCGTTCTTATGTATTTTTTTTTCTCTTCACAGTCTATGCTATGACCTAGTGCTAACCTTTAACCTTTGGGGTTATTAACTTGGTGGGTTCTTATCTTCTCAAGGAGGGGAGGGCATAGGTAATCAGTATATTGCTATGTAATTCCAATATATTTGATTTTTTCTCTTTAGATATTTGATGTTGTAAAGTTTAGTGATAATAAACAACAAAATAACTTACCTCTGTACGTTGGTCAGACCCATACCCAATTTTACCATAGTTTTTCACTTTTGTGTGCGTCTAGTTGTCACATTATTGTGTGAGCGTGTTTAGTTTAACTTATATTCTTCAATATAAAGGGGTGATAGATTGTCTGATTCTAAAGTATAGTCGTATAGATTGACTGGACTAGAGAAACTATTCAGTCCAGAGACAGATCTTCTCCTTAAACTATCCACTAGTGAAAAATCTATTTCTTACACCTTTACTTCTCACGTATCATCACCATCTCCTATACTCAGGCAGGGCCCTACATATCTTAAAACCTATCTTAACGCGACAGTCGTATCCAATACTTCTATCTCTTCCACTGACACTAGTGCAGTTCTTTCAATCAGATCCACATTGGTGATCTTGCTACACAATTTCAATGCTTTTCTGTGCAAACATGTATGAAAGTCCAACTTTCTGGTTGTTGTTTTTATTCTCTATATTTCAGCGCCATACATAGGACTGCCTAGACATTTGAACTGGTGATTCTTACTTCTGAACTCCGCCTTGGCCGGTCCCAAACCTGGCTGAAATAAGAGCAGGGCGGCCTGCATGGAGACCATAAGGAGGCAGCCCCCCCCCCCCCACCATGCAAAACCACAACAGGCCAATCACCTGTTTGCTTTAAAACATGATTACGTGAGCTACAAGAGAGAAAACCGGACTGATTTTAAAGGCGATGAACTGGAACAGACTACGGAATACGACTTATGGAACTTGGAACACAAGAAGTATAAATGGTAAAGAAGAGGAGCTGGTGGAAGAGATGAGGAAAGAAAACTAGAAATCCTGGCTATAACGGAAACAAAGAAAAAAGTACAAGGAGTCATGGATCTCAATGGCAACACGCTGCTCTACAGCGGTGTACCCACATTTGAAAGAGCTAAAGGGGGTGTGGGTTGCATTGTGGCCAAAAACCAAAAAAGATAGTATCAATGGATGGAACTTTGTCTCGGAGCGCAAAAGATGCGCAAGAAAACCAGAAATTGTTCTGTAAGACCTTAAAGAACATAAGGAAGAAAACCAATGCCCTCTCAAATGTATAAAGGACAAGCAAGGCAAATTGCTTACTGCCCCAAAGGAAGTAATGGAAAGATGGAAAGAATATTTCTCAGAACTCCTTGATGGTGAGCAAGGTCAAGCATCAGAAATGATAACCACTAGCACAGAAGAGGAAACAAATGGTGATGAAGATGACATAAAGATGGAAGAACTGAAGGCAGCACTGGAGAAAATCAAGATGGCCAAAGCAGCACGGCATGATGGTATAACACCAGAAATGGTTAAGTACATGGGAGCAACAGGCGACCTATTACTCTTAAGGGTCCTACAGGCAGCGTAGTGCAACACGACCATACCAAAGGATTGGGAGATTGCCATCATAAAACCAATTTTCAAAACGGGTGACAATCGACAATGTGGAAACCATAGAGGCATATCCCTTCTCAGTGTCCCTGGTAAAATCTACTCTAGAATCCTAGAGCAGAGACTCCGACGCCTAGTTGAGCCATATTTGGATGGGGTCCAGTGCGGATTCCGAGCAAACCGAAGTACTCAAGACCTAATCTTCACACTCAGACAGCTGAGTGAAAAGGCCCTTGAGTATAAGAGTGAGATCCATCTTTGTTTCATAGATCTGGAAACGGCGATTGACAGGGTTCCCTGGAGCAAACGTTTAGACTGTTTGGCAAGGAAGAACATTCCAGCACCTCTGATTCATGCTATACAGAGCTTCTATAAGTCTTGCAGAAATTATGTGAGGACAGCAAACAATAAGTCAGAAGACTTCAGGACCACCACTGGTGTAAGACAATGTGATATCCTGTCACCTTATCGTTTCATACTCCTCATGGACGATGTTATCAAGGCATGTAAGGAGAGAACAAGAAAGTATTCAGTGGGGTACTGAAAGATGAGACAGGTCTGTATTTCAGAGCTGGCATTTGCTGATGATGTTCCCTGATTGCTAAATCAGAGGCACATCTCCAATCCAACCTGCAAGTCTGGAAGGAAGAGCTGGAGAAGAGAGGGATGGTCATAAGCAGCTCTAAAACAAAATCCATGGTGATGTCACGGGAAGAAAGAAGACATCAGATTAAGCTGGGAGAACATGTCCTGGAGCAGGTCCACCACTTTAAATACCTCGGAGCTATTACAGACCGAAAGGGAGGCATCAAAGAAGAGTTGGCCACTTGAAAAGCAGCAGCTGGGAGACCTTTTCAGGCCATAAATCGAGGATTCCTTAGCAAGAGAGAGGTTGGTAAGAAAAAGAAGATGGTTGTATATCGCTCCACCTATGTCCCAGTCTTTACATATGAATGCGAATCATGGGCAATGACTACAACCCACAAAAGCCAGATCCAAACCTCAGAAATGAGGTATCTGAGGAAGGTGGTTGAAGTAATAAGAGACATGGTCCACAACCAGACAATACGTCAAAGCCTAAAATCCCACCCCCTGCAGACCCAAGCAGAATCCCAATTAAGATGGTTTGGCCATGTCTGCAGAATGGGAGAAGATCGGCTACCACGACAAGCATGGGAAACAAAAAGCCAGGGATCAAGACCCCCAGAGTCCGCTGGGAGGACAACATTAGACAATCTTTGAAGGACCGAGGATTAGAATGGAACCAGGCCAGGAGGAACACAACCGATAAGATAATCTGGCGCTCTCTCTTCCAAACCTCTACACGTCACGGAAGAAGGGGAACGACTAAGTAAGATTCTTACTTCTGAACTGGACTCCTCTGTTTAAAAAAAAAAATTATATACTTGTCTTCATATCCTTGTCTGTTACTCCAACTCAGTGTTAATTGGGGCTAATAGACATATTTGAGTCTGTATCTTATAGGGATATATATACATTTTGTCTGGCTATCATTTGTGGTGTGTGTTCTCATTATCTTTATCTTTCCTCTGTCTATTTTCAGGCCTCATATAATCCAATCTATCTCCAGTACGAAAAGAAACTGAAAAGAGACACATTTGCAGCGCTCTATTTTTTATCTCATTGGGTTCAGTACGTTCTCCTTCATTAATAGTCCTGCATTTCATTTCTTCATGTATTATCTTTATTGGGTTAATATGGAGCCGCGCTAGCGTAGTGGTTACCACACCGCTCTGGCGACCGGGTGATCCAGGATCAAACCCGGGCGACGGCATTTGAGGATTTTTCGTCGACCGGGAAAGGACTGGATTAACTCGAGACCTGGCGAGGACATTTGAAGGAGTGTCGTTGACCAGGGATTGGCGGCTCCTGAGCCGACCCAGCTCTAATGGGTACCTCCGAAATCGGCGAGTATCTGCCTGAATGGCGAGGGACACCTGTCTCTGTACAAGAAAAAAGGGATACTCACGTAAAATCAATGTCAGGTTAGACATTAATAATAACCTGAGATTTCGCCTCGAGTATTAGCGGGCGTACAAAAAACAAAAAAAATTGGGTTAATAAACTTACAGGGGCCTCCATAATGCCTCATCAGTTTCCATGGTGATTCCTGCTATAGGACTTTTCATAGTCCAAATATGTACTGTAAAGTGGTGATTTAATTTGAAAGCTTTGTTATACTATTATGCAAAGTACTCGCAACTACTTACCCGCTGCTGCAGTAGCTTGTGCCAAACCCTGTGTAGGTGATAAGAACATCCCCATAGCGAATGAAAAAGAAAAATTATAAATGACTTATTTAATAGTTATCATCAGTGTTTTTAAAAAAGGGGCACAAGGCTGTAAAGGAAAGTTTCATATAGTGAAGTACAAGAAGCACTAGTCTCTTTCATGTTTTTATTACCATATCTTCTTCAGGCATCATGTCAAATGGCACAGAAGATCATGTCTCTCTACAGCTTCCAGCTCTATTGATGAAGATTTGTTCCACAATATGCTTTTCAAGTTTTGGAAAGATGGTTTTACTCAATCTCTTCTCTTTTTTTTCTCCACAACTTGCATCCTCCACCTATCATTAAATGATAGATGGCCAGGTAAACGTAAAAACTAGTTAGCAAATCATGTATACAAATAAGCAATCATAGCAGACAGACAGGTTATTATAACTGTTAGGCATATATCTTTCTTCAAAGTGACTTAATATTTTTTTTTTAATGAAGCGCACACCAGTAATTCAAAGCCAATTTTATTTTAAGAAGTGTCTGGTCACTAATTGTTATTTATTGTACCAGATTTATACCCTCACTGAATTCTAAACATAACACGGAAAAAAGAGTATAACATGTTAAAACAAATGTAACTGGAGTAATTAGTAAAAACTATGACCAACATGGATCTGTAAAGGATAACCAGACATCAACCAATTAATCAGGAACTTGAATGGACATAACTCCAGAAAAATATCAATTAATATAAGCCACTAATCAGAATCAACAGGGGAAAAGAAGTTAGAGAGGGCAAGGTGTCATAGGGAATCTTATGAATGATAGAAGAGCAGTCTAAAACGTGAGAGATAAAGAAGAAACCCCATAACAGAAACTGCCTGTGAGCAAACAACTGTGGAAAAAAAAATATGGACTGAAGATGATGATGAACTTGGACTTGTGGAGGAGAATCAAACAATGACCATTCATCTAGAGATGGAAAGAAAAGCTTACACTTAGGAAGTAACCAGCCAGTGTAACCAGAGAGATGCTCATGATTGAAACTCACACAGGACATGACAAGAAGAGATGCCAAAAGGGAGAAGGAAAAACTGAAAGTGAGAAAACCATATTTCATGAGCAGAATTGAACAGGTAACCCAAAGTACAAATCACTGATGAACTATTTCATTTAATTGTTAACTATGCGCAAGAGGATGAAGGTTAAAAAAAATAAAAGAAAGGAATCTGATCAAGAATATAGAGTCATGATTCAGGAGAAGAATGGGCTTGTCATGACTGCATTTTCTTGTTACAGAAATTGATTGATGCAGTAGTACAGAAATATTAAATTTAGAAGAACTGAGCCTAAATAGCTAATACAGATTTACTCTGCTATCTGAAAGAAAAGTATCTCTCCAGAATGCATCATAAAAATAATTGAAACAGGTTTAAAACAAGTCACTAAATTAAAATGCCTAGGCACATTAATAAATCAGATGGAAAATACATCTCAGAGGTAAAGAGTAGAAAAGCCCTGGCTAAAGCAGCATTTCAACTGTTGTTGTTTAACTAGGGCTGCTGAGCTTTTTTGGCCTTTTGGAGCCAACACCAAGTTGAAGACTCCTTGGTATTATCTACACTTTTTATCAAGGCTTTTCTGTCATTCCAAAGTCATGAGCTCCAGCTTGGATTGCATTTAAGAGTCATCCCATCTGGTCCAAAGCTAGCAGGAAGAGGTGCATGGCATACTGTGCATTCCAAACTTTTTCAAAAAGGAAGGGGGGGGGGGGGGGGGGGGGGGGGGGGGGGGGGGGGGGGGGGGGGGGGGGGGGGGGGGGGTGGGGGGGCGGGGGGGGGGGGGGGGGGGGGGGGCTTTCCAAATATGCAAAGCTCAGATACTGTGCTCTGGTTCTGGGCTCTCCCAAGGAGTTGTCATGTCCTACACAGAGCCACTTCTCAGCTCCCCTGCCTATCATGGGTTTATAGTGAGATCCTCCTGCATGCAGCCAACCAGGTAAAAGCCAGTTACATATGGGACTCAAGTGACGCCACCAAGGCTAGTGTGCAATGCTGGGTTCTCGACGTATCACTAGAGGGCAATCCCTGGAAGTGTGTGAATAATTTCAAGAGTCAATAAGCGTGTAATTAGCCTCACAAATAGAGGTTCACTTCCACATATGTGAACTATAGCATTGTGCTTAACTAGTGTTCATATAAGTGTGATAGGGTGGGTGAGGATTGGCGTTGTTGCGATATGCGATCACTTTCTTGCACACACACACACCAGACCCGTACAACAATAAAACTCTGATTTCCATAAATTAAAAGGTATTTTATGCAACAAATCTTTCTCAATGAAAGAAAGAAAGTGAGGTTTTCAGTGTTACACAGTGTCAGTCCTGACATATGGCTGTGAGTCATTGGCAATTAGCACACATGGAAGAAAATCCAAGGAGGACATAGAGATGTAGTTTTACAGAAGACTGTAATCTACTGTAACAAGTCAGAAAGAGAGCTTGTATATCTGTAAATAATCTGAAATTGTATTATCTGGCTCTCACTTTCTCTATCACTCAATTTCTGACCTTGTAAAACTCCAAGTTCAGAATGAAGACCATAGCTGCAATGTAAAATGTCTGCATCATCAGCCCACTTCTGTATAGCAGCAAGACATGGACAACCTAGGCTAAGCAAGAAAGAAGGCTCAATACCTTTCAAATACAATGTGTACGGCTCATCCTTGGTATTTTGTGAAAGAACAAAGTGACAAATGTCAAGGTTTTGTCACGTGCTGGCCTTCAAAGCATGTGTACACTGCTTAGACAGTGCAGACTACACCGACTTGGCCATGTCCGCCGCATGGAAAATGGTCGCATCCCAAAAGATATCTTCTATGGACAACTAGCAGGTGGCAGTAGTACAGTTTGGCGACCGCAGCTGTGGTTCAAAGTTTTGTACAAGAGAGACATGACGGCACTGGACATAAATCCTGCAATCTGGGAGAATGAAGCTGCCGATCACATCAAGAGGCGATGCTCCCTACAGCACTACCTCAGATTAGGAAACAAGAAGCTCTCACAACAACCAGAAGGGAAAAGAAAAGTCGAAAGGAACCCCAGGAAAAAACAGCAGCCATTTAACATAAATAGGCACCATTCATGTTATTTTACAGCCATCTTCATAGCAAAATCAGTTATGATGGTGACATATCCAATATTATACACATCTTTAAATATTTTCCACTAAGGCTCATGGTATCCTACATGCATAAAGATATAAAATAGTATCACAAACTTCACAACTAACTCTTGTTTTTCTTTCAATCTTTTAAATCTGAAAGCACAGCTTACAATTTCTTTTTATACCTGTAAACTCAGGGTCCCGTGCATGTTGAAAAAACATTGGCAGCTTTGAAGCAAGTGGCACATCATCATACACTCCTATGTTCCCCAGTTCCCTAATTCTAGAACAGCACACGTATCCCTCTGTAGCCACTGATATCCTCCTCTGCCTTGCTGGACTGGTTCTTAACTTAATTCTTTTGAGTTTAATGGACAGTTCTTTAATCAAATCAGTGGTTTTATTTGGGTACCAAGATGGGTCCCAGCTATGCTTGCCTTTAGGAGCATCAGATGTGACAACAATACTCTGATCCTTTCCCAATGTTGTATCACATATACTGATATACTGACAATGACATATGTCTCACTGATATGTTAGAGGCTAATTTATCCCGTTTCATTGATTTTCCTTAACCACGTCCCTCCACCATCAAGTTCACTTCCTCATCTCCACTGTTTCTGTTAACTTTCTCAACATTAATGTCACCATCACTTCTTCTCCTCCGTGGGCATGTCATGAATACCTACCAGTTTCCCAACTACTCCACCTCCGCTGTCTATGTCAAGATGATGATGACTTTCACGCCGAGCTAATGAGATGTTGAACTTTTTCTGAAATACAGCATGTGCTGCCCTCTGCCTTATGCGTTCTCCCCATTTTTCGTCAGTAGGCCCTCAACCCCCACCACAAAATCACTTCCAAGTTAATCTTTACCTATCATCCCCACAGCAATGCAGTAAAACAACAATCCTCTTCTGCCACTTACCTATTCTCCAAGCTGAATCCATTATCTTGGAAGTGTTCAGTGAGGACCCTCGGGTGGCCTATAAACATGACAAGAACCTGAGGGATCTTTTTTGTCCACAATCGTCTCACAATCAAGACTGCTGGTCAGTTTGGCACAAAACATGGTTGTGAAGTCAAAATTTAGAAATAAATGTGCCTTTTTGCACTCAAAAGGTTATCCTACGATCAGTACGACATTTTATTTCCAATTTGAAAAGAGTTAAAATATGGTACAGGTTTAATAACACTGATCAAGCATCTCAGATTCATTACATATTAATCAGACAAAGGCAGATGAAAACAGTAATATATACTAGAGTCATCCCAAATCCGAGTATGGATGCTGATCACCGAACAGTTGTAATGACTGAAAAAACACAACAAATAAATAGACAGTATATCTTCTTAAAGTACCATGCCTGGTGGCACAGGTAATCGTGTATCTCCACAGCTTCCTGTCTACAATACTATTCATCAATTCTGTTGTTGACTACTTTCCATGCTATTATGTCAAACTGTCCAGATTTTTCTATCTTTCTCATCGTCTCTTTTTCTTTCTATCTTTCCTATTGTCACAATATACGCCAGCTTCATTCTTCTCATAACATGCCCAAAGAAAGTGGATTGCTTCCTTTTAACCTGGGTAATAAGCTTCCTTTTAACCTGGGTAATAAGCTTCCTTTTAACCTGGGGAATAAGCTTTCTTTTAACCTAGGAAATAAGCCTCCTAATGTTTTGGCCTCTTTCAAGACATCCTCATTACTCATTTTAGATGCCCAGTACAAAGAGACACATACAATTAAGTTGTTTGACCATCTTGTGAGAATGGAGCATCATAACTTACTACATGCCTACAACAGTAGGTCTGGTGTCAGGGCACGGGGAAGACCAAGAGACAGACAGATTGACAAAATCATAGAAATCCTGCAACAACACGGGCTCACAGCAGCCATGACAGCACACGTGGCTCATTAACATAAACTTCTGCTCCCCACAATATTTCACTGCAATAGTCGACTAAACATGTCAAATAAAGTTATTGTATTTCATCATTTACACATTTTATGGCGTAACATTACAGCTTACCCTTAACACACACACAGGAGGAACGCCCTGTTAAAAAAAAAGAAAGAAAAAAATAAGTTTATAGTCAATGATCGCATCAATGCAACTAATGATGTTTCAAGTCTCTAACATTTTATCTTAATTGCTTCAGGAAGAGTATGTTTCGGATTCACAGATTTGTCTAATTTCAGATCCAGATCAAGAATTAGTCCAGCAAAAACCAATCAATTGTTCACATTCTTTTAAATTGAGGTGTTTGATGCATTTAAGCATAGCACCTCAACACTTTCATGCATATGGGTAATGGTTGAAATGGGCATGATGTGCTTAAACATAGAAAACATGTAAATAAAAATGTGTCTAAGAAAATGTGTTTTTACAAGCGTTCTAATATTAATATCCAATTAATATGAATGAATTTTGTGTCTAGATGAATAGTGCTCGCCATGACAGAAAGTAATTACAACCATCTCAAAACCACAAGTGACTCCACTATATTAGGTCCAGTTTCATGAGGTGGGGGTAATCAGTTTCATTCCTTGCTACCTTTGCCTTATGTAACTCATGTGCAGCATCAGGGACCTCATTAATTTAGATAAACTGAAATATTCTGTTAAAAACATTTCCAAACATTTTCTAAATGGTACTGAATTCTTTTTAAGACTGTGTAGTGGATAAAATTCTTCTGCCTATTTTTAAAGTGAAGTAGTCAAAACATCAAAACGCACGAAACATTAAATCATTAATGAATATTAGCAATTAACATTCACTTTTTATTACATTACTTTAGACAAATTAAAATTATCAAGAATATAGTTTTAGTTCAAATAAAAATCTAAAGAAATTGTGCCTTTTTACAGCGTTTATGTAAACAGTATTGCGTAACCCTAATGTAATTAACTTTGAAAAGCAAACTTTCATGTGCACAATAAGGTTAAAAAAAAAGGTAAAGGATCCCGTTACACGCCTACTTCGGCATATTGGGAATACGGTGTTAGGCCCGTATTTTCTTTACCATAAAATTGCAGAATAACCAGACTGTATGGTCCTATGCTGCACTTGTTTAACTACCAGAAAACCAGGAAGCTGCGATATCCGCGCAAAAGCAGAGTTTCGTTGTTCTTCTTCTTCACATCCAACTTCAGCACGGCATTTTTGGGACCGGGTTTGCCATCCATCTTCGATCCTTACTCTCTCAGCCAGACTGCAGTGATGCAGCCTGTTTCCAGGACCACCGCACGGAGGTGGAGTACGGTCTTCGTCAGCTCTGGTTCGCTGACCCTGACGCTATAGCGTCTGGGTCGCTGACTGCATTCTCTATTGCTGCATCTTTGGGTCCCGTTCTCTTGTTCCACTGGCACTTGTCTGGTTCTTGTCATCAGTTCCACGTTGGTAACCTTGTTATTCCATTTTAATCCTTCTATTCTACACCAGCACCCATTTATGAAAGTCTGAAGCGTTTTGATTGTTGTCTTTGTTGTTCTCCATGTTTCAGAGCCATACAATAGGACTGACTTCACATTTGAGGTGAAGATTCTTATTTTTAAGTTGGATTCGATTTCTCTTGATCTCCATATATTTCACAATACAATGAAAGCTCCTCTTGCTTTTTATATTCTTATTTTGATATCACTGTCTGTCCCTCCAACTTTGTCTATATTGCTGCCAAGATATGTGTACGATTCTACATCTTGTAGGATAAGCAAGGCAAATTGCTTACTGCCCCGAAGGAAGTAATGGAAAGATGGAAAGAATATTTCTCAGAACACCTTGATGGTGAGCAAAGTCAAGCATCAGAAATGATAACCACTAGCACAGAAGAGGAAAACAATGGTGATAAAGATGACATAACGATGGAAGAACTGAAGGCAGCACTGGAGAAAATCAAGATGGGCAAAGCAGCAGGGCATGATGGTATAACACCAGAAATGGTTAAGTACATGGGAGCATCAGGCGACCTATTACTTTTAAGGGTTTTACAGGCAGCGTGGTGAACAAGACCATACCAAAGGATTGGGAGATTGCCATCATAACACCAATTTTCAAAAAGGGTGACAATCGACAATGTGGAAACCATAGAGGCATATCCTTTCTCAGTGTCCCTGGTAAAAGTTACTCTAGGATCCATCAACGACAAACTCTCTGGACACAGAAATTGACAGCCGGATTGGTAAAACTGTAGCAATCTTTGTCTGCCTTACAACACGTGTTTGGGGAAACTGCAAGTTCAGAATGAAGACCATAGCTGCAATGTAAAATGTCTGCGTCATCAGCCCACTTCTGTATAGCAGCAAGACATGGACAACCTAGGCTAAGCAAAAAAGAAGGCTCAATGACTTTCAATTACAATGTGTACGGCTCATCCTTGGTATTTTGTGAAAGAACAAAGTGACAAATGTCAAGGTTTTGTCACGTGCTGGCCTTCAAAGCATGTGTACACTGCTTAGACAGTGCAGACTACACCGACTTGGCCATGTCCGCCGCATGGAAAATGGTCACATCCCAAAATATATCTTCTATGGACAACTAGCAGGTGGCAATAGAACAGTTAGGCGACTGCAGCTGTGGTTCAAAGTTTTGTACAAGAGAGACATGACGGCACTGGACATAAATCCTGCAATCTGGGAGAATGAAGCTGCCGATCACATCAAGAGGCGATGCTCCCTACAGCACTACCTCAGATTGGGAAACAAGAAGCTCTCACAACAACCAGAAGAGAAAAGAAAACGTCGAAAGGAACACCAGGAAAAAACAGCAGCCATATAACTTAAATAGGCACCATTCATGTTATTTTACAGCCATCTTCATAGCAAAATCAGTTATGATGGTGACATATCCAATATTACACACATCTTTAAATATTTTCTACTAAGGCTCATGGTATTCCTACATGCATAAAGACATAAAATAGACTTCACATCTAACTCTTGTTTTTCTTTCAATCTTTTAAACCTAAAAGCACAGCTTACAATCTATTTTTATACCTGTAAACTCAGGGTCCCTTGCATGTTGAAAAAACATTGGCAGCTTTGAAGCAAGTGGCACATCATCTGACACTCCTATGTTCCCCAGTTCCCTAATTCTAGAAAAGCACACGTATCCCACAGTAGCCACTGACATCCTCCTCTGCCTTGCTGGACTGGTTCTTGAACTTAATTCTTTTGAGTTTAATGGACAGTTTTTTGATCAAATAAGTGGTTTTACTTTGGGTACCAAGATGGGTCCCAGCTATGCTTGCCTTTAGGAGCATCAGATGTGACAACAATACTCTGATCCTTTCCCAATGTTGTATCACATATACTGATATACTGACAATGACATATGTCTCACTGATATGTTAGAGGCTAATTTATCCCGTTTCATTGATTTTGTTAACCACGTCCCTCCACCATCAAGTTCACCTCCCTCATCTCCACTGTTTCTGTTAACTTTCTCAACATTAATGTCACCATCACTTCTTCTCCTCCGTGGGCATGTCATGAATACCTACCATTTTCCCAACTACTCTACCTCCGCTATGTCAAGATGATGATGACTTTCACGGCCGAGCTAATGAGATGTTGAACTTTTTCTGAAATAGAGCACGTGCTGTCCTCTGCCTTATGCGTTCTCCCCATTTTTCGTCAGTAGGCCCTCAACCCCCACCACAAAATCACTTCCAAGTTAATCTTTACCTGTCATCCCCACAGTACTGCAGTAAAACAACAATCCTCTTCTGCCACTTACCTATTCTCCAAGCTGAATCCATTATCTTGGAAGTGTTCAGTGAGGACCCTCTGGTGGCCTATAAACATGACAAGAACCTGAGGGATCTTTTTTGTTCACAATCGTCTCACAATCGAGACTGCTGGTCAGTTTGGCACAAAACATGGTTGTGAAGTCAAAATTTAGAAATAAATGTGCCTTTTTGCACTCAAAAGGTTATCCTACGATCAGTACGACATTTTATTTCCAATTTGAAAAGAGTTAAAATATGGTACAGGTTTAATAACACTGATCAAGCATCTCAGATTCATTACATATTAATCGGTCAAAGGCAGATGAAAACAGTAATAGATACTAGAGTCATCCCAAATCCGAGTATGGATGCTGATCACCGAACAGTTGTAATGACTGAAACAACACAACAAATAAATAGACAGTATATCTTCTTCAAGTACCATGCCTGGTGGCACAGGTAATCGTGTATCTCCACAGCTTCCTGTCTACAATACTATTTATCAATTCTGTTGTTGACTTCTTTCCATGCTATTATGTCAAACTGTCCGGATTTTTCTATCTTTGTCATCGTCTCTTTTTCTTTCTATCTTTCCTATTGTCACAATACACGCCAGCTTTATTCTTCTCATAACATGCCCAAAGAAAGTGGATTGCTTCCTTTTAACCTGGGTAATAAGCTTCCTTTTAACCTGGGGAATAAGCTTCCTTTTAACCTGGGTAATAAGCTTCCTTTTAACCTGGGGAATAAGCTTCCTTTTAATCTGGGGAATAAGCCTCCTAATTTTTTTTGCCTCTTTCAACACAACCTCATTACTCATTTTAGATGTCCAGTACAAAGAGACACATACAATTAAGTAGTTTGACCATCTTGTGAGAATGGAGCATGATAAATTACTACATGCCTACAACAGTAGGTCTGGTGTCAGTGCACGTGGAAGACCAAGAGACAGACAGATTGACAACATCATAGAAATCCTGCAACAACACGGGCTCACAGCAGCCATGACAGCACATGTGGCTCAAAAACACAAACTTCAGTTCCTCACAATATTTCACTGCAATAGTCGACTAAACATGTCAAATAAAGTTATTGTATTTCATCATTTACACATTTTATGGCGTAACATTACAGCTTACCATCATCAGTTGTGGAATAGCAATGGCTGCCTAAAAAAAAAAGAAGAAAAAAAAATAAGAAAAAAGTTCAATGATCGCATCAATGCAACTAATGATGTTTCAAGTCTCTAACATTTTATCCTAATTGCTTCACGAAGAGTATGTTTCGGATTCACGGATTTGTCTAATTTCAGATCCAGATCAAGAATTAGTCCAGCAAAAACCAATCAATTGTTCACATTCTTTTAAATTAAATTGAGGTGTTTGATGCATTTAAGCATAGCACTTTTTGTTAAAGTTTTGCCTCGTTTTGGCGAGGTGCGTCCCATTCAACCTAGCCGGTTATATTAGGTCACATGTCCAAACATAAAAGACCCTTAGGTCTGGAGTAGTGGTATAATAACAGCACCTCAACACTTTCATGCATATGGGCATGGTTCACTTCCACATATGTAAACTATAGCATTATGCTTAGCTAGTGTTCATATAAGTGTGATAGGGTGGGCGAGGATTGGCGTTGTTGTGATATGTGATCACTTTCTTGCACACTCGCACCAGACCTGTACAACAATAAAACTCTGATTCTAAGGCAGGGGCTGTATTTATTTATACAATCCTCTCATTGACAAAAAGCAAATAAACGAATGCTAAACAAACCCAAACGAACACCCAGCCAGTGCTCAATTGCTAATGTGTTCCCATGTCTTCGTTCAGCTCTTCTACCGGCCGAGGGTATCTATGTCGCTTGTTCTGTCTGGGGTGCTCTTGCAAAAGGATCTCCTGTCGCTGTTTTTTCTTTAGTTTGTGAATTTTACTTTTACCTTTTTGTGGCGAGGCGCGCTCCTTTCAACCCAATTGGTTATATCAGAGCCCAATTAGCCAGTCAAAAATAAGTTAACTCTGTTAACTGAAGCAATCTGTTGATAAACTTTAAGCCCTAAAAAGGACTACTAGCTTCTATCAGCTAGCATGAAGAAGTCCTGAGAAGGACTGCTAGCCCGGTCAGCGTTGACAGATATTAAATCCTGAAAAGCAGTAACATTATCTACCTGTTTGCTTAAAGCCCTGAAAAGGACTTACCCTAAAAATGACTTACCAGCTACACCAACGCTGCCCGTACTACCTCAGTGTTCAGCGAAACACCGGCTATATGTGAACTCTTGAACAGTCCAATAAGATTGCTAGCCTTGGTCAGCGTTGACAGATACTAAGTCCTGAAAAAGAGTAACATTATCCGTCTGCTAGCATGAAGCCCTGAGAAGGACTCGCCCTGAAAGGGACTCGCCAGCTACACCAACGCTGCTGACAGTGGTAACCTGGCGCTGGCCCAGCGCTCTCTTTATATATATAGGCAGCTTGGCCACATCACGCACGGCATAGTGCGCGTGCAGGGATTGGGTCATGAAAATAACTCAAATATGGCAATAGGTGCTCTCGAAGAATTGAAAACACAAATATTTTGGGGCGTTATTATGGCCCCATCACATAAGATGACTCAAGATATGCCTCCATGCAAAACAGCATTTCCATAAAATAAGAACTATTTTATGCAACAAATCTTTCTCAATGAAAGAAAGAAAGTGAGGTCTTCAGTGTTACACAGTGCCAGTCCTAACATATGGCTGTGAGTCACTGGCAATTAGCACACATGGAAGAAAATCCAAGGAGGACATAGAGATGTAGTTTTACCGAAGACTGTAATCTACTGTAACGACAGTCAGAAAGAGAGCTTGTATATCTGTAAATAATCTGAAATTGTATTATCTGGCTCTCACTTTCTCTATCACTCAATTTCTGACCTTGTAAATCCTGGCTCTGACCCTCTTTGGGATCTTCTTTGCGTTGCTCCCTAAACATGCATTCGGAGATGCAATTCAAGGAATATGCCTTCACACAAGATTAGAAAGCCAAATGTTTAACCTCGTAAGGCTGAAAGCTAAAACAAAAATTAGAAGGGTCACTATAAGAGACTTGTTGTTTGCCGATGACGTTGCAATCGTCACTCAAAGTCCAGGAGCTAAAGAGCTTGATGAATTACTTCTCCCTAGCAAGCAAGGACTTTGCCCTCACTATACGTCTAAAAAAAAACAAATGTGCTAGGTCAGGATGTGGATGTTGCGCCAGTTATTACTATTGATAACTATGAATTACCAGTGGTGCACCACTTCATCCACCTACGATCTACCATCAATGACAAACTCTCTGGACACAGAAATTGACAGCTGGATTGGTAAAACAGCAGCAATCTTTGTCTGCCTCACACCACGTATTTGGGGAAACTCCAAGTTCAGAATGAAGACCATAGCTGCAATGTAAAATGTCTGCATCATCAGCCCACTTCTGTATAGCAGCAAGACATGGACAACCTAGGCTAAGCAAGAAAGAAGGCTCAATACCTTTCAAATACAATGTGTACGGCTCATCCTTGGTATTTTGTGGAAGAACAAAGTGACAAATGTCAAGGTTTTGTCACGTGCTGGCCTTCAAAGCATGTGTACACTGCTTAGACAGTGCAGACTACACCGACTTGGCCATGTCCGCCGCATGGAAAATGGTCGCATCCCAAAAGATATCTTCTATGGACAACTAGCAGGTGGCAATAGTACAGTTGGGCGACCGCAGCTGTGGTTCAAAGTTTTATACAAGAGAGACATGACGGCACTGGACATAAATCCTGCAATCTGGGAGAATGAAGCTGCCGCACATCAAGAGGCGATGCTCCCTACAGCACTACCTCAGATTGGGAAACAAGAAGCTCTCACAACAACCAGAAGGGAAAAGAAAAGTCGAAAGTAACACCAGGAAAAAACAGCAGCCATATAACTTAAATAGGCACCATTCATGTTATTTTACAGCCATCTTCATAGCAAAATCAGCTATGATGGTGACATATCCAATATTACACACATCTTTAAATATTTTCCCCCAAGGCTCATGGTATTCCTACTTGCATAAAGACATAAAATAGTATCACAAACTTCACAGCTAACTCTTGTTTTTTTTTTTTTTCAATCGTTTAAATCTGAAAGCACAGCTTACAATTTCTTTTTATACCTGTAAACTCAGGGTGCCGTGCATGTTGAAAAAAGATTGGCAGCTTTGAAGCAAGTGGCACATCATCATACACTCCTATGTTCCACAGTTCCCTAATTCTAGAACAGCACACGTATCCCTCTGTAGCCAATGACATCCTCTTCTGCCTTGCTGGACTGGTTCTTGAACTTAATTCTTTTGAGTTTAATGGACAGTTCTTTGATCAAATCAGTGGTTTTATTTGGGTACCAAGATGGGTCCCAGCTATGCCTGCCTTTAGGAGCATCAGATGTGACAACAATACTCTGATCCTTTCCCAATGTTGTATCACATATACTGATATACTGACAATGACATATGTCTCACTGATATGTTAGAGGCTAATTTATCCCGTTTCATTGATTTTGTTAACCACGTCCCTCCACGATCAAGTTCACTGTGGTAAAGTGGGATGATATAAATATTTATAGGGACTTAGTGTACTGACTGAGATCAGCTGTGAAGGTATCTGTATCTAATATGTGTAGTGTTTTACAGATAACCTTACTTACTGCCACATATTTATATCTCAGTCAGAATTATTCTGGAATATTGTGTTGGCAACGTTATATGTCTAGGGTTATGCAAATGATGAAGTGTAAGTCACCACAACAACAAACAGATAAACAATTTAATTATTCCACCACACTTGACAATACTGTGACACTCACAAACAGTCAACACTCTAGAAGACTATCTTAAAAGATTCAGTGATAAATTTCAGATATATACAGATGTATTGATTTTTTCTACAATAGTGATCCTGATTCAACTACACAGTGAACCAGGCAATATTATAACATGTAATTACAAATATTATGTACACAGATATAAATGTGGTCTTTGCATTGACATACAATATTAGTAATCTATGTGTGTGAGTTGTGATGTGGTAATATGAGGTAATACTGGTTTTATTCTTCAAGATAGATTCTTATTAGACATCATGACTGCATGTGCTTGTGTATGTTGGAACTAGTATTGGAGATGGTCTCAGTTCCGAACATTAAAACAATTAATTGCCCCTCTTTAATTAATACAATTCATTTTTAAATGAGGGGTACAAATTGTTGAGCTCTGTTGGCCACGAAGGGCTTAACTTTCGTGATGGCGGCAGGCAAAGACTCCTCTGCTAGACTATTCACTGTTTCTGAAGACACCTCACTGGTTACTATAGGGACCCAAGAGTATGCTGTCAGCCTCTGGATTCAGCAAACGCTCAGACCAGGTGCGGCTTCAATACTAGGACCACAGTCCCTGAAACAAGAAGGATGTACCTCCTACTTCAGAACTAATTTATACTATCTGGCTAGACTGAGCACAATACATCACAAACACAGAGTTCAGAGCTTTATTTTTACTGCTAGCTTCTTCTGAAGCAGTTTACTCCAGTATTAACCTCCTTAATGGTTACTACGCCTCTGCACTTTCAGCTATAAGTCCTTCCATATCATAAGGTAGGTGTCAGTGTACTATCTGGTAATTCCATGTAGTGTTACTTTTCTCCGACACCTTCTGTTCAGGTTGAAGCAATATATATATAGATATAGGCCTTGTCTCATGTTCGCTACTGAACTGCACATATATACAGACATAAATTATCAATGTACATTCAATTTTCATTAAAAAGAGATCAAATATTTCAGCCTACCACAATTCATGGAAATAAACACAGATACGTTGACTAGCAATGAATTCTGGCACAAATACTGGCACAAATTCCCATCTGCTTATGTTCCAGGCTTTTATTTAGCAAAAATATGAGCTGGCTTCAACGCACTGTTGCTTTATCAAGCTTATTTGAACTAGTGGTCTCGAACTAACGCTATCAATTAACTATATTAACCGACCTAACCAATCAGGCCATCTCTACCCAATCGTTTGAAAAAAAGTACTCTTACTTCCGTCTCCCTTGACAACAAAAGATAGCATTTATAGTCCGACTAATCGTGTTTAGCCTTACATATCATTCCATCCAATCAATTCAAATGTAACTTGTGGCCTATTTCCGTACAATGGTGGTTTAAAATTCTTTCACTGAGCGATTCTGATGTTTTTGGGGCTGTCTGACACCCTCACTATTTTCTTTTGCCTATAATTTATTAATTCCTGGACTATTTGCGTAACACTTACATATTCTTTGTTAGCAAGTCTTAAGGAATCCAAATATATAAGTTTAATGGAGCTAAGTGGCTACGTTCAAAATATGTATTTTCTAGGATAGTAGTGTAGTTGTTTTTTATTTTTTATGTTAGAACCGCCACCTGTCCTGCTGTACTGTCAGACTAATGTCAGGATTTCGGACATAAAACAGTAGAATGTCAGGTTTCCCCAATAAGCGTTTTTCAGGTTTTAAAACCTAACTCTGGGAAGGGTAGTGTTTTTTATCACTGTCCGTCTGAAATAAAGTTAGTGCATGTGGCCTTACACGCGTGTTAGGGGTGGCATTAATATAGCGAGACGCGTGTTTAGTGTTGCTTGTGTTGCTGCCTTCAGCCCTCCCTTCTTTCTGAGTCCATCTGTTCGTTCGTTTTGGTAACGTAGTATAATTAGTGTTAGGATTAATTTAGGTCATTACGCAGTGTGCCTCTCAATGTTTTTCTTAGAAATGCAATACCCGTTTTAATGTGTTGTGGAAACGCTTGTATTTATGCAGTGGCTTATATTTAACGTGGAAACGTTACAATTTGCAGACGAAGCATAAAACAAAGGGGATTTCGAGTACTGTCATTGTGACAGCACTGTTCTTTACCATTCTTCTTCCTTTTATAGAATTTATTTGTTAGGCTTTACATTTATTTTTTAATTTATATATGTGGATTTAGAATTTCACGACAAATCCTCCCCTCTTAAAACAGACGTTATACGTCAGTCTATAATTCTACATACACATAGAGAAATTTATGTCTATGCCTAGTGATTTCTTTGATTTTCATCGCACGGATGGCGGCTTAAAAAATCTGCATCAACGTTTCTCTAATTTTATTTTGCTCATGGATTAATGCAGGTGGGTCAAGTCAAAGTAAGCACTACTGACGAAGGTTGCCCCAGACCTCTGCAATCCAAGAATCCATTTCAGATATGTTACTGTACAGCTGCAAGTGTTACGGCTTGTCTTACTACTGCTTAGCAATCAATATTCACCATTTTCTCTTCGCTGAGTCTGCTCAACGACATGTCCCGAGAATATTAGATGTTCCTCAATTTGTACGTTATGAGGAGTTGATCTATATGGTGCTATCTGAGTTGTGGAGGGGATCCAATAATTTCCGGATCAGCCTTAATAAACACTCGGACTATCCTCAATTCAAAAGGTAACAATGGAGACACTCTGCTCCTCCGAAATGTTCACAGCCAACAATTTGTCTGATCTCAGGCGGGATTGAATGTGGAAACACCCTTCTAATAATATATTTATAATGTTCTATAATGTGCCGCTCAAATGGAGGCTATATTCACCAACTATAGTTTCGCCTACCGACAATCTGGAGAATTAAGATAATATGTGGGGAAATGAGTTTCTGCATCAGAAATCAATTCGCCCTTAGCATTGCTAAAAGATGTGTGGGTTATCTCCATCCAGGGTCCGATCAATAATTTCCCTTGGACGGTGTGGGGTCGGGTGACTACCAATGTCACCAGTGCCCTTTTAATGCTAAGTTAATAGCCATAGTGTGAAGCGCTGTGAGCATTTCCCGAATTGCTCACTCGTCCACTGCCCACTGTTCTTATGTTAACAATTTGTTTCGGTTTTAACTTAGGCGGATCATCTTCAATGTCAATGTCAGCCAGCTCCCTAAATGCGGCTTCAAACTGTCCCTGGGTTGACTGGTCTGAATTTCTATTTTCTCTGGATGCCTTTCTCAGAGTTGCGAATCTAAATATTTTTGGTGAACACTGTTGGGGGAAAGGTGGATACCTATCCTCTATGTCAACCTTATTATTGTTATTTTCCTTGTTAATGTTAGGCCCATATGTTTCAGAATGCTTGGCTGGCATCTGATTATGATTTTCCCAACTTGGGGACTGTACCTTGCTACATTTTTCACAGGCCCCCACAAAATTGTGCAATATCAGCAGCTACTTGGGGCCAGTAGAATTTTTCTGATGTCCTTTGACGGGTAGTCCCATTTCTCTGGTGTCCACCGTCTGGTACAACATGTGATTTTGCCATCACTTCTTCTCTGTAGGGAGTTGGGAGTACCAACTGTCCATATCCTTTGGGACCTGCTCCCGCCTTCCTGTGGAGCAGTCCATCCCTCAAGTAAAATTGTCCTTTCTTAGGGTGTGCATGGCTGTTTAGCAATTTGTCAAAGCAAGGTTTTAATGATTTGTCCTTTTGCCTGGGCCTTTCTCATCTGTTTATCAGAAAAGGTTAATGGGGTTCCTCCTCCTTTCTACTAGGGGTCGACCTGACCTGAAGCGTGGCCATTACCACAGGTTTTACAGGGCTTCCTAGAAAAACATATTTACTTCCTAACACCAGCGGGTAATTAGGATCGTCACACACGGCTGCTCTAATCACTCCTTCCACGTACCTTGTCTCTACATTGATCTCGGCTACAGGAAGTGTCATGGTGGATATTCCCTTTACGGCCCCTTGTATCTCCACTTTCTCTGTGGTATACTGTTCAGGGTGCACTAGGGTTGCACTCACAACTGAGTCATATTCTAAACCTGAATCGTAAAGGCACCTAACCTTGGCCCCATTACATGTCACTTCTTCACAGATGGGGGGATGTTGAAGATTTATATGATTCTCTGTCAGTTTCTTCTTCCCCTTGTCCACTGTTATCATGCATGCCGCGTGATATGGAGGAACCTTCCTACCACATTCACTAGTATTATGATTATGCATCCTGCATATTTGACAATATTTTCCTTCCTGTCTGAAGGGTTTCCTGTTATCATATTTCCTTTCATTGAATTGTGGGGTTTTATTTTTATAGTCATTTCGTGGCCTATCAAACTGGTGCTTACCTTTGTTTTGATCTCTATGATCAAATTCATTAAAGTTTTGTGGTGCCTGATAATTATCCACCTGTTTCTTTTTATTACCTGTTACTTCTGCTTGAGCTGCTTGATACCTTTCAGCAACATTTAGCAACTCACCCAGCCTCTCTGCACCTTGTTCCATGAGAAACTTTCTCAGGTCTGGAGCCATGGACTCTCTTAATTGTTCTATAAGGACCATTTCCTTAAGATCTTGGGTTTTCCCCAGAGAAGTCCATTTCTCCAAGTATGTCTCTAACCGTGCAGAGAACTGGTGATAGGTTTCACCTGACAGTAGTTTAGCATTCCTAAATTTTTTTCTGTAAAATTCTGCGTTCTTCTCATATCTTAACAAAAGAGCCTGCTTTAGCATGTCATAATTTTCCTGATCATCTCTGTGCATTTTGGCAAAAACTTCATAAGCTGCCCCACGAAGTCCTTGAGATAACTTTAAGCTCCACCTTTCTCTCTCTAACCCATATGTGGTAGCTAATAATTCGTATCTATTTATATAGCTCTCAATATCATCGTCTTTCTCAACAAAATGATCTAAATGAAAGTTCATAGCTGAGGTTGAGGCTCCCTGAGTAACCGTAGCATCAGAGGCAAAGGGACTGGCGCCATTTTCAGGAGCATGGCCTTGAAACTCCAACTCCCTTAGTCGTAACTCATGTTCCCTTTGTAATCTTTTATCTTCTGCTTCCCTTTCTGCAGCTAATCTCTTCTCTTCCCTTTCTGCAGCTAATCTCTTCTCTTCTCTTTCTGCAGCTAATTTCTTCTCTTCTCTTTCTGCAGCCAATCGCTTGCCTTCTCTTTCTGCCTCCAATGCTTTAGCCTCTTTGTCAGCCTCAATCTGCAACCTCTTAGCCTCAGCCTCAATCTGCAACCTCTTAATTTCTTTTTCAGCCTCTAACCTTCTTTCGGCCTCTTTTTCTAATCTTCTTTCTTCCCGTTCAATAAATTTGTCACATTCAGTAGTGACATAGGTAATCATAACTTGCCCATCTAATCCCAACTCTTTTGCAGTATGTACAGCCGCAGATCGAAATTTGGCCAGGTCCGCCATTTTATATCAGGTAATTAAATAAAATATCTAACTAAACAATATAATCTGTAATTATATATCCAATGGACAAAACAGGCACCAAGAGCTCAACCTTATTTAATTCCACCCAAGGATACCTTTTAACTTTTTATATTCCCTGAAGTGAATTTCCCCCAATATTTATACTAGTAAAGGATTCAATATCCCGGACCGGACCCCAATATATGTGGTAAAGTGGGATGATATAAATATTTATAGGGACTTAGTGTACTGACTGAGATCAGCTGTGAAGGTATCTGTATCTAATATGTGTAGTGTTTTACAGATAACCTTACTTACTGCCACATATTTATATCTCAGTCAGAATTATTCTGGAATATTGTGTTGGCAACGTTATATGTCTAGGGTATTCAAATGATGAAGTGTAAGTCACCACAACAACAAACAGATAAACAATTTAATTATTCCACCACACTTGACAATACTGTGACACTCACAAACAGTCAACACTCTAGAAGACTATCTTAAAAGATTCAGTGATAAATTTCAGATATATACAGATGTATTGATTTTTTCTACAATAGTGATCCTGATTCAACTACACAGTGAACCAGGCAATATTATAACATGTAATTACAAATATTATGTACACAGATATAAATGTGGTCTTTGCATTGACATACAATATTAGTAATCTATGTGTGTGAGTTGTGATGTGGTAATATGAGGTAATACTGGTTTTATTCTTCAAGATAGATTCTTATTAGACACCATGACTGCATGTGCTTGTGTATGTTGGAACTAGTATTGGAGATGGTCTCAGTTCCGAACATTAAAACAATTAATTGCCCCTCTTTAATTAATACAATTCATTTTTAAAGGAGGGGTACAAATTGTTGAGCTCTGTTGGCCACGAAGGGCTTAACTTTCGTGATGGCGGCAGGCAAAGACTCCTCTGCTAGACTATTCACTGTTTCTGAAGACACCTCACTGGTTACTATAGGGACCCAAGAGTATGCTGTCAGCCTCTGGATTCAGCAAACGCTCAGACCAGGTGCGGCTTCAATACTAGGACCACAGTCCCTGAAACAAGAAGGATGTACCTCCTACTTCAGAACTAATTTATACTATCTGGCTAGACTGAGCACAATACATCACAAACACAGAGTTCAGAGCTTTATTTTTACTGCTAGCTTCTTCTGAAGCAGTTTACTCCAGTATTAACCTCCTTAATGGTTACTACGCCTCTGCACTTTCAGCTATAAGTCCTTCCATATCATAAGGTAGGTGTCAGTGTACTATCTGGTAATTCCATGTAGTGTTACTTTTCTCCGACACCTTCTGTTCAGGTTGAAGCAATATATATATAGATATAGGCCTTGTCTCATGTTCGCTACTGAACTGCACATATATACAGACATAAATTATCAATGTACATTCAATTTTCATTAAAAAGAGATCAAATATTTCAGCCTACCACAATTCATGGAAATAAACACAGATACGTTGACTAGCAATGAATTCTGGCACAAATACTGGCACAAATTCCCATCTGCTTATGTTCCAGGCTTTTATTTAGCAAAAATATGAGCTGGCTTCAACGCACTGTTGCTTTATCAAGCTTATTTGAACTAGTGGTCTCGAACTAACGCTATCAATTAACTATATTAACCGACCTAACCAATCAGGCCATCTCTACCCAATCGTTTGAAAAAAAGTACTCTTACTTCCGTCTCCCTTGACAACAAAAGATAGCATTTATAGTCCGACTAATCGTGTTTAGGTTGTCTGACACCCTCATTATTTTCTTTTGCCTATAATTTATTAATTCCTGGACTATTTGCGTAACACTTACATATTCTTTGTTAGCAAGTCTTAAGGAATCCAAATATATAAGTTTAATGGAGCTAAGTGGCTACGTTCAAAATATGTATTTTCTAGGATAGTCGTGTAGTTGTTTTTTATTTTTTATGTTAGAACCGCCACCTGTCCTGCTGTACTGTCAGACTAATGTCAGGATTTCGGACATAAAACAGTAGAATGTCAGGTTTCCCCAATAAGCGTTTTTCAGGTTTTAAAACCTAACTCTGGGAAGGGTAGTGTTTTTATCACTGTCCGTCTGAAATAAAGTTAGTGCATGTGGCCTTACACGCGTGTTAGGGGTGGCATTAATATAGCGAGACGCGTGTTTAGTGTTGCTTGTGTTGCTGCCTTCAGCCCTCCCTTCTTTCTGAGTCCATCTGTTCGTTCGTTTTGGTAACGTAGTATAATTAATGTTAGGATTAATTTAGGTCATTACGCAGTGTGCCTCTCAATGTTTTTCTTAGAAATGCAATACCCGTTTTAATGTGTTGTGGAAACGCTTGTATTTATGCAGTGGCTTATATTTAACGTGGAAACGTTACAATTTGCAGACGAAGCATAAAACAAAGGGGATTTCGAGTACTGTCATTGTGACAGCACTGTTCTTTACCATTCTTCTTCCTTTTATAGAATTTATTTGTTAGGCTTTACATTTATTTTTTTAATTTATATATGTGGATTTAGAATTTCACGACATTCACCTCTCTCGTCTCCAATGTTTCTGTTAACTTTCTCAACATTAATGTCACCATCACTTCTTCTCCTCCATGGGCATGTCATGAATACCTACCAGTTTCCCAACTACTCCACCTCCGCTGTCTATGTCAAGATGATGATGACTTTCACGGCCGAGCTAATGAGATGTTGAACTTTTTCTTAAATAGAGCATGTGCTGCCCTCTGCGTTCTCCCTATTTTTCGTCAGTAGGCCCTCAACCACCAGCACAAAATCACTTCCAAGTTAATCTTTACCTATCATCCCCACAGCACTGCAGTAAAACAACAATCCTCTTCTGCCACTTACCTATTCTCCAAGCTGAATCCATTATCTTGGAA
The DNA here is from genome assembly GCA_024509875.1 of Oreohelix idahoensis. Taxonomy (NCBI): domain Eukaryota; kingdom Metazoa; phylum Mollusca; class Gastropoda; order Stylommatophora; family Oreohelicidae; genus Oreohelix; species Oreohelix idahoensis. The sequence goes on along the minus strand of JAMPIV010003908.1, from coordinate 362,092 downwards.
GTGTTCAGTGAGGATCCTCTAGTGGCATATAAACATGACAAGAACCTGAGGGATCTTTAGAAATAAATGTGCCTTTTGGCACTCAAAAGGTTATCGTACGATCAATACGACATTTTATTTCCAATTTGAAAAGAGTTAAAATATGGTACAGGTTTAATAACACTGATCAAGCATCTCAGATTCATTACATATTAATCGGTCAAAGGCAGATGAAAACAGTAATAGATACTAGAGTCATCCCAAATCCGAGTATGGATGCTGATCACCGAACAGTTGTAATGACTGAAACAACACAACACATAAATAGACAGTATATCTTCTTAAAGTACCATGCCTGGTGGCACAGGTAATCGTGTATCTCCACAGCTTCCTGTCTACAGTACTATTCATCAATTCTGTTGTTGACTTCTTTCCATGCTATTATGTCAAACTGTCCAGATTTTTCTATCTTTGTCATCCTCTCTTTTTCTTTCTATCTTTCCTATTGTCACAATATACGCCAGCTTCATTCTTCTCATAACATGCCCAAAGAAAGTGGATTGCTTCCTTTTAACCTGGGTAATAAGCTTCCTTTTAACCTGGGTAATAAGCTTCCTTTTAACCTGGGGAATAAGCTTCCTTTTAACCTGGGGAATAAGCTTCCTAATGTTTTGGCCTCATCCTCATTTTACATGTCCGGTACAAAGAGACACATACAATTAAGTAGTCTGACCATCTTGTGAGAATGGAGCATGATAAATTACCACATGCCTACAACAGTAGGCTCCCCACAATATTTCACTGCAATAGTCGACTAAACATGTCAAATACAGTTATTGTATTTCATCATTTACTCATTTTATGGCGTAACATTACAGCTTACCTTTTCAGGAAGAGGACCGTATGTTTCGTATTCACGGAAAAAAATAATTTTTATAGTCACTGATCGCATTCAGATCATGTCTCTAACGATCAAGAATTAGTCCAGCAAAAACCAATCAATTGTTCACATTCTTTTAAATTGAGGTGTTTGATGCATTTAAACATTGCACCTCAACACTTTCATGCATATGGGTAATGGTTGAAATGGGCATGATGATAAAAAGGTGTCTAAGAAAATGTGTTTTTACAAGCGTTCTAATATTAATATCCAATTAATATGAATGAATTTTGTGTCTAGATGAATAGTACTCGCCACGACAGAAAGTAATTAAAACTATCTCAAAACCACAAGTGACTCCACTATATTAGGTCCAGTTTCACGAGGTGAGGGTGATCAGTTTCATTCCTTGCTAACTTTGCCTTATGTAACTCATGTGCAGCATCAGGGACCTCATTAATTTAGATAAACTGAAATATTATGTTAAAAACATTTCCAAACATTTTCTAACTGGTACTGAATTCTTGTTAAGACTGTGTAGTGGATAAAATTCTTCTGCCTATTTTTAAAGTGAAGTAGTCAAAACTTCAAAACGCACAAAACATTAAATCATTAATGAATATTAGCAATTAACATTCACTTTTTATTACATTACTTTAGACAAATTAAAATTATCAAGAGTATAGTTTTAGTTCAAATAAAAATCTAAAGAAATTGTGCCTTTTTACTGCGTTTATGTAAACAGTATTGCGTAACCCTAATGTAATTAACTTTGAAAAGCAAATTTTCACGTGCACAATAAGGTAAAAAAAAAGGTAAAGGATCCCGTTACACGCTTACTTCGGCATATTGGGAATACGGTGTTAGGCCCGTATTTTCTTTACCATCGGCACATTAGGGGTGATGTGGTCAGCATCACGCCGAATGCCTTAACCTTCCCAGAGTTGTTCAGGTACCCAATTCATGAGGCTGGGTCGACCCCAGAGCCGTTTGCGGTCTAAAAAATCCCACCTCAACTGGGGATCGAACCATGGACCACTGAGCTAGTGTCACAGCATATTTCGACACATATTAGATGATGACGCCACAATTGCGAGTATGGGAAATTGAGCAAGAATTGTACTCTCGAAGCGGACACCTAGCTAGTGAGTTGGAAACGGATGACGTAGGAATAATAATTTTAATTTGGCAGTGACGTAGAACCTTGCAGAGATGAAGCGGGCCATTGAACACGGAGGACGAAGATTTGATTTGGGTCGTCTCTGATTTACTACCCTGTGATATAGCACAGGAAGCCGGCCATCGAACTGAGAGGTCGTATATCTGATTTATATCGTCTCTGATTTACCACCCTGTGATAGTTATGAAGCCCGCCATCGGACTGAGTGAACGATTGTCTGTTTTGGGTCGTCTCTGACTTACCACCCTGTAAAATAGTTATGAAGCCCGCCATCGGACTGAGCGAACGGTTGTCTGATTTTGGTCGTCTCTGATTTACCACCCTGTGATAGACATGAAGACGGTCACTGAGCTGAAAAGAGGTAATCTGTTTTCGTCTCTGACTTTACCACCCCTGTAAAATGTACTACCATCTATACTGATCATAATAAACGGCCTTCAAACGAGAAAGAACTTCTCTTGTGTTTACGAACCTGCTGTGACACTAAGAAGCCAGTGCACTAACCACTGCGTTACCACGGCTCTCCATGTGTACAATGATGTACTAAATTGCAGAATAACCAGACTGTATGGTCCTATGCTGCACTTGTCCTAACTACCAGAAAACCATGAAGACACTAAAAGTATCCATTGGAAAGGATGTATCATACCGACAGGCAAAAGCAGTGTTCTCTTGTTGTTCTTCTTCCTCGTTCGTCCTGAAAAGGACGTTGGTTGCGTTGTGTCTGTTTACACCGGAGCTGCGATATCTGCGCCTTTCGGCCGACACATCCGACTTCAGCACGGCATTTTTGATGCAGCCTGTTTCCAGGACCACCGCGTGGAGGTATAGTAGGGTCTTGGTCAGCTATAGCGTCTGGGTCGCTGACTACATTCTCTATTGCTGCATCTTTGGGTCCTGTTCTCTTGTTCCATTGGCACTTGTCTGGTTCTTGTCATCAGTTCCGCGTTGGTAACCTTGTCATACCATTTTAATCCTTCTATTCTACACCAGCACCCATTTATGAAAGTCTGAAGCTTTTTGATTGTTGTCTTTGTTGTTCTCCATGTTTCAGAGCCATATAATAGTACTGACTTCACATTTGAGGTGAAGATTCTTATTTCCATGTTGGATCCGATTTTCTCTTGATATTTCCAAATACAATGAAAGCTCCTCTTGCTTTTTGTACTCTTATTTTGATATCACTGTCTGTCCCTCCAACTTTGTCTATATTGCTGCCAAGATATGTGTACAATTCTACATCTTGTAGGACAAGCAAGGCAAATTGCTTACTGCCCCGAAGGAAGTAATGGAAAGAATATTTCTCAGAACACCTTGATGGTGAGCAAAGTCAAGCATCAGAAATGATAACCACTAGCACAGAAGAGGAAACCAATGGTGATAAAGATGACATAAAGATGGAAAAACTGAAGGCAGCACTGGAGAAAATCGAGATGGGCAAAGCAGACGGGCATGATGGTATAACACCAGAAATGGTTAAGTACATGGGAGCATCAGGCGACCTATTACTCTTAATGGTCCTACAGGCAGCGTGGTGCAACAAGACCATACCAAAGGATTGGGAGATTGCCATCATAACACCAATTTTCAAAAAGGGTGACAATCGACAATGTGGAAACCATAGAGGCATATCCCTTCACAGTGTCCCTGGTAAAATCTACTCTAGAATCCTAGAGCAGTGATGCCTAGCTGAGCGTCAATTGGATGAGGTCCAGTGCGGATTCCGAGCAAACCGAAGTACTCAAGACCTAATCTTCACACTCAGACAGCTGAGTGAAAAGGCCCTTGAGTATAAGAGTGAGATCCATCTTTGTTTCATCGATCTGGAAAAGACATTTGACAGGGTTCCCTGGAGCAAACTTTGGGACTGTTTGGCAAGGAAGAACATTCCAGTACCTCTGATTCATGTTATACAGAGATTCTACAAGTATTGCAGAAAGTATGTGAGGACAGCAAACCATAAGTCAGAAGAGTTCAGGACCACCACTGGTGTAAGACAAGGTGATATCCTGTCATCTTATTTTTTCATACTCCTCATGGACGATGTTATCAAAGCATGTAAGGAGAGAACAAGAAAGTATTCAGTGGGGTACTGGAAGATGAGACAGGTATGTATTTCAGAGCTGGCATTTTCTGATGATGTTGCCCTGATTGCTAAATCAGAGGCACATCTCCAATCCAACCTGCAAGTCTGGAAGGAAGAGCTGGAGAAGAGAGGGATGGTCATAAGCAGCTCTAAAACAAAATCCATGGTGATATCACGAGAAGAAAGAAGACATAAAATTAAGCTAGGAGAACAGGTCCTGCAACAGGTCGACCACTTTAAATATATCGGAGCTATTATAGACCGAAAGGGAGGCATCAAAGAAGAGTTGGCCACTCAAAAAGCAGCGCTGGGAGACTTTTCCAGGCCATAAATCGAGGATTCCTCAGCAAGAAAGAGGTTGGTAAGAAAACGAAGATGGCTGTATACCGCTCCACCTATGTCCCAGTCTTGACATATGGATGCGAGTCATGGGCAATGACTACAACCCACAAATGCCAGATCCAAACCTCAGAAATGAGGTATCTGAGGAAGGTGGTTGAAGTAACAAGAAGAGACATAGTCCGCAACCAAACGATACGTCAAGGCCTAAAATCCCAGCCCCTGCAGACCCAAGTAGAACAGTCCCAACTAAGATGTTTTGGCAATGTCTGCAGAATGGGAGAAGATCGGCTACCATGACAAGCATGGGAAACAAACAGCCAGGGATCCAGACCCCACATGAAGACCCAGAGTCCGCTGGGAGGACAACATTAGACAATCTTTGAAGGGCCGAGGACTAGAATGGAACCAGGCCAGGATAAAGCCAGCCCATAGCATAGTCTGTCGCTCTCTCTTCCAAACCTCTACACCTCACGGTAGAAGGGGAACAACTAAGTAAGTAAGTAAGATTGATGCAATAGTACAGAAAAGTTAAATTTTGAAGAACTGAGCCTAAATAGCTAATACAGATTTACTCTGCTATCTGAAAGAAAAGTATCTCTCCAGAATGCATCATACAAATAAATGAAACAGGTTTAAAACAAGTCACTAAATTAAAATGCCTAGGCACATTAATAAATCAGATGAAAAATACATCTCAGAGGTAAAGAGTACAAAAGCCCTTGATAAACCAGCATTTCAACTGTTGTTGTTTAACTAGGGCTGCTGAGCTCTTTTGGCCTTTTGGAGCCAACACCAAGTTGAAGACTCCTTGGTATTATCTACACTGTTGATCAAAGCTTTTCTGTCATTCCAAAGTCATGAGCTCCAGCTTGGATTGCATTTAAGGGTCATAACATCTGGTCCAAAGCTAGCAGGAAGAGGTGCATGGCATACTGCGCATTCCACACTTTTTCAAAAAGGGGGGGGGGGGGGGGGGGGGGGGGGGGGGGGGGGGGGGGGGGGTGGGGGGGGGGGGGGGGGCGGGCGGGGGGGCTTTCCAAATAAGCAAAGCTCAGATACTGTGCTCTGGTTCTGGGCTCTCCCAAGGAGTTGTCATGTCCTACACAGAGCCACTTCTCAGCTCCCCCTGCCTATCATGGGTTTATAGTGAGATCCTCCTGCATGCAGCCAACCAGGTAAAAGCCAGTTACATATGGGGCTCAAGTGACGCCACCAAGCTTAGTGTGCAATGCTGGCTTCTCGACGTATCACTAGAGGGCAATCCCTGGAAGTGTGTGAATAATTTCAAGAGTCAATAAGCGTGTAATTAGCCTCACAAACATGGTTCACTTCCACATATGTAAACTATAGCATTGTGCTTAGCTAGTGTTCATATAAGTGTGATAGGGTGGGCGAGGATTGGCGTTGTTGCGATATGTGTTCACTTTCTTGCACACTCGCACCAGACCTGTACAACAATAAAACTCTGATTCTAAGGCAGGGGCTGTATTTATTTATGCAACCCTCTCAGTGACAAAAAGCAAATAAACGAATGCTAAACAAGAACCAAACGAACACCCAGCCAGTGCTCAATTGCTAATGTGTTCCCATGTCTTTGTTCAGCTCTTCTACCGGCCACGGGTATCTATGTCGCTTGTTCTGTCTGGGGTGCTCTTGCGAAAGAATCTCCTGTCGCTGTTTTTTCTTTAGTTTGTGAGTTTTACCTTTTTGTGGCGAGGCGCGTTCTTTCAACCCAATTGGTTATATCAGAGCGCAATTAGCCAGTCAAAAATAAGTTAACTCTGTTAACTGAAGCAATGTGTTGATAAACTTTAAGCCCTAAAAAGGACTACTAGCTTCTATCAGCTAGCATGAAGAAGTCCTGAGAAGGACTGCTGGCCCGGTCAGCGTTGACAGATATTAAGTCCTGAAAAGGAGTAACATTATCTACCTGCTAGCTTAAAGCCCTGACAAGGACTTGCCCTAAAAATGACTCACCACCTACACCAACCTCAGTGTTCAGCGAAACACCGGTTATATGTGAACTCTTGAACAATCCAATAAGATTGCTAGCCTTGGTCAGCGTCGATAGATACTAAGTCCTGAAAAGGAGTAACATTATCTGTCTGCTAGCATGAAGCCCTGAGAAGGACTTGCCCTGAAAGGGACTCGCCAGCTACACCAACGCTGCTGACAGTGGTAACCTGGCGTTGGCCCAGCGCTCTCTTTATATATAGGCACCTTCACCACATCACGCACGGCGTAGTGCGTGTGTAGGGATTGGGTCATGAAAGTAACTCAAACATGGCAATAGGTGCTCTCAAAGAAATGAAAACACAAATATTTTGGTGCGTTATTATGGCCCCATCACATAAGGATGACTCCAGATATGCCTCCATGCAAAACAGCATTTTCATAAAATAAAAAGTATTTTATGCAACAAATCTTTCTCAATGAAAGAAAGAAAGTGAGGTCTTCAGTGTTACACAGTGCCAGTCCTGACATATGGCTGTGAGTCACTGGCAATTAGCACACATGGAAGAAAATCCAAGGAGGGCATAGAGATGTAGTTTTACAGAAGACTGTAATCTACTGTAACGACAGTCAGAAAGAGAGCTTGTACATAATCTAAAATAATCTGGCTCTCACTTTCTCTATCACTAAATTTCTGACCTTGTAAATCCTGGATCTTCTTTGCGTTGCTCCTTAAACATGCATTCGGAGATGCAAATCAAGGAATATGCCTTCACATAAAGTTAGACAGCCAACTGTTTAAGCTCGTAAGGCTGCACGCTAAAACAAAAATCAGAAGGGTCACTATAAGAGACTTGTTGTTTGCCGATGACGTTGCGTCACTCAAAGTCCAGGAGCTAAGAGCTTGATGAATTACTTCTCCCAAGCAAGCAAGGACTTTGGCCTCACTTTAAGTCTTAAAAAAAAAACAAATATGCTAGGTCAGGATGTGGATGTTGCGCCAGTTATGACTATTGATAACTATGAATTGTCAGTGGTGCACCACTTCATCTACGTAGGATCTACCATCAACGACAAACTCTCTGGACACAGAAATTGACAGCCGGATTGGTAAAACAGCAGCAATCTTTGTCTGCCTCACACCACGTGTTTGGGGAAACTCCAAGTTCAGAATGAAGACCATAGCTGCAATGTGAAATGTCTGCATCATCAGCCCACTTCTGTATAGCAGCAAGACATGGACAACCTAGGCTAAGCAAGAAAGAAGGCTCAATACCTTTGAAATACAATGTGTACGGCACAACCTTGGTATTTTGTGGAAGAACAGTGACAAATGTCGAGGTTTTTCACGTGCTGGCCTTCAAAGCATGTGTACACTGCTTAGACAGTGTAGACTACACCAACTTGGCCATGTCCGCCGCATGGAAAATGGTCGCATCCCAAAAGATATCTTCTATGGACAACTAGCAGGTGGCAATAGTACAGTTTGGCGACCGCAGCTGTGGTTCAAAGTTTTGTACAAGAGAGACATGACGGCACTGGACATAAATCCTGCAATCTGGGAGAATGAAGCTGCCAATCACATCAAGAGGCGATGCTCCCTACAGCACTACCTCAGATTGGGAAACAAGAAGCTCTCACAACAACCAGAAGAGAAAAGAAAACGTCGAAAGGAACACCAGGAAAAAACAGCAGCCATTTAACTTAAATAGGCACCATTCATGTTATTTTACAGCCATCTTCATAGCAAAATCAGTTATGATGGTGACATATCCAATATTACACACATCTTTAAATATTTTCCCCCAAGGTTCATGGTATTCCTACAAGCATAAAGACATAAAATAGTATCACAAACTTCACAGCTAACTCTTGTTTTGTTTTTTTCAATCTTTTAAATCTGAAAGCACAGCTTACAATTTCTTTTTATACCTGTAAACTCAGGGTCCCGTGCATGTTGAAAAAACATTGGCAGCTTTGAAGCAAGTGGCACATCATCATACACTCCTATGTTCCCCAGTTCCCTAATTCTAGAACAGCATACGTTTCCCTCTGTAGCCACTGATATCTTCCTCCGCCTTGCTGAACTGGTTCTTGAACTTAATTCTTTTGAGTTTAATGGACAGTTCTTTGATCAAATCAGTGGTTTTACTTTGGGTACCAAGATGGGTCCCGGCTATGCCTGCCTTTAGGAGCATCAGATGTGACAACAATACTCTGATCCTTTCCCAATGTTGTATCACATATACTGATATACTGACAATGACATATGTCTCACTGATATGTTAGAGGCTAATTTATCCTGTTTCATTGATTTTGTTAACCACGTCCCTCTACCATCAAGTTCACCTCCCTCATCTCCACTGTTTCTGTTAACTTTCTCAACATTAATGTCACCATCACTTCTTCTCCTCCGTGGGCATGTCATGAATACCTACTAGTTTCCCAACTACTCCACCTCCGCTGTCTATGTCAAGATGATGATGACTTTCACGGCCGAGCTAATGAGATGTTGAACTTTTTCTTAAATAGAGCATATGCTGTCCTCTGCCTTATGCGTTCTCCCCATGTTTCGTCAGTAGGCCCTCAACCCCCACCACAAAATCACTTCCAAGTTAATCTTTACCTATCATCCCCACAGCACTGCAGTAAAACAACAATCCTCTTCTGCCACTTACCTATTCTCCAAGCTGAATCCATTATCTTGGAAGTGTTCAGTGAGGACCCTCTGGTGGCCTATAAACATGACAAGAACCTGAGGGATCTTTTTTGTTCACAATCGTCTCACAATCGAGACTGCTGGTCAGTTTGGCACAAAACATGGTTGTGAAGTCAAAATTTTGAAATAAATGTGCCTTTTTGCACTCAAAACGTTATCGTACGATCAGTACGACATTTTATTTCCAATTTGAAGAAAGTTAAAATATGGTACAGGTTTAATAACACTGATCAAGTATCTCAGATTCATTACATATTAATCAGACAAAGGCAGATGAAAACAGTAATATATACTAGAGTCATCCCAAATCCGAGTATGGATGCTGATCATCGAACAGTTGTAATGACTGAAACAACACAACAAATAAATAGACAGTATATCTTCTTAAAGTACCATGCCTGGTGGCACAGGTAATCGTGTATCTCCACAGCTTCCTGTCTACAATACTATTCATCAATTCTGTTGTTGACTTCTTTCCATGCTACTGTATTATGTCAAACTGTTCGGATTTCTCTATCTTTGTCATCGTCTCTTTTTCTTTCTATTTTTCCTATTGTCACAATATATGTCAGCTTCATTCTTCTCATAACATGCCCAAAGAAAGTGGATTGCTTCCTTTTAACCTGGGGAATAAGCTTCCTTTTAACATGGGGAATAGGCTTCCTTTTAACATGGGGAATAAGCTTCCTAATGTTTTGGCCTCATCCTCATTACTCATTTTAGATGTCCAGTACAAAGAGACACATACAATTATGTGGTTTGACCATCTTGTGAGAATGGAGCATGATAAATTACTACATGCCTACAACAGTAGGTCTGGTGTCAGGGCACGGGGAAGACCAAGAGACAGACAGATTGACAACATGATAGAAATCCTGCAACAACACGGGTCCACAGCAGCCATGACAGCACACGTGGCTCAAAAACACAAACTTCAGCTCCCCACAATATTTCACTGCAATAGTCGACTAATCATGTCAAATAAAGTTATTGGCTTTCATCATTTAAGAGATGAAAACAAATAAGGAGGTCCTAGAAAATCTAGGTATGAAAAAAGAACTAATGAGGGAGGTCAAAGTTCGGCAGCTAAAATACTTTGGCCACATAAAAAGGCATAACAGCTTGCAGAAGACCATAACAGAAGGGAGAGTTGAAGGCAAACGTGCAAGGGGAAGACAGCGCTATAAGTGGTGAAGATAACATCAAGAGATGGACAGGAAAGAGTCTATCAGAGTGCACCACCAAGACAAGAGACAGAAGACGTTGGAGATGCATTACAGCCGACCTTCGTTGTGGAGATGGCAACTGATGATGATGATGATTTCATAATTTACACATTTTATAGCGTAACATTACAGCTTACCCCAAAATATTCTTCCGTGGAACAGTTTTCTTTATCCAACCTTGTTTGCTAAAAGAACGAACCAAAAAAAAAATAGTTTATTGTCACTGATCGCATCAATGCAACTAATGATGTTTCAAGTCTCTAACGTTTTATCTTAATTGCTTCAGGAAAAGAGTATGTTTCGAATTCACGGATTTGTCTAATTTCAGATCCAGATCAAGAATTAGTCCAGCACAAACCAATAAATTGTTCACATTCTTTTAAATTGAGGTGTTTGATGCATTTAAACATTGCACCTCAACACTTTCACGCATACGGGTAATGGTTGAAATGGGCATGATGTGCTTAAAGATAGCAAACATCTAAATAAAAAGGTGTTTAAGAAAGTGTGTTTTTACAAGCGTTCTAATATTAATATCCAATTAATATGAATGAATTTTGTGTCTAGATGAATAGTACTCGCAACGACAGAAAGTAATTAAAACTATCTCAAAACCACAAGTGACTCTACTATATTAGGTCCAGTTTCACGAGGTGGGGGTGATCTGTGCAGCATCAGGGACCTCATTAATTTAGATAAACTAAAATATTATGTTAAAAACATTTCCAAACATTTTCTAAATGGTACTGAATTCTTGTTAAGACTGTGTAGTGGATAAAATTCTTCTGCCTATTTTTAAAGTGAAGTAGTCAAAACTTCAAAACGCACAAAACATTAATGAATATTAGCAATTAACATTCACTTTTTACTCCTATTACATTACTTTAGACAAATTAAAATTATCAAGAATATAGTTTTAGTTCAAATAAAAATCTAAAGAAATTGTGCCTTTTTACTGCGTTTATGTAAACAGTATTGCGTAACCCTAATGTAATTAACTTTGAAAAGCAAATTTTAGTGTGCACAATAAGGTAAAAAAAAGGTAAAGAATCCCGTTACACGCCCACTTCGGCATATCGGTGTTAGGCCCGTATTTTCCTTACCATCGGCACACTAGGGGTGATGTGGTCAGCATCACGCAGGCTGCCTTAACCTTCCCAGAGTTGTTCTGGTACCCCTGGAGCAAACTTTTGGACATGTTTGGCAAGAAGAACATTCCAGTACCTCTGATTCATGCTATACAGAGCTTCTTCAAGTCTTGCAGAAAGTATGTGAGGACAGCAAACCATAAGTCAGAAGAGTTCAGGACCACCGCTGGTGTAAGACAAGGTAATATCCTATCACCTTATCTTTTCATACTCCTCATGGACGATGTTATCAAGGCATGTAAGGAGAGAACAAGAAAGTTCGACCCTGGAGCCGTTTGCGGTCTAAAAAATCCCACCTCAACTGGGGATCGAACCATGGACCACTGAGCTAGGAAGCCAGTGCACTAACCACTGCACTACCGCTGTTTTCCATGTGTACAATGATGTACTCAATTGCAGAATAACCAGACCGTATGGTCCTATGCCGCACTTGTCCTAACTACCAGAAAACCAGGAAGACACTAAAAGTATCCATTGGAAAGGATGTATCATACCGACAGGCAAAAGCAGAGTGTTCTCTTGTTGTTCTTCTTCTTCCTCCTTCGTCCTGAAAAGGACGTTGGTTGCGTTGTGTCTGTTTACACCGGAGCTGCGATATCCGCGCCTTTCGGCCGACACGTCCGACTTCAGCACGGCATTTTTTGGTTTTTTTGGGACCGTGTTTGCCATCCATCTTCGATCGCTACTCTCTCAGCCAGACTGCAGTGATGCAGCCTGTTTCTAGGACCACCGCGTGGAGGTGGAGTAGGGTCTTGGTCAGCTCTGGTTCGCTGACCCTGACGCTATAGCGTCTGGGTCGCTGACTGCATTCTCTATTGCTGCATCTTTGGGTATCGTTCTCTTGTTCCACTGGCACTTGTCTGGTTCTTGTCATCAGTTCCACGTTGGTAACCTTGTCATACCATTTTAATCTTTCTATTGTACACCAGCACCCATTTATGAAAGTCTGAAGCGTTTTGATTGTTGTCTTTGTTGTTCTCCATGTTTCAGAGCCATATAATAGTACTGACGTCACATTTGAGGTGAAGATTCTTATTTTCATGTTGGATCCAATTTCTCTTGATCTCCATATATTTCCAAATACAATGAAAGCTCCTCTTGCTTTTTGTATTCTTATTTTGATATCACTGTCTGTCCCTCCAACTTTGTCTATATTGCTGCCAAGATATGTGTACAATTCTACATCTTGTAGGACAAGCAAGGCAAATTGCTTACTGCCCCGAAGGAAGTAATGGAAAGATGGAAAGAATATTTCTCAGAACACCGTGATGGTGAGCAAAGTCAAGCATCAGAAATGATAACCACTAGCACAGAAGAGGAAACCAATGGTGATAAAGATGACATAAAGATGGAAGAACTGAAGGCAGCCCTGGAGAAAATCAAGATGGGCAAAGCAGCAAGGCATGATGGTATAACACCAGAAATGGTTAAGTACATGGGAGCATCAGGCGACCTATTACTCTTAATGGTCCTACAGGCAGCGTGATGCAACTTAAAGGTCCTACAGGCAGCGTGGTGCAACAAGACCATACCAAAGGATTGGGAGATTGCCATCATACCACCAATTTTCATAAAGGGTGACAATCGACAATGTGGAAACCATAGAGGCATATCCCTTCTCAGTGTCCCTGGTAAAATCTACTCTAGAATCCTAGAGCAGAGACTCCGACGCCTAGCTAAGCCACAATTGGATGAGGTCCAGAGCAGATTCCGAGCAAACCGAAGTACTCAAGACCTAATCTTCACACTCAGAAAGCTGAGTGAAAAGGCCCTTGAGTATAAGAGTGAGATCCATATTTGTTTCATAGATCTGGAAAAGGCATTTGACAGGGTCCCCTGGAGCAAACTTTGGGACATGTTTGGCAAGAAGAATATTCCAGTACCTCTGATTCATGCTATACAGAGCTTCTACAAGTCTTGCAGAAAGTATGTGAGGACAGCAAACCATAAGTCAGAAGAGTTCAGGACCACCACTGCTGTAAGACAAGGTAATATCCTATCACCTTATCTTTTCATACTCCTCATGGACGATGGTATCAAGGCATGTAAGGAGAGAACAAGAAAGTATTCAGTGGGGTACTGGAAGATGAGACAGGTATGTATTTCAGAGCTGGCATTTGCTGATGATGTTGCCCTAATTGCTAAATCAGAGGCACATCTCCAATCCAACCTGCAAGTCTGGAAGGAAGAGCTGGAGAAGAGAGGGATGGTCATAAGTAGCTCCAAAACAAAATCCATGGTGATATCACGAGAACAAAGAAGACATCAGATTAAGCTGGGAGAACAGGTCCTGCAGCAGGTCGACCACTTTAAATATCTCGGAGCTTTTATAGACCGAAAGGGAGGCATCAAAGAAGAGATGGCCACTCGAAAAGCAGCGCTGGGAGATTTTTTCAGGCCATAAATCGAGGATTCCTCCGCAAGAGAGAGGTTGGTAAGAAAATGAAGATGGCTGTATACCGCTCCACCTATGTCCCAGTCTTGACATATGGATGCGAGTCATGGGCAGTGACTACAACCCACAAAAGCCAGATCCAAACCTCAGAAATGAGGTATCTGAGGAAGGTGGTTGAAGTAACAAGAGACATGGTCCGCAAACCTCAAGAAAAGACCCAATGTATCCATGAGGAAGGTGGTTGACAACAGCCAGAACAAGAGACATGGTCCGAGTCTTGAACCCAGAAGATGATACTGAGTCAAGGCCTAAAAGGGCCATCCAAAACTACAATGCTGACCCAAGTAGAGAGTCCAACTAACCTTGGGCCAGTCTGCAGAGATGGCCTGAAGATTGGCTACACGACAAAGCATGGGAAACAAAGCCCAACGTACAGACCCACCCCAAGAATTTACTTCAGACCAGAAAGCTGGGCTGGAGAGGACAATAACATTAGACAATGAAGGATGGAGGACTAGAATGGAACCAGGCTACCAGGTCCGATAGGCATAGTCATGGAGAAACTCAGCCAAAATCTCTGACCCCACAATTTTATGATTGACCCAGAGTCCGCTAGAGAGGGTCCCAACAACAGAACTATGGTTGACAGTAAGTTGAAGGAATGGCGAGAAGATTGTGCTAACAACAAGCATGGGACAAAAAGCCAGGGAATTCAGGCCCCACAGGTGTCCCCCATTCCGCTGGACGTAAGTAGATTGGACAAACATTTTTGAATCGAAAACTAGTAAGCCTAAGGATAAGCCAGCCGATAGCATTTACTTGCTCTCTCTTCTCCAAACATCTACACCTCACGGTAGAAGGGGAACAACTATGTAAGTAAGTAAGATTGAGCATCATACAGAAAAGTATTGAACTGAGGCCTAAATAGCTAATACTAATTTAATGAAATCAAAAGTGTTAAATTTTGACAACTTCTCACTGTGGTTTACTCACTAAATTAAAATGCCAGGCACATAATATAACTGAGATGCTACTATCAGATTTAAGAGCTATCTGAAAGAAAAAAAGCATCTCTCAACATCATACAAATAAATGAGGGGCTGCAGGTTTAAAAACAAGTCACTAAATTAAAATGCCAAGGCACATTAATAAATGAGATGAAAAATACATCTCAGAGGTAAAGAGTAGAAAAGCCCTGGATAAACCAGCATTTCAACTGTTGTTGTTTAACTAGGGCTGCTGAGCTTTTTTGGCCTTTTGGAGCCAACACCAAGTTGAAGACTCCTTGGTATTATCTACACTGTTGATCAAAGCTTTTCAGTCCTTCCAAAGTTATGAGCTCCAGCTTGGATTGCATTTAAGGGTCATCACATCTGGTCCAAAGCTAGCAGGAAGAGGTGCATGGCATACTGTGCATTTCACATTTTTTCAAGTGCGGGGGTGGGGGGGGGGGGCTTTCCAAATATGCAAAGCTCAGATACTGTGCTTTGGTTCTGGGCTCTCCCAAGGAGTTGTCATGTCCTACACAGAGCCACTTCTCAGCTCCCCCTTCCTATCATGATATTATAGTGAGATCCTCCTGCATGGAGCCAACCAGGTAAAAGCCAGTTACATATGGGGCTCAAGTGACGCCACCAAGCTTAGTTTGCAATGCTGGGTTCTCGACGTATCACTAGAGGGCAATCCCTGGAAGTGTGTGAATAATTTCAAGGGTCAATAAGCGTGCAATTAGCCTCACAAACAAGGTTCACTTCCACATATGTAAACTATAGCATTGTGCTTAGCTAGTGTTCATATAAGTGTGAGAAGGTGGGCGATGATTGGCGTTGTTGTGAAATGTGTTCACTTTGTTGCACACTCGCACCAGACCTGTACAACAATAAAACTCTGATTCTAAGGCAGCGGCTGTATTTATTTAAGCAACCCTCTCATTGACAAAAAGCAAATAAACGAATGCTAAACAAACACCAAATGAACACCCAGCCAGTGCTCAATTGCTAACGTGTTCCCATGTCTTTGTTCAGCTCTTCTACCGGGCACGGGTATCTATGTCGCTTGTTCTGTCTTGGCTGCTCTTGCGAAAGGATCTCCTGGCGCTGTTTTTTCTTTAGTTTGTGAGTTTTACATTTTTGTGGCGAGGCGCGTTCCTTTCAACCAGATACTAAGTCCTGAAAAAGAGTAAACATTATCCGTCTGCTAGAATGAAGCCCTGAGAAGGACTTGCCATGAAAGGGACTCGCCAGCTACACCAACGCTGCTGACAGTGGTAACCTGGCGCTGGTCCAGCGCTCTCTTTATATATAGGCAGCTTGGCCACATCACGCACGGCGAAGTGTGCGTGTAGGGATAGGGTCATGAAAGTAACTCAAAAATGGCAATAGATGCTCTCGAAGAAATGAAAACACAAATATTTTGGGGCGTTATTATGGCCCCATCACATAAGGATGACTCCAGATAGGCCTTCATGCAAAATAGCATTTCCATAAAATAAAAAGTATTTTATGCAACAAATCTTTCTCAATGAAAGAAAGAAAGTGCGGTCTTCAGTGTTACACAGTGCCAGTCCTGACATATGGCTGTGAGTCACTGGCAATTAGCACACATGGAAGAAAATCCAAGGAGGACATAGAGATGTAGTTTTACAGAAGACTGTAATCTACTAAAACGAGTCAGAAAGAGAGCTTGTATATCTGTAAATAATCTGAAATTGTATTATCTGGCTCTCACTTTCTCTATCACTCAATTTCTGACCTTATAAATCCTGGATATGATCCTCTTTGGGATCTTCTTTGCGTTGCTCCCTAAACATGCATTCGGAGATGCAAATCAAGGAATATGCCTTCACACAAGGTTAGACAGCCAACTGTTTAACCTCGTAAGACTGAACGCTAAAACAAAAATCAGAAGGGTTACTATAAGAGACTTGTTGTTTGCCGATGACGTTGTAATCGTCACTCAAAGTCCAGGAGCTACAGAGCTTGATGAATTACTTCTCCCAAGCAAGCAAGGACTTTGGCCTCACTATACGTCTAAAAAAAAGCAAATGTGCTAGGTCAGGATGTGGATGTTGCGCCAGTTATTACTATTGATAACTATGAATTGCCAGTGGTGCATTACTTCATCTACCTAGGATTTACCATCAACTACAAACTCTCTGGACACAGAAACTGACAGCCGGATTGTTAAAACAGCAGCAATCAATGTCTGCCTTACAACACGTGTTTGGGGAAACTCCAAGTTCAGAATGAAGACCATAGCTGCAATGTAAAATGTCTGCGTCATCAGCCCACATCTGTATAGCAGCAAGACATGGACAACCTTGGCTAAGCAATAAAGAAGGCTCAATACGTTTCAAATACAATGTGTACGGCACATCCTTGGTATTTTGTGGAAGAACAGTGACAAATGTCGAGGTTTTGTCCCGTGCTGGCCTTCAAAGCATGTAAACACTGCTTAGACAGTGCAGACTACACAGACTTGGCCATGTCCGCCGCATGGAAAATGGTCGCATCCCAAAAGATATCTTCTATGGACAACTAGTAGGTGGCAATAGAACAGTTGGGCGACTGCAGCTGTAAGTTTTGTACAAGAGAGACATGACGGCACTGGACATAAATCCTGCAATTTGGGAGAATGAAGCTGCCAATCACATCAAGAGGCGATGCTCCCTACAGCACTACCTCAGATTGGGAAACAAGAAGCTCTCACAACAACCAGAAGAGAAAAGAAAACGTCGAAAGGAACACCAGGAAAAAACAGCAGCCATTTAACTTAAATAGGCACCATTCATGTTATTTTACAGCCATCTTCATAGCAAAATCAGTTATGATGGTGACATATCCAATATTACACACATCTTTAGACATTTTCCACTAAGGCTCATGGTATTCCTACATGCATAAAGACATCAAATAGTATCACAAACTTCACAGCTAACTCTTGTTTTTCTTTCAATCTTTTAAATCTGAAAGAACAACTTACAATTTCTTTTTATACCTGTAAACTCAGGGTCCCGTGCATGCTGAAAAAACATTGGCAGCTTTGAAGCAAGTGGCACATCATCATTCACTCCTATGTTCCCCAATTCTAGAACAGCACACGTATCTCTCTGTAGCCACTGATATCCTTCTCTGCCTTGCTGGACTGGTTCTTGAACTTAATTCTTTTGAGTTTAATGGACAGTTCTTTGATCAAATCAGTGGTTTTACTTTGGGTACGAAGATGGGTCCCAGCTATGCCTGCCTTTAGGAACATCAGATGTGACAACAATACTCTGATCCTTTCCCAATGTTGTATCACATATACTGATATACTGACAATGACATATGTCTCACTGATATGTTAGAGGCTAATTTATCCCGTTTCACTGATTTTGTTAACCACGTCCCTCCACCATCAAGTTCACCTCCCTCATTTCCACTGTTTCTGTTAACTTTCTCAACATTAATGTCACCATCACTTCTTCTCCTCCGTGCGCATGTCATGAATACCTACCAGTTTCCCAACTACTCCACCTCCGCTGTCTATGTCAAGAGGATGATGACTTTCACGGCCGAGCTAATGAGATGTTGAACATTTTCTGAAATAGAGCATGTGCTGTCCTCTGCCTTATGCGTTCTCCCCATTTTTCGTCAGTAGGCCCTCAACCCCCACCACAAAATCACTTCCAAGTTAATCTTTACCTATCATCCCCACAGCACTGCAGTAAAACAACAATCCTCTTCTGCCACTTACCTATTTTCCAAGCTGAATCCATTATCTTGGAAGTGTTCAGTGAGGACCCTCTAGTGGCCTATAAACATGATCTGAGGGATCTTTTTTGTTCACAATCGTCTCACAATCGAGACTGCTGATCAGTTTGGCACAAAACATGGTTGTGAAGTCAAAATTTAGAAATAAATGTGCCTTTTTGCACTCAAAAGGTTATCGTACGATCAGTACGACATTTAATTTCCAATTTGAAGAAAGTTAAAATATGGTACAGGTTTAATAACACTGATCAAGCATCTCAGATTCATTACATATTAATCAGACAAAGGCAGATGAAAACAGTAATATATACTAGAGTCATCCCAAATCCAAGTATGGATGCTGATCATCGAACAGTTGTAATGACTGAAAGAACACAACAAATAAATAGACAGTATATCTTCTTAAAAGTGCCATGCCTGGTGGCACAGGTAATCGTGTATCTCCACAGCTTCCTGTCTACAATACTATTCATCAATTCTGTTGTTGACTTCTTTCCATGCTACTGTATTATGTCAAACTGTTCGGATTTTTCTATCTTTGTCATCGTCTCTTTTTCTTTCTATTTTTCCTATTGTCACAATATATGTCAGCTTCATTCTTCTCATAACATGCCCAAAGAAAGTGGATTGCTTCCTTTTAACCCGGGGAATAAGCTTCCTTTAAGCCTGGGGAATAAACTTCCTTTTAATCTGGGGAATAGGCTTCCTTTTAACCTGGGGAATAGGCTTCCTAATGTTTTGGCCTCTTTCAAGACATCCTCATTACTCATTTTAGATGTCCAGTACAAAGAGACACATACAATTAAGTGGTTTGACCATCTTGTGAGAATGGAGCATGATAAATTACTACATGCCTACAACAGTAGGTCTGGTGTCAGGGCACGGGGAAGACCAAGAGACAGACAGACTGACAACATCATAGAAATCCTGCAACAACACGGGTTTACAGCGGCCATCACAGCACACGTGGCTCAAAAACACAAACTTCAGCTCCTCACAATATTTCACTGCAATAGTCGACTAAACATGTCAAATACAGTTATTGTATTTCATCATTTACACATTTTATGGCGTAACATTACAGCTCACCTCAGACACACGCCTAGAACGATTTCCTTCATCCAACCTTGTTTGCTAAAAGAAAAGAAAAATGTTTATAGTCACTGATCGCATCAATGCAACTAATGATGTTTCAAGTCTCTAACGTTTTATCTTACTTGCTTCAGGAAAAGAGTATGTTTCTTATTCACGGATTTGTCTAATTTCAGATCCAGATCAAGAATTAGTCCAGCAAAAATCAATAAATTGTTCACATTCTTTTAAATTGAGGTGTTTGATGCATTTAAGCATAGCACCTCAACACTTTCATGCATATGGGTAATGGTTGAAATGGGCGTGATATGCTTAAACATAGCAAACATCTAATTAATAAGGTGTCTAAGAAAATGTGTTTTTACAAGCGTTCTAATATTAATATCCAATTAATATGAATGAAATTTGTGTCTAGATGAATAGTACTCGCAACGACAGAAAGTAATTAAAACTATCTCAAAACCACAAGTGACTCTACTATATTAGGTCCAGTTTCACGAGGTGGGGGTGATCTGTGCAGCATCAGGGACCTCATTAATTTAGATAAACTGAAATATTATGTTAAAAACATTTCCAAACATTTTCTAAATGGTACTGAATTCTTGTTAAGACTGTGTAGTGGATAAAATTCTTCTGCCTATTTTTAAAGTGAAGTAGTCAAAACTTCAAAATGCACAAAACATTAATGAATATTAGCAATTAACATTCAGTTTTTATTACATTACTTTAGGCAAATTAAAATTATCAAGAGTATAGTTTTAGTTCAAATAAAAATCTAAAGAAATTGTGCCTTTTTAAAGCGTTTATGTAAACAGTATTGCGTAACCCTAATGTAATTAATTTTGAAAAGCAAATTTTCATGTGCACAATAAGGTAAAAAAGGTAAAGGATCCCATTACACGCCTACTTCGGCATATTGGGAATACGGTGTTAGGCCCGTATGTTCTTTACCATCGGCACACTAGGGGTGATGTGGTCAGCATCACACCGGCTGCCTTAACCTTCCCACAGTTGTTCTGGTACCCAATTCATGAGGCTGGGTCGACCCCGTAGCAGTTTGCGGTCTAAAAGATCCCACCTCAACTGGGGATCGAACCATGGACCACCGAGCTAGGAAGCCAGTGCACTAACCACTGCGCTACCGCAGCTTTCAATGTGTACAATGATGTACTAAATTGCAGAATAACCAGACCGTATGGTCGTATGCCGCACTTGTCCTAACTACCAGAAAACCAGGAAGACACTAAAAGTATCCATTGGAAAGGATGTATCATACCGACAGGCAAAAGCAGAGTGTTCTCTTGTTGTTCTTTTTCTTCCTCGTTCATCCTGAAAAGGACGTTGGTTGCGTTGTGTCTGTTTACACCAGAGCTGCGATATCCGCGTCTTTCGGCCGACACATCCGACTTCAATTAGGCATTTTTTGGGACCGGGTTTGCCATCCATCTTCAATCCCTACTCTCTCAGCCAGACTGCAGTGATGAAGCCTGTTTCCAGGACCACCGCGTGGAGGTGGAGTAGAGTCTTGGTCAGCTATAGCTGGGTCGCTGACTGCATTCTCTATTGCTGCATCTTTGGGTCCCGTTCTCTTGTTCCACTGGCACTTGTCTGGTTCTTGTCATCAGTTCCACGTTGGTAACCTTGTCATACCATTTTAATCCTTCTATTCTACACCAGCATCCATTTATGAAAGTCTGAAGCGTTTTGATTGTTGTCTTTGTTGTTCTCCATGTTTCAGAGCCATATAATAGTACTGACATCACATTTGAGGTGAAGATTCCTATTTTTATGTTAGATCCGATTTCTCTTGATCTCCATATATTTCCAAATACAATGAAAGCTCCTCTTGCTTTTTGTATTCTTATTTTGATATCACTGTCTGTCCCTCCAACTTTGTCTATATTGCTGCCAAGATATGTGTACAATTCTACATCTTGTATTGTAGGACAAGCAAGGCAAATAGCTTACTGCCCCGAAGGAAGTAATAGAAAGATGGAAAGAATATTTCTCAGAACACCTTGATGGTGAGCAAAGTCAAACATCAGAAATGATAACCACTAGCACAGAAGAGGAAACCAATGGTGATAAAGATGACATAAAGATGGAAGAACTGAAGGCAGCACTTGAGAAAATCGAGATGGGCAAAGCAGCAGGGCATGATGGTATAACACCAGAAATGGTTAAGTATATGGGAGCATCAGGCGACCTATTACTCTTAATGGTCCTACAGGCAGCGTGGTGCAACAAGACCAAACCAAAGGATTGGGAGATTGCCATCATAACACCAATTTTCAAAAAGGGTGACAATCGACAATGTGGAAACCATAGAGGCATATCCCTTCTCAGTGTCCCTGGTAAATCTACTCTAGAATCCTAGAGCACAGACTCCGACGCCTAGTTAAGCCACAATTGGATGAGGTCCAGTGCGGATTCCGAACAAACTGAAGTACTCAAGACCTAATCTTCACACTCAGACAGCTGAGTGAAAAGGCCCTTGAGTATAAGAGTGAGATCCATATTTGTTTCATAGATCTGGAAAAGGCATTTGACAGGGTCCCCTGGAGCAAACTTTGAGACTGTTTGGCAAGGAAGAACATTCCAGTACCTATGATTCATGCTATATAGAGCTTCTACATGTCTTGCAGAAAGTATGTGAGGACAGCAAACCATAAGTCAGAAGAGTTCAGGACCACCACTGGTGTAAGACACGGTGATATCCTGTCACCTTATCTTTTCATACTCCTCATGGACGATGTTATCAAGGCATGTAAGGAGAGAACAAGAAAGTATTCAGTGGGGTACTGGAAGATGAGACAGGTATGTATTTCACAGCTGGCATTTGCTGATGATGTTGCCCTGATTGCTAAATCAGAGGCACATCTCCAATCCAACCTGCAAGTCTAGAAGGAAGAGCTGGAGAAGAGAGGGATGGTCATAAGCA
Organism: Oreohelix idahoensis; assembly: GCA_024509875.1. Lineage (NCBI taxonomy): Eukaryota > Metazoa > Mollusca > Gastropoda > Stylommatophora > Oreohelicidae > Oreohelix > Oreohelix idahoensis. Next base: position 339,400 of record JAMPIV010003908.1, on the reverse strand, counting down.
GCTCTAAAACAAAATCCATGGTGATATAACGAGAAGAAAGAAGACATCAGATTAAGCTGAGAGAACAGGTCCTGCAGCAGGTCGACCACTTAAATATCTCGGAGCTATTATAGACTGAAAGGGACGCATCAAAGAAGAGTTGGCCACTCAAGAAGCAGCGCTAGGAGACTTTTTCATGCCATAAATCGAGGATTCCTCAGCAAGAGAGAGGTTGGTAAGAAAACGAAGATGGCTGTATACCGTTCCACCTATGTCCCAGCCTTGACATATGGATGCGAGTCATGGGCAATGACTACAACCCACAAAAGCCAGATCCAAACCTCAAAAATTAGGTATAATATGAGGAAGGTGGTTGAAGTAACAAGAAGAGACATGGTCCGCAACCAGACGATACGTCAAGGCCTAAAATCCCACCCCCTGCAGACCCAAGTAGAACAGTCCCAACTAAGATGGTTTGGCCATGTCTGCAGAATGGGAGAAGATCGGCTACCATGACAAGCATGGGAAACAAACAGCCAGGGATCCAGACCCCACAGGATGACCCAGAGTCCGCTGGGAGGACAACATTAGACAATCTTTGAAGGGCTGAGGACTAGAATGGAACCAGGCCAGGATAAAGCCAGCCGATAGCATAGTCTGTCGCTCTCTCTTCCAAACCTCTACACCTCACGGTAGAAGGGGAACAACTAAGTAAGTAAGTAAGTAAGATTGATGCAATAGTACAGAAAAGTTAAATTTTGAAGAACTGAGCCTAAATAGCTAATACAGATTTACTCTGCTATCTGAAAGAAATGTATCTCTCCAGAATGCATCATACAAATAATTGAAACAGGTTTAAAACAAGTCACTAAATTAAAATGCCTAGGCACATTAATAAATCAGATGAAAAATACATCTAAGAGGTAAAGAGTAGAAAAGCCCTTGATAAACCAGCATTTCAACTGTTGTTGTTTAACTAGGGCTGCTGAGCTCTTTTGGCCTTTTGGAGCCAACACCAAGTTGAAGACTCCTTGGTATTATCTACACTGTTGATCAAAGCTTTTCTGTCATTCCAAAGTCATGAGGCTCCAGCTTGAATTGCATTTAAGGGTCATAACATCTGGTCCAAAGCTAACAGGAAGAGGTGCATGGCATACTGCACATTCCACATTTTTTTCAAAAAGGTGGGGGGGGGGGGGGGGGCTTTCCAAATATGCAAAGCTCAGATACTGTGCTCTGGTTCTGGGCTCTCCCAAGGAGTTGTCATGTCCTATTCAGATCCACTTCTCAGCTCCCCCTGCCTATCATGGGTTTATAGTGAGATCCTCCTGCATGGAGCCAACCAGGTAAAAGCCAGTTACATATGGGGCTCAAGTGACTCCACCAAGCTTAGTGTGCAATGCTGGGTTCTCGACGTATCACTAGAAGGCAATCGCTGGAAGTGTGTGAATAATTTCAAGAGTCAATAAGCGTGTAATTAGCCTCACAAACAAGGTTCACTTCCACATATGTAAACTTATAGAAGAACAAAAAGCAAATAAACGAACACCCAGCCAGTGCTCAATTGCTAACGTGTTCCCATGTCTTTGTTCAGCTCTTCTACCGGCCGCGGGTATCTATGTCGCTTGTTCTGTATGGGCTGCTCTTGCGAAAGGATCTCCTGGCGCTGTTTTTTCTTTAGTTTTTGAGTTTTATCTTTTTGTAGCGAGGCGCGTTCCTTTCAACCCAATTGGTTATATCAGAGCGCAATTAGCCAGTCAAAAATAAGTTAACTCTGTTAACTGAAGCAATGTGTTGATAAACTTTAAGCGCTAAAAAGGACTACTAGCTTCTATCAGCTAGCATGAAGAAGTCCTGAGAAGGACTGCTAGCCCGGTCAGCGTTGACAGATATTAAGTCCTGAAAAGGAGTAACATTATCTACCTGCTACCTTAAAGCCCTGAAAAGGACTTGCCCTAAAAATGACTCACCAGCTACACCAACCTCAGTGTTCAGCGAAACACCGGTTATATGTGAACTCTTGAACAATCCAATAAGATTGCTAGCCCTGGTCAGCGTCGACAGATACTAAGTCATGAAAAGGAGTAACATTATCCATCTGCAAGCATGAAGCCCTGAGAAGGACTTGCCCTGAAAGGGACTCGCCAGCTACACCAACGCTGCTGACAGTGGTAACCTGTCGCTGGCCCAGCATTCTCTTTATATATAGGCAGCTTGGCCACATCACGCACGGCGTAGTGCGCGTGTAGGGATTGGGTCATGAAAGTAACTCAAACATGGCAATAGGTGCTCTCGAAGAAATGAAAACACAAATATTTTGGGGCGTTATTATGGCCCCATCACATAAGGATGACTCCAGATATGCCTCCATGCAAAACAGCATTTCCATAAAATAAAAAGTATTTTATGCAACAAATCTTTCTCAATGAAAGAAAGAAAGTGAGGTCTTCATTGTTACACAGTGCCAGTCCTGACATATGGCTGTGAGTCACTGGCAATTAGCACACATGGAAAAAAATCGAAGGAGGACATAGAGATGTAGTTTTACAGAAGACTGTAATCTACTGTAACGAGTCAGAAAAAGAGCTTGTATATCTGTAAATAATCTGAAATTGTATTATCTGGCTCTCACTTTCTCTATCACTCAATTTCTGACCTTGTAAATCCTGGATCTGACCAGCTTTGGGATCTTCTTTGCATTGCTCCCTAAACATGCATTCGGAGATGCTAATCAAGGAATATGCCTTCACATAAGGTTAGACAGCCAACTGTTTAACCTCGTAAGGCTGAACGCTAAAACAAAAATCAGAAGGGTCACTATAAGAGACTTGTTGTTTGCCGATGACGTTGTAATCGTCACTCAAAGTCTAGGAGCTACAGAGCTTGATGAATTACTTCTCCCAAGCAAGCAAGGACTTTGGCCTCACTAAACGTCTAAAGAAAACAAATGTGCTAGGTCAGGATGTGGATGTTGCGCCAGTTATTACTATTGATAACTATGAATTGCCAGTGGTGCACCACTTCATCTACCTAGGATCTACCATCAACGACAAACTCTCTGGACACAGAAATTTACAGCCGGATTGGTAAAACTGTAGCAATCTTTGTCTGCCTTACAACACGTGTTTGGGGAAACTCCAAGTTCAGAATGAAGACCATAGCTGCAATGTAAAATGTCTGCGTCATCAGCCCACTTCTGTATAGCAGCAAGACATGGAAAACCTAGGCTAAGCAAGAAAGAAGGCTCAATACCTTTCAAATACAATGTGTACGGCTCATCCTTGGTATTTTGTGGAAGAACAAAGTGACAAATGTCGAGGTTTTTCACGTGCTGGCCTTCAAAGCATGTGTACACTGCTTAGAAAGTGCAGACTACACCGACTTGGCCATATCCGCCGCATGGAAAATGGTCGCATCCCAAAAGATATCTTCTATGGACAACTAGCAGGTGGCAATTAAACAGTTGGGCGACCGCAGCTGTGGTTCAAAGTTTTGTACAAGAGAGACATGACGGTTTGGACATAAATCCTGCAACCTGGGAGAATGAAGCTGCCGATCACATCAAGAGGCGATGCTCCCTACAGCACTACCTCAGATTGGGAAACAAGAAGCTCTCACAACAACCAGAAGAGAAACGAAAACGTCGAAAGGAACACCAGGAAAAAACAGCAGCCATATAATTTAAATAGGCACCATTCATGTTATTTTACAGCCATCTTCATAGCAAAATCAGTTATGATGGTGACATATCCAATATTACACACATCTTTAAATATTTTCCACTAAGGCTATTGGTATTCCTACATGGATAAAGACATAAAATAGTATCATAAACTTCACAGCTAACTCTTGTTTTTCTTTCAATCTTTTAAATCTGAAAGCACAACTTACAATTTCTTTTTATACCTGTAAACTCAGGGTCCCGTGCATGTTGAAAAAACATTGGCAGCTTTGAAGCAAGTGGCACATCATCATACACTCCTATGTTCCCCAGTTCCCTAATTCTAGACCAGCACACGTATCCCTCTGTAGCCACTGATATCCTCCTCTGCCTTGCTGGACTGGTTCTTGAACTTAATTCTTTTGAGTTTAATGGACAGTTCTTTGATCAAATCAGTGGTTTTACTTTGGGTACCAAGATGGGTCCCAGCTATGCCTGCCTTTAGGAGCATCAGATGTGACAACAATACTCTGATCCTTTCCCAATGTTGTATCACATATACTGATATACTAACAATGACATATGTCTCACTGATATGTTAGAGGCTAATTTATCCCGTTTCATTGATTTTGTTAATCACGTCCCTCCACCATCAAGTTCACCTCCCTCATCTTTACTGTTTCTGTTAACTTTCTCAACATTAATGTCACCATCATATCACCAGGCCTCAACACCTCAGTGTACTACAAACCTACTGATGCCCACAGCTACATTTTGTATACTTCTTCTCCTCCATGGGCATGTCATGACTACCTACCAGTTTCCCAACTACTCAACCTCCATTGTCTATGTCAAGATGATGATTACTTTCACGGCCGAGCTAATGAGATGTTGAACTTTTTCTGAAATAGAGCATGTGCTGTCCTCTGCCTTGTGCGTTCTCCCCATTTTTCGTCAGTAGGCCCTCAACCCCCACCACAAAATCACTTCCAAGTTAATCTTTACCTATCATCCCCACAGCACTGCAGTAAAAAAAAAATCCTCTTCTGCCACTTACCTATTCTCCAAGCTGAATCCATTATCTTGAAAGTGTTCAGTGAGGACCCTTTGGTGGCCTATATAAATGACAAGAATCCGAGGGATCGTTTTGCTCACAATCATCTCACAATCGAGACTGCTGGTCAGTTTGGCACAAAACATGGTTGTCAAGTCAAAATTTAGAAATAAATGTGCCTTTTTGCACTCAAAAGGTTATCGTACCGATCAGTACGACATTTTATTTCCAATTTGAAGAGAGTTAAAATATGGTACAGGTTCAATAACACTGATCAAGCATCTCAGATTCATTACATATTAATCCGACAAAGGCAGATGAAAACAGTAATATATACTAGTCATCCCAAATCCGAGTATGGATGCTGATCACCAAACAGTTGTAATGACCGAAATAACACAACAAATAAATAGACAGTATATCTTCTTCAAGTACCATGCCTGGTGGCATAGGCGATCGTGTATCTCCACAGCTTTCTGTCTACAATACTATTCATCAATTCTGTTGTTGACTTCTTTCCATGCTATTATGTCAAACTGTCCTGATTTTTCTATCTTTCTCATCGTCTCTTTTTCTTTCTATTTTTCCTATTGTCACAATATATGCCAGCTTCATTCTTCTCATAACATGCCCAAAGAAAGTGGATTGCTTCTGACCAACTGGAATTGACGGTAACACATTACCATTATTCAACAAAACAGCTTTAAGACTCGTCTTGGATGAATCAATGAAAAGCCTCCACTCTTCCGGTATGTAATTGATTTTGAGGGCTGCCATTAAACCAGAAATGTTGTGGCATGCAGAAAAGTCACCCTCTTTGAAAAAGAATGTAATAAGCGGCTTCTGACGGTTCCTATACACATAAATTGTAACATCTTCTGCCAGGAGATTCCACTGTTGCAATCTTGAACCCAAAAGCTCCGCTTTGTTCTTCGGTAAATTCAGATCTCTTACAAGATCATTCAGTTCACCTTGGGTTATTAAGTGTGGTTTAGTGGATGTAGTTTGCTCAAAATCTGGGTCGCATGAGGTTGATGGTTCAGGACAACCAATGCCCTCTTTTTCATCAGTGGAAGCAGCTGAAAATGATTTTGGCACTTTAGGAACTGGTAGGTCATCGCCATGTGGTACCGGACGTATTGCAGAGGGGATGTTTGGATATTCCAGAGTCCATTTTTTCTTCTTTGATATGCCTTTCCCAATTGGAGGGACCATGCAAAAGTAACAGTTGTTGAGATGATCAGTGGGCTCTCTCCAAATCATTGGGACTGCAAAAGGCATAGCTTGCCTTTTGCCAGTCAACCATAGTTTAAGATGTGCTGCACATGTATTGCAGCATATGTGTGGCGCCCAGCTCTTATCTTGATCTCCTATTCAGCAGCCAAAATACAAACTGTACGCCTTCTTAATCACTTTAGTTATATTTCGTTTTTGTGATAGAAATGTCACCTCACCACATATATAACAGAAATTAATAGCACTGTTCACACATGTCCTAGGCATTTCTAGCTATGATACTTTTGATAAGGACAAATGCACTAACTAATGGCAAAATTTTATCAGAGATAAGATATTTATACACAAAGGTGATGTAATCATAGGTAGGATTGCATCATCAACTTCTAGTTACATTTTTATTGGTCATTAGAAAAAATTATGCAATCGCCCACAATAGTTGCGTCATATATATAAATTGACCGTAATTAAATAAACTAGTAGCATATATCTTGAAAACTAGAGCCAATCAACATTTTTAAATGTCATTTTCGTTTTCAGCACACCAAAATTAGTTAAGATCAGCTATTTTCATTTCTGGTACATTTTGGTTGTTGACTAGTGTTATCGATTTTCACATTAAGCTACACAGGGCACATTTTTTCCACTTGTGTTTTGTAACCTTGACTTATAAAGACAGATTGGAAATTAATCGCGTCTCGTATCCAGGAACATTTGTACTTTTCATTATAGTAATCCATCGAGATGCAACTTTTCAAGGTACAGGTTACCAATTTCAAATAACATTTCGCAACTCTTCAAGATACATGATACCAACTTAATTATACATAATTCAAGGAATTTACGATGATGCACTACGGCATTCTACACTGCGCACATTTGCATTGATGAATTGCACGTTCGTACCTCTAGTCTATTGGAACTTAACAAACTATCGTTTCAATGATCCTGTATACATACGATTATTCCTCTGAAACTACGGAATTCGATTCAATTTATTTTGATACCCGATGTTGGTATTTTCATATTCGCCTTTATGGACTTTGGATTGTGTCCATTTCGATCTACCAATTGATATAGTGCATTCTAACTGCGCTACTTGATCTAATGTCTCCTGGACTATTTGATGCGTACACCGTCCATGGTGTCTAACTACTCGAAGGATTCGATAAATCGTAATTAACACTTCGTACACAATCGATTTCATATACATTTAGTAATTTCACTGAACTCACTGTTAATCGGTCGTGAATGGAACTTTGTATTTCTCAGGATTGTTCAACGATACATTCTTATGACCTTCACTCTATTGAACTTTAATTATTTAGATTAATATTAGATGACATTGATTAATGATATATAAAATGTTCAGTTCTTCGTTTATTTTAATTACTTTTATTATTAATATATTTATATGTCATAATTATATGATACTTCTTAGATATTAATTGCCTTTACTATAGGACTTAGTTTTAGATTCGTTAAGGGTTAGGTACATAATGCATATTTTATTTTCTTTGCTACTTGCTATCCACCCTTATGTTCTTATCTAATTTACCTTAACTAAATTACTTACTTACTACTTCTTTACTATTTCTTTCCTTTGTGTATGTCTCCCAATAATTTCGTTTTTTCTTAATTGTCTTTGCTCAGTTTAGTAGTTTAAATAGTAGTTTAAATAACTAACTTTATTTATTTAATATTACCTACATATAGTTATATTTCATTACTTTGATTGATTAACTACAATATCACATTAAGTTAAAAATAGTTTTCGTTCACACATCTGTTAGTTAATTACTTTCATTATCCTCTGCTATATTGACATATATATATATATATATATATATATATATATATATATATATATATATATATATATATATATATATATATATATATATATATATATATATATATATATATATATATCCTCTGCTATATGACATACGATGATAGTGATGCGACCTTAGACACTGTTTTATTGTAAACATCTCTGGCCGTACGTCGTTAAATTTTTTTCTCGTTCCGATTTTTAATTACATTAATTGCGTTGATATATTCAACGAATATTATAATTAACCTGGTCGGGCGGGGAAACTGTTAAGATATATTTATGTATGTTGCATGTAGACCTCACTTAAATTTGTTACCAGTTTAAATTTACGCGCTAACATATTAATCTTAGGTCAACATGATGTATTGTACTCTATAAAGTAGGGTTAGTGAACGCGATTATGTGTAGACGTCACTAAACAGAGGATGACGTAGTAAGGCGCTGCTATAGGCAGGCAACGGTCCTTCTTGACCTTTCATCGTGAAAACCCGTCCAAGCAAGACGTGGATTATTTATTGCTCCCAATATTATTGAATGTACAGTCATTTCTACATGGCATATAAGTAATGGAAGGTCGCCACCATATTATTCTGATGCAAAACTTGAGCATCGTATATTGATGAATATTTCCTTAGGAAGAAGGAATTTTCAGGAAGTAAAATATATTAATCATAATTTTCGCCAGTTGTCAGTTTTCACTATCTCAAATGTTCGCCTTAATGACATTGCTGATATATAGGCTGTCATGCGACGATATACCTTTTGATTGTAGGAGACTGCCTGATTGAAGTATTGAATTAATGCTATGTACTATGATGATGTTCGTCAATAAAACTGTAAGTGTTTATGGACCCAGCCAAGAAGAGCGTCGTGAACTTTATTCCATTTGAAACATTGTTGTAGGACACTCACGACATTCAGAAACAACTCAACACGATTGTTCTACCACTCTTCACAAACCCCGAAGACACGCAACACTACCATGCATACAGTTTTGCTGACTTTCAACGATAATCCTTTCAACTCGCTCTCTTCCACTACTTTGTCCAGAATGATTTGTAGATTTTCCTCTGACTCTACTTTTAAAACTGTGTCATATTCATATCTTAAATTGTTGATATTTCGTCATCTGACTTTAATTTCCTCGAGGTGGTCAATGTTTCGAAGTATCGTCTCGCTGCACAGGGTGTCCACAAAAGATTGTACCCTTTTCAAAAAATTTATTCTCGGCCCCATGACGTGATATGAGGATGCTTTCTATCACAAAAGTAAGATAATCTCTGCAAGTTTTTAATCATACCATACACAGACTCAAAAAATTGCGCATGCGCTCAGCGGGTATTTCAAGTGAAACTTTCGCAGTTGAGCTGCAACCGATAATTGTTACATGTCTCTCAACACACTGGTCAAGTAGGTGAAACAAAAAGTAATAGGTACATTCTTTTTGAGTCTTTGTAAGGTAACCTTAAAATTTGCAGAGATTATCTTACTTTTGTCATAGAAAGCATCCTCGTACCACGTCATGGGGCTGAGAATAACTTTTTTGAAAAGGGCACAATCTTTTATGGACACCCTGTATATGTTAAAAAGATCAGGTGATAACAGTACTGTCTAACTCCTCTTTTAACTGCTCTGAATTTACTTAGTTCTTCTTCAAATCTGATCGCGGATTCCTGCTCCCAATATATGTTCCTTATTATCCTAAGATCTTTCCCATCTTAGTTCCTGTTTAATATCGAAAAGGTCTTGGTGTTTCACTTTGTCAAAAGCTTTTGAGTAGTCTATAAAGCATAGATAAAGGTCTGTTAGTACATCAATACATCTCTCCATGAGCACTGATAGTGTGAAAATTGTGTTTATGGTACCTTTATCAGCAACAAAACCAAACTGAGTTTCAGAAATTTCTGGTCGTTTTATATCCAACATAAATAATTGTACCAAATGTACAGAGAAGAAAAATGCAGTACATAATAACTTACTGGAAAGCATGAATGAAAAAAATACCCTTTTGGTTTCTCAAAGAACAAAATGGTCGTTGTATGGTTTTTGCCTTTGTGTAGTTCTTTTGTTACATTTTTTTTTCAACATTTTTAAATTAACATTTTTGTACAGGTTTTTCATCCCCGGGATTGCATATATGAATTTTTTCAGTTCTTCTCCATGTCTCATTCCATACAATCCGTATTTGCCATACATTCTAGCTGTTGCAACACTAGGTACTTATTGGATATTGTAACATTATACATGTCGCTTGTTATAGATTTCTGAGATATCCCAAATTAAAATGTTTTCTATAGCTATATAATGTAGTATATCTTTTGTTTCATCTTTATTTTCTCTAAAGGAAGATTGTGATCTGATGCCTCATCTGTTCCTCGTGGTAATTATTACGTTGCCATTTCTATAACATATTGTTTTCCCTAGCTCAACAAAACCTCCCTCCACAAACTTGGAAAGCTTATTGTTCTCTTAATCGGGGCTTCCTTCTATGATCTATTCAATTTGACTGAACGTTCCAGGAGCTCCCACTGACATAACTCGTGGTATTATTAAGAGACTCAAGCCATCCCACAAATTCAAAGTGTAGGAAAATACAAACTAAAATTGTGTAGGCAGGTGTTAGGTAATATTGTGACATTTCTTAGACTTACACATTTTTATTTGGTGACCATGGTTGAAAACTAGCAGTTATTACTCGTAGTATGTTTAGTAAAATGTAAAATTGTCCTGAAAGTCTTGATATTGAAGATTATCTCTGTTACTATAAAATTATTTTGGACAGAAATTAGTTTTTATAGTTGCAATATACAACTGATTGTTTGCAGTTTACACAGTAATACACAGCATAGTTATCTCGATACGTATTCAAGTGCCTTAATTCGATATCTTTATTATATAAAATGTTTTAATTTACATTTCGGGTTTTTTAATACTACAAATGCAAAGACGGTAAAAACTAGATGAATGCATGATGCAAGTACATTAAACACAACACACAATGTATGGTACTGTTTATTCAAAGACTTACCACTTCGCCCAATCCTGTTAAAATTGCTGCTGCACTTGGCCGTTGTCTGCAAGATTCAAAAAGTAACATTTAAGAAGGTACAAAGAGTCTATGTAACATCTTGCATGGTATATGAGAGTCTGTGTATAATCTCACACAAGGTAATGGAGGGGGTCTATAAAGAATTTCACATAGCAGAAGATTTTATGTCTAATCTCACAAGGTATAGAAGAGTAAACGTGTATTTATTGTTTAGGTTTTAAAATAAATGAAGACCTGCTTTAAAAGGCAAAGTCCCCATGCCTCATTTATAATGCAGCCCACTGTAATTGAACATATTTTTACACGAATTAAATCTTTTGTTTTTTCAGTCTTTGTACAGGTTTTGCAGGTCTTTGTACAGGGTTTTGGATTTTTTGTACAGGTTTTCCATCTCCGAGGTGTGGCATGTATGATCTCATAAGGTATAAAAGCATACCTTACAAAGACTCAATTTAAAAAAAACAGTGCGCATGCGCACGGCCGGTATTTCAAGTGAAACTTTCTTAGTTGAGTTGCAACCGGTAATTGTTACATGTCTCTCCACACACAAGTAGGTGAAACAAAAAAAAGAAATAGGTACATTTTTTTATGGACAACCTGTATGCTTAAAAATTTGCAGAGATTATCTTAGTTTTGTGATAGAAAGCATCCTCGGACCACATCATGGGGCCGAGAATAAATTTTTTGAAAAGGGTACACTCTTTTATGGACACCCTGTATATGTATGTATATATATATATATATATGTGTGTGTGTGTGTGTGTGTGTATATATATATATATATATAACATGGACATTAGACCCAACCTCATGAGCATTTGTCTGGGACTACCTCAGGAATATACACTATCACCTGTGCTGTTTAATATCTATACAGCTAAGTAGCCACCATTCAGCCAACTGGGTGGGGACAAACACTGACTTTTTTTGCTGATGATATACTCATTAATTTTACAGAACTGGCTCTGACCGACAAGAAATGGTTAATAGCAAACATGGGACACTACAGGAGGTGTCTAAATAGTGCAAGGACACTGGCTCCAAAGCCAACTCCAACAAAGCCTGTATGATGTGGTGCTTCTTTAAACAAACTCCATAGTGAAAACAGATCTTTCAGATATTACTCTCAATGGGTAGAAAATTGAAAGTCAAGCAAAGCTGAAATACCTTCGAGTTACATTCAATCGCGGGCTATGGTATAAGTATCATGCTGATCACATCATACAGAAATGCAAGAGAGGTGTGGCAGCCCTGAAATAATGGCCGCAGCGCATTTGGAGCAGAGATTACTATTTCTTCATCATCAGCTAGTCATATCGGTCACTCAGCATGGCTGGGAAACATTCACGCTGGCAGCAACACAATGTGAACAACTAGAACGCATTCAAAATCAAGGTATGCATATAGTCTTGAGCTGTACACGAGATAACCCCACTGTGACAATGAAGTACATGCTAGCAGTGCCGTCAATTAAATCCAGACATGTAATGGCCCAAGCAAAAGCCTTTATGCGAGTAACCAAAGACAAACAGCATTCCCAGCATGGAAATACAGCTGACATTAAGAGAACAAGAATTAAGGGGGGGGGGGGGGGGATGTCATTGATGGCACAGCCAGAGACAACAGTCAAGCAGGTGACCACAGTGGAAAATATATTCATAGGGGAAGAGTGGTGTAAGTCAGATGAGAACTGGATTAACTACCAGCAAGTCATCATCAGACTTGGCAGAGAGTGTAGAACTTGTGGCAATGGGAAAGCAGAACTGGAAATTAATCATGTCGAGGATAATGATGCCATTGTGTAAACTGATGGGTCTGTGATCCATGGTGAGAAATCAGGTTTGGGCTTCCCTGTTAGGTAAAGGGCAGGATCATCACCCTACAAGATAACTACTTCCAGCATGAGAATGGAGGTAGAGGTAGCTACTGCAGCCTTAAGGTGGCTGTCTGAAACTTCATTAACATTGTGTCAGACTCTCAGTCCACGCTTCAAAAGGTTTAAAATGATTGGCTAAGGTATGAATGGAAATCATTCATAAAAGCTTCGAATCTGCAGGAGCTGGTGTGGATCTACTGTCCTGATCACGCAGCAAAATTCTTCGCTATTCGCCAACCTATTCTCTCTATCTTTATCTATTCACCAACCTCTTCTCTCTCCCTCCCTCTCTCTCTCTCTCTCTCCTGTCGCTCTGGTATTTTGCCACCACTCCCTTGTGTGGCAGGCATGACCAAGTAGGCCAGGGATTTTCCAGTGACCCATCGCTACCTGCAGGTCACTCAGTGAAGGGCCAAACAATGGACTGCTGGAATTTCCAGGTGACCTGGCAAAGTGACTCATCAATGCCCGCTGTGTTAAAGGTATTACTGTAGAAGAAACCGGCAGTTTTCTCACTCGCAGCCTGTAAGCCCGGAGAAGAAAGGCTAGTTACCGGAATCTTCTAGCTTGTAATTTGTCAAACCAGAGTGCAAAAGCATTGCTATATATATGTTCCGTCTTTGTGAAGCCAAACTGCAATTTTGGAGCAAAGCGGGTGAGCTTGAACTTGGTTTATTGCACTATTTTAAGCACTTTGTTTATTTACCATTAATTAATGCATTATCTCGTATGCAATTATTTTTATTGAATGTTTGACTGCTTTTTTATTTCACTATTTTAAGCACTTTGTTTATTTACCATTAATTAGTGCATTATCTCCTGGTATGCAATTATTTTTATTGAATGTTTGAACTGCTTTCAGTTAATGCAGTTTCTTCATTTATGCACTTACTCTTTATTTAATGGTTGTTTATTTTATGGAATGCATATTTACTGTTACATGATCTTTGTATGATTTTGATGTCTTTCAGGTTGTTTCATAGAATGCATAACCCCATCATTTCTAGGCAGCATACAACAGTTGATGATATATTTATGCATTCATCATTCATAAACCTCCACTCCCAAAGGAGCATAGGCCTTCAACAAACACATGCCAAGTCCTCCTGTCACGTGCCATCATCTCAAGTTCTTTCCACGTTCTCCTCATCATTTTCACCTGTTTCCAGCTCTCTTCTCCCTGTGCTTCTTGGTCTACCTCTGCCTCTCTTGCCCTGGGGGTTCCAGAACAAGGACTGCCTTGTAATGCTATCAACAGATTTACTCAGTGTGTGTCCTCTCCATCGCCATCGTCTTCTTCTCATCTCTTGTTCCACTGGCACTTGTCTAGTTTTTGTCCTCAGTTCCATGTTGGTAACCTTGTCATACCATTTTAATCCCTCTATTCTACGCAAGCACCCATTTATGAAAGTCTGTAGCATTTTGGTTGTTGTCTTTGTTGTTCTCCATGTCTCAGAGCCATACAATAGGACTGACTTTGAGTTGAAGATTCTTATTTTCATGTTGGATCCGATTTCTCTTGATCTCCATATATTTCCCAATGCAATGAAAGCTCCTCTTGCTTTTTGTATTCTTTATCTGATATCACTGTCTGTCCCTCCAACTTTGTCTATATTGCTACCAAGATATGTGTACGATTCTACATCTTGTAGTGGTGCTTCTTCAAGTTCAACCCTGTTATCATTACCTGCATTTATTCTCATTATTTTTGTCTTTTCCCTGTGTATTTTCAGACCCAATTGCTGTGACCTCTCATCGAGTGTTTTCAATTTGTCCTGCATCTGATTACGGTTATGGGACAAAAGTGCCGAGTCATCAGCAAAATCCAGATTATCCAACTGCTTAGTCAGAGTCCACTGGATTCAATTTCTGTTGTGTGTTGTCGATGTTCTCATAACCCAGTCTATTGCTAGTAAGAAAAGAAATGGAGACAACAGGCATCCCTGTAACACTCCGGTTCTTATTCCAAACGGTTCTGTAAGCTGTACTTCATGAAGAACTCTGCATGTCATCATATGTTTTCTTTATTAAATTAATGATCTTCAGGGTAACTCCATAATGCCTCATCAATTTCCAAAGTGATTCTCTGTCTACACTGTCAAATGCCTTTTCGTAGTCCAAAATCCATAGTATAGTGGTGAATTCCATTCCAGACTTTGTTCAACTATTATTCTCAATGTGGCTATCTGGTCTGTTCAGGATCTGTTTTGTCGAAAATCTGCTTATTCATCTCTCAGTTTCTTGTCTATGGACTCTTTTAATCTCTCAAGGATAATCCTGTTTAATACTTTTCCTGGCACTGATAGTAACATTATTCCTCTATAATTTGTGCACTCTTGTAAATTTCCCTTCTTAGGCAACTTAACCAGATATCCTTCCTTCCATTCTGCTGGTATTTCTTCCTTTTCCCAGACTTTACCTAGTAATTTATATAACATCTCTGTAGCCGTGACGATATCTGCTTTGATGGCCTCTGCTGGAATGCCATCAGGTCCAGACGCATTTCCATCTCTTAGAAGCTTTATGGCTTTCTTTATTTCTTCCTTCGTTGGTCTTTCACTGTTAATTTGTAGCTCTTCTTCTGCTGGCTGGATGTCCGGGGGGTTTTGTGGAGCTGGTCTATTGAGAAGGTCCTCAAAATATTCTGTCCCCCTCTTCATTTGCTCTTGTATATTGCTGAGCAGTTTTCCATTCTTGTCTTTTATGAGGCAACTTGTTTGCTTGTATTTCCCTGTTAGCTTCTTTGTGCGGTTATACAGTTCTCTCATATTTCCTTTGGCTGCAGCATCTTCTGCCTCTCTTGCCAACTCCTCAATATACTTCCTCTTGTCTCTTTTGATACTTCTTTTTACTTCTTTGTTTGCTTCTGTGTACACTTCTTGGGCCTTGGCTTTGGAACTTCTAGTTTTGCTTGAGTTTAAATCTGCTTTCTTGTTTTTTCTGTCTTTTATCTTATTGGTGGTTTCTGTTCTTATCCATGCTTTTTGTTGTCATTCCCTTTTCCCTGTCGTGATTTGGTCTGTCTTACACCGCGGTCATATTTACCGCACGCAATAATATGGGAAAACGGACCGATACAATAGCCAATGAAAATGCTCCTTTTTCTGGTGTGTATAATGAAACTTTTTATGCTTAACATAGAGGCCCATTTTGTGTAAATGATAGGAAGAAGTTATTTAATTTCTTAAGGACTAAATATGTTTAAGCGGAAAGGTATAGATATTTTAACAACGGGAATGTTACTTGAAAGGTAGGTGCAAAGACTTCCTTGAATAGTAGTTCATTTATAGAGAAAAATCGTTTAAAATGACATCTATACATCAGGGTAGTACTCAATTTAGTTATTTAAAGTCTGCATAGATTTTAATGCATTTTGCTAATTAACCAATTATTGTATAGAATGGTAGAGATAAATTCACAGTATAATTCTAACTTCACATGATCAAAATCGGCCCAGAATTAAGAGCCGGGTTTTAGCCCGCATTCTCCGAGACGGAGGAGCGATGGTATAAAAGTCCTTGAACTTGGCTGATTTGAGGCCACAACTTTTTCAAACACAAGCTGAACAGAAGAGAGCGGCAAAAGTGTGCTGTCAAATACTTTGCCACTGCATCTGCATAGCAGACCTAGATACCTATTAACAGCCTGTTACAGCTTATGTGTATTGCCTGAGGGTAAGAGAGAATATATATATATATATATATGTATATAATTATGTAATTTTCATGTGATTAATCCACTTGCGTGTTAGAAAGTGTGTTGAATGTGTAAAGAAAAAAATTACAGGACGAGTGTGCTGCCGGCTGGAACGCAAGCATGTGTTGACTTTTAGAGACGAAAGCCAGCATTGTGAAATGTGTAGAATTGAGAATTATGGCAAAAATACGACTGTAAGTTTGATAATGTATTTGAAGGAGTATTTCTTAAAGGAACGACACAGTGATCAGGAACATAAGAAAGGATGACAGGATTTGTTAACATGTATTAATCAAGGTGTCACTTAATAGTTTGTACTAAACCAAATCATTGTATGGAAGCAGATCATGGACAAAGGGATCTAACTTAGGATTTATAAGGAAAGTGTAACCACATTGAACTGGCTGTGAGTGGTATTGAGGTAAATTGTCATGCGCAACTGTTAGCACCATGTCTGACACTGTTTGTTACGTCCATTGTGTGTTTTTGGATAGAATAGTGCTGGACCATACAAGGGTTGTGATTATTTGTATTCCAGGTTTTATCCTGCAACTACCAAGATTGTTAGAGACATCCACTTCTGTGGGACTCTGTGGTGCAAACGTTCTCAAGGTTCATAGAACTATCCACCCTGTTTTCCCAGGTCTGGAGATCCAGACATTGTGTGATCCTGGCTATAGTTGGATGCTTCTCATTTTACCAGCTAAGTGGAAACGCAATTCCACTGGTCAGCCTATCCAGAGACATTGTAGAACAAATAAAATACACATAACAAAAACAGTTTGAGTGATGACTCATGAAGAACTTTATTAAACTAAGTACTAACTTCACAGTCCAGCGAAAGTGATATGGTAACTATATGTGAACTAAATAATATTTGAAATATAACCTTAGCATATTGAACTATTGTGGAAATTGACATTCCATGTTTATTTATTTTATTTTGTAAAGACATTTGAATTCTTTTATCATTTTCCTAACCGAAAAGAGAAATGGTATATGATCAATAAATTGTAAATATATATAATCAGTCTTGCTTAATTATTTAATTTCAGTTAAAGTTCTGTTTTATATATATATATATATATATATATATATATATATATATATATATATATATATATATATATATATATATATATATATATATATATATATATATATATATATATAACATATTTAATTAATCCCCTAGCAGAGTCAATACAAATATAATAATCAATATTCAAGGGAGGATCTTGAGAGGTAGCACTTAAACCTTCAGGAACAAACACTATCATCATACTTGAAGGTTTATACAGCTTGACCCTACCTTTGATTGTCGATACACCCTTGCTCTTTTCAGAGAAGGGGGTATTTCTTGTAAGACCAGTGTCTTATCTGGCACTATCCTGGTATCATCTGATACATCTTTTTGTCCAGGATATCTTACATTTTAATAACATCTCGCGACATTCCCCAGTATTTCTTCACATGTCTCATTCCATACAGTGTTGATTTGCTGCCAATAGTCTTCTGTATTCTCTACATCTTCCAGCTGTTGGAGCACTTGGAATTTGTTGGATATTGTGACCGCAAAATTGTCTCTTGTTTCTTAGATGTCCTACATTAAATTGTTGTTTATAATTTTGCATATTTATGCACTAAACTATTATATGTTAGCAGCTCCAAGGATGGCCACAACAAGTGTGATTAACACTGTCATTTGTTTTGAATTCCTGGTTCATGTAATTTTATGTAATAATATGACTGATATATGAGACTGGTTTATAGACCACACTAAGGACAATAATGCCTCTAACCAGAAAGCTAATTAGATTGTTCCTTTATCTGTATCCCCTAGCTCACTGGTGGTGATGAAGGCAGGTGAACTCGCAGTTGTGCAGTAAAACCTTGTCATATACATCTAAAAGATACTCCAGCAACTTGGCCAGGGGAAACAGCTGCACTGTACAGTCAGAAGCAGCAGTACCTAGGATAAGTTTTTACAAAAAAGGACCAAACATTACAAAATCACATGTCATACCAGTCTATGACAAGAATAGTACATAAACCTTAGCCATCTTGAGGGGTACCCTATCAGTTAGCATACCTTATGTGAATACTATTTTTATCTCCCTTTTCTCATTACTATATTTTATTTTTTTCTGTAATAAATATAGCTTTGTCTAATTATATTCCTTGAAAAGAATTTCAGTTGTTTTTTTCTTTTCACTAAATGTTCTGTATTGCTTAGTAGTTAATTGTTTGTTAATTATTGTCTTCTGCCATCATTGGTGTCAATACCTTGTCGAGGTATGGCGGCTTGTGTACCCTGATTACCCCCAGAGCTATGCCAGCGGGAGTTTTAGTCCTGGAAGGTTCTACCAAGCTGGACAGGTTTGCGCGGGCAGGGGTCATACTAAAGCAGACACCCTGGTCCTCCAGGTTGGGGGTTTTAGCATAGGGCTGACACCCTTGTCTATGTAAACAGAAATGAAGTTACGGAAACAACAACCAATGAACAAACTTTACTGCGGGCCGGACATCCAGAGTCTGAGGCTCGTATGACTGTCAATGGTGAAAGCCGAAAGGAAGCCACTGACACAAAAACGGACGTCCTGACAGTAAAACGTAAAACAAGAATAGGATTTTGGAATGTCAGGACAATGAACGAGACGGGTAAACTAAAAAAGGTCACAGCAGAAATGAGAAACTATAGATTACACATTCTAGGGATAAGCGAGAGCAGATGGACAGGGGCAGGAAGAGTTAAAACAGCAACAGGAGAAACAGTACTTTACTCTGGAAGAGAGGATGGACAGCACAATGAAGGTGTAGCCATTATTCTACAGAAAGGAATAGAGAGGACATTACTGGAATGGAAACCCATCAACAACAGACTGATAAGACTAAGATTGAGAGGTAGATTCACCAATACTACGAGGCGTGTTCAAATGAAACCCGTCCCAGTGGCTTCATAACAAATATATGTAAGGTACATCAGCAGGAGTAGTAGAATTAAATACAGCAATTGTTATGAAGCAAGTACTCACTGGAGTTCTTTAGAAATAGTCACCATAGGCATTCAGACACGCATCCCACTGCATGGGTAGACGGCGGATGCCGTCCGAGAAAAATGACTTTGGTTGCTTATTGAACCATTTGGTCACCGAGGCCCTGACATCTGCATCGGAGTCGAATCGTTGTCCCTTTAGAGATTTTTTTAAGGGTCCGAACAAATGAAAGTCACATGGTGACAGATCAGGGCTGTAGGCTGGGTGTGGCAGAACTTCCCACCTTTTCCTTGCTAACGCTTCCTGCACAATGTTCGCAACATGTGGACGAGCATTGTCGTGCAACAGAATCACACCACGCGAAAGCATGCCGGGTTGTTTATTCTTGATGGCTGTATGCAGGTTGTCTAGTGTGTCTTTGTAGCGGATGGCATTGATGTTCAAGTCAGGCTCTTTAAAGTCAACCAATAGAAGCCCTTCATGGTCAAAAAATGCGGTCAGCATAACCTTACAGGCAGAAATCTGTGACTTGAATTTTTTTTGGTTTTGGTGATCCGTAATGTTTCCATTGCATGCTCGCTGTTTTGCTGCACGGCTCAAAGTGGTGGCACCACGACTCATCGCCTGCCACTATGCGCAACAGAAATGCATCACCCTCCTCTTCATAACGCAGCAGGTGGTTCAAACTCCACCCCATGCGTTCTTCCTTATGGCGATGGCTTCTTCTGTCGCAACAATATGCACCTGACCTGGCCGCGGAAGACCTTTCGTTAACTGACGTCCTTCTCGAAACATTCGTGCCCAGTCTTTCACTGTAGTCTTAGGCACACTTTTGTCACCATACACTGCTTTCATTCGACAATGAATGTCGGCTGGTCGACATCCTTCGGCTGTTAGGAACTGGATCAGCGCTCGCTGATCGACCTTGGATGGATTCCGTATCACACCGGCCATTATTTTAACGGTCTGCAGCACAAACAATGAATACTAGGAGAATGAATACTTACACACTTGTACATTCGTATGTGCTTATTACGTCAGATGTGACGTCATCATGTTCCTCCTACAAATGTCCACTTCGCGCAGGACGGGCGGGTTTCATTTGAACACTCCTCGTACAATAATACAATGCTACGCACCAACGAATGACAGCGATGAAGAGGTCAAGGATGAATTCTATCAACAACTGCAGAAAGAAATGGAAGACACACCTAGATATGATCTTATCATAGTGATGGGAGACCTCAATGCGAAAGTTGGAACACACAATACATATAATGAAAGAGTAATGGGGAAATGCGGCAGCGGAACAGCAAACGAAAATGGGGATAAATTAATAAGTTTCTGTAGCATTAACAACCTGGTCATTGGAGGAACACTTTTCCCACACAAAGAAATTCACAAATTAACATGAGAATCACCAAATGGTCAGGACAGAAACCAGATAGACCACATCATGATTAATGGTAGATGGAGACATGCTTTGCAAGATGTGAGGGTAAGAAGAGGTGCAGATATGGGAAGTGATCACCATTTAGTAGTAGCAAAACTGAAAGTGAAACTAAGAATGGCTGGACTAACTGTAACTACACAGAAAAGGTTTGACATCAGCAAATTGAAGGACCCCCTTACCAGAAAAGCTTTTGCGGCAGATATAAAGAAACGATATCAATTTGCCAAAAGTCAGGAAAAGACATTGACTGATGATATAGACCAGAATTTCAACACCATTTCAACAATATATAAGAAAAGCAGCAAATCATGCTTGGGATTCCAGGAAAGGAAGAAGCAAGATTGGATAACACAAGAAACTTTAAACACCATAACGATGAGAAAGGAAATGAAAAGAAAGAAAACAGAAGCGAAGTCCCCCAGGTTAAAGGAACTACGAGGGGTGTTCAGAAAGTAATGCACCACATCGTTTTTCTCAGCTAATAATAAAGATAGAAGCATGAAATTTTGCACACTTCAAATATAGCATGTGCCAATTGTGTGCACCAAATTGCACGCAACCGGCCAAATAATACGGCTGCCCTAAACCGTTGAAATGGAGCGTGTTAGCAACTTGCGTTATAAGCAGCGAATTGTGATAGAATTTCTGGTTGCAGAGAAGGAAACTGTTGTGAACATTCACATGCGTCTATGTGATGTGTATGGAAGTTTTGCAGTCGACAGGAGTACACTCAGTCGCTGGGTTCAGAGAATCAAAGAATCAGGAAGTGGAGATACGGAGCTGCTTGATCGGCCGCGCTGTGGACGTCCTGCCACAGCCGCCACGCAGAAATGTTGAAATGCGCTGAGGGCATTATTGTTACTGATAGGCGAATCACTACTCAACAATTGGCCTTACAGCTGTCAGTCAGCATTGGTAGTGCAAATGCAGTTATAAAAACTCCCGGATTTTCTAAGGTTTGCGCAAGATGGGTTCCTCGAAGTCTCACAAATGACCACCGATTGCAAAGGAAAGCAATTTCTTCTGAATTGTTGGAGCGTTTCAATGCTGATGGAGAGAACTTTTTGGCTAAGATCGTTACAGGTGACGAAACCTGGGCACATCATTTTGAACCTGAGACAAAAAGACAGTCAATGGAGTGGCATCATCCACAATCACCATGAAGAAAGAAATTCAAGACAATTCCTTCAGCTGGAAAGGTCATGATCACTGTCTTTTGGGACATTGAAGGTGTGATTCTTGTGGACGTTATGCCAAGAGGAGAAACAATCAATTCGCAAGCTTACATTAAGACATTGAAAAAACTCAATCAATGTTTTCGCAGAGTTCGGCCGCACAAGAATCCAGCAGACCTGCGTCTCCTTCACGACAATGCGCGACTTCACACAAGTCTAGCAACACGGGAAGCAATCACCAAATTGGGTTGGACTGTACTTCCCCATCCACCCTATAGTCCCGATTTGGCACCCTCTGATTTTCATCTATTTGGTCCACTTAAAGATGCACTCCGTGGGACAAGGTTTGAAGATGATGAAGGAGTGATTCATGCAGCGAAGAAATGGCTACATGATCAAGACAAAATCTGGTACGGGCTAGGAATACATGCACTTGTTTTGCGCTGGCATAAAGCCGTACAAGTTGATGGGGATTATGTTGAATAATACCGATGTTTACATGACATATCCATGTATATTGTGTATAAATTTCATGCTTTTTGAATAAACAGCTCCTGAGAAAAACGATGTGGTGCATTACTTTCTGAACGCCCCTCGTATATAGCGAACAGTACAGTCAGCTGGACAAGGAAGTTAAACGCCAAACCCGAGTCAACAAAAGGAATTTCCTAGACGATCTTGCAAGACAGGCAGAAGAGGCAGCACTGAGAAATGAACAAAGCACAGCATACAAAATAACTAAAATCATCAGCGGAAAACGAGGTGCAAACAATATTACATTAGTAAGAGACGCAAGAAAATCCCATCACGACAGCAGAGGGACAGGAAACAAGTTGGGCAGAGCATTTCGGAGAAACCTGTTTTCTCTCCTTCTGTTGTTTGTCTCATAACCCATCTATGACCATGAGAAAATTGTTGGTGATAGCAGACATCCTATCTAATCTGTGTACTGTGAAGGGCTCGGATAGTTTTCATCTGTGCACTACTTTGCATCAGGATATATATATATATATATATATATATATATATATATATTATATATATATATATATATATATATATATATATATATATATATATATAATATATATATATATATATATATATATATATATATATATATATATATATATATATATATATATATATATATAAGGGGGTATGCCATTTGTTGGATTGTTCTATGATGATTCTGAGTGTTGCTATCTGGTCTGTACATGATCTTCCTCCACGAAATATTACCTGTTCTTCTCTGAGTTTGTCACCCACCGCCTTCTTAATACAGTTCAACAAAACTCTGGTCAACATTTTTCCGGCCACTGCTAGTAGTGTTATACCCCTCCATTTGCCACATACAGTCCAGTTTCCTTTCTTTGAGAGCTTGATAATGTGGCCTTCCTTTCAGCTCGCTGCGAAGACCTATTTTTCCCATATTTTCTGTAAGAGCTGGTGTAGCAACTCTGTAGGGAATGGTATATCTGTCTTCAGGGCTTCTGGTGGTATTCCATCTGGTCCTACAGCCTTCCCATTTTTCAGCTGCTTTAATTGCCTGAGAGATCTGTTGTTTAGTGGGTGGGTTCATGTTGCACTCTAGATGCTCTTCTGCTTGTTCTATGATGGGTTGCTGTATTAGCTGACTTAGGTTTAAGATTTCCTTAAAATATTCAGCCCATCTGGCCCTTTGTTTCTCTTCATTGCTAATGCTTTGTCCTTCTCTGCTCTTCACTGTTGTATTGTGGTTTAGCTGTTTCTTAGATAAAGTTCTAGTAACATTATATAATGTTTTCAAGTCTCCTTTTTGTGTCGTAATTTTGGCTTCCTCTGTAAGTTTTCAATAAATTCTCTTTTATCTTGCCTGGCACTCTTTTTCACTTTCCTGTTTAGCTCCCAATATATTGTGAGCAGTTGTGTTTTATGTTCTGCGTCTTTTCAGTTGTTTACTTGTTGTCTGATGTCTCTTCTTTCTCTTATGAGGTTCCATGTGTTTTCTGTGAGCCATTCCTTCTGTTTATTTCTTTTGCCAAGACCTTTTTCACATGTATTGCTGTATGTTTCCTGAATTGTGCACCAGTGATTACACTGGACAACAGCCAAAATATATCCTAGACAAAAGTAGCTATTTTAAACTAATTTGGACATGTGATCATGAATATCAGCTTAAAAATCGCGAATTAGCTCTAGTTTTCTAGATCAGGGGAGGGGGTGTTCAGTAAGGTTGGTGGCTTCACTTTCTCGACGTGAATGACCCAGTCCTTCTCTTTTCTATAGCCCTGGCGCGTGATTCCCCATGAGACGGATAGCCTTGAGTGCCAATTGGATGACGCAATCTGTAGCAGTCATTGCAACCACATTTCCTCCTTGTCATCATTTGTGTTGTGGATTCTGTGAGTGCAGACATGTCGTTCAAGATGCCTGGTGAATGTGTGACCAGTGCGGATTATTTTTGCTATATTTGCGGACAAATATTTTTGCTATCACAAAGGCGACCCATTACACCGATGATAAAGAAAGCTTACGGCCTTTTTTGGGGTTGTGAGATCGGTGACCAGGACCGGTATTGGGTCCCACATATATGTTGTCAATCATGTGCAACGAAGCTGCGCTGCTGGTTGAACCGAAAAGGACGATCGATGCGTTTTGCAGTTTCAATGTTGTGGAGGGAACCGACAAACCATCTTAATGATTGTTACTTTTGCATGACTCCTCCAATTGGACATAGTATTTCTAAGAAGAAAAAGCGGCCTGTGACTTATCCGGATATTCCCTCTGCTATGCGGCCAGTGCCTCATGGGAAAGGACTTCCTATTCCGGACCCACCAGAATCTTATACTCAGGATGATGAAGAAGATAATAAAGCCAGTGGACATCCGTCACCTGTGAAAGCATCTACATCAAGAGATCCTGATTTCGTGCCTATTGAAGAATCTGCACAGCCACATAAAATTACCCAGAGTGAATTGAATGATCTAGTCCTCCAGGTTAGGGGTTTTAGCATAGGGCTGACACCCCTGCCTATGTAAAAAAAAAAAATTGAACAGAAATAACAACGAATAAACAAACTTTGTTGCAGGGTGGACATCTGGAGTTTGAGGCTCGTATGACTGTCAGTGGTGAAAGCCGAAAGGAAGTCACTGACATGAGAACGGACGTCCTGACTGCAAAACATGATACAAGATGTGGTAAAGTGGGATGTTATAAATATTTATAGGGGACTTAGTGTACTGACTGAGATCAGCTGTGAAGGTATCTGTATCTAATAAGGGTAGTGTATTACAGATGACCTTACTTGCTACCACATATTTATACCTCAGTCAGAATTATTCTGGAATATTGTGATGACTACGTTGAATGTCTAGGGTATGTATATGATGAAGTGTAAGTCACAACAATAACAGACAGATAAACAATTTAATTTATTCCACCACACTTGACAACAGTTTGACACTCACATACATATAACACTCTATGAGACTATCTTAAATGAGTCACTGGTAAATTTTCAAATATCAATATGTATTAAGTACTTTTCATTAATATATATGTGTCCTGATTCAAATACAAAGTGAACCAGGAATCACAATCAATTTTAATTACAAGTTATATGTACAGAATTTATCAATTTGAATCTTGTAGTGACATATTTTATTAATATTATCCTATGTGTGTCAGTTGTGTAGTAATAATATGAGGTAATACTGGTTTTGTTTTGTCAAGCTATGTTGTTATTTGTCATCATGACTTCAAGTGTTTTTTTCTGTTGGAACTAGTATTGGAGATGTTCTCAGTTCCGTTCATTAAAACAATTAATTTCCCCTCTTAATTTTATACAATGTCAGTTTAAGATGGGGGTACATAATGTTGAGCTCCGCTGGCCACATAGGCTTATCTTTCGTGATAGCGGCAGGAAAAGACTCCTCTGCTCGATTGCTCCCCTGTGTTCTGGAGACACCTTACTGTTTGCTATATGGACCAAGGAGTATGCTGTCCTCTCTGGATTCAGCAAAGCTCTGACCAGGTGCTGCTCAATAACTTTAGGACCACAGTCCCTGAAACAAGAAGGTTGTACCTCCTACTTCAGAACTAATTTATACTCTATTTCTACACTGAGCACAATACATAACAAACACTGAGTTCAGAGCGGTAGGCCAACTGTCAGCTTCATCTGAAATAATTTACACCAGTATATTCCTCCCTAATGATTACTACGCCTCTGCAATTCCAGCATTATTTCTTTCTAGTCAATAATATAGGTGTCAGTGTACTGCTTGGCAATTCCATGTAGTTTTACTTTCCTCCGACACCTTCTGTTCAGGCTGGAGCACTATAGAGGTTTTACCTCATGTTCGCTACTGAACCACACATATATACAGACATAAATTTTCAATTTACATTCAATTTTCATTAAAAGATATCAAATATTTCAAGCTTACCACAATTCATGGAAAAATAAACAGTTTCGTTGACTGGCAATGAATAGGCACAACTTCCGATCTGCCTCTGTCCCAGGCTTTTATTTAGAAAAAATATGCACTGGTGCTCAACGCACTGTTTCTTAGTAGGTTTATTACAAGATGTGGCCCGGAACAGACGCCCTGAATTGAGTATATTGGCAGCTCTAACCAATCATGCCATGTTTACCTACTTTTCAAAAAATATTACCCTTCTCACGTTTCCCCTAACAACTAAACTAGTATTTGCAGTCCAACTAATCGTGTTTAGTCTTACATCTCATTCCCGCCAATCAAATAGGAGTTAACATGGTAGGCTATTTCCGTAACGTAATGTTTTTTCAAACACGTTATAAAAAAATTTTATGAGCAGAAATGATTCCATGCTGTCAGGCACCCCCACTATTGTATTTTGGCCATAACTATTTTATTAACAGACTAAAGGCGTAACACATAACATATTCTTGGTTAGCAAGTCCGGCCGTACAATAATATATAAGTTAAAGTGAGCTACATGGCGGCGTTCAAAATATGTGTTTTCCAAAGATAGTCGTATATTTGTTCTTTATTCCTTTTCGTTGTTTAGAACCGCCACCTGTCCTGCCTTTTCCACTGTTATGTCATACTAAAGTCAGGAGCTTAGATGTAAATCAGTAGAATTTCATATTTCCTAATAAGCATTTTTCATGTTTTTAAACCTGATTCTTGTAGTAGTAGTGTTTTTTATCACTGACTATTTGAAAAAAAGTTAGTGCTTCATGCCTTACGCATGGGTTTTGCGTTCACTTTTGATCGCGAAACGCGTGTTAGTGTTGCATGCTTCCTGCCTTCAGTCGTCCCTCTCTCTCTATCCTACTTTCATCTGTCTATTAGTTACGCTGTGTATAAAATGGAATGAATGAAATATTAAATCTAGGTCATCACTCAGCGCCTATCTCAAGGTTTTTCTAAGAAATGCAGTACACGTTTTATTTTTTGAAACGCGTGTAGTGATGCAGTAGGCTTTTACTATCAACGTGAAAACGTTACGATTTGCAGACGAAGCAGAAAAAGGGGGATTTTTGTACGCCATTGTGACAGCACTGTTCTCTTTTACCTTTTCTCTTTCCTGTTATTGAAGTCATTCGTTAGGGGTTTCATTTACTTTTTAATTTATATATGGGTATTTAGAATGTCTCACGACAGATTCTCCCCACTTAAAACAGACGTTATATGTCAGTCTATAATTCTATATACACATAGAGAAATTTATTATTATTTCTGGGGCTTACGGTGATTCTCATCACACGGATGGCGGCTTAAAAAATCCGCTCCCAGATTTGTTTTTCCAGATATATACTCTATGCTAAACTCAAATGGCTGCATCAATAAGGACCAACGGAGTAATCTCGAGTTCTCATGCCTAGCCTGTGCTAGAAACGACAAAGGTTTGTGATCCGTTTGCAACTTAAATGCCTTCCCATACAGATAAATATTGAATTTCTTTATCGCCCATATTACTGCAAGACATTCTTTTTCGCTAGTTGAGTAGTTGGTTTCAGCTTTATTCAACTTTCTGCTAGCATATGCCACTGGGCTTAATTCCCCATCCAATGCATCTGATCTCTGTAGCAGAGTTGCACCTAACCCAATATTACTGGCATCCGTTCTTACAATGAATTCTTGACTTAAGTCAGGTAATTTCAAAATAGGTTTGCTTGTGAGCTTTTCCTTCAATTCCTGGTAAGCCATTTCACATTGTGGTGTCCATGTAATTCGATCTGGATTTCCCTTACGTGTCAAATCAGTTAACGGTGCACATATGGAATTAAAGTTTTTGATATACTTTTGGTAGAAACCACATAATGAGACAAAGGATCTCACGTCTTTTTTGGTTTGTGGTCTCGGGGCTTTCTTTAGTTTCTCTAAATTCTTTGGGTCAGGGGTCATGTTTCCCTGATAAACTGTGTGTCCCAAGAATTCCAATTCTTTACATCCAACGCAACATTTGGTTGGTCGGGCTGTTAAATTCGCTTCCCTAAGTCGATTAAACAGCATGTTCAGAGAGTCAATGTGTTCCTCAAATGTTTCTGTTGCTATAAGGATATCATCCATGAAATTTGTGATACATGGATTATTCAGAGGGTCCAATAATTTTCTCATCATTCTAGAGAAGACACTAGGCGCATTCTTCAATCCAAATGGCAATCTATTAAACTCATAGTGTCCTTCTGAGGTACTAAAAGCTAGGTATGGTCTAACCTCAGGCTTTACTGGAATCTGATAGTATCCTTTACTCAGATCCACTTTTGAGAAATATTTAGCTTTATTTAGCCTGGCAAACAACTGATTTGTATCCGGCAATGGATCCACCTGTCCTTCTGTAATAGCATTCAGTCTCCTGTAATCTATACAGAGTCTATGTTCTCCAGAGGGCTTCCTTAAGAGTACAACACCGGAACTATACGAAGATTCACTGTGTGAAATAATTCCTTCCTTCAACAAATAGTCTATCTCTTCCTTCAAAGCTTTCTCCTTAGCAAAAGGAATCGAATATGGTTTCATACAGACAGGTGTGGGGTCTATCAGCTTCATATTATATTCCAATAAGTTTGTATGTCCTGGTCGGTCTGTTAGCACCTCTGTATGATTATCTAGAACCTGTTTCACTCTCTCTTTCTGATTTTTCGTTAAATGTGTACTGATTTTCACCTGTGCCGCTGTCTCACAGGAGTGTAATGGATATTCAAATGATGAAAGTGGTTCCTTTTTCATCTCCATGGCAATGGACAAGGTCAACAAGTGTGTCTCTTCCTGATTTTCTCTTTCCAAGTATTTCTTCAGGAGATTCACATGATAGATTTTTTCTTTCCCCTTCTTATCTATCTTATAATTTGTTCTAGACACCTTCTCTAGAACTGTATATGGACCTTGCCATCCAATTTGTAACTTATTCTGACTACCGGGTAGAAGAAGCAGTACCTTCTCTCCCACAGCCAAATCTCTGTTTTTAGCTTTCCTGTTATAATAGGCAGCATGTTTCTTCCTGGCTTGTCTCAAATTTTCATTGGCAAGTTTCCAGCCAGTTTTTAAACGAGTGGTCAGCTCATTCACATATTGGTATGAGGATGTAATATTTTCCTCTGTCTTTTCATCAGTCCACGTTCTTAACAGCGCTTCCAGTGGACCTTTTATTGGCCTTCCAAATAATAATGTTGCCGGGGCCATTCCGGTTGAACTATGGGGTACCTCCCGATAAGCAAAGAGGGCGGCGTGAAGGTACTGATCCCATGTATCTGGTTTTTCGTGTGCCAACTTTCTCAGGATCGACATCAACGTGCCATTAAATCTTTCCCCTTGGCCATTTCCTTGAGGATGGTACACACTACAATGGAAGTGTTTGGCCTGGAAGATCCTGAAAACTTCTTCTGTTAGTTTCCCCCTGAACTGAGAGCCATTATCAGTCAAGATTTGATTGGGAAAGCCTAACCTTGTGAAAATTGTGAGCAATGCCTCTGCCACATGTTTAGAGTCAATGGATGACAGGGCTACCGCCTCTCCCCACATAGAACAAGTGTCCACCAGAGTCAGAATGTAGCTGTTCCTCCTCTTGGTTCGAGTGAGAGGTCCCACAATGTCCACGGCAACTCTCTCAAAGGGTGTTCCCACTATGGGCATTTCTCCCAGAGTTGCTGGTGCAGTCCAATGCTTAGGTGCTACTCATTGGCACTCTGGACAGGATTTTACATATCGTTTGATATCTTCAGTTATCCCTGGCCAGAAATAGTGAAAAGCTATACGCTGTCCTGTTGCGCTGATCCCCATATGACCACTGAAGGGAATCGCATGCCCTAGTTCCAACACTTTAGTCCTATATGAAGTGGGAAGGACCAGCTGTCCGTGACCATTGGATTCATTTCCAGCCTTCCTATAAATCAGTTTGTTCTTCATATAAAATTCTCCCTTGCCTGGAGGTGTGTGTGATTTGGGCAACTTCTTGAAACACGGCTTGAGTGTTTTGTCCTCCGCCTGTGCCTTCCTCATCTCATCTGGATGAGTATTTATGGGATTATCCTCCTCCTTTTTAGACTGTGATCTGGTCTGCACTGTCGCCAATATCACAGGTCTCTTGGGATTCCCCAAGAAGACATATCTACACCCCAATATCAGAGGGCAGATTGGCTCATTTATCACTGCTGCTTTTATGATTCCTTCCACATATCGCGTTTTCACCTTTATCCGGGCGACGGGAAGTGTCATGGTAGCTACATCCTTGGTTGCAGTTTGAATCTCCACTGTTTCTGTGGTGTATTGATCGGCCTGCATCAGGTGAGAACTCACAACGGAATCATAATCTAAACCTGTATCATATAAACACCGTATGGTGATACCATTACAGATGACATCTTCACACACTGGGGGGTGGTATGGTTCCTGTAGTTCCGCAGGTTTGACCTTTTTTCCCTTTTTCCCAGATGTCATAGCAGCACAATGAGGAGGTTTCCTTCTACAATGGTCAGTGTCATGATTGTTCATCTTACAATTTTTACACCATCTCTTTCCTTGGTTGAAAGATTTTCTTTCATCATATTTCCTTTCATCGAATTGTGGGGTTTTATTTTTATTGTCATACCGTGGCCTATCAAATTGGTGCTTACCTTTGTTTTGATCTCTGGGATCAAATTTATTAAAGTTCTGTGGTGCCTTAAAATTGTCTACCTGTTTCTTTTTATTACCTGTTACCTCTGCCTGAGCCGCTTGATACCTTTCAGCAACATTTAGCAACTCACCCAGCCTCTCTGCACCTTGTTCCATGAGAAACTTTCTCAGGTCTGGAGCCATGGACTCTCTTAATTGTTCTATAAGGACCATTTCCTTAAGATCTTGGGTTTTCCCCAGAGAAGTCCATTTCTCCAAGTATGTCTCTAACCGTGCAAAGAACTGGTGATAGGTTTCACCTGACAGTAGTTTAGCGTTCCTAAATTTTTTCCTATAAAATTCTGCGTTCTTTTCATATCTTAACAACAGAGCCTGCTTTAGCATGTCATAATTTTCTTGATCACTTCTGCTCATTTTGGCAAAAACTTCATAAGCTGCCCCACGAAGTCCTTGAGATAACTTTAAGCTCCACCTTTCTCTCTCTAACCCATACGTGGTAGCTAATAGTTCGTATCTATTTAAAAAGCTCTCAATATCATCGTCTTTCTCAACAAAATGATCTAAATGAAAATTCATAGCTGAGGTTGAGGCTCCCTGACTAGCAGTAGCATCGGAGGTAAAGGGACTGGCACCATTCTCAGGAGCATGGCCTTGAAACTCAAACTCCCTTAGTCGTAACTCATGTTCCCTTTGTAATCTCTTATCTTCTGCTTCCCTTTCTGCAGCTAATCTTTTGTCTTCTCTTTCTGCAGCTAATCTTCTTTCCTCTGCTTCCCTTTCTGCAGCTAATCGCTTGTCTTCCCTTTCTGCCTCTAATTTCTTAGTCTCAGCCTCAATCTGCAACCTCTTAGTCTCAGCCTCAATCTGCAACCTCTTAGTCTCAGCCTCAGCCTCAATCTGCAACCTCTTAGTCTCAGTCTCAGCCTTTAACCTTCTTTCTTCGGCCAACCTTTCAGATTCTAATTTTCTTTCGGCCTCTTTTTCTAATCTTCTTTCTTCCCGTTCAATATATTTGTCACATTCAGCAGTGACATAAGCAATCATAACTTGCCCGTCCATTCCTAACTCTTTTGCAGTCTGTACAGCAACAGATCGAAATTTGGCCAGGTCCGCCATTTTCTAACAGGTAAATGTAAATAATATCTAACTAAACAATATAATCTATAATTATTTATTTAATGACACCACAGGCACTGAGAGCTCAACCTTATTTAATTCCACCCAGGGATACCTTTTAATTCTTATAATTCCCAATATATATAACAGGAGAAAGTTCAATATCCCGGACGAGCCCCCAATATATGCGGTAAAGTGGGATGTTATAAATATTTATAGGGGACTTAGTGTACTGACTGAGATCAGCTGTGAAGGTATCTGTATCTAATAAGGGTAGTGTATTACAGATGACCTTACTTGCTACCACATATTTATACCTCAGTCAGAATTATTCTGGAATATTGTGATGACTACGTTGAATGTCTAGGGTATGTATATGATGAAGTGTAAGTCACAACAATAACAGACAGATAAACAATTTAATTTATTCCACCACACTTGACAACAGTTTGACACTCACATACATATAACACTCTATGAGACTATCTTAAATGAGTCACTGGTAAATTTTCAAATATCAATATGTATTAAGTACTTTTCATTAATATATATGTGTCCTGATTCAAATACAAAGTGAACCAGGAATCACAATCAATTTTAATTACAAGTTATATGTACAGAATTTATCAATTTGAATCTTGTAGTGACATATTTTATTAATATTATCCTATGTGTGTCAGTTGTGTAGTAATAATATGAGGTAATACTGGTTTTGTTTTGTCAAGCTATGTTGTTATTTGTCATCATGACTTCGAGTGTTTTTTTCTGTTGGAACTAGTATTGGAGATGTTCTCAGTTCCGTTCATTAAAACAATTAATTTCCCCTCTTAATTTTATACAATGTCAGTTTAAGATGGGGGTACATAATGTTGAGCTCCGCTGGCCACATAGGCTTATCTTTCGTGACAGCGGCAGGAAAAGACTCCTCTGCTCGATTGCTCCCCTGTGTTCTGGAGACACCTTACTGTTTGCTATATGGACCAAGGAGTATGCTGTCCTCTCTGGATTCAGCAAAGCTCTGACCAGGTGCTGCTCAATAACTTTAGGACCACAGTCCCTGAAACAAGAAGGTTGTACCTCCTACTTCAGAACTAATTTATACTCTATTTCTACACTGAGCACAATACATAACAAACACTGAGTTCAGAGCGGTAGGCCAACTGTCAGCTTCATCTGAAATAATTTACACCAGTATATTCCTCCCTAAAGATTACTACGCCTCTGCAATTCCAGCATTATTTCTTTCTAGTCAATAATATAGGTGTCAGTGTACTGCTTGGCAATTCCATGTAGTTTTACTTTCCTCCGACACCTTCTGTTCAGGCTGGAGCACTATAGAGGTTTTACCTCATGTTCGCTACTGAACCACACATATATACAGACATAAATTTTCAATTTACATTCAATTTTCATTAAAAGATATCAAATATTTCAAGCTTACCACAATTCATGGAAAAATAAACAGTTTCGTTGACTGGCAATGAATAGGCACAACTTCCGATCTGCCTCTGTCCCAGGATTTTATTTAGAAAAAATATGCACTGGTGCTCAACGCACTGTTTCTTAGTAGGTTTAATACAAGATGTGGCCCGGAACAGACGCCCTGAATTGAGTATATTGGCAGCTCTAACCAATCATGCCATGTTTACCTACTTTTCAAAAAATATTACCCTTCTCACGTTTCCCCTAACAACTAAACTAGTATTTGCAGTCCAACTAATCGTGTTTAGTCTTACATCTCATTCCCGCCAATCAAATAGGAGTTAACATGGTAGGCTATTTCCGTAACGTAATGTTTTTTCAAACACGTTATAAAAAAATTTTATGAGCAGAAATGATTCCATGCTGTCAGGCACCCCCACTATTGTATTTTGGCCATAACTATTTTATTAACAGACTAAAGGCGTAACACATAACATATTCTTGGTTAGCAAGTCCGGCCGTACAATAATATATAAGTTAAAGTGAGCTACATGGCGGCGTTCAAAATATGTGTTTTCCAAAGATAGTCGTATATTTGTTCTTTATTCCTTTTCGTTGTTTAGAACCGCCACCTGTCCTGCATTTTCCACTGTTATGTCATACTAAAGTCAGGAGCTTAGATGTAAATCAGTAGAATTTCATATTTCCTAATAAGCATTTTTCATGTTTTTAAACCTGATTCTTGTAGTAGTAGTGTTTTTTATCACTGACTATTTGAAAAAAAGTTAGTGCTTCATGCCTTACGCATGGGTTTTGCGTTCACTTTTGATCGCGAAACGCGTGTTAGTGTTGCATGCTTCCTGCCTTCAGTCGTCCCTCTCTCTCTATCCTACTTTCATCTGTCTATTAGTTACGCCGTGTATAAAATGGAATGAATGAAATATTAAATCTAGGTCATCACTCAGCGCCTATCTCAAGGTTTTTCTAAGAAATGCAGTACACGTTTTATTTTTTGAAACGCGTGTAGTGATGCAGTAGGCTTTTACTATCAACGTGAAAACGTTACGATTTGCAGACGAAGCAGACAAAGGGGGATTTTTGTACGCCATTGTGACAGCACTGTTCTCTTTTACCTTTTCTCTTTCCTGTTATTGAAGTCACTCGTTAGGGGTTTCATTTACTTTTTAATTTATATATGGGTATTTAGAATGTCTCACGACACAAGAATAGGATTTTGGAATGACAGGACAATGAATGAGATAGGTAAACTAAAACAGGTCACGGCAGAAATGAGAAACTATAGGTTACACATTCTAGGGATAAGCGAGAGCAGATGGACAGGGGCAGCAAAAGTTAAAACAGCAACAGGAGAAACAGTACTTTACTCTGGAAGAGAGGATGGATAGCACAATGAAGGTGTAGCCATTATTCTACAGAAAGGAATAGAAAGGACATTAATGGAATGGAAACCCATCAACAACAGACTGATACGATTGAGATTGAGAGGGAGATTCACCAACACTACAATAATACAATGCTACGCACCAACGAATGATAGCGATGAGGAGGTCAAGGATGAATTCTATCAACAACTGCAGAAAGAAATGGAAGACACACCTAGATATGATCTTATTATAGTAATGGAGACCTCAATGTGAAAGCTGGTACACGCAATACATATAATGAAAGAGTAATGGGGAAAGGTCGGCGTCTGTGGCCTAATGGATATGAACGCAGTTTCATAATCCAGATATACCAGGTTCGAAACCTGCTGCGGGCGGTTTGGTAGCAGATCGCCTTGTGTGGATTTTTAACAATGGTATAAGCGCCGTACCGTTCAGAAAGCAATGGCAAACTACTGAATGAAAAAAAATTGCCTAGAAAAATCACAAACAGCCAATAAAAGCTGGGGTTGATTGCCACGTCCTGTAAAGGATAAGCAACTAACAATGGGGAAATGCGGCAGCGGAACAGCAAATGAAAATGGGGATAAATTAATAAGTTTCTGTAGTATTAACAACCTGGTCATTGGAGGAACACTTTTCCCACATAAAGAAATTCACAAATTAACATGGGAATCACCAAATGGTCGGGACAGAAACCAGATAGACCACGTCATGATTAATGGTAGATGGAGACATGCATTACAAGATGTGAAGGTAAGAAGAGGTGCAGATGTGGGAAGTGATCACCATTTAGTAGTAGCAAAACTGAAAGTGAAACTAAGAAGGGCTGGACCAACTGTAATTACACAGAAAAGGTTTGACATCAGCAAACTGAAGGACCCCCTTACCAGAAAAGCTTTTGCGGCTGACATAAAGAAACGATATCAATTTGCCAAAAGTCACGAAAAGACATTGACTGATGATATAGACCAGAAATTCAACACCATTTCAACAATATATGAGGAAAGCAGCAAATCATGCTTGGGATTCCAGGAAAGGAAGAAGCAAGACTGGATAACACCAGAAACATTAAACACCATAACACTGAGAAAGGAAATGAAAAGAAAGAAAACAGAAGCGAAGTCCCCCAGGTTAAAGCAACTATATAGCGAACAGTATAGTCACTTGGACAAGGAAGTTAAACGCCAAACCCGAGCCAACAAAAGGAATTTCCTAGACGATCTTGCAAGACAGGCAGAAGAGGCAGCACTGAGAAATGAACAAAGCACAGTATACAAAATAACTAAATTCATCAGCGGAAAACGAGGTGCATGATAATAAACTCTTTACACAGCGATACAACAGGAAGCAATCTGATCATCAGAAGAAGTTCCCCCCCCCCCCGACAAGTGTTTCGGTCCGATTACTCCTTTACACTCTAAAGGGGGGGGCGGGGGGGGGGCGGGCCTACTTGGGTCATGACTCCCAAGCATCTCAGCCTCCTGTTGTCTTGTATCGAAAATGAACCCATTTCACTTATGGTAGCAACTTTAAAATCCACAACTCCGCAAGCCGTGGAGGCAATTGTGAAAGTAACAAAGAGAAGACAAATTATTATGTTTGTTCGTCGCACATCACAACTAAGGACACATACTGACACGCCTGCGCGAAGGCGACGAGTTTAGCCAAAATTCTGTTCCTGACACCCCTTATAATATACACCGCCTGTCGCCACACAGTCACAGCCCGTTCACTAGTACACCAAAAAAACTCAGCGTATTGCGGACTTAGAAAAATTCCTGGTGTTTTCTGAACCGCAGCATTTATTGTCACGATTTCCATTGCCCATTGCGGTTGTTCCACTGCCAGCATGATGCCTTTTCGGCAGTTTCACTAAGCCTCTCCATTGCCCTTGTTCTCGATTGTTCCCTCAGCCCCAACAGTTTCAATAAATCATACACTGATGCAGCCACAATCCCTCTTGCGCCCATTTCAACAGCCATGACCCTTGCAGTGAACCCATCATGTCTCAGATCTGCGGCCAGATCATTATACTTGGCCGCTTTGAAAGAAAGCTGCTCGTCTAATCAGGATTCAAATGGCACGGTCAGCTCAATCAGTATGACCTGAAGCGTTGCTGAAGAATGAAGCACTATATCCGGCCGTCTCCGCGATTTTCTGATACTCTCTGGATATGCCCCTCGTCCAGGTAGGTCTACCGCCATCTCCCAGTCGTTTGCACAGTCAAGAAGAGATGGTAAACTGCTACCAGGTTTACTCGGTTTGGGGTGTGCTGACTTTCCTGCCCTCAGAAAGTATGTATTTGCGGTGCTCGGAACTGGGTTTGCTATTCGCCTTCATCCTTGCCAGATCTATTGTCGCAGCAAGCTCATTTAGCACTTTGTTATGGCGCCAAGTGTATCGCCCTTGCCCTAATGACACCTTACACGCTGAGAGCACGTGTTCAAGTGTCTGCCTCCCATGGCACAAAGGGCACTGCTCATCATCCGATTTTCCCCATTTCACAAGGTTGGTGGCCGACGGCAGCAGGTTATACATTGATCTAACAACGAAGCTGAGCCTAAGAGGTGCCATATGCCATATATCATTCCATGTCAAGGACCTCTGCAGGGCTCCTTCCCATGTAGTCCATTGGCCTTGTTGGACCTGCTGCACTGCTTTTTGCAACCTCTTATCATTCTCAGCTCCTCGTATGTCCTGAACTACCATGTCTCTGCGCTCCCTGCTTGATGCCTTGGAACACCAGCGGATGTCTCCATGACCAAATCCCCGTCTATTCGTCTGAGTGTATCCGATTACCTCCCTCAGTTTAAGTGAATCTTGGGCAGCATCAACAGCTTCTTCCACTCTCCACTTTTTTCCCGTTTTCAGTGTGGGCTAAAAGGGCTTAACCACGTCATCAGCTGACTCGCGTAGCATCATTGCAAGCCTTGCCTTTCCAACTTTGTACTCTTCAACAACTGACTTGAAAGGAAGCAGAAGTTTTGACTTTTTGCAGTACAGTGTTACATCTGACAGACTTGGTGGTACCCCTAGCCATTTTCTCATGAACTTGTTGACCTTCTGCTCTATAGCTTCCACTGTACTTGTGCTTATTTCATATATAAGCAGTGGCCACAGCAACTTCGGTATCAACATGAACTGGAGGTACCACAGTTTGAACTTTCCCAGGAGTCTGCTTTGGTCTATAATCTGTAGCCCTCTGTCTGCCATTTCTATTGTCTGTTGCACTGCCTTCGAGTCTTTCAATGAGGCATCGTACACCCTGCCAAGACTTTTAACAGGTTCATCAATGACAGTAGTTATTCTTTGGTTGGAAACCATGAATATGACCTCTGCTATCTTCCCTTTCCTGACTGATAGGCTTCTCGACTTCTTGGGTTTGTCGCTCATTCTGCACCAACTGACTAGTTCATCCAATCGTGCTAACATCCTCCGGGCCTGATGTTCATCTGATGTCAGAATTGTTGTGTCATCCATGAATGCTTTGAGCGGTGGCATGTGACACATTCCCCCGAGCTTTGTACCTATAGCCATTCCTTCAGCCGCATTGAGGATTACCTGCATAGACATCGCGAATAGTATCGGAGAGATGGTACATCCCATCGCAATTCCAACTTCAAGGCCAATCCACTTTGTTGTGTACTCTTTGGCTATTTGCCAGGAGGTATGTAGTCTTTTCGCCATCACTGAGAAGAATATCTTCCCTTCCACATTAAGTAGTGAGATTGGCCTGAACTGACTGATGTCTGTGGAATTTTGCTCCTTCAGGATGTAAACTCCGTTCGCCTTTCTCCATTCCTTGCTTACAGCCTGGGTTTTCCACGCATTCTTCAGTAAACGGAGCAGTCGTTTGAGCACCTCAGGGCATCTCTTATACACCACATATGGAACACCATTAGGACCTGGAGCTGACTTGCACTGAGCTTTCAGGACAATGCTTTCTACCTCTTGCACCATTGGGGGCTTAGTGTTAAATTCAGCTCCTGGCTTACTCGGCCATTTAAGGCCTGCCATGCTGCTGAGCAGCTCATCTTTGTGACCATCTGAATATGTCATTCTAAGGTGTTCTTCCAGGTCTTCTTTCCTGATGTTTAGCGTACCCGACCATGGCTGCTCAAACAGTTCTTTGGCAAACTTGAAGGGCTCCCTGAAGAATCTTTCCCTATCCCTTCTAGTCTTCCTTCTCTTCCTGCACAACCTTTCTGCTCTACAAAGGGCATTATGTTGGCCTTTCAAGTGCTCCCAAACCTGTCGCAACCCTTCCTTCTCTGTGGCAACTGCGTTCTTGACCAGTTTTTGGGCATGCTTCTTCTGTTTCCTGATTTCTCCTATTTTAATTTGTCTTCTACTTTTTCGTGGTGGGTTACTTTCCCTTGCCTCCCTCACTCCGAACACTTTGCGACAGTGCAGATATATTATGTCGCCGAAGATTTCCAGCTTCTTCTCCAAAGTTATCTGCTTCAGATTGTTATCCAACTCTTTTGCCAAGGCTTCGTCCAGCTGTTCCCAAAGCCCTTTTGCACTGGCAGGTGGACACTTGATTGCATCTCTCTTCCTGTCCAAGAAGTGTGTGAGATCATCATCAGGCAGATCAACTTGAATGTACTCAGCACTGTGGATTGACTCCTGGCTGCGTTCTTCTGACGTCTTATCCGTCGAGACAGAGCGCTGTTGATCTCCCCGTGATGACCTCTCACACCCCTTTTTTGTTCTGTGGATTTTCATTCCTCTCTGAGTAGAGAATTCCCTACCACAGGCACATGGAAATTCCAGCCGTTGTTCAGAGCTCGAAGTCCATGTAACGGGTCTGGTCA
The DNA here is from genome assembly GCA_024509875.1 of Oreohelix idahoensis. Lineage (NCBI taxonomy): Eukaryota > Metazoa > Mollusca > Gastropoda > Stylommatophora > Oreohelicidae > Oreohelix > Oreohelix idahoensis. The sequence goes on along the minus strand of JAMPIV010003908.1, from coordinate 299,541 downwards.
ATTCCAATGAGGCGCCTGTGGATTCATCATTCTCCCCCCCCCCCCCCCCCCCCTTCGGTGAATCCTGGGGGCATCTATCATTATAGATATTACATTAGTAAGAGATAAGCAAGGAAATCTCATCACGACAGCAGAGGGACAGGAAACTAGATGGGCAGAGCACTTCAGAGAAACTCTGAACAAGGAACCGCTAGAGACACAATTGAATGTTCCTGAGGCTGAAAACGATCTAGATGTAAATACAGACATTCCACGAAAAGAAGAAATCATCACAGCAATCAAAGGGTTAACAAACGGAAAAGCTCCTGGCCATGATAACTTAAATGCAGAGCTATTTAAGACAGACTCTGAGCTAGCAGCAGAACTATTAGAACCACTATTTGCACAAGTCTGGAAAACGGGGACAACACCATCAGAGTGGAACAAAGGAATAATTGTCAAATTGCCCAAGAAGGGAGATCTTGCAGACTGCAATAATTGGAGAGGAATCAATCTTCTCTCAGTTCCCAGCAAAATACTAGGCAGGATAATTATACAGAGAATTTCAAAAGCAGTAGACCACAAACTGAGGAAAGAACAAGCAGGATTTAGAAAGAACGGAAGATGTGTAGATCATATATTCACTCTCAGGAACATTATAGAGCAGTGCTCAGAATGGCAAAGACAGCTGTACATTAATTTCGTTGATTTTGAAAAGGCTTTTGACAGCATACATAGGGACAGTTTATGGAAAATACTGAGGGCTTATGGAATTCCAAGCTGCATAGTGTCAATCATAAAAAGCCTCTATGCCAACTTTACGTGTAGTGTTGGGCAGAGCAACCTAACCTTTGAGGTGAAGATAGGAGTACGACAAGGATGCCCCTTATCAACCACTCTATTTTTAACAGTCATAGATTGGGTGATGTGCCAGACAACGGAGGGCAGTCCAAGAGGAATAAGATGGACTACATTTTCTTCATTGGAAGATCTGGAATATGCAGATGACATTGCACTACTAGCACATTCACATCAACACATACAGGAAAAAACGGATAGATTTAATAAGTTTAGCCTGCAGGTGGGCTTGAACATCAATCTAAAGAAGTCAGAGGTCGTGATGCTCAATGTGAGCAACCCTGAGCCCATATCAGTAAGGAATCAGCAACTGGTACAGACAGACACCTTCACATACCTAGGATGCATAGTAACACCAGACGGCGGGGCAGGCAAAGACATGAACAACAGAATTAACAAAGCAAGAACAGCCTTTTTTAGTCTAAACAACATCTGGAAGTCCTCTCAATACAGCACAAGCACAAAATTAAGATTATATCAGAGCTGTGTGCTTTCTGTGCTTTTCTATGGTGCGGATTGCTGGAGAGTTACAGAGAAGGAAATGTCGAAATTGTCCTCTTTTCACACAACATGCCTAAGAAAAATTCACTGAATCTTTTGGCCGAATACCATCACCAACCAAGATCTGCTTACTCAGAGCGAGTAAGAGGACATGCACACCATCACATAGCTGGCAGACGCTGGAGCTGGGGTGGCCATGTCCTCAGAAGAGACATCGATGCCATCACAAGAACAGCTATGCTTTGGACCCATGAGGGAAAACGAAAGAGAGGCCGACCAAAAACAACCTGGCGGAGGACTGTGGAGGCTGAGATGCAAAGAATGAACTAGAGTTGGGGCACTGTATGAAGGATGGCCGCCGACCGAGCAAAGTGGAATCAATTTGTTGTTGCCCTACAAGTGCCACTAGGCGTGATGGCCACTGATTGCTTTGACAGTCGGCGGCTAAGGATCAAAGAAAAAGAAGAAGAAGTGAGAGATCTGGAATTGCCAAAAAATAAAGCAGAGCTGTTGGGGTCCATACTGCAGCAATGGAATCTTCTAGAAGAGAATGTGCATGTGTTTGTGTTTCATGCTCGGCAAAAATATCTGCTTCCATATTTCAAAATGACAGATAACCTCATTGCTTGCATTGATATAGTGGGTCTGATGGCAGCTCTACACATCAACTACAAAGACGACGATTGGAGGCTGTTCATTGATTCGTCCAAGTTGAGCTTAAAAGCTGTGCTGCTCCATAATGGTAACGTTTTACCATCTGTTCCACTTGGGTATGCAGTCCACATGAAAGAAACGTACAACAACATGAAACAACTGTAACACACCATCAACTATGACAAGTATAAGTGGCAGATTTGTGGTGACTTGAAGGTCATTGCCATCTTGATGGGGCTACAGCAGGGTTACACAACGTTTTGCTGTTTCATCTGTCTGTGGGACAGCCATGCCAGGACTTCCCACTACAAGAAAAAGGATTGGCCCCAACGACAATCACTTGAACCGGGGAAAAAGAATGTACTTAACGAACCACTTGTAGAATCCCACAAAATCTTGCTCCCTCCTCTCCACATCAAACTTGGACAAATGAAGAATTTTGTAAAGGCCATGGATCGAAATGGTGCAGAATTTTTATACCTTCGTGATAAATTTCCAAGACTTAGTGAGGCCAAAATCAAGGAAGGTGTATTTGTCGGTCCCAGATACGTCAGCTCTTCCGAGATCAGCGTTTTGATGATATACTCACAGGTGGTGAAAAGTTAGCTTGGAATGCTTTCCAGCAAGTGGCCACAAACTTTTTAGGAAACAATAAGGCTGACAATTACCAGGAGCTTGTAGAAACCCTCTTGTAGTGCTACGAGAGACTAGGGTGCAACATGTCTTTGAAATTACACTTTTTACATTCTCATCTGGATTTATTCCCTGCTAACTGCGGTGCTGTCAGTGACGAGCATGGGGAACAATTTCAACAGGACATTACTACCCTCGAAAAAAGGTACCAAGGGAAATGGAATGCAGCAATGCTAGCAGACTATTGTTGGACCCTTGTGAGAGATGCTCCAGAAACTCATTACAAGCTTTAGGTTGAATTGAACTCGTGTCTTTGTTCATAAGGTACTTGTAGGCAGCGTCTCCATTTTCTTTCTATGGTGAATTGGTCTATCTGATTTTGTGTGTGCCCATCTAGGGAGTTCCATGTGGTCGTGTGTATGTCATTGTGTGGGAAGATAGGCAATTAACAGATGACAAAACTTTGTCTCTAAGTAATAAGTCCATTAGGCCTTCATATGTTTTCTCAGTTTGAGACAACTCAATCCATCGTGTAAATGTATGACGTATCTTTGTAATTGTCCTAAAACGAAGACGATAATCTTCTTCTATTAGTTGATATTTTTTTAGTAATGCTGCTCTGACAACATCATAATTAGTTCTGTTATGTTCTTCTATTGTCATAAGAGTAGTCACAGTTTCACCTGTAAAAAATTCCATCAGTTGTTCGACATATTTTTCCTTTTTTATCTTATGCGTATCACATAAAAATTGAAATCTATCCAGATAATCCGCTATATCGTCCTTTAAAGGATTGAAATGAGGTAATTTGATCTTACTAGCAAACTCCTTTGTCGTACCCGAAGTTGCTTGATGAGCACCCATATTTGTCACTTTCAATTTCTCTAATTCCAAAGTTGCGAGTCTTTCCTCATGTTCCATTTTTGCTTTTTCCTTTCTCTCCTCGGCTTCTCTGTCTAATCTTTTTTCTTCAGCTTGAAGTTTTCTTTCCTCAGCTTGAAGTTTTCTTTCCTCTGCAGCATTTTTTTGTTTTTCCATTTCCATCTGGAATTTTCTTTCATCAGCTTGCATTTGCAACCTTAAATTCTCAGCATCTATCTTCTTTTGTTCAGCTTGCATCTGCAATCTTAAATTTTCAGCATCTATCTTCTTTTGCTCAGCTTCTGCTTTCAATTTATTTTCCTCTTTTTGTTTCTTTTCTTCTGACTTCAATGCTATGACGAATTGAGCAGTCGCGAAGTCTTCTAACTTATCACCTGTTTTCCCAAGGGCTTTCCCTTGTGCAATGAAGTAATCCAGTGTAGACATCCTGTCTAATGAGATCAGTAACTGTGATGGAGTTACTGTGATTTAGTCTTCAATAGGCCCCATTTCGTTTTCTCTTCGTAACTATTGAGTTTGCCATTTTTGTCTTCCCTCTATTGACTCTTACTATACGGGAGCTAAAACCGCGTTTTTACGCGCTAGTTTAGCTATCGTTACCGTCGCGCGCCACTTGAACTGGCGAGCCGTAAAATTGGTACTAAACCCGCGCCACTTCACGGGGCTTGCCGGATACTAAGAGTTAAAGATTGGGAAGTATTCTTTTTCTCTCTGAATAATAGGGGTGTTTAGATTTGTTCTGTAGGTAAAGTAATTGCGGGTTTTTTTCTTTAGGGATTAATGTAAGTTAGTATTGAAGGGCACCAGTCTTCCCATTTCTAATAATCACGATCTTGGAATTCCATTTTTTGCGTGGTTAAAATTATCGCGGTCATTTTTCGTGGGGAAGGGGAGATGACCCCTACCCAGGTAACGTTCAGCTTACGGTAGAGCGAATCACATTTTGATTTCGCTCACGCAAACAGACGTCGTTAGGTAACGTTACGTAGCCGGAAATACGCGCGCATTTAAAGTAAGCAAGAATACACTGGTTCTAAATTTAGAGATGAGCGCATGGAAAATTTTAGAGTATCGTTAATTCTATTGGTTGTAGTGAGACGCCTATCTTCAAGTAGGTCGGGGGTTAGCGTGGTTAAATCTAAAATAAAGTACGCGGTTTTCAATTTCGGGCCTCTTAGTCTACAGAAAGTCCGGGCCTGTGTATCCAAGCATATTGTCGGCTTCTAACGCTGAAGGAACGCAATATTTGGTATGTCAGTAATTTAAAGTAGCGTGGTAATTAAATCTAGTTTCTCTAATAGAGCCTTAGTCCGTTCTAATTTAATTTATTTTTGAACTTTATAACTTGTAACGCCATCATTTATTTCTACAGTGATAGCAGTGTCTATGAGTGATAAAGAGATATTACGTAGGTGTGCTCCGTAGATTTAATAGAAAGTCTGTAGAAATACACGCATCCTAGATTTATATTAATTTACAGAATATTCTGAAGCGCGTGTATTTTATTTCCTTGAGAGTTTAATTCTGAATAGTCTCATTTAAAAAAATACGGGAACGGATTTTTCGGGAAATTTAATCACGTGGTTACCGGGATTTAGGAGTAGGAATTCTGGATGGAGAGAGGGGATAATTAAATATCTTTCTATCGGGGGAGTTAAAATATAATTGCAGGGAAACCACGTGGGGTAGAGGTGAAAGGAAATTTATGGTGCCTTAAGTGGTTGTGTAATTAAATATTATGCAGAGTAGTATTTGATTTTTGTGTTATGGAATTTAATGAGTTCTAGGAAATATAGTCTACAGAGATAGATATATTTCTGTGTATAGAGATGTAATATATAAATGTAATGGTGAATTTTAATCATTGATGTGCAGTTAATTGTTGTGCATTTTTATCATAAGGGGGAAACGATGATAAGGTCCTGAGACTGCTTACAGAGTTAAAGTAGGCCTAAGTACGGGAGGTTTCCCTACCTGTTTTTAATGTTTTAAGGCTTGAGGCAAGCTGTGTATAATCAAGTATTGATCAGTGAGTCTGGAGTTTACTAGACAGACAGGGTGTAGTCGGGAGGAGATGACCCAGGGTCAGTAAATATTTACGTATCGTCGTGCACAAGAGAGGGGAAATAGGGGAGCAGTCTTCGTTCGGGTGTTTACATGTTTGTGCTAGATTTGAGTGTGACTGAAGCATCCACTGTTTACGTTTTATATGAAAGTTTATTATATGAAAGTATTTTGGTATTGTAGTACAGAGTGGCATGTCTTTTGTGTCCACAGCAGTGGTCACGGCCCGAAGAGCGGGGGTTGCCAATAAATCCTGTTCCTGACAGCTGGCAAAGGTAGCCAGTCTTCTCAAGAGAGAAAAAGTCGAGGAAGCGCCAGAGGCGTAAGAGCTTGTACCGCGGTGAGTATCGGCTCTGAGTATTGTGGCCCCAAGAGAGAGGGAGCGAGGAAGAGCAGGTCGAGACAGCGACGCAGTCTTCAGTGAAAAGGGTTTTCTTAAGACCCGGGGCTCTAAGCTCATACACACCCATCGAACCCAAGCAAGCGGGTTGGTGTGTCTTTTTTTTTTGGCCACGGTCACAATAATACCGAAGGGCCTAAACCCAAATGAGTGGTAACATAGCAAGGGAACATCAGCTTTCTTTTCGCCAAATAGAGAAGCCTCTACAGTCTACGGCAAGGGCCTAGTCATCAGAAGTACGAGTCAGAACCAGGAAGAAAGGGATATCATTTCCCGGTTGCTGACATGAAACGAGAGCAGCAAGGCAGAAGTGGAGAGCGAGATGGTGAAAAATAGATCAGGGACCTACAGAGTCTCATATTATTCTTAGAGGGTAGCCTCTGAGCCTTAGAGTTAGAAAAAGTCTATTACATAGCAGTGCAGAGTGTGACTTAGTGGCGTATACCGCTGACAGAGTTAGCAGCTGTGCAGATAGTCTTTATGCAGGGTCAGCAGCCATCGACAGGAGATAGTAGTGTAATAGAGAGTGGTGGCTACAGTTGAGGCCCACTAAATTAGATGGTAGTAAGAAATTCAAGTAATCATTCTGATTTTGTTTCCCCAGCAAGGTGAATGAAGGAGTGAGAGTGGTTGGGTTCATATTTTGATGTGTCTTATAAATTTAAATTGAGTCTTTTTTTTATTTCCAGGTCAGTGCAAACCTGGCACGTTATATATATTGATGTTACTCTTTTATGAACTTATGTGGATTTGTATAATAAACTTATTTAATGTTCACTGGATCAGCGTCTTCACGGTATAGTCCTTAACTGTTGTCTGTACAGTGGTGTCTGTAGTGTTAGTTTAACCTTATCTCCTTTAGTCTGTTAAAGGTAGCCAGAGGTGGTGAGTTTATAGCATTTCTTGAAGTCACGATTTGGCGAGGAAGATTTAATTTCGGTTATCCTCCTCGGGCCAATAGACTCACCTTACTACATTCACTGTCATTTCTCATAATTAATCTATTATCTTAGTCTTTTCTCACACTAGGGTCTTGTCCTACACTTGGGCATAACTCTAACTTAAATCCAACTCGTGACAGTAACCTGAAAAATTAAATAAATTACCTTATCCCACTTCAATGGGAGACAAGTCTTCAATGTTAGACTTGTATACTCACTTCAGTTTATTTCCCTTGCTTTGAGAGTCAAGTCTTAGTCAAAGACCTTGCATGGTTACCTTGTTTTTTTATAATAATATTCTATCAATAATCTCAATATGAATAGTGTATCATATTAATAACAATAATAATAATACATGACCAAGTATATGTATGTAGACTGTGTATGACAATAACAAATACAAGGGCAAAGATACAGAACAACGACCGAAAACGTTTGCAGAAGTCAAATAAACAATACAGTGAAACTAAGGAAAATGTTACACAAATGTGTAAAGATGACTGAGAAAAGTAAACAAGACAAATGGCAACACTGTTATAAACAAAAAGGTGTAAAGAAAAAAACGAAAGAAAGGAGAGACGAACAGATACAAACAAAACAAATCGAAAATCAAAGAATGGAAAAATAACGAAAACAACACTAACTCATCTCGTCACAGCTAAACGTAAATAGCAACAATTGTCGCTAGCAAATCCCAATTAAGGAAATTTGCAGTCCCTACAGAAAACGCTCTCAATAGACAACCTCTATGACGTGGTATGATCTAAAGGAGTCCCCTTACCCAACCAGCCTGCTGAAAACAACAGAAAAATACACCACAATATTACAAGTAACATATAAAATTGCATAAAATGGAATGTGTTGCAAACAAAGTTTAGTTACAAATAACAATATAGTAACTCTCTTGTTCTTTGTCAACACGGGAGTACAATGTCAAGCGCGCAATGATTGTTTGATTGTAGATCCACAATAACATGTAGTGGTCTCCAGGAACATAAAGTCACTATGACCTTCTCGATGAATAGTTGAGACTTGAGGCCCAATGATGAAAAAGTTCGTAGATGGTATTATTTACCAAAAATACTTGATCTCGAAATATGTGACTTGATCGCTCAGACGTTGGAGAGTCTGTTGCCTGTAATGGTAAACAACCAGCGGTACTGTTTACAAAAGGACTTGACTTGTGTGCAGCTGTAACGTGTAAACAACCAGCGGTACTGTTTACAAAAAGAACTTGACTTGTGTAGCTGTAACAAGTAAACAACCAGCGGTACTGTTTACAGTAAGGAATCGACTTGTGTGCAGCTGTGGTCCACGTAGCAATATTGTACAGATGCTAACTCCAGTACTTGTACCAACTGTGGTTCATGTAGCATTATCACACAGATGCTAACACTGTTTATGTGGGTCAACAGTCAATGACCTATTTTACTGTCCTGTTATTTCTAAGCTGTCAACCAAATTTGAAGCCGTAAAGCCCACGGAACTGGCCTACCAGAAATGTTAGCTGGTTTTTTTAGCGTGATGCAAATGTTGATGTGTAATGGGCCAGGTATGCGTGTCGATGTCACCTGAACAGGGCAATGGTGCGGTGAAGATCTGGGTCACTCGCGCTGACAGCATACATGGTCCTTGTACGATGATGATGATGATGTGAGACATGGGTGTGCAGGCGCGAATGTGTTTAGGATCATATGTGGTATACAATACACCCAGTCACACTCGTACAAAAGCCAATGATGGTTGTGACTACTGGAAACAGTTCATACATTTATTCACAGCACTAACAGTAGAATCACACAGGAACAGTCAATATAAACAGGTTCATGTACATCATGTTAATTGAAATCGCTTAGTACCTGTCAGGCATTCTAAAGCTGGTAAACATTCACATATATGGGCATGGTCAATAGTGCTATGTTCTTTTAATGTACAGTTCATAATGCCGCTTTGGTATCCCTGACTGAACGCGTCAGATACCTGAATAACTCCGTCATACAAAGGACGAGCCCATAACTCATGTAATCCTATTACCAGGGCCGTCGTTCAACTTGGCATAACCCGCCAGTTACTTCTTTTCATGCTGTAGAATAGTGGCCATTGCACAGGCCTAAATATGACGTCAGCTGTGTACTCTTCATAAGCAGGTTGCCTAAACTCTGCTATAAGGTTTGTATAAATATACCAGCATATATATAACTTCGTCACTGGACTTCTGTTCATTTTTAAAAAAATAGTCTTACATGGCTATCTTGAGCACAAAATATAAATTCTGCATACAGGATCTGTGAGCTGTTCTCACGACTAGGTAATCCTTTAACAAATTCTGCCACCGAAAGCATAGTAATGATAAAGTCGGTGTTACCTTGAAACGAATCCTCAGAACACAATAACAACACTGTCGTCTTTCCTGACGTACAGACAATCAATGGGGAAAAATGACAACGCAGTCTCTTCGAAGATTTTCCTTCCCCAGAATACAATGTACATTCTCGTCCCCACAGAAGCCAGGACACATCTCTCTACCTGACGGAAGTCTAATTTTCGCGCTCTCTACTGCGCATGGCACATAGCCCATAACTGTATACCTTTGACCCTAAAGGTAAACACAATGAATGAACCAAAAAGAGAAGATAACCCCTAATCAACCTGACACAGCAAAGTTAAGACATTGTTTCCTAACTTTGACCAGGGTGAACAAAAAATGCGACAAATAAATTGACGTGTGAAACTCCGTCAAAAATGACCGCAACAGCACTCTGATGCCCAGGTCATTTAAATCACAAAAGTTTACAAAGAGCTCTCCATTTTCATTTCTGTTTCCTGTGCCATTCTTTCTCATGATTAGTTCACAGTTTTTGTTGTCTGCTCCTACTTTTGCATTTAAATCTCCCATTACTATCTTAATGTCCTTCCTGTGCGTTCTGTCCAATGTTCCTTGGAGTTCATCATAGAAATCTTGCTTCGTATTTTCATCTGCATTGTTTGTAGGGGCATAACATTGAATAATGGCGATTTTCCCTGGAATCTTGCCATTATTATCCTGGGTGTCTTTGATTCCCATTTTATTAGAGCTTTTCTGGCTTCCTGTGACATCAGCTACAGGAACAGTTAGCATTCACACTCTTCAACATATACTGAGGGAGACTGAGCACCTATGGGTTTGCCTGAATTGAATGATGTCAATTATGTTCAACAATAACAATAGCAAAATAGCCTGTTCCTAGGTGCAGTCTAATCAGATGATAGGAAACTCTATACACAGCGATACAACAAGAGGCAATCTGGTCATTAGAAGCAGTCCCCCTTGTCGAACAAGTGTTTTGGCCCTTTATACTCCTTTACACTCTAAGGGGGGCGGGCCCACTTGGGTCATGACTCCCAAGTGTCTCAGCCTCCTGATGTCTTGTATCGAAAATGAACTCATTTCACTTTGGTAGCAACTTTAAAATTCACAACTCCACCAGCCGTGGAGGCAATTGTGAAAGTAACAAAGAGAAGACAAATTATTCCGTTCGTTCCGCCGCACACCATGGCTAGGGACAGACACTGACATACCTGCGCGAAGCTGACAAGGCTAGCCACTGCGCGCTAGCAACTGTAATTCTGTGCCCAACACCTCTTATAATATATGCTGCGTGTTGCCCATCAGTCACAGCCCTTTCACCAGTACACCAAAAAAACTCAACGTATAGTGGACTTAGAAAAATTCCTGATGTTTTCTGTACTGCAGAGTTTACTGTCCCAAGTTCCATAGCCCATTGCGGTTGTTCCACAGCCAGCATGATGCCTTTTCTGCAGTTTCACCAAGCCTCTTCAGTGCACTTGTTCTCGACTGTCCCCTCAGCCCCAACAGTTTCAATAAATCATACACTGATGCAGCCACGAGCCCTCTTGAGCCCACCTCAACAGCCATGACTCTTGCAGTTAACCCTCTTGTTTCAGATCCGTGGCCAGATCGCTATACTTGGCCGCTTTGAACAAATGTTGCTCTTCCAATCTGGATTCAAATAGCACGGTCAGTTCAATCAATATAACCTGGTGCGATGATAAAGAATGCAGCACTATATCCGGCCGTCTTTGCGATTTCCTGATACTCTCTGGATATGCCCTAGTCCAGGTAGGTCTACTGCCATCTCCCAGTCATTTGCACAGTCAAGGAGAGATGGTACACTGCTACCTGATTTACTCAGTTTTGGGTGTGCTGACTTTCATGCTCTCAGAATGTATGTGTTTGTGGTGTTTGGCCTGACATTGCTATTCGCCTTCATCCTTGCCAGATCTATTGTCTCGGCCAGATCATTTAGCACTTTGCTGTGGTGCCATGTGTATCACCCTTGCCCTAATGACACCTTGCAAGCTGAGAGCACGTGTTCAAGTGTCTGCCTTCAATGGCACAGAGGGCACTGCTCATCATCCTACTTTCCCCATCTCACAAGGTTTGTGGCCGATGGCAGGATTTCATACATTGATCTAACAACGAAGCTGAGCCTAAGAGGTGCCATATGCCATATATCATTCCATGTCAAGGACCTTTGCAGGGCTCCTTCCAATGTAGTCCATTGGCCTTGTTGGACCTGCTGCACTGCTTTTTGCAACCTCTTATCATTCTCAGCTCCTCGTATCTCCTGAACTACCATGTCTCTGCGCTCCCTGCTTGATGCCGTGGACCAGCAGCTGATGTCTCCATGACCAAATCCCCGTCTATTCATTTGAGTGTATCCGATTACCTCCCTCAGTTTGAGTGAATCTTGGGCAGCATCAACAGCATCTTCCACTCTCCACTTCCTTCCCGTTTTCAGTGTGGGCTGAATGCACTTAACCATGTCATCAGCTGACTCACGTAGCATCATTGCAAGCCTTGCCTTTCCAACTTTGTACTCTTCAACAACTGACTTGAAAGGAAGCAGAAGTTTTGACTTTTTGCAGTACATTGCTACATCTGACAGACTTGGTGGTACCCCTAGCCATGTTCTCGTGAACTTGTTGACCTTCTGCTCTATAGCTTCTACTGTACTTGTGCTTATTTCATATATAAGCAGTGGCCACAGCAACTTCGGTATCAACATGAACTGGAGGCACCACAGTTTGAACGTTCCCAGGAGTCTGCTTTGGTCTATAATCTGTAGCCCTCTGTCTGCCATTTCTATCGTCTGTTGCACTGCCTTCGAGTCTTTCAATGAGGCATCGTACACCCTGCCAAGACTTTTAACAGGTTCCTCAATGACAGTAGGGATTCTTTGGTTGGAAACCATGAATATGACCTCTGCTATCTTCCCTTTCCTGACTGATAGGCTTCTCAACTTCTTGGGTTTGAAGCTCATTCTGCACCAGCTGACTAGTTCATCCAATCGTGCTAACATCCTCCAGGCCTGATGTTCATCTGATGTCAGAATTGTTGTGTCATCCATGAATGCTTTGAGCGGTGGCATGTGACACATTCCACCGAGCTTTGGACCTATAGCCATTCCTTCAGCCACATTGAGGATTACCTGCATAGCCATCACGAATAGTATCGGAGAGATGGTACATCCCATCGCAATTCCAACTTCAAGGCCAATCCACTTTGTTGTGTACTCTCTGGCTGAAAATCTGACAGCAAACCATGCGAAATACAGCTTCAGCATTGCTGCAATCTCTTGTGGAACATGATACATTTCTAGGGCCTGCCACAACATCTGGTGTGGAACGGATCCATAAGCATTCGCTAGATCCAACCAGATTATATGGAGGTTTGTTCTGTCAGACTTTGCTTTTTGGATTGCTTCCCAGATCATTGTGGCATGCTCTAGACATCCTGGTGTACCTGGGATACCTCCTTTCTGAATGGTAGTGTCAATTTACCCATTTGCCAGGAGGTATGTAGTGAGTCTTTTCGCAATCACTGATAAGAATATCTTCCCTTCCACATTAAGTAGTGAGATTGGCCTGAACTGACTGATGTCTGTGGAATTTTGCTCCTTCAGGATGTAAACTCCGTTCGCCTTTCTCCATTCCTTGCTTACAAGCTGGGTTTTCCACGCATTCTTCAGTAAACGGAGCAGTCGTTTGAGCACCTCAGGGCATCTCTTATACACCACATATGGAACACCATTAGGACCTGGAGCTGACTTGCACTGAGCTTTCAGGACAATGCTTTCTACCTCTTGCACCATTTACTTTTTCGTGGTGGGTTACTTTCCCTTGCCTCCCTCACTCCGAACACTTTGCGACAGTTCAGATATATTATGTCGCCGAAGATTTCCAGCTTCTTCTCCAAAGTTATCTGCTTCAGGTTGTTATCCAACTCTTTTGCCAAGGCTTCGTCCAGCTGTTCCCAAAGCCCTTTTGCACTGGCAGGTGGACACTTGATTGCATCTCTCTTCCTGTCCAAGAAGTGTGTGAGATCATCATCAGGCAGATCAACTTGAATGTACTCAGCACTGTGGATTGACTCCTGGCTGCGTTCTTCTGACGTCTTATCCGTCGAGACAGAGCGCTGTTGATCTCCCCGTGATGACCTCCCACACCCCTTTTTCGTTCTGTGGATTTTCATTCCTCTCTGAGTAGAGAATTCCCTACCACAGGCACATGGAAATTCCAGCCGTTGTTCAGAGCTCGAAGTCCATGTAACGGGTCTGGTCGATTCCAATGAGGCGCCTGTGGATTCATCATTCTCCCCCCCTTTCGGTGAATCCTGGGGGCATCTATCATTATAGATATTACATTAGTAAGAGATAAGCAAGGAAATCTCATCACGACAGCAGAGACAGGAAACAAGATGGGCAGAGCACTTCAGAGAAACTCTGAACAAGGAACCGCTAGAGACACAATTGAATGTTCCTGAGGCTGAAAACGATCTAGATGTAAATACAGACATTCCACGAAAAGAAGAAATCGTCACAGCAATCAAAGGGTTAACGAATGGAAAAGCTCCTGGCCATGATAACTTAAATGCAGAGCTATTTAAGACAGACTCTGAGCTAGCAGCAGAACTATTAGAACCACTATTTGCACAAGTCTGGAAAACAGGGACAACACCATCAGAGTGGAACAAAGGAATAATTGTCAAATTGCCCAAGAAGGGAGATCTTGCAGACTGCAATAATTGGAGAGGAATCAATCTTCTCTCAGTTCCCAGCAAAATACTAGGCAGAATAATTATACAGAGAATTTAAAAAGCAGTAGACCACAAACTGAGGAAAGAACAAGCAGGATTTAGAAAGAACAGAAGATGTGTAGATCATATATTCACTCTCAGGAACATTATAGAGCAGTGCTCAGAATGGCAAAGACAGCTGTACATTAATTTCGTTGATTTTGAAAATGCTTTTGACAGCATACATAGGGACAGTTTATGGAAAATACTGAGGGCTTATGGAATTCCAAGCTGCATAGTGTCAATCATAAAAAGCCTCTATGCCAACTTTACGTTTAGTGTTGGGCAGAGCAACCTAACCTTTGAGGTGAAGATAGGAGTACGACAAGGATGCCCCTTATCAACCACTCTATTTTTAACAGTCATGGATTGGGTGATGTGCCAGACAACAGAGGGCAGTCCAAGAGGAATAAGATGGACTACATTTTCTTCATTGGAAGATCTGGAATATGCAGATGACATTGCACTACTAGCACATTCACATCAACACATACAGGAAAAAACGGATAGATTTAATAAGCTTAGCCTGCAGGTGGGCTTGAACATCAATCTAAAGAAGTCAGAGGTCGTGATGCTCAATGTGAGCAACCCTGAGCCCATATCAGTAATGAATCAGCAACTGGTACAGACAGACACCGTCACATACCTAGGATGCATAGCAACACCAGACGGCGGGGCAGGCAAAGACATGAACAACAGAATGAACAAAGCAAGAACAGCCTTTTTCAGTCTAAACAACATCTGGAAGTCCTCTCAATACAGCACAAGCACAAAATTAAGATTATATCAGAGCTGTGTGCTTTCTGTGCTTCTCTATGGTGCGGATTGCTGGAGAGTTACAGAGAAGGAAATGTCGAAATTGTCCTCTTTTCACACAACATGCCTAAGAAAAATTCACTGAATCTTTTGCCGAATACCATCACCAACCAAGATCTGCTTACTCAGAGCGAGTAAGAGGATATGCACACCATCACATATTTGGCAGACGCTGGAGCTGGGGTGGCCATGTCCTCAGAAGAGACATCGATGCCATCACAAGAACAGCTATGCTTTGGACCCCTGAGGGAAAATGAAAGAGAGGCCGACCAAAAACAACCTGGTGGAGGACTGTGGAGGCTGAGATGCAAAGAATGAACCAGAGTTGGGGCACTGTATGAAGGATGGCCGCCGACCGAGCAAAGTGGAATCAATTTGTTGTTGCCCTACAAGACGCCACTAGGCGTGATGGCCACTGACTGCTTTGACGGTCGGCGGCTAAGGATCAAAGAAGAAGAAGAAGAAGTGAGAGATCTGGAATTGCCAAAAAATAAAGCAGAGCTGTTGGGGTCCATACTGCAGCAATGGAATCTTCTAGAAGAGAATGTGCATGTGTCTGTGTTTCATGCTCGGCAAAAATATCTGCTTCCATATTTCAAAATGACAGATAACCTCATTGCTTGCATTGATATAGTGGGTCTGATGGCAGCTCTACACATCAACTACAAAGACGACGATTGGAGGCTGTTCATTGATTCGTCCAAGTTGAGCTTAAAAGCTGTGCTGCTCCATAATGGTAACGTTTTACCATCTGTTCCACTTGGGTAACAAGTCCACATGAAAGAAACGTACAACAACATGAAACAACTGTAACACACCATCAACTATGACAAGTATATCGTAAGTGGCAGATTTGTGGTGACTTGAAGGTCATTGCCATCTTGATGGGGCTACAGCAGGGTTACACAAAGTTTTGCTGTTTCATCTGTCTGTGGGACAGCCATGCCAGGACTTCCCACTACAAGAAAAAGGATTGGCCCCAACAACAATCACTTGAACTAGGGAAAAAGAATGTACTTAACGAACCACTTGTAGAATCCCACAAAATCTTGCTCCCTCCTCTCCACATCAAACTTGGACTAATGAAGAATTTTGTAAAGGCCATGGATCGAAATGGTGCAGAATTTTTATACCTTCGTGATAAATTTCCAAGACTTAGTGAGGCCAAAATCAAGGAAGGTGTATTTGTTGGTCCACAGATACGTCAGCTCTTCCGAGATCAGCGTTTTGATGATATCCTCACAGGTGGTGAAAAGTTAGCTTGGAATGCTTTCCAGCAAGTGGCCACAAACTTTTTAGGAAACAATAAGTCTGACAATTACCAGGAGCTTGTAGAAACCCTCTTGTAGTGCTACGAGAGACTAGGGTGCAACATGTCTTTGAAATTACACTTTTTACACTCTCATCAGGATTTATTCCCTGCTAACTGCGGTGCTATCAGTGACGAGTATGGGGAACAATTTCAACAGGACATTACTACCCTCGAAAAAAGGTACCAAGGGAAATGGAATGCAGCAATGCTAGCAGACTATTGTTGGACCCTTGTGAGAGATGCTCCAGAAACTCATTAGAAGCTTTAGGTTGAACTGAACTCTTGTGTCTTTGTTCATAAGGTACTCGTAGGCAGCGTCACCATTTTTTTTCTATGGTGAATTGGTCTATCTGATTTTGTGTGTGTCCATCTAGGGAGTTTCATGTGGTCTTGTGTATGTCATTGTGTGGGAAGATAGGCACTCTGATGCCCAGGTCATTTAAATCACAAAAGTTTACAAAGAGCTCTCCATTTTCATTTCTGTTTCATGTGCCATTCTTTCTCATGATTAGTTCACAGTTTTTGTTGTCTGCTCCTACTTTTGCATTTAAATCTCCCATTACTATCTTAATGTCCTTCCTGTGCGTTCTGTCCAATGTTCCTTGGAGTTCATCATAGAAATCTTGCTTCGTATTTTCATCTGCATTGTTTGTTGGGGCATAACATTGAATAATGGTGATTTTCCCTGGAATCTTGCCATTATTATCCTGGGTGTCTTTGATTCCCATTTTATTAGTGCTTTTCTGGCTTCCTGTGACATCAGCTACAGGAACAGTTAGCATTCCCACTCTTCAACATATACTGAGGGAGACTGAGCACCTATGGGGTTTGCCTGAATTGAATGATGTCAATTATGTTCAACAATAACAATAGCAAAATAGCCTGTTCCTAGGTGCAGTCTAATCTAGGGTTCCCATTCGTCCCGTTTTTCCCGGGACAGTCCCGTTTTTTTATAAAATGTCCCGGTGTCCCGAATTTATTCCAAATGTCCCGCTTTTTAAGGGTCCTTCCTGAAAAAAAAAGTCTTTGGGTAACGGATTTTATTCCGTGTTTTAGTAGTGTTACTTTATCAATTTCTGGTTACAGTGGACCCTCGGTTTGAATCTCGAACTAAAATTCGAAAGTCGACCAAAACAGTGTTCAGTGAGCATCTACCAAATGATTTAATGCGTATTAGTATTATTATACAGTATTTTTATCGTTTTTCATCCGCATAATGCCGAAACGTAAGTGCAGTATAAATGATAACATTACAAGAGAATTTCACTTCATTAAAGGTGTAGATGAAAATGTGGAATTTACTTTATGCAGCTCTAAATTTTGCATTTCACATGGTGGTCGGTCAGTCGTAGTCAACCACGTGAAAACGAAAAAACATAAAGGTGCTGTTGAAAGTAAGGCTTCCAACAGCAGTATATCATTTCTTAAATGCGAAAACCCAGAGTGAAAAGGAAATGGAAAAACAGTTAACATTGGCAGCACAGGAAGCAACCTTCGCTTATCACATGGCGGTGCATAACCACAGCTTTAAGTCCATGGACTGCACAACAGCCATCGTGAAAAAACTTTTCAACGATAAAGCGGAAGTTGTGTTAGGTAATGTGTGTATTTTTATACCAGTATCTTATTTTAAGTGCAACATATAATATATAATAGATTTATTTGTGCTTTACCTTAATTTTAACATGTCCCGTTTTTTTACAAAATGTCCCAGGTTTTTTAGGTAAAAATTTGGAAATGTCCCGGTTTTTAAACAAAACATTATGGGAACCCTAGTCTAATCAGATGATAGGAAACTCTATACACAGCGATACAACAAGAGGCAATCTGATCATTAGAAGCAGTCCCCCTTGTCGAACAAGTGTTCTGGCCCTGTATACTCCTTTACACTCTAAGGGGGGCGGGCCCACTTGGGTCATGACTCCCAAGTGTCTCAGCCTACTGATGTCTTGTATCAAAAATGAACCCATTTCACTTTGGTAGCAACTTTAAAATTCACAACTCCGCCAGCCGTGGAGCCAATTGTGAAAGTAACAAAGAGAAGACAAATTATTCCGTTCGTTCCGCCGCACACCATGGCTAGGGACAGACACTGACATACCTGCGCGAAGCCGACAAGGCTAGCCACTGCGCGCTAGCAACTGTAATTCTGTGCCCAACACCTCTTATAATATACGCTGCATGTTGCCCATCAGTCACAGCCCTTTCACCAGTACACCAAAAAACTCAATGTATAGTGGACTTAGAAAAATTCCGGATGTTTTCTGCACTGCAGAGTTTACTGTCCCAAGTTCCATAGCACATTGCGGTTGTTCCACAGCCAGCATGATGCCTTTTCTGCAGTTTCACCATGCCTCTTCAGTGCCCTTGTTCTCGACTGTCCCATCAGCCCCAACAGTTTCAATAAATCATACACTGATGCAGCCACGAGCCCTCTTGAGCCCACCTCAACAGCCATGACTCTTGCAGTTAACCCTCTTGTTTCAGATCCGTGGCCAGATCACTATACTTGGCCGCTTTGAACAAATGTTGCTCTTCCAATCTGGATTCAAATAGCACGGTCAGTTCGATCAATATAACCTGGTGCGATGATGAAGAATGCAGCACTATATCTGGCCGTCTTTGAGATTTCCTGATACTCTCTGGATATGCCCTAGTCCAAGTAGGTCTACCGCCATCTCCCAGTCATTTGCACAGTCAAGGAGAGATGGTACACTGCTACCTGATTTACTCAGTTTTGGGTGTGCTGACTTTCATGCTCTCAGAATGTATGTGTTTGCGGTGTTTGGCCTGACATTGCTATTCGCCTTCATCCTTGCCAGATCTATTGTCGCGGCCAGCTCATTTAGCACTTTGTTGTGGCGCCATGTGTATCGCCCTTGCCCTAATGACACCTTGCAAGCTGAGAACATGTGTTCAAGTGTCTGCCTCCCACGGCACAGGGACACTGCTCATCATCCTACTTTCCCCATCTCACAAGGTTTGTGGCCGATGGCAGGATGTCATACATTGATCTAACAACAAAGCTGAGCCTAAGAGGTGCCATATGCCATATATCATTCCATGTCAAGGACCTTTGCAGGGCTCCTTCCCATGTAGTCCATTGGCCTTGTTGGGCCTGCTGCACTGCTTTTTGCAACCTCTTATCATTCTCAGCTCCTCGTATCTCCTGAACTACCATGTCTTTATACGCTCCCTGCTTGATGCCTTGGACCACCAGCAGATGTCTCCATGACCAAATCCCCATCTATTCGTTTGTGTGTATCCGATTACCTCACTCAGTTTGAGCGACTCTTGGGCAGCATCAACAGCTTCTTTCACTCTCCACTTCCTTCCCATTTTTAGTGTGGGCTGAATTGACTTAACCACGTCATCTGTTGACTCGCGTAGCATCATTGCAAGCCTTGCCTTTCCAACTTTGTACTCTTCAACAACTGACTTGAAAGGAAGCAGAAGTTTTGACTTTTTGCAGTACAGTGCTACATCTGACAGACCTGGTGGTACCCTTAGCTCATGAACTTGCTGAACCTCTGCTCTATAGCTTCCACTGTACTTGTGCTTATTTCATATATAAGAAGTGGCCACAGCAACTTAGGTATCAACATGAACTGGAGACACCACAGTTTGAATTTTCCTAGGAGTCTGCTTTGGTCTATGATCTGTGGCCCTCTGCCTGCCATTTCTATTGTCTGTTGCACTGCCTTTGAGTCTTTTAATGAGGCATCGTATACCCTGCCAAGACTTTTAATAGGTTCCTCAATGACAGTAGGGAATCTTTGGTTGGCAACCATGAATATGACCTCTGCTATCTTCCCGTTCATGACTGATAGCCTTCTCGACTTCTTGGGTTTGAAGCTCATTCTGCACCAGCTGACTAGTTCATCCAGGCGTGCTAACATCCTCCGGGCCTGATGTTCATCTGATCTCAGAGTTGTTGTGTCATCCATGAATGCTTTGAGCGGTGGCATGTGACACATTCCACCAAGCTTTAGACCTATAGCCATTCCTTCAGCCACATTGAGGATTACCTGCATAGCCATCACGAATAGTATAGGAGAGATGGTACATCCCATCGCAATTCCAACTTCAAGGCCAATCCACTTCGTTGTGTACTCTCTGGTTGAAGATCTGACAGAGAACCCTGCGAAATACAGCTTCTGCATTGCTGCAGTCTCTTGTGGAACATGATACATTTCTAGGGCGTACCACAACATCTGGTGTGGAATGGATCCATAAGCATTTGCTAGATCCAACCAGATTACATGGAGGTTTGTTCTGTCAGACTTTGCATTTTGAATTGCTTCCCAGATCATTGTGGCATGCTCTAGACATCCTGGTGTACCTGGGATACCTCCTTTCTGAATGGTAGTGTCAATGTACCCATTTGCCAGGAGGTATGTAGTGAGCCTTTTCGCAATCACTGAGAAGAATATCTTCCCTTCCACATTAAGTAGTGAGACTGGCCGGAACTGACTGCTGTCTGTGGAATTTTGTTTCTTTGGATGTAGACTCCGTTCGCCTTTCTCCATTCCTTGCTTACAAGCTGGGTTTTCCACGCATTCTTCAGTAAATGGAGATCTCGTTTGAGCACCTCAGGGCATCTCTTATACACCACATATGGAACACCATTAGGACCTGGAGCTGACTTGCACCGAGCTTTCAGGACAATGCTTTCTACCTCTTGCACCATTGGGGGCTTAGTGTTAAATTCAGCTCCTGGCTTACTCAGCCATTTAAGGCCTGCCATGCTGCTGAGCGGCTCATCTTTGCGACCATCTGAATATGTCATTCTAAGGTGTTCTTCCAGGTCTTCTTTCCTGATGTTTAGCGTACCCGACCGTGGCTGCTCAAACAGTTCTTTGGCAAACTTGAAGGGCTCCCTGAAGAATCTTTCCCTATCCCTTCGAGTATTTCTTCTCTTCCTGCACAACCTTTCTGCTCTACAAAGGGCATTATGTTGGCCTTTCAGGTGCTCCCAAACCTGTCGTAACCCTTCCTTCTCTGTGGCAAAGTCCATCGGTCTTTTCCCGATTGTCACTGGTTTGACCATGCAACTATGATAGGAAACTCTATACAGAGCAATACAACAGGAGGCAATCTGATCATCAGAAGCAGTCCCCCCATCGAACAAGTGTTTCGGCACTGTAAACTCCTTTACACTCAAGGGGGGGGGGGGGGGGGGGGGGGGGGGGCGGTCCCACTTGGGTCATGACTTCCAAGTGTCTCAGCCTCCTGTTGTCTTGTATCGAAAATGAACCCATTTCACATTGGTAGCAACTTTAAAATCCACAACTCCACCAGCCGTGGAGGCAATTGTGAAAGTAACAAAGAGAAGACAAATTATTCCGTTCGTTCCGCCGCACACCACGGCTAGGAACAGACACTGGCACACCTGATCAAATCAGTTTTATAGTGCTGGGTATTTTTTTGGCTCTCTAGATATTTAATATGTTCGTGCTGTATCTTTTAGCAGTTTATTGGCATGTCTACCTTTCTGGCTTTGTTTCCAATTTTCTATCCTTTCCTTTGTTGTAACATTTTAAATTATACTTTTGATCTCTGTTGTGCTCAACCCTGTGTTTATGTAGTTTGGGTTGCTACTTCCTGTGTTTGCTTCCTTGTCGGCTACCTCACTTCCAAATATTCCTACCTGCAAAAGTATGTATGCTAATGGTGCAGCCTCTATTATTTAGGCATGTACTAAGTTGCAATAATCTGCTATGTCAGGTAAGCTACACTCATGTGCATTTCTTAGTGCTTGAAGAGCTGTGTTTTAGTCAGTTAAGATTATTATTATTTTGTGTGTGTGTGTTTTTTTTTTTTGGGGGGGGGGGGGGGAGAGAATGGGCGCTATCAGTGATTATTTCTAGCGCTTTGGCTATTGCCACAATTTTTGTTGTGAAGATAGATGCATTTACAGTTATATTAAAAATGTTTCCTTCACTTCCATGCTGGAATATGTATTCCTATACCTAATTCTTCAATTTCTACTTTAGATCCATCAGTGTATACTTTTTTAGCCACCCTTAGTTATTTGTTCTATACACTCCCTTGCTATGCATTTTCTGCTTTTTTTTATATTTACATATTTCTTCAAGATGAGAGTCAATGCTCGCTTTCTTGAGTTCCCATGGCAGTATCACCGGTGTGCATTAGCAACTACTGTTTATTTCGTTAGTTACAGTATTTATGCTGTTTTATTTTCTCCATGCACTTCCATTATGCTGGATATCTAGTGGGTCTTGTGGGGCCTCCCTTACCGGCTGCATTGTTTGCGTACCGGGAAGTCCCGCACCATTCTACTGGATTGGCTCCGGCAACATTATTATTTGGCCGCCCAATAAAAGGTCCTCTGGAAGCATTGTTGCGGACATGGACCGATGAAAAAGCAGAAGAGACCATTACATCAGCATTCCAGTATGTGAACGAGTTAACCTCTCGACTTAAAACTGGATGGAAACTGGCAAACAATAATTTGCGTAAAGCCAGAAGAAAACATGCTGAGTATTACAATAAGAAGGCGAAGGATAGGGAACTTGCTGTAGGAGAGAAGGTGCTTCTTCTTTTGCCCAGCGGTAACAACAAGTTACAAATAGGTTGGCAAGGACCATATGTGGTTCTAGAAAAAGTATCTAGGACGAATTACAAGACTGATAAGAAGGGGAAGGAAAAGGTGTACCCTGTCAATCTGTTGAAGAAATATTATGACAGGACATCTACAGACGTTGCTCATATGATGACACTTGCTATAGCAACAGAGATGAGGCACGAACCTCTCACCTCCACTGAATATCCATTAAAGTCATCAGAGAGTCATGAGCAGGTGAATGTCGGTGAACATCTGTCTCAGGATCAGAGAGAGCAAGTAACGAGGTTATTGAAAGCTCATGAAGATGTACTCACGGATAAACCAGGGTGTACAAAGTTACTAGAATATGACATGAAAGTTCTAGACCCAACACCTATCTATGTGAAAACTTACCCTATTCCGTTTGCAAAAGCACAAGACTTAAAAGAAGAAATTGACTACCTTCTTAAGGAAAACATTATTTCAAAGTCAGAATCAGCTTATAGTGCAAGTGTAGTGCTACTCAGGAAAGCTACTGGAGAACACAGATTATGTATAGATTACAGGAAGCTTAATGCTGTCACTGAATCACAGGCTGATCCTTTGCCTGATACTAATCAGCTGTTCTCAGCTCTTAGCAAAGCTAAGTATTTTTCAAAAGTGGATCTGAGTAAAGGATATTACCAAATTCCAGTAAAAGCTGAGATCAGACACATGTTGGCATTCAGTACGTCAGATGGGCATTACGAATTTAATGTATTACCATTTGGACTGAAAAATGCTCCAAGTGTATTTTCTCGTATGATGAGAAAATTACTGGAACCGCTAAAGAACCCCTCTATTGCAAATTTCATGGATGATATCCTCATCGCCACCGAAACATTTGAGGAACATTTATCGGCCCTCTCCCTGTTATTTTATAGACTTAGAGAGGCGGGACTGACTGCTCGTCCAACTAAATGCTTTATTGGTTGTCAGGAGTTGGAATTTTTAGGACACACTATTTCCAGGGGAAATATGTCGCCAGACCCCAGAAATGTAGAGAAGTTGAGGAAAGCACCTAGACCAAAGACAAAGAAAGATGTAAGATCTTTTGTTTCTTTGTGTGGGTTTTACCAAAAATACATCCAAAACTTCAACACATTGTGTGCCCCTCTAACTAACCTGACAAAGAAAGGCCACCCTGACAATATAAAATGGACAGCGGAATGTGAGGGTGCATACACTCAGTTGAAGCAAAAGCTCACTAGCAAACCCATTCTGAAATTGCCAAATATAACTCAGGAGTTTATTTTGAGAACGGATGCAAGCAATATTGGAATTGGAGCAACTTTAATGCAGAAGTCTGAGGCACAGCCTGGAGAGCTTTTTCCTGTTGCTTATGCCAGCCGTAAACTCAACTCCGCTGAATTAAATTACTCTACTATAGAGAAAGAATGTTTGGCATTAGTGTGGGCAATTCAGAAATTCCAACCTTACTTGTATGGGAGAGAATTCACTGTGCAATGTGATCACAACCATTGGCATTTTTAGCTTCATCTGAGCATTTAAATGCGAGAATAATGCGTTGGGCTCTTTTGGTACAACCATATTCCTTCTTGATAGAATACATACCAGGAAAGCAAAATGTAGGTGCGGATTTTCTAAGTAGACATCCCACAGCACAGGAACAGGAAGAACCATAATCCCCATCGGTATTGTTCCCCTAATAGCTAGACGTACGTCCAGCTAGAAAAGGGGGGAATATTGTGACAAAGTGTAACAATACCGGAGGCATTATTTACGTTGGCAAGATGGTAGGGAGAAAAATCTGTGTTAGGACCGCACAGTAAATAATTCATTAAAGATCAACGGACTGACAGACGGCAATTCTACTTCCTCAAGTCATAGAGGAAGAGTAGACCCAGGTGTGGGTATAGCCAGGAAGACAATGTCTTTTATAATTATGGGGATATGATCACCCAAGTAGGTCAAACAGTTCGGAAAATGATGAAAAGTGCGGTTTTAAAATTCATAGAAAAAGGAAGGACAGACGGATCTTGGTAAGATTGACATGGAAGGAAAGCCGCATGTCGTCCGAGTAAAACGGGATATCCTCAGAGGCAATAGCTTTGGTAAGGAATGAGAACTACTAGTTATCAGTTTAAAAATTAACACAGATCACCTACCCGAAGTGAAATACGAGAAATATTTTCGACCGAAGTTGCTTGAAGGCATAGTCAATCAGCGCAAAGTCACGGATTCTCGCAAGATGGCCGACCAAGCGTATAAATACGCGGGTAGTTGGAAGTGAAAGGACACCATTAGATTCACAACCGACAATCATCTTTTTCGTCTTTTCAACCGCACTATAACCAGCGTCCTTTTCAGGACGTACACAGCGATCGCAATAGTCAAAATGGCTCGAAATAAACCACACGCGAAAAAGAGGAAGGTCTACACCAGCCCACAGCACTGAACAAAAGCAAAAACAGCCAGCCGGAAAAAACAGCCGACCCACCTTCTAACACCATGAAAGAGATGGAAGAGACAACTCTTCAACACTGACCGGCACAAGGGGTAGTCAAAAGAGCAGAACAACAAGACGTCACCTCACAGCCTGCTGCTGATGTGGGGACAATATCATCGGAACTAAACGAAGTAGACCCAAAAGCTATCGCGGAGACCATTATGGACGCACTATACAGAATGCGTGAAGACGGAGACGAGTTCCTTAGTCTCTCTCCAACATTGAAAGAAGCACTATTTGAGGTGGCTCCAGAGTCAGACATCGAGATACGCCGGAATTCAACGGAGAACAGCCAAGTCTCCTGCGGTGATCAAGAGAAGCAGAATCACGAGCAGACAGAAGAGGACAGGGTACCGAGCCCAAAGACAGATACACAGCCAGTGGTGGCAGATGGGAGATGCCGCCCAGGCGAACTACGTAATAGCATTCAGAAAGAACAGGATCAAGAGCGCAAAATAAAAATTACGCAGTTGTCCGGAGGAGAAGCCACACTCAGGGCACTCCCGGACGACAAAGTAATCAATGTCCTGGAGAAAGTAGAAGGCAAAAGAGGCATAATAAGTATCAGAAGGCATCAACAGGGAGTGACACTTGCCCTGAATGATACAGAAAAGACTAAAGCGCTGATGACTGCTCTAGCATCCGGGCCTAAAGAATTTCAGCTACCACATCGGATCAAAATCCAAGCAGAAATCTACACTGAAACCAAGAGAGTAGTCATCAAAGGGATAGACACCAGCTTGTCAGACACAGAGGCCCTCAGCTACATCCAGGCCGAAAACCCTCTGTACAGAATCACACACGCCGAAAGGCTTAAGTCCTGGAACAAAGAAGACACGAGACTCATAATAGTGACTGTACAAGGAAAAACAGTCCCGGAAAACATCACTATCCAGAATAGACCTCGAAGAACACATGCCTACATCCCGCCAGTGATGCAGTGTTCAAAGTGCCAGGGATTTTCTCACACAAAGAATACGTGCAGAAAAGAGGCGGTCTGTAGATACTGTGCGGGCAGCCACGAGTACAAAGACTGCCCTAAGGCAAAAAAAAAAAAAACAGTGACTACAAAGCGCCAAACAACAATAGAAAATGTACCAACTGCCTCGGAAAGCACGGAGCACGATACCGCGGGTGTCCCGAATACCAACAAACAAGGCAAATAATCACAGTTGCCATTGGAAAGGGGGTATCGTACTAAGAGGCAAAAAACACACTGATGGCAAGTACACTAGGTAATAGGCGCCAAGACAGCCTAACGGAACAAGTCAGACGGCTCACCACTGAAGTGAGAGATTTGAAACAACAACTGCGAAAGGAGAGAGAAAACCGCCAGCCACACAAAAACAGAACCTCAACTGACAGATGTGAAGAAATCCATGACAGCTCGGAAAGCGCAAAACAACAACAGTTCATAAACGACATGAAAATAATACACCAAGACATGAAAAGAATTCAGCAGCAGGTAGAAGAAAATGTCAGGAAGCTGATAGAACTGAAAGATGGAAACGAACAACTACTGAAAAGAATAGAGGCAGAAAGAATGACCATTGAAGAAATTACATCAAACACAAAAGACACTAAAACGAACTACCAATCAGACGAAGAAGTCATCGAGGAAACGCTAGAAGAGCTACTCCCAACAATTATATAAAAAGCGCTTTCCCAGATACAGGAGAAAAGGAAGACACAAGAAACAGAAACGAAGAGGGCAAAAACACACAAAACCACACAAGCCAGATAGAGAGGCAGGATATGAAAAACACAATGAACACACCACGGACAGGCAAGCAACGGAGAGGAATCCGGACAGTCAGCTACTGGTCCTTTTTAGGACCAGTCCTTTTCAGGACTAACAACCGGCCAACATCGAAGAACCTAACACACAATATCTCCAATTATAACCAATGTCCAGGTTGAACAGGGTATAACAACAATATAGTCGACGTAAAATGAAGAAGAAGAAGAAGTGAAAGGACACACACGAACTGAAAGAACGCAGAGGACAAAAGGAAAGAGCTAGTCACGTATTCCTTCACCACTGAGTATTTGTGCTGGCCTGCCTTTGCCAGAAGTAGTCCTGTTAGTATTTCCGAAAAAGACCAGAGGATGAGTAGGGCTACTGTACCTATTTTGTTAATGCATAATAAATGTAAATATGTCACTTCATTGAACAATCATGCTGTGAAACGATCCTGAACTGATTTCTGAACTATCCTTGTCCTGTTTTAATGTGTATATATGAATGTATCCTGCTCTATGATTATCCTATCAGGTTATATAATTGCTTATAACTTCAACATAGAACTATGTAACGATGGGCAACAGTACAGTCGTCATTGTTATGAACGTAATAATCTGACTGACATCCAATGGTTCTCGAGGTTGAGACCTGGAACACACTCATATAGATGTAATGCTCAAGTAGCAACCATGTAAATAAGTGGTTCTTAAGCCCTGGCCGCAAGGACACCCCTACAGGCTTATGGCAGCATGGGAGACTATATCCCAGTGGTCCTCAACCCATTGGTACCAATGACCCCAAATTCATTTGACTGCTCTATGGGCACAAATTAGGCTAGGGGTTCTAAATCTTTTGATAACCATAAGAAATATATGTCAGGATCATTCTGCTTGGATGGAAAGATAGCAGGTGGAAGAATGGACTATGTAACATAATGTGATGAAAATGAATAATGGAATATAATGTACATTGTAATCATATCATTTGAATTTTTTTGTTTGCAAGTAGACATCTGTACAACTAACAATGTAACCAGAAACACAAGTGCGCATTCATACACATGCATTACTGATGACACGGAACAACAATACATTAGGCTAGGGGAACTCTTGGAAAGAGGCTAGCCACAGTCTTTGTGTTGTTTTCAGGTTTCGGTCATACATATAGACGTAAGCCAGAAGTGAGAACCCAAGTGTTATCCTGCATAGTGAAACGGAGCACTACAGCTGGTCTACCTGGTTGTGCTGGTATCCCTACTACATGGGAAGATCAGCCGAGTCCATATAGTCGTGTGGAGCTCACCAACATTGTCAACCATCATTTAAGGAGCACTCAGTTAAGTGCAGAAACAAAAGAACATTCGATCAATTTATATGTGAAGAGTCGTCATATGAAGAAAAAGACTGGTTAACATTTTTTGTCAGAAAAGCAGAGACTTTGTAATTCAGTTAAAGTAAAATAATATCACTGTGATTTCTCTGGATATTGTGTAAATATAAAATTCCTATTCATATAGCATCTCCATCAGTTCCAAGAACAGAAGATAAGAGAATCATTATAAATACATTGATTTTAATTGTAACTTGGTTTTTGTTAATTTCATAAAGTTACTATTGTCATAAAGTTACTATTGAGTTCAATTTGAATTTCATTGTTATTTAAAGCATAAGATAGTTATTACGAGAAGACACTCTAGGCTCTTGATCTTCGTATTACCACCGGACCAGGGGTCTTTACTGTCTGACTATCATTTGTGCTATCATACACCAGTACTCATTTCTGAGACTGGGGTTTATCGGGTAGTTTATTATTCTTTATTGAACTATCATCGACTATCATCAAGACAACAACCACTATAATTACCATCTCGTTACAGAGGAATAAAGTTGTCCACCTATAAATAGCTCTTTAGTATACAATCTCAGTTTCCAGCGCATGTGTAAGATACATACATAGTGTTGTTATGTAAGTTACCTGTTTTAGGCGATTTGTGTCAGTAGGCCTTGACATAAAAGAAGTTAAAGAGTAAAGGGCAGAATCGTCGCTGAACATTGTGGGGCTTATATGATAACAACCTCCAGCATGAGAATGGAGGTAGACACAGCTACTATTGCCTTAAGGTGGCTGTCTGAGACTTCAGTAACAAGGGCGGTTATTGTATCAGACTCACAATCTATGCTTCATGGGTCCAAAGTGGATGG
Organism: Oreohelix idahoensis; assembly: GCA_024509875.1. Lineage (NCBI taxonomy): Eukaryota > Metazoa > Mollusca > Gastropoda > Stylommatophora > Oreohelicidae > Oreohelix > Oreohelix idahoensis. Next base: position 270,341 of record JAMPIV010003908.1, on the reverse strand, counting down.
CACTGGCATGCATGGAAAACTTTCAAAGAAGCCTCAAATGTTCAGGAACTGGTGTGGATCTACTGTCCTGGTCATGCAGGGGTACGCGGCAATAAAAGAGCTGGCAGACTAGCTTGAAGAGCACCAATACAAAGTGCTATGAATATGGATAATACTGAGAGTAATTAATGATCACCTAACAGAGAATGACATTGTGGCATCAAAAGTAAGACTAACAGGGATGGACGAATGAGAGGATGCATCCCATGTGTATACAATCAACGTGCACTAGGAACAATTAGCATTCATTCCCTTTAACATTTGCTGAGGGAGACTGAGCACATATGGGTTTGCCTGAAGTTCAGTGATGTCAATTCTGATCAACAACAACATTAAAATAAGTTAACGTGGGGGAAAGAAGTAAAAGAACAAAAATTATATGTAAAAGTGTTATTATAAATATTTACTTACTCTACATCTTTATTTATGAGACGACCAATCAAAATCCTGAGGCTCAAATCAACACTGTCTGGTAATGGTACAAATTCAGCACTGCAAATTCAAAAAAAGTCAAATTACTCATGAAAACAAAACTGACATTTTGTATAGCTAAACAAGTCTTTTTAATGAAGAAAATGTATATAACACTAAGGTCTAAGTTTCCACTTCACTTCTTATTATTCTTTTGCAAAAAACACTCAGATATCAGTTTTAACACATCTGAAGAAAGCAGTGGCCAACCTGAGGCTAATGACACCTCACAGATCTTGTCCTGTTATTTGTATCGATGATAGAGACATGTGCCTTCTCTATTACTTATTCTCTGTGCCCACACTCAATAGAAAATAGGTAGGTGACCGCAAACAGAATTGGGTGAACTTCTCAATACAGGAGATCTTGCATTCCAGATCCTTTGCAGGACTCCATGGAATGACTACCCTGCTGCTTACTTCTTATTCTGAGTATCATCAACGAGTTCATTATTTGCATTGTTTTATTAGGCACGTGGCCTAGTGCATCTTATTTCAATGAGCATTTTTGTCAGGTCTGCCTTCTTAGCTAATCGCTGTCCACAGCCAGCCAGCATCAGAATTTATGTTTCCTTTCATACAAACATACATACTAAGAAAACTATACACTCTCATTCTTAACTTTAGAATTTTGTAAAGCAAGAAAGCAACTGTGATCAATGTTATAGGAGTTCCCCACACCTTGGGCATTTTTAGGTACTGGAAACTCAGGCTATGGCCATAGGCGCCAAGCGCTTTTAGCGGAAACTCTTTTGATTTCATGCTTTAAATCCAGAATCATATACTGTTACAGGGGTGCCAAAGCTGAGCTTTCCACAGGAGGCCATGCTCACCCCTATCTTGTATCTTCTCTGTGTCACAGCGTGTTTTTACTCAATATAACTGATGTACACCTTAAATGACTGGTCAGGTGATGTCACGTGATCGGTTCGAATTTTGGTGGAAAAAGAAGCCATTCGGGACTTAGGCCGTACCTGCCGTCCTGTTCGGATGTGTCTTGAAGCTGGTACTTTTGTTACCATATATTCTGGCCATATTAAATGGACTGCGTTATTTGCCATTAAGTTGATAGTCCTAGTATATTTGTGATGGGGAACTACTTAGCTATCCTATTTTGACAGTAGTGTACGCTGTAGGTTGATTCTTGCATCATGAGTATTTCAGTAAATTCATTATTATGTGGTACTGTAGCTTGCCTCATTATCCACTATGGTGAGTAGAGGTCTCGTCTGACCATTGAGGTGATAGCTTATATGTCTTATGATTTACAGTGGTATGATGCACATATTCTGTATCTCATTCTGGCAACATTTGGCTATGTATTATGTTAATAAAGGGATAGTTGCTGTTCAAGCCTTCCTTTATTCTGTGTCACCATTGCTCATATGGCCTAGTTAATCACATTGTCCTTCTTGAGCAGATCATTCATTTGGTTAAATTGCCTATATTACAGTCTGTTTATTTTCAATGCTGGCATCCTTGTTAGCACAGTATAACACAGGCTTTGTTACAGTTCACCTCAAGTGTTAGCCTAGTTAAACAAACATGGGCTATATTATCATTATGTTAATAAAGGGATAGTCACTTTCGCCATTAGCATCATAGCTACATGTGCGGAGGACAGTTTTACAATTAATCCTTCCTATAAATGATTAATTAATTCAGAAGATTTCCTCTAAGATGACAGGAGGCAACTGATAGTCCTACTACACCTTTATCTGAATTGTTACATCATCCTTACAGTCTTACATGTGCACACACTCCCAGGCACAATATATTTAACACCTATCATCTCATGTCATACATAATTACTATAGAATTGAAATCATCATTAGTAAGGAGTGGAATAAATGAAAGTCAACCAGTGATATTAAGTGTGAAAACTTACGAAGACTTTTGTGTGTCTTCAGTCTATCAGAAGTCTGAGTCTACATGCTACGTGTCTGACGTCTAACCAGAAAGAGGCTATCTGAGCGAACATTTGGATAGCAGAATTCGCCATAGGACATCCATCATTCCTCAATTAAAAAGGAATATTTCTCGCCCATGATTAAGATGGTGGATGCAGCATTTTTCGTCACCTCATATCACGTACACACAAGTTGAATACATTGTTTTATCAAGTTCAAATCACCCGAAAGTTTACTATGTGAGTCAAGCTAAAGCTCACAGGTTGAATCTCATAGTTATATCAAGTTCAGCTCCATCAAAAGCTTACTATATGAGTCAATCTAAAGCACAATTGATTACTTATTCAGATTTCAAGTTCAGCTCCATCGAAAGCTTACCATCTGAAGCCAAGCAAAAGAACTCAAAAGTTGATTCTCATATTTATACAACACACTCTTAAGCGCATTCTATGAAGAAGACTCTATAGTCACAAGTTGAGTCGGATATACAGATATCCGGTGCAGTTTACTCTAAAGTATATTTCATGAATAACGATTACATACTCTAGTTAGTGAGTGTACATATTAAGATATCCAGTCTGGCCTTTACACTTCGGATCTCAGTATATGACTATATTTGGTCACCACACTACTAGTCAAAACTCTGTCGGAATGTTACTGATATTTTGCCTGCCACAACGGGCTGAACTGTACTCCGGTGTTATTCTGGAAGAATTAAATCTGGCACGATAGGCCTTTTACTTCATTTAACTGTTACAGTTCATGTAATGAAAGGGCTTAAGTTCTTCACAGATAATGTTCACGTACTAGAATGCTGGCAAAGCTTGGATACCACAGTATTCACTGAATAAAGAAAAATACATATGAAATATTTTACATATTATGTACTCAATATAACTTACATTTTTAAACTGCAAGCGTATAGCTTGTCTTATAGTTTAACCCTTCCCGTGGAATAAGTTATATATAACAATCAATCATCATGAATTAGGAATACCTACGGATTCCGTCAACACTCATGAGGCATCTAGCATTTATAAGTTAGTTTAAAAAAATATGTTCTCGTCTGATTATTTAGCCGTACAATTAAATTCATTATAGCTACATTGTTGTTTAAGCTAGAAATTATAATTTATTTCCTGCTTTCCACAGAGACACATCACTAGAAAATAATACTGACTTATAAATTTAGCGCTCTGCACCAAATCTAACTAGTGAAATAAATTAAGTGATTTAACACTTTAAACACTTCACAAAATACTAGATAATAATATATTTTACCTCACAAAGAACTACAGGTAGTCGCACAACTTAAGAATTATATGCTTATATTTATGGAAGTCTAGAAGTTCGATAAATTGTCTAAACCAACTGAGAAACTTCGCTATACGGCTTATTCTGTTCCGAGCAACCTGTCTACTGCAAATTTAGGAGCGAGAATGAAAATCTATTTTCAAACTCTGGTTATATCTATTACCAGACAAAGAGGTAAACGTTTATCTCGCCAAACCGAAATAATCCCCCTTTCCGTCTATAACACTTACGTAACAGAAGACTACCGTGAACTGACACTTTGCGTCTCTGATACCTCCGTCTAAGAAACGGCCGTAGCGCTACATGTCAGATGCAAATGTAGACAACTTGTCTGCAATGCAGGGGCAGTTCTCGCACCCACCCCAGAAACTCATCCTGAGAACCATAACTGACACTTTGCTTTCTCGCACCTTACGCCAACTCTGGCCGTGCAGCGTGAGTGTCATATCACCTGACACTGAGAATCTACCTTGGCAACTTCATGTCAGTTGCACTGACTCGTTACGTCATAACTGCGTTCTCAGTTTTGAGAAAAGAAACAGGTAAACGTTAGAATGGGAAAATAGTAATGAATATAGTCGCAAACGAACGAATGCGAAAAACACACAAAGGATAAAAGAGTGATAATAAATAGAGGATATGGGTGAAAGAAAAAGAAGAAGATATAGGCAATTTATAGATCATAAATGTCTATGTGACAGAACGTCCCCCCTTTAAGATATGGAAGCACTCCATGTCTACGTTATGGAAATAAATTTCCTATATCCGTAGCTTCAGGGTGTCTGTCTTCTTCCCTCTCATCTTCCCCCTCCATCTCTCTCCAATTCCTACTCACGTCTCCTCCCAAAGTTTCCTTTCTCTGGAATGTCTCCCATGCGCGCTTGAAAGAGTGTCGCCGCTTCTGACATTTTTGAAAGATTTCGTGTGTGTGCAGTGGAGTTTCCCTGCCACTATCGTCATCTTCGTCAGTTTTGGCAATCATCAGGAGATGGTCGGAGGTTGGCACTGGTTTTTCCAAGTATCTCTTTAACAGATTTAAATGGAAAACCTTTTCCGTTCCTTGAATAGAGATCTGATAGTTAGCCTTAGAAATCTTTTTCAGGACGGTAAACGGCCCTTGCCTCGCGATCCTCAGTTGGTTGTTTCCGGTAGGGAGTAACACCAAAACTTTCTCTCCTGCTTCCAGTTCTCTCTCTTTTACGACTTTCCTGTATCGGTTAGCGTGCTTTGTGCGTGCTCGCTTAAAGTTAGTCGTTGCTAGGTCCCATCCTAGTTTCAACCTATCCTTTAAATCCGATACGTATTTGCTTGCTGAGACGACTGTTTCATCAGCCTTCTGGTCTGTCAGCGACCAAAGTAAGGCTTCAAGCGGGCCCTTAATGGGTCTGCCGAATAAAAGCGTAACTGGCGGAAATCCTGTGGAAGTATGATGAGATTCTCTGTAGCCAAATAAAGCTGCCGGAATGCAACAATCCCAATCTTCAGGTTTCACATTGTAACCTTGGTCAGGCTTGTCCGTTCTGCGATAAAGTACGCCATCCTTAGAAAAAATGTCCCCGTGCTGTCTGGGTTCCTTAGCCATGGGCAGTTTCCTAAAGCAGGGTGCCAAAGTAGGGTCCTTGTATTGCGCTTCTTTAAGTTCCATGGGTAACAAATTAGGCGCAGGCTCCCGTTCCTTCTTGGTTTGCCCTCTTGTAGTTACTGCTGCCACAATCGGCTCTTCCGATTTCCCAATACACACGTATCTCCCGCCAAGTATGACTGGGTAGATGGGATCATCCATAACAGCCGCTTTGATCACGCCTCTGACAAAATCGGAGTGGATCTCCACCAATGCGATGGGAAGCGCTGTAGGTGCATCACTCTTACGAACTCCACAAAATTGGACGGTCTCTGCTGTCTCTTGACCGGGTTTGACCAGGTTTCTGGCAACGATGCAATCATACGAAAGCCCTGTGTCGAATAAACAAGAAGTTTGAGAACCGTTTTATGTAACAGTACCTCGCATAGAGGGTCTGTCTCCCTCTACAGGTTGGGAATCACTGTCAATAATTCCGCCTTGCGAGACTGTTAGTAAGCATCCGATGTGTTTAGGCTCGGTGTGCTCGGTCTGATCATTAGTCCCGTGCTCAGGAGTTCTTCCTTTTCCACCTTGTCCTTTCTGGCCACGCTGCCATGAAGGGTGGTCGGGTTGATCAGACTGTTTACTGTGGTTGGGGTACTTGTTTTTGTAGAACTTGCGTTTTTCAGGAGGGGGGGGGGGGGGGGGGGGGGGGGCCAGTTTCTCTGTGGTTATTTTGGTTAGAAACATGAGAAGTATGAGAAGCCTGAGAAGATTGGTCTAGATTATTTTTCCGAAAATGCTCTTCTGTTGGTTTACGTTTTGAGGCCGGTAGTTCAGCCAGCGCATTGTGATAACGCTCAGACTTTTCTAAGATGTCTTCAAGCTTTTCTGCCCCCTGCTCAGCTAGAAATCTCCGGGTATCAGCAGACAAAGTGTTCTTTATTTGTTCCGTTAAAACAAATTCCTCAAGACCTTCATAGGTAGAGGGGAGCTGTGAAAGCTCAAGGCACTTTGTTAGATATCCCTTTAGACGAGATGAGAACTGGTGAAAAGTTTCAGAGCTCTCCTTCCTGCTGTTGCGAAACAGTTGCAAAAATTTGCGAGCATTCATTTCGAAGCGCTCCAGTAACGCTTTCTTCAACATATCATAGTTGTCTTGTTGGCTGGTCTCCAGTTTGGCGTAAACATCATACGCAGAACCTTTAAGGGCCTGGGAAAGTTTCATACACCAACGCGACCTCTCTAAACTGTACAGAGTTGCAATTTTCTCAAATTTTTCTAACCATGTGTCAATCTTCTCAATTGGACACAGGAAAGATTCTAGCGCAAAAGACATAGCGGTGAGATGAGTAGATTGTGTGTTAGAAGGATCAGTTAAAGAGGAATGAGGAGAAGACTCTCCATTGCTGGAGGTAGAGGCAGCACCACGGTTTTGGAACTCTAGAGTCTTAAGCGCCAGCTCATGCTGTCGTCGTTGCTTATTTTCTCTTTCCTCATGCTGTCTCTCCTTCTCCTCTCTTTCCTCATGCTGCATCCTGCGAATTTCCATTTCCTCGTCCATCTTCTTCTGCTGTAATAGCCGGTCTTCCGCTTCTTTCCTCTCCGCTGCTTCTTCTTTCCTCCTTAGTTCTTCATCTTTCTTCTCCACGTCATATATCTCAAGTTCGTCCCTGACAAAAGCTTTCGCTTCGTCTCCATCCAAACCTTCTTGCCTCGCTTCGTCACTGAGCATCTGATATTTGTCGTCTCGTCTTCCTATTCTAAGTTCAAAAACCGGAAACGAGCCCCCATTTGTCGTACTCGTCTTCCTATTCTAAGTTCAAAAATCCTTCGGACGAGACCACATTTGTCGTAGATTTTCAATAGGAGAATTAAGACTTGGGTTGGTCCCTTCTGAATAGATTGGAATGAGTGATAGTCACAGTGTGAGATAGAAATACAAAATAGATTTCCACGAGTGAGGTGGTAGAATAGTGATAGATGCTGTCTCTGAGAGCAGGGAATCTTCTCTCTCTCACCTATCTTCTATGACAGATCTAAAGTAGTCAGACAGTCTAGCACATATACATTAAATATATATATATATCCACTCACGTGCACCACATTCAAGTGACGACAGGTAGACACACAGACGTGGGAAACTATAAAAAAATGATTATATAGATATTTAGAAAGAGCTGACCAACACGCTGATTAATTTATGGTTAAGTTTATTTATCATATTAAACTTACGTCACAACATGTAAAATTACATCAAAAAGGCATATACACAAAGTCATAAACAAATCAAGGAATGCTACAAGAACTGGTAGACCCACAGTTACGATCTTCCCTCGAGGTTTAGCCCACAGTCTCGTTAGGAGAAAGATGATAGCCCAAAGAGTCCCAGATACATATGATTGAGTCTAAGAGTTTCTTCCCCCGTTTAAGGTATGAACCGACCTGATACTATAATATAGTTTAAGGGAAGATATTGTTAGCAAAACAAACTTGCATGAAGAAAGTTATGACAGCAAATAGGTGCCAAAATAAAATGGTAAAATAACACTCAGACCTGCGTTCACTCTATTCATTCAGCCATGGCCATGTGCGCACATTTATACTTACAGCTTTGATCGCTGCCTCTTGGAACATAATTTTTTCTAGGACCTTCACACAGACCCGTAAATGCAGTCGCGACCAGGAAATCCCCAGTTCCAAAAGACGTACTGAATTCTCTGTCTCCGGGAACGATTCCTTGGGTGTTCTTAATTTTCGGATGTCTGTTTAAGTCACATAAAAAAACGTCCAGGCACGAAAGTTAGCAAAGCACAGTGTCACTAGCGTAGGTTTCTAGAAAAATGAGGACTACCAGGTCGGGTGCCTTATCTCAGTATATGACTATATTTGGTCACCACACTACTAGTCAAAACTCTGTCGGAATGTTACTGATATTTTCCTTGCCACAACGGGCTGAACTGTACTCCGGTGTTATTCTGGAAGAATTAAATCTGGCACGATAGGCCTTTTACTTCATTTAACTGTTACAGTTCATGTAATGAAAGGGCTTAAGTTCTTCACAGATAATGTTCACGTACTAGAACGCTGGCAAAGCTTGGATACCACAGTATTCACTGAATAAAGAAAAATACATATGAAATATTTTACATATTATGTACTCAATATAACTTACATTTTTAAACTGCAAGCGTATAGCTTGTCTTATAGTTTAACCCTTCCCGTGGAATAAGTTATATATATAACAATCAATCAACATGAATTAGGAATACCTACGGATTCCGTCAACACTCATGAGGCATCTAGCATTTATAAGTTAGTTTAGAAAAATATGTTCTCGTCTGATTATTTAGCCGTACAATTAAATTCATTATAGCTACATTGTTGTTTAAGCTAGAAATTATAATTTATTTCCTGCTTTCCACTGAGACACGTCACTAGAAAATAATACAGACTTATAAATTTAGCGCTCTGCACCAAATCTAACTAGTGAAATAAATTAAGCGATTTAACACTTTAAACATTTCACAAAATACTAGATAATAATATATTTTACCTCACACAGAACTACAGGTAGTCGCACAACTTAAGAATTATATGCTTATATTTATGGAAGTCTAGAAGTTCGACAAATTATCGAAACAAACTGAGAAACTTCGCTATAAGGCTTATTCTGTTCCGAGCAACCTGTCTACTGCAAATTTAGGAGCGAGAATGAAAATCTATTTTCAAACTCTGGTTATATCTATTACCATTCCTATCTATGGGGGCCGCGCTAGCGTAGTGGTTACAACACCGCTCTGGCGACCGGGTGATACAGGATCAAACCCGGGTGACGGAATTTGAGGATTTTTCGTTGACCGGGATTTGGACTGGATTAATTCGAGACCTGGCGAGGACATTTGAAGGAGTGTCGTCGACCAGGGACTGGCGGCTCCTGAGCCGACCCAGCTCTAATGGGTACCTCCGAAATCGGAGAGTATTTGCCTGAATGGCGAGGGACACCTGTCTATGTACAAGAAACAAAGGGATACTCACGTAAAATCAATGTCAGGTTAAAATATTAATAATAACCTGAGATTTCACCTCGAGTATTAGCGGGCGTACGAAAAAAAAAAATCTATTACCAGACAAAGAGGTAAACGTTTATCTCGCCAAACCGAAATAATCCCCCTTTCCGTCTATAACACTTACGTAACAGAAGACTACCGTGAACTGACACTTTGCGTCTCTGACACCTCCGTCTAAGAAACGGCCGTAGCGCTACATGTCAGATGCAAATGTAGACAACTTGTCTGCAATGCAGGGGCAGTTCTCGCACCCACCCCAGAAACTCATCCTGAGAACCATAACTGACACTTTGCTTTCTCGCACCTTACGCCAACTCTGGCCGTGCAGCGTGAGTGTCATATCACCTGACACTGAGAATCTACCTTGCCAACTTTATGTCAGTTGCAAACTACCAGACAAATGTCTGAAACTGCGCCGGGGAGGTGTCAGTTATCGTGCTTTTCCTGAGCGCTCACCAAGAAACTACGATTTGACAGGTGAGAATGCAGACGACAGGTCGGCCCTACATCTGAGAATAGCCAAATATTCACAGTTAATTCGTCAATCTGCTGCGATTGACCGAATGCATTCTCACGCCAAATCGTCTGGTGAGGGACTGACTCGTTACGTCATAACTGCGTTCTCAGTTTTGAGAAAAGAAACAGGTAAACGTTAGAATGGGAAAATAGTAATGAATATAGTCGCAAACGAACGAATGCGAAAAACACAAAAAGGATAAAAGAGTGATAATAAATAGAGGATATGGGTGAAAGAAAAAGAAGAAGATATAGGCAATTTATAGATCATAAATGTCTACGTGACACTAAAGCACAATTGATTACTTATTCAGATTTCAAGTTCAGCTCTATCGAAAGCTTACCATCTGAAGCCAAGCAAAAGAACTCAAAAGTTGATTCTCATATTTATACAACACACTCTTAAGCGCATTCTATGAAGAAGACTCTATAGTCACAAGTTGAGTCGGATATACAGATATCCGGTGCAGCTTACTCTAAAGTATATTTCATGAATCACGATTACATACTCTAGTTAGTGAGTGTACATATTAAGATATCCAGTCTGGCCTTTACACTTCAGAGATTAGAAAACAGACATTTTTCATACGACAACTGTCAACTGTTTGTCAACAGAGATATTGTCAAACATTGAAGGACTGTACAAGGTATATCATCAACAACAAGATTTTATGTCAAGTCAGTACCACAAAAGTTTTCATCAGAATGTCCTCGACTCAGAGATACCCCACTCGACGTAACTTATAACAACTTGGGACATTCTATGCATACATGTGAATTATCCTACCTGGGAAAGTATTTAGAGACACATGGGCTGTGTAGATTACTCACCATTTTGGTAACACGTACCATATCACAGCATCATCATTTCGCTTTACACAAGTTCATTCTTCTATTTAATTAACTACAATATTAATATCTCATCTGTGTATTTTTGTGTGAATCATCTTTTTTAATGTATCACTCGTGCTGTTGGTGTTAAATATTTACATATAGGTAACTCTCTACACTGAGATGAAGTTGGGGGCTTTTTCTGTTATGGGATCTAAGGGCAGAAGCTAAGGTTGTGGGGAAATAGAACTCTTTCCATAATTCACTAGAAAACACTGTCCAGTGGAAAACAATCACATTCTCTTCTTGTCCTTATCTCTGATAGGTCTCTATTGTTTCTTAATGAGCCAATTTCTGGAGACCTTCTACTTAATATCTCATAGGCTACTCCCTGCGAAAACTACTGTCGTAGTTGCTGCAATATACACCATACTACAACAACAGAAATGGAATCCAGTGAAATCTGACTAAACAGTTAGATGATCTAGATTTCGCTGATGACTTGGATCTCCTGTCCCATAACCGTAATCAGAAGCAAGACAAAATGAAAACACTCAATGAGAGATCACAGAAATTGGGTATGAAAACGCACAGGGAAAAGACAAAATTAATGAGAATAAATGCAGGAAATGATAACAAGGTTGAACTTGAAGAGCCACCGCATGAGGTACAAACGTACACATATCCTGGCAGCAATACATAGTTGGAGGGACAGACAGTAATATCAAAATAAGAATACAAAAAGCAAGAGGAGCTCACACTGCATTGGGAAATATATGGAGATCAAGTGAAACTGCATCCAACACGAAAATAAGAATCTTCAACTCAAATATGAAGTCAGTCCTATTGTATGGTGCTGAAACATGGAAAACAACAAAAACAACAACCAAAAAAGCTACACACTTTCATAAATGGGTGCTTGCGTAGAATAGAAGGATTAAAATGGTAAGACAAGGTTACCAATGTGAACTGATGACAAGAACCAGACAAGTGGTTGTGGAACAAGAGATGAGAAGAAGACGATGGCGATGGATAGGACAAACACTAAGGAAACCTGTTGATAGCATTACAATGCAGTCCATGTTCTGGAACCCTCAGGGCAAGAGAGGCAGAGGTAGATCAAGAAGCACTCGGAGAAGAGACCTGGAAACAGGGGTGAAAATGATGTGGAGAACGTGGAAAGAACTTGAGATGATGGCACGTGACAGGATGATTTGGCACGTGTTTGTTGAAAGCCTATGCTGCTTGGGGAGCAGAGGGTTATGAATGACTGAATGAATTCTGGCCATATTAGTGGGTCAGCGTTATTTGCAATTAAGTTGATAGTTCTGGTATATCTGTGATGGAGAACTACTTAGTTATCCTATTTTGACAGCAGTGTACGCTGTAGAAAGTTACCGCTGAAGGAAAACGAAAGAGAGGCCGACCAAAAACAACTTGGCGGAGGACTGTGGAGGCTGAGATGCAAAGAATGAACCAGAGTTGGGGCACTGTACGAAGGACAGCCACCAACCGAGCAAAGTGGAATCAATTTGTTGTTGCTCTACAAGACGCCACCAGGCGTGATGGCCACTGACTGCTTTGACGGTCGGCGGTTAAGGATCAAAGAAGAAGAAGCAGAAGTACGCTGTAGGTTGATTCTTGCATCATGAGTATTTCAGTAAATTCATTATTATGTGGCACTGTAGCTTGCCTCATTATCCACTATGGTGAGTGGAGGTCTCGTCTGACCAGTGAGGTGATAGCTTATATGTCTTATGATTTACAGTGGTATGATGCACATATTTTGTATCTCATTCTGGCAACATTTGGCCATTTTATCATTATGTTAATTTTTAGGATAGTTGCTATTTAAGTCTTCTTTTATTCTGCTCGTGTGGCCTCCTAGTTAGTTTTGAGCCCATTGTACTGTCCTACTGCGTATAGTGGAAGTACTGTGTATGTTTATTGTCACTGTTATATCTATATATAAACAGTACTTTGACACTCTGCATATCCCTTAGGGAAGCACACACCACATAAATGAAAAGTATTTTATGGAACAAATCCTTGTCAATAGAAGAAAGAAAGACATTTTTTTAAAATGTTCATTCACGTTTCAACTTTATATAGAGAATAACAATAGACACTCTCTGAAGGGCTGAAGAATTGCCTCACGGAAGCCACTCACGTCTGTTGTTTTTGTTGTCTAGTTATCTACTTCTTTATTTCTTACGAGTGCCTGAAAACATACCTTTATGTTTGTCTAATATTTATTTACTGTTTACAGGCCTCGGGTTTCCCTTCCTTATGTGTTATAAATGTTTAGCCAATAAGATAGTAAGGCGCTCTGTCTGGCAAACCTTATGGTGGAAGAGGAACGACTAAGTAAGCATCTAAGTATATAGAGAAAACATTGACAAACAGAAATGAGTCATGGGCAATCAGTGACCAAGCAATAAAATCCCTTGAGACATAGTGATCTGGTTTAACAAAAAGAATGTTAAGAATGACGTAGACAGCTAAAAAGAGTAATAGGGACGTCTTGATGGAGGCAAAAACCAACGGAACCTTACTAGTCACATTAGAAGGAAGCAATCCACTTTCTGTGGGCATATTATGAGAATAGGAAAACTGAAATATATTGTGACAACAGGTAAGACTGAAGGAAAATAGAGATACAGAAAGGTAAAGAGAGAGGATATTGGACAGTCTGACATCATAGCATGGTAAGAGGTCAATAACAGAAATTACAAACAGCACCATGAACAGGGGTTTGTGCAGAGACTTCATTGCCTATGCTTGCTTGCATGCTACTTGAAGATAAAGAAGTTCACCTTTGAATCAATAAGCTTCAACTACTGAAGATGGCAGTCTCTTCATAAATACAGTAAGTTCCTACGTCTTAACTTACAACATTATGTTACAACACAATGTCTACTCAACTCACTTCATCACTGGTGATAATTCACATCTTATCGCTAGCAACTAGCCACTCATTCTACAATTATAGGGCAATTTTTATATTTACAGCACTCCTAGATAGCATATCAAAAAGGCCTCAAGAATACATTACGTGGAGTGTCAAAAGGAAGCATGTTTGACTTATCTGCATGTAATGGACAAGGCAAGGTTTCGTAAAGTGTGTTGATAAGGATAGATCGGTAAAACTTTTAAGCTGTGAATATGGCACTATTTTATCAATCATGAATGAACTAAGAAACAAAATAAAACATTCTGGAAATGTTACAGTGATAGTGATACATTGACATTTATGCTGTTTAATAACTCTCCAGCTGACAGTGAAATATGTGATATGATTATTGATCAAATTCAAACAATGACAGAAACAGTAATGAATAGAATGATCAGTATAGAAGACAAAAATAGGACAGAATGGTAAACATTACAGAAGAACTGATCTGCTTTATTTTCATTTTTCCCCTTCGTGAATTGCTACCTGGAGTTAACTTTTGTTTCTTTCTAGTCTGAGTATTTTGTAAACATTATACTGAACAGTGTAATGTACAGTGAACTTAAAACTCAGAGTGTGCTGAAGCTCAGCTTTGACACAATCACTCTCAATAGTAGTTGACGCTATGTATGTTCATTTCGGCACAGCAGTAAAAAGTTGTGCTGTGGGGCTCTAAATTTGCGAATTGATAACTTATCATATAATAAAATTCTCTTATGTGCAGCAAAATCAAAAAAAAGAGTTTAAGAAAAATCAAATTTGGATGACAGATGACATCTTGAACAAAATGGCAGAAAGAAAGAGAGCAAAAAAGACTCTCAAATATAAAACAATAAACGAAGAGATACTTACAATGTTTAGACAGGCAAAAGAACAGTGGATAGAGAATAGATGCAAGGAAAGAAAAGACATGGAAGCTAAGCATACGTCAAGTGATATGCATGAAGCTATAAAGAAATTGTCAAATAAGTCAAGGACTGCCCAAGGAGGAGGCTGTATCAAAAATAAGAATACTAGTGCTATCTTACTTGATGAGAAAGACATATAAAAAAGATGGGCAGAATATGTAAAAGAACTATTTGCGGACAACAGAGGCACTAAACCATCGCCAGTTTCTAATGAAGGCGAAACAATTCTCAAATCAGAAGTTCAGAAAGCAATAAATATGATACAAAAACGAAAATCAGCAGGCTTGGGTAACATAAAATAGAAATGATAGATGCCTTGGATAGCTTATAATATAATCACAAATCAATGCAACGATATATACAATACAGAGTACATACCACACTGCAGTCTTTATATCACTGCCCAAAAAACCTAATGCAACAGAATGTTCAGACTTCAGAACAATCAGCCTAATGAGTCACGTAATTAAAATATTGTTCAAGATCATACAGGAGAGAATGAAAAATAAGGTAGATAATGAAGTCCAGGAAGAACAGTTTGGATTTCGAATGAACAGTGGGTCAAGAGAAGCAATATTTTGTATAAGAATATTAGCAGAAAAATATATAAAAGTTCCAAAAAGAGCATTTACATGTGCTTTATTGACCATATTTTTGACAGAGTTCATCATGAGAAAATAACTGAATGCCTCAAAGACAAAGGTATTGATGGAAAACCTATAAAAATACTCAGTAACCTTTACTGAGAACAAACTGCAACAGGAAGATCTGGCAAGAACTATTCACCGCAAATAAACATAAAAAGAGATGTGAGGCAAAGTTGCTAACTGTCCTCCTTCCTATTTAATATCTACACAGAGAACATTTTAAGACAGAGACAGGAACTAACAGGACTGTACATCAGTGGAAGATCAATAAACAATCTTAGATATGCAGATGATACCGTGTTGTTAGCTGAAAGTGAACAGGATTTGCAAGAACTAGTGAAGCAAGTAAACAGCATAAGTCACAAATATGGATTAGACATTAACATTGAGTAATTGATAGTTAGCAAAACATACGATAAGCCAACATTAAAGATAAGCATAAATGGGAAAATCCTGGAACAAGTCAAGAGCTACGTATATCTTGGTCATATAATAACAGAAGATGGCAGATGTGAAACAGAAATCAAGAAGAGAATAGGAATGGCCAAAGCTACATTCAGCAACATGAGACAAATGCTGACATCTAAACAGTTAACTCACAAATTAAAACTGAGAATCATAAAGTGTTTTATATATATATATATATATATCTTTTTCATTACTGTATGGTGTAGAAACATGGACAATGAATAAGCAATTGGAAGAAAGAATTGAGGCTCTCCAGATGTGGTTATAGAGAAAAATGGGGCATGCCCCATGGAAAGAGAAGAAAACAAATAGAGGCCATAGAAAACCTAGGAATGAAAAGAGAATTAATGAAGGAGATCAAAATTAGACACCAAATATATTTTGGTCATGTAAAGAGGGATAACGCCTTATTGAAGACCATAATATAAGGCAGAGTTGAAGGCAAACGTGCAAGAGGAAGATGGCGCTATAAGTGGAAAGATAACATAAACAGATGGACAGGAAAGAGTCTATCAGGGTACATCATCAAGACAAGAGACAGAAGACATTGGAGATCCACTGCACGGACCTTAGATGTGAAGATGGATCCTGATCATGATGATGATTCTGAGAAGGGTAAAGACAGAACTTCCACTTAAGCAAGAAAAAATTTGAGTTCGGACTGAAAAACTACTGCGACTTATCAAAAAATTCTAGATATCAGAATTCGACTCAACCAGAGATTTTTTTAAATAAAGCCAAAGAAGAATTTCTGCCGAGACCTTCAGAAATGCTTCTACTTTAGCGAAATTTGATTTAAGTGAGTTCTGATCAGTTGGACTGCACAGTGTGGTCAAAAAGTAATGCCTCCTATTTTTTATGTATGTAAATACTGCATCGGTGTGCAATTTGTAAATTTAGCAGGATTCCTCAAACACTCTTCTGCTCTGTATAGCATTACCAACCTGTTTCAGTAACAGGTGGCACCACTGTACCAGTTTAAAAATGGCTGCCAAAGACGTTCGGTTAAAACAACGTTATGTCATAGAATTCCTCAATGCTGAAGGCGAGACCCCAATTCGCATCCACGAACGTTTGAAGAATGTTTATGGAGATTCAACAGTAGATGTTAGCACTGTCCGACGTTGGGTACATCGTTGTGACGAAGCTGAAGTAGGTCAATCCTCAATGGCTGACGCAATGCGGACTGGCCGTCCGTCTACCGCAGTGACTCCACACAACATTCATCGAGTTGATGGCATCATTCGTGGTGACCGTCGGGTAACACTGGATGAACTTTCTTCCATGTTGTCCATTAGTAAAGGCAGTGTCCAGAACATCATTAAAGACCTGGGTTATTCAAAAGTTTGTGCACGGTGGGTACCCAGAATGTTGACAGACAGACATAAAGAAACAAGGAAAACCATAGCCATCAACCTCCTGCACCGTTACGAAACTGAAGGAGAAGAGTTTTTATCGAATATTGTGACAGGTCATGAGACTTGGGTTCATTTTTTTGAACCAGAATCCAAGAGGCAGTCAATGGAATGGCATCACACAACATCGCCGACAAGAAAGAAGTTAAAAAGTTCACCATCTGAAGGGAAAGTTATGGCCTCCGTGTTTTGGGACGAGAAGGGTGTGATTCTTCTCGACTTCTTGGAACAGGGAAACACGGTGAATGCAGACCGTTACATTGAAACTTTGAAGATGCTTAGAGGTCGTCTTCGGCGACTTTACCCATTAAAAGATCAGAGAACTGCCCTACTGTTGCATGATAATGCCACGCCACACACCGCTAAACGCACCATTGATGCGATTCCAGAATTTGGCTGGACATTATTACCACATCCCCCTTACAGTCCCGATCTTGCACCTTCTGACTTCCATCTGTTGGACCACTGAAAGAAGATCTTTGCGGACATCACTTTGAGGACACTGAGACCCTTAAACGCGCCGTACGCCAGTGGTTTAGGAAAAAGGACACACATTTTTACCGTGCGGGGATGCCCTTGTGAGAAGATGGACAAAAACTGTAACAAATAACGGAGACTACATTGAGAAATAAATTTTTGAAATTCAGACTTAGGGCTACATTTAAATGTGAATTTTATCTGTTTTCTTACCTATTGAATGAAGTTAAAAATTACGAGGCATTACTTTTTGACCTTCCCTCGTATATATATATATATATATATATATATATATATATATATACACACACACCAACTAACGTAGTGACCTTAGTTTTGAAAGCAGAATAAGTGTTTAGTTTGTCTGATATTTTAAAATGTCTGTATAGTTCCCACAGGTGTCTGACAAGACAAAAAATGAACATGACTACTGCTCCCTCAGAAATGCTATAACTAATCTGAGGTTGTTCAGGGTACAGGCAATATATATAAGTATATAAACCAATAAAACGGTATTGAATCAGTTCTACAAATTGACGGTTCACATGAAACAAGGGACGTTTCGGGTTTTACCCTTCATCAACCACAGTTACAAACAGGTGACACGGACAAGAATTACACATATGTACTACAATATTTAATTTATTTAGGGTAATGGCAACCTCATCACGTAACAAATTGTGACTGAATTTAAAATTTAAAATTAATTTTTTTCTAAGTCCTGGTAGACATGGAATTTTGTTTCAGTAGCTAAAAAGGTATTCAGGGTGCTTGATTATTTTATAAATAAAAGCTCAAATATTGTATCAGAATAGAAGAATCTTGTTAACAGTGACAATATTAGGTAAGTCAAAAGTAGATCAAGTGAATTGTTTTGTTATCTGAAAGTAAATTTATATCGATTGATTGATCACCAAAAATTGATACTATTGGCAGAAAAGAAAGGCGTATATACCAAATAATTTAATATATCAAAATTGACAAATTTCAACAACAACAAAAAAAATGATGTGATGTAGACTTAGAATATATAAATGGCCACACATGGACATCTGTATAAACTCTGCATGAATTCTTGTATTAAATATAATACTTTAAATCCTACGACCTAGTGTTGGATTTTATACCACTAAGGTCGCGATAATAATCATTTTATATTTTAGTATAAATATATATATATATTTTTTTTTTACAACCATGAATAAATTATATTCTGAGTTTAAAGAATCATATCTGTGTGCTTACCAAGACATTAAAAACGAAATTGCCTACCAGAAGCTGCAGAAAATGTGGAGTAACATTAAACATAATCCAGATGAAGTTAGGACTGCTACTGTTAAGCTGAAGGCCATCAGTGCCAATAGAAAAGCATGACTGCTAGCAATGTGGAGCAAAGCTGTAGCCACGTCATCAAGTAACGCTATCCCTGAACCTGATTCTGGCACTGTCATATTCAGTGATCGAGCTAACTTGGACGTCTGCTGCAAGCCATCTACTTCATTGACCTTTGACGCTCTGGCACAACCCTCATTTACGTTATCCACACCCTTTATGGCTGAAGATGGTGATGCTAAGCCTTCAGTTGTTATGCCGCTTGAGAGTGTGCCTGCCAACAAAAATACAACTATGGACAACAATACTGTGCTGTCTAAACATGGGAAACCCAGGCCAATGGAAGTCCTAGCACAGCAAGAATTGCAAGAACTAAACTCCAAGCTTGCAAGCCTGCTAGCTGTGTAAGAAAAACAGGTCTGTGGACTGCTGATATGAAAAGCAAAGTGAGTGAGCTTGAAAGCAAAAAGAAGAAAATACAGCAGAAAATCAAGCGTCTACAGTTCCACCGAACTCGAAAATGCAGTTCCAGGGCAGAAACAAAGCAAGTCTTACATGAAGTTACTTCTGAAATTCCCAGTCTTGCCGATAAACTTAAGAAATTCAATAGAAGGAAGTTGGGGCGACCAACCATTCAAACTGAACAGCCTGGTTAACTGTCTTCTATCATTGACATTGTATTAATCTTTGACCTAATTCGGTCTCGCAAAACGTTAGATGATTTGCAGAGTGAATTAATAACAATATGATATTGTCTCAGCCATTCCGCGACATACCTTCGTCTACAGCCACGCAACTACACTGCTGAAGGTAAACGGCAAGTTAACACAGTTCCTGCAAAGCTGCAAACTCACTTCACAAAGATCACATGGATGCTCATTTTGCAGCCAGTTGCATTAACTATCTTAAAGGTCTTGCAGTATTGCTGGGTCTTGAATGCACTTTTTTCCTCAGTCAGGATGATAAGGCAAGAGTGCCACAGGGGCTTCCTGCAGCTTCCAAACAATCCCCAGTGTTGATGCACTCAGAATATCGGATACAACTGCCTGACCATGACTGGGTTGTCTCTGAGTGGCACAAGTTGATTCCTTCGGTCTATGCAGGGCTTGTAATTAAAACTGACCAAGTAAGCTATTCTGGACCAACTATCAGAAGTGGGAAGCATGACAGTAGCACAGCAGCTACACATGCTGCTGACTTCGAAGCCTTAGTTCATCTTGATGGCTTCAAATAAGTAATGTGCAATTCTGCTGGATATGTAAATCCTATTGTCATTATTACAGTTGAAGGTTGTGCCCGACGAGAATCCCTGGTATCCCAAAACACTGAATGCAGAATACAATGCACTCCAGGAGAACAACATCCATGCACTGCTTGTTGCCTGCCATAGTGCGTACAATGCTGTCAAAACTCGTATGGCACCATTATCTCATAACCTATCGGAACTTTTTTTGCCACATGATCACTATGGATCACACTTTGATTCCAATAGAAAAACTGTAGATTCTGATCTAGAGAAGGCCAATTTCAAGAAAGCTGGAGAGACACTTGCTGAAGTTTGGAATGTGCAGTACTCTTGCATGCTGTGGACAGAGATGCACGAACTGCAGTGAGGTATTTTGTAAACGATTCATTTCATCGCCAATGCCACTTTACCGAACATGTTCAGGCGTCAGCAGTGCATCATGTGCAGAAAGCAGTGGCACATAAGGATTACTTTTTCACTGAATAGCATTAGATGGTCTTGAATGTGACAAAACGTCTGTACGTGTTCTTTTGGTTCTCTCACACCTTCAGCCACTCCGGCAGTATCCCTTCTTTTCTTCATTTTTCTCTTTCCCCCATTCGAACGCTTTTATTTGGCATAATTTTTGCCCTTTCATTCATTATTTTACTCTCTATGCTGAATCTAGTAGGGTTAAGTCTCTAACACTCCACTCCCCTACAGAAGTATCTGCTAGGGTACTATCTTTATCTTTTCATTTTGCTTTGAGCCGCACCCAGACTGTTCACGTTGTGCCATGTGAATTATCGCATACCAGGTTAATTAGATCGACAGTCCGTTTATCACTTCAATCAGTCTGACCACCTTTTGAAACGTGCATTTGACCCCAGGTGAAAAGCTGATGACAGTGTTTACACAAGACGATCACAGACGATAATGAGATAATCGTTTCACTGGGCCATCCCTGTGACAAGATTGTCCCAGATAATCTGTCTGGTGTGTAAATATTGGCAGGAAAGCATCTGGGCAGGTAATTAGGGCACATATTTGTTGGTAAGATGTCAATGGAAATATTATGGCATCTTAGATCGAGGTCATGCGTGGAATTTTAAATTTAATATTAACACACACGAGGGGATATTTTAAATTAAAACACCCGACCCACATAGTCTAACAAGATTCAATTGGATTCGAGGGCCGGAATAGACAATGGATTTCATTGTAAAATTTAGCGGAAACACAAGCTGTGATTTGAACTGGAAATTAAGAGATATAATCCAGTGAAAATCAAAGTCAGTCTACACACTGCACCGTCTCATCAAACAATCACCTCTCAAAAGCCAGGCGACATTGGACTTAGAAATTCCACAAATGTTATAAGTGACAGACCAACGTATTTGGGCAGCTTAGAAACTACAAGTAAACCAGCATTTTAAAGTACAGAGCCTGGACACCTAAAGGAATTGGATCACCCGTCAAAGAGCAATTACTAGTTTCCCAGGCCAAGTGTATTGCAGAACACCCATCATAAGAAGAAATTACTATACTTTCGCAGACCAAGTGGTTCGAATCATGTAACCTAAACTGCTGTGGTCCATCCGAAAACTATGCGAGGAGGTTGTGTGTATTCCCAAAAACATTTTGGGTGAGTGTAAACATTTAATTTAACTAATGTAAATTTGACATGTTTCTCTTGCTAGGTGGTTAATAATGAGGCTGGCAATCCCAGCATATGAAAATAGTTTATTCATGAACCATTGCAGCGAATGCTGGGGATTTTTTCTGGCTAGTCGTGCAGAAAACCAACAGCAGAAGTGACCCCAGACTCTAAATGGAGCAGTGATAACTGATGATTACATCACATGTGCCTAAAGTGTATAATATTTTGTGAGATATATGCACTTTGTTATTTGTAACTCAGGCAACTCATTATTCGCGTCGTCCAGACACATTTTACCAGTTTAATACCCTGAGAATATTGGTGATTTTTAATCATCTTTCCTGAGCTACACTGTGTACTCGGGAATTTAATTCTTCTGAGAGATTAACATCGGTGGGTGGACAGTGAGATGCAGACAATGCACCAAAGCAACCAGAACAACAAAGTTCTGACACTGGGGTTGTTATTGTACGCAGCCTGTTTGACTGGTTGCCGTCTAAATTCACTGCTAAATGAACAGCAAAAATTTACATTAATATTGTGGCAGTTAAAAGTTATCCTTCAGAATATTTCTACAGTACACTCTGTTTCAAACGTTTAAGACATACCAGAAACAGTAAGATAATCAGTTTAAATAAACAATTAAGTTAAGATTATAATTTTTAAAATTATGCTTTCATGATCCAATTTTTTAATATGTTTATAAAGTTTTGTCACATAATTGTTTGCCTCATTGTCAAAACTTTCATTTTTAGTTGACTGTTTTAATATTAAAATAATTATTGTGCCTGT
Organism: Oreohelix idahoensis; assembly: GCA_024509875.1. Lineage (NCBI taxonomy): Eukaryota > Metazoa > Mollusca > Gastropoda > Stylommatophora > Oreohelicidae > Oreohelix > Oreohelix idahoensis. Next base: position 247,753 of record JAMPIV010003908.1, on the reverse strand, counting down.
CTTGAACTTAGGAAACCCACTATATTATGATATGCTTAGTTTTTGCATATTTAAATTTTTACATAGCTTTAGTGTTTTTGTTTTTTGTTACTTACTGTAAGATATTAAATAAAACTGTTTCAGTTGTATGCAACCCTGAAATGAGACTTGTATGTTACTATGTCTTCTTCTTCTTTGATCCTTAGCCGCCGACCGTCAAAGCAGTCAGTGGCCATCACGCCTGGTGGCGTCTTGTAGGGCAACAACAAATTGATTCCACTTTGCTTGGTCGGTGGCCATCCTTCGTACAGTGCCCCAACTCTGGTTCATTCTTTGCATCACAGCCTCCACAGTCCTCCGCCAAGTTGTTTTTGGTCGGCCTCTCTTTCGTTTTCCTTTAGGGGTCCACAGCAAAGCTGTTCTTGTGATGGCATCGGGGTCTCTTCTGAGAACATGGCCAACCCAGCTCCAGCGTCTGCCAGCTATGATGGTATGCATGTCCTCTTGCTTGCTCCGAGTAAGCAGGTCTTGGTTGGTGATGGTATTCAGCCAAAAGACTCGGTGAATTTTTCTTAGGCATGTTGTGTGAAAAGATGACAATTTCGATATTTCCTTCTCTGTAACTCTCCAGCTTTCCGCACCATAGAGAAGCACACAGCTCTGATATAATCTTAATTTTGTCCTTGTGTTGTACTGAGAGGACTTCCAGATGTTGTTTAGACTAAAAAAGGCTGTTCATGCTTTGTTCATTCTGTTGTTGATGTCTTTGCTTGCTCCGTCGTCTGGTGTTACTATGCATCCTAGGTATGTGAAGGTGTCTGTCTGTTCCAGTTGCTGATTCCTTTCTGATATGGGCTTAGGGTTGCTCACATTGAGCGTCATGCCCTCTGTCTTCTTTAGATTGATGTTCAAGCCCACCTGCTGGCTATACTTATTAAGTCTCTCCGTTTTTTCCTGGATGTGTTGATGTGAATGTGCTAGTAGTGCAATGTCATCTGCATATTCCAGATCGTCTAATGTAGAAAATGTAGTCCATCTTATTCCTCTTGGACTGCCCTCTGTTGTCTGGCGCAGCAGCAAGTCTATGACTGTTAAAAATAGAGTGGTTGATAAGGGGCATCCCTGTCGTACTCCTGTCTTCACCTCAAAGGTTAGGTTGCTCTGCCCAAGGCTACACGTAAAGTTGGCATAGTGGCTTTTTATGACTGACACTATGCAGCTTGGAATTCCATAAGCCCTCAGTATTTTCCATAAACTGTTCCTATGCATACTGTCAAAAGTCCTTTTTCAAAATCAACGAAATTAATGTACAGCTGTCTTTGCCATTCTGAGCACTGCTCTACAATGTTCCTGAGGGTAAATATATGATCTACACATCTTCTGTTCTTTCTAAATCCTGCTTGTTCTTTCCTCAGTTTGTGGTCTACTGCTTTTTAAATTCTCTGTATAATTATCCTGCCTAGTATTTTGCTGGGAACTGAGAGAAGAGTGATTCCTCTCCAATTATTGCAGTCTGCAAGATCTTCCTTCTTGGGCAATTTGGCAATTATTCCCTTGTTCCACTCCATTGGTGTTGTCCCTGATTTCCAGACTTGTGCAAATAGTGTTCCCTTCAAGACAGTTGTTGAAGAGTACAAAGTTGGAAAGGCAAGGCTTGCAATGATTCTTCGCGAGTCAGCTGATGACGTAGTTAAGTCCATTTAGCCCACACTGAAAACGGGAAGGATGTGGAGAGTGGAAGAAGCTGTTGATGCTGCCCAAAAGTCACTCAAACTGAGGGAGGTAATCGGATACACACAAACGAATAGACGGGGATTTGGTCATGGAGACATCCGCTGGTGGTCCAAGGCATCAAGCAGGGAGCGCAGAGACATGGTAGTTCAGGAGATACGAGGAGCTGAGAATGATAAGAGGTTGCAAAAAGCAGTGCAGCAGGTCCAACAAGGCCAGTGGACTACATGGGAAGGAGCCTTGCAGAGGTCCTTGACATGGAATGATATATGGCATATGGCACCTCTTAGGCTCAGCTTTGTTGTTAGATCAATGTATGACCTGCTGCCGTCGGCTACAAACCTTGTTAAATGGGGAAAGTCGAATGATGAGCAGTGCCTACTGTGCCAGAGGAGGCAGACACTTGAACACGTGCTCTCAGCGTGTAAGGTGTCATTAGGGCACGGGCGATACACTTGGCGCCATAACAAAGTGCTAAATGAGCTTGCTGCGACAATAGACCTGGCAAGGATGAAGGCGAATAGCAAACCCAGGCCGAGCACCGCAAATACATACTTTCTGAGGGCAGGAAAGTCAGCACACCCCAAACCAAGTAAACCTGGTAGCAGTTCACCATCTCTTCTTGACTGTGCAAAGGATTGGGAGATGGCGGTTGACCTACCTGGACGAGGGGCATATCCAGAGAGTATCAGAAAATCGCGGAGACGGCCGGATATAGTGCTTCATTCTTCAGCAGCGCTTCAGGTCATACTGATTGAACTGACTGTGCCATTTGAATCCAGATTGGATGAGCAACATTCGTTCAACGCGGCCAAGTATAATGATCTGGCCGCGGATCTGAGACACGATGGGTTCACTGCAAGGGTCATGGCTGTTGAGGTGGGCACAAGAGGGCTTGTGGCTGCATCAGTGTATGATTTATTGAAACTGTTGGGGCTGAGGGGACAGTGGAGAACAAGGGCAATGAAGAGGCTTAATGAAACTGCCGAAAAGGCATCAGGCTGGCTGTGGAACAACCGCAATGGACAATGGAAATCGTGACAGTAAACGCTGCGGTGCAGAAAACACCAGGAATTTTTCTAAGTCCACAATACATTGAGTTTTTTTGGTGTACTAGTGAACGGGCTGTGACTGAGGGGCAACAGGCGGTGTATATTATAAGAGGTGTTAGGCACAGAATTTCAGTTGCTAGCGCGCAGTGGCTAGCCTCGTCGGCTTTGCGCAGGTGTCTCAGTGTGTGTCCTTAGTTGTGATGTGCGACGGAACGAATGGAATAATTTGTCTTCTCTTTGTTACTTTCACAATTGCCTTCACGGCTGGCGGAGGTGTGGATTTTAAAGTTGCTACCATAAGTGAAATGGGTTCATTTTTGATACAAGACAACAGGAGGCTGAGACGCTTGGGAGTCATGACCCAAGTGGGCCCGCCCCCCCCCCCCCTTAGAGTGTAAAGGAGTATACTGGACCAAAACACTTGTCGGATGGGAGGACCTCTTCTGATGATCAGATTGCCTCCTGTTGTATCGCTTTGTAAAGAGTTTCCTATCATAGTTGCATGGTTAAACCAGTGACGATAGGGAAAAGACCGATTGACTTCTGGAAAGACAGATGACACTGGGAAAGACTAGAAACCGGCTGACCGGGTTAGCACCCCGTAAGCTGTATTACAACTGCTACAAAACCCAAAAATGATAGATGCCCCAGGATTCACCGAAAGGGGGGGGGGGAGGTGGATGAATCCACAGGCGCCTCATTGGAATCGACCAGACCCGTCACACGGACGTCGAGCTCTGAATAACGGCTGGAATTTCCATGTGCCTGTGGTTGGAAATTCTCTACTCAGAGAGGAATGAAAATCCACAGAACGAAACAGGGGTGTGGGAGTTCATCAGGGGGAGATCAACAGCGCTCTATCTCGATGGATAAGACGTTAGAAGAACGCAGCCAGGAGGCAATCCACAGTGGTGAGTACATTCAAGTTGATCTGCCTGATGATGATCTCACACACGTCTTGGATGGGAAGAGAGATGCAATCAAGTTTCCACCTGCCAGTGCAAAAGGGCTTTGGGAACAGCTGGACGAAGCCTTGGCAAAAGAGTTGGATAACAACCTGAAGCAGATAACTTTGGAGAAGAAGCTGGAAATCTTCGGCGACATAATATATCTGCACTGTCGCAAAGTGTTCGGAGTCAGGGAGGCAAGGGAAAGTAACCCATTACGGAAAAGTAGAAGACAAACTATAATAGAAGAAATCAGGAAACAGAAGAAGCATGCCCGAAAACTGTTCAAGAACGCAGTTGCCACAGAGAAGGAAGGGTTACGACAGGTTTGGGAGCACCTGAAAGGCCAACATAATGCCCTTTGTAGAGCAGAAAGGTTGTTCAGGAAGAGAAGGAAGACTCGAAGGGATAGGGAAAGATTCTTCAGGGAGCCCTTCAAGTTTGCCAAAGAACTGTTTGAGCAGCCACGGTCGGGTACGCTAAACATCAGGAAAGAAGACCTGGAAGAACACCTTAGAATAACATATTCAGATGGTCACAAAGATGAGCCGCTCAGCAGCAGCATGGCAGGCCTTAAATGGCCGAGTAAGCCAGGAGCTGAATTAAACACCAAGCCCCCAACGGTGCAAGAGGTAGAAAGCATTGTCCAGAAATCTCGGTGCAAGTCAGCTCCAGGTCCTAATGGTGTTCCATATGTGGTGTATAAGAGATGCCCTGAGGTGCTCAAACGACTGCTCCATTTACTGAAGAATGCGTGGAAAACCCAGCTTGTAAGCAAGGAATGGAGAAAGGCGAACGGAGTCTACATCCCGAAGGAACAAAATTCCACAGACATCAGTCAGTTCAGGCCAATCTCACTACTCAATGTGGAAGGGAAGATATTCTTCTCAGTGATGGCGAAAAGACTCACTACATACCTCCTGGCAAATGGGTAAATTGACACTATCATTTAGAAAGGAGGTATCCCAGGTACACCAAGATGTCTAGAGCATGCCACAATGATCTGGGAAGCAATCCAAAAGGCAAAGTCTGACAGAACAAATCTCCATGTAATCTGGTTGGATCTAGCAAATGCTTATGGATTCGTTCCACACTAGATGTTGTGGCAGGCCCTAGAAATGTATCATGTTTCACAAGAGATTGCAGCAATGCTGAAGCTGTATTTCACAGGGTTTTCTGTCAGATTTTCAACCAGAGAGTACACAACGAAGTGGATTGGCCTTGAAGTTGGAATTGCGATTGGATGTACCATCTCTCCGATACTATTCGTGATGGCTATGCACGTAATCCTCAATGCGGCTGAAGGAATGGCTGTAGGTCCAAAGCTCGGTGGAATGTGTCACATGCCACCGCTCAAAGCATTCATGGATGACACAACAATTCTGACATCAGATGAACATCAGGCCCGGAGGATGTTAGCACACCTGGATGAACTAGTCAGCTGGTGCAGAATGAGCTTCAAAACCAAGAAGTCGAAAAGCCTATCAGTCAGGAAAGGGAAGATAGCAGAGGTCATATTCATGGTTTCCAACCAAAGAATCCCCATTGTCATTGAGGAACCTGTTAAAAGTCTTGGCAGGGTGTACGATGCCTCATTAAAACAATCGAAGGCAGTGCAACAGACAATAGAAATGGCAGACAGAGGACTACAGATCATAGACCAAAGCAGACTCCTGGGAAAATTCAAACTGTGGTGCCTCCACTTCATGTTGTTACCGAAGTTGCTGTGGCCACTGCTTATATAAGAAATAAGCACAAGTACAGTGGAAGCTACAGAGCAGAAAAATAACATGTTCATGAGAAAATGGCTAGGGTGTATCAGATGTAGCACTGTACTGCAAAAAGTCAAAACTTCTGCTTCCCTTCAAGTCAGTTATTGAAGAGTACAAAGTTGGAAAGGCAAGGCTTGCAATGATGCTACGCGAGTCAGCAGATGGCGTGGTTAAGTCCATTCAGCCCACACTGAAAACGGGAAGGAAGTGGAGAGTGGAAGAAGCTGTTGATGCTGCCCAAGAGTCACTCAAACTGAGGGAGGTAATCAGATACACACAAACGAATAGATGGGGATTTGGTCATGGAGACATCCGCTGGTGGTCCAAGGCATCAAGCAGGGAGCGCAGAGATACGTCTAAGTATGACAAATGAATTTCCCTGACTCGATGGATGATAACAGAATATTGGCCTCTCATAACTTTAGAACCCCTGATCATCTGTTGTAACTTTTACCGGCATGCAGCATTTCCACGAGAACCTTACACGCTGGATCATTAATATGTAGCCTGCTATCTTATGCGAACGTTTGAGATCGCATGGCCTTTGATGGGAGATTAAAATCCCGCCCACAACCATTTCTGAGAACGATTTATAGCAATCTTTTCCTTAACGCCGGCCCAAAAGAGGACGGGCCACAGACTCACTCCTGTTTCTAGAGCAATAAACAGCAGATCATTTTCTTACCTGGCTGTCACCCCGCCTGGTGGGAGTTGCCAAAGCTCTCAGAACAGTGGCACCATCAAAGACAGACAGATCTCAGAATTCAATCGCGGCGGTACACGATCTAAAGAAACAGGGAACTCGCAGCTCACAGAGTTAGCTTCTCGGAAACTTTTCACACCCTCATGCAAGCAAGCCTGAGACGGAAGGAAATCGGTAGACCGGGGAAAACGTAGGAATCGCAGCGATTAACACCACGGCGAGGTATCTCGAATTTTGCTCAAGTTCAAGAAAGGTGCGAAAATCTAACACGCCCCATTCAAGTTACATTCGAGAAGTATAAATAGAGAACTCCGAAAAACTGCATTTTATCGTTCGCTCTGACAGAATCCTAGTTGCACTAGCATAGTCGGATTCCTGCTGGATTTCATCTACCTTCGTGACTATTGGAGTGTATTCTTTCTGTGCAGACGGTAATTTATACATTAGCTTCGAGTGATCAGTGGTCGAGTTATTTCAATTGATTTCAATGGATTGTGGTGTAAATTTAACCTTATTAAATAAACCCATTTTCAAAGTTCTAGTGCAAACTAATGTTACAGCTAAAAGTATTTCCTAATACAATTGACGCGTAAATTTATTTTGCAGACGTTAAAGAGAATTATAACTTTAATACAGTTTAGTTCTGTATAGATAGATGTGCTTTTAATTATTTTTAACTCACGGGAAGTTTTCCTGATTTGTTAATTGACGACGCTAATAAGTAAATAGGCTAACTGTAATTTATCGCGTCAGATTATAATATGATTTGTAATGCATTTCTTGTTTTGATTATCTTTCATTCAGAACGATCATTCAACCTGCATCCCAGCAATTATTAATTATATACAGAGTTCTGCCAAACTCAATTTGATAACTCCAGTAACATATGAACTTTTTTAAAGCTAAACTTGTGGCGACCTGTAATGGGCCCCGCTCCTCTGAACGTAACTGAGAATAAAGCCATTCAAGAAACACTTTAAAAATACTAGTTCATATAGAGTCCTTAAAGAAAACTGGAAGCAGAACATATTTTATTCACTGCCCCTATTTGTGAAGAAAAAAAACATCGATCTACCTGAACACTGTCTGTCACGTATATTCAGTGGATTTTACCCCCCCCCCCCCCCCCCCGAAGAAGAACTTACCTCAGTGTTTTTCTTAACTTGTGACATTACGGAAAAAGGAAGTTATCTCCACCAGCTGTGCCAATTTTAGGAACCACACCATACCTCACGCCTAGCCAAGTGCCTGTGCCTTTCTTTAGGAACTTTATCTAATAAACAAACAGTACCGTTAAACTTCAACGTCCAGCGATTTCGGGACACTTTGTTAACTTCAACAACCCGCAAAATCTGGGGCTGTACACGGAAGAAAAATACTTTTACCTAAGCCAAGGTTTAGTGCTGTTTTTTTTTTATGTATTTCCTATGAAGTGCCAGAATTCACCTTTCGGTAAGTCTGCGTGTGTGTTTGTGGGGATGGCCAGCCCTAGTGTGTTTTTTTGAATGAAAGGAGATTTATCTTTTCTTTACCCTTTTAATTAGTTCGACCTTGTACTAAGGTGCATTATATTCCTTGTACGGGATCTCTCCTAGCGGGATTGGGTAACTGTGTTCATTCCCCCCTCCCGTAAAATTTGTTGATTTAAAGGGAGACAATTGAGAACCCTAGCTTTCCTCTACCCCCCCCCCCCCTTTTTTCTGTAACCCCTTGCCTCAGAGTAATAAATTTACCAGTGGGTTAAATTGCCTATCTCTGATCACCCCCCCCCCCCCCCTTTCTTGTCTTTGGGACCGGGTTTTGTCTGTTAGTAAATATAAACGGGAAACGGTGGATGGGATATTTCTCCTCAAAACCCCCTCTTCCCTTATCATATTGTATTCTGTAACCTTTGATTTTTGACTGTAAATGTACAATTATGTGTTATTCCTTTATGATAATAAAGTTATTAATCTTTATTTGCTTTGGTTAGCGGTTGGCCTAAAACTCCAAACATTTCCATCTGTGTAGGTTGTATTCATGTACGTTGAGCGACAGAATCACCAAATCGGTGAGCGCGTTGAGCGACTGGAACTGACAAACAATTGTTTGTGCAGAAGAGAGATAGGAGTAGTCTGTGAGAAAACAGATATTGTCGTAATAAGAGACTGTCCTTGCTCCTTCCCAGCGCTTGTGAATCTACTACCTCATTCTCCTAAATCCTTATTCTCACAGAGCCTTCAATATCACTTTACACTCTAAAGGGACCAATATTCATCAGCACCCTCTCAGATAAAAAATTACGACAATATATGGTTAGCTCGTTCGAGATTCTGAACTTAGTTAAAATAGAGTGTGGTTGATTGTCTTTGTGAAGTAGGGTATAATCTTTAAAAGTATTACTTCCCCTAGACCAAGCCGTTCAGTATTTTGGGCCAACCACACAATAATTAAGACAGGTTTGTTTTTCCACAGGAACAGGCAGTTAGTGATAATAAAAGATTGTCACATTTGTATTCTCTGGCAGAGGGAATTGAAAATTTTTGGTTATATAATTGCTGGGACTGCGTGATTGTTTTACAATCACTAAAGGTTATGAAGCGTTTGAGTTGAGCTAAGCTAAAGACGGATTGTTCTGATTTTTTAAAATTAAGTTAACTACGTCTCATCTCAAAAATTGTCTTCAGGGACGGAGTTTGTTGTTAGAGAATTAACATTTTCTGGGAAATTTTTTTTTTTTTTTTTTTTTCTTTTAAATTGTTTAATATAAATTTTTCTCTACTGTTAGTAAGAGTAGATTCTTTTCTAGTGTAACTTACCATTTAATTGGCATAGTTGCTTGCGTTACGAGTCTTAAGTGACAATAATAGCGGCGATAAGTTAACACACGAGGTCATTCAGTAAATTTTTTTTTTACTTTGTTTTTCTCGTAGCGGCTTTGAGTTTTTCCCCTTCTTGTTCCATCTTACTATTCTCTAGTCTTAGAAGCATCCAGTTCTTTGACAATGGCTGAGAGAATTAGGATAAGATCCATTTTGAGACAGGAAGCGAAAGACTCAGGATTAGACACAGAAGCCGCGAATCTGTTTATCACCCAGGAACTGCAAAGGTATGACGCGGAGGAAGAGAGGGCAGAAGCTAGGAAGAAAGAAGCGGACGATCGTCAATTGGAGCAGAAGAAAATTGAGGCAGAGATGGACGCCCGCAGGGAAAGAGAGAGAGACAAGGAAAGACAGCATGAATTAGCGCTCAAGGCTTTAGAGAGTCGGAGTGCCTCTACTTCAAATAATGGAGAGCCGTCTTCGCCCCATTCTCAAACAATGGATCTCTCCAGCACTCAGTCTGCCCAATTAACTGCGATGTCTTTTGCTTTAGAGTCTTTTCCTAGCCCTAACGAAAAAATTGACAGCTACCTAGAAAAATTCGAAAGGCTCGCAAATCTGTATGGGTTAGAGAGTTCCCGCTGGGCACTTAAACTCTCGACGTCACTAAAAGCGAATGCTTATGACGTATACACAAAGCTGGGACCGAACCAACATGATTACGACATGCTTAAGAAGGCCTTGCTAGAGCGGTTCGAAATGACCGCCCGAAAATTTCTGCAAATGTTCAGAAACAGCCGAAAAGAGAGCACGGAAACATTCCCCCAATTCTCTTCACGTCTCACGGGCTATTTGACAAAGTGCATTGAATTATCTGACCTACCTCTTACATATGAGGGACTACTTGAACTTGTTCTTGTGGAACAGATAAAGGCAACTTTGTCAAACGAAACCCGTAGATTTTTGGCTGAACAGGGCGCAGTCAGGCTTGAGGACATACTCAATAAGGCCGAACGCTATACCAATGCAATGGCCGAACTTCCCAGCACTAAACGTAAACCCACAGATGAGCCATCTCGTAAACAAAATCTAGAGCAGTCATCCTATTCCTCTAATTCCTCTCAGAATTATAACCAACGAGAAAATAATACCCAGAGACCTCCCCAGGAAAAATCGAAATTCTACAAAACCCGATACCCCCCCAACAACAATTCTGATCAACCCACCAAGCCTACGTGGCAGCGCGGCCACCAAGGTCAAGGAAAAGGGAAGACCCCTACACCAGGAACGTCTGATCAGGGCAAACAAACCGGTTCAAACCGCGTTGGATGTTTGCATACAGCCTCGAAAGGTAGAATCAATGTCAGTGATTCTCAACCTGAGGGGGACCGACCCTCAACTCGAGGAACTGTAATTTTGAATGGTACCTCAACCACTTGTCTCTTTGACACTGGATTAAGTTTTAGTTGTATTGTTGCTAGACACCTAGTCAAACCAGGTCAGGAGACAGAGGAAACCGTCAAACTTAGTGGAGTGTTTAAGAGTGATGCGCCCAGGACGCTGCCTATCGCACTGGTAGAAATACACTCTGACTTTGTCAGAGGAGTTATAAAAGCGGCCATTATGGATGATCCTATCTACCCAGTTATCCTGGGATGTAGATATGTGTTTATTGGGAGACCAAAGGAGCCGATTGTGGCAGCGGTAACCACAAGAGGGCAAGCCAAGAAGGAGAGGGAGCCTGCGCCAAATTTGTTGCCGAACGAACTGAAGGAGGCGCAACAAAAGGACCCTACTCTGGAGCTCTGCTTTAAAAAACTGCCCATGGCTAAGGACCCCAGACACAACGGAGACATCTTTTCTAAGGATGGCGTATTGTATCGTAGAACGGGCAACCCGGACACGGGGAATAACCAGCTCCTAGTTCCGACGCAGTACCGAAGCCAGATCTTAGAGATGGGGCACTCTCTTCCCTTTAGCGGACATATGGGACAAAACGCCACTATTCAGCGAATAAAAACCCACTATTGGTGGCCAGGAATGAACTCTGACATTGTCAGGTATGTGAAATCCTGCGCCCAGTGCCAACGGGTAGCACCCAAGCACTTGACACCCCCAGTACCTATGGGGCAAATGCCAATAGTAGGGACTCCATTTGAACGGGTTGCTGTCGACATTATTGGTCCTCTGGAAAAGACCAAAAGAAGGAACAGGTTCATCCTGACCTTAGTTGACACTTGCACTATGTGGGCCGAAGCCGTACCGCTACCATGCACTAATTCCAAGCATGTCGCAGAAGCCCTTGTGCAAATTTTTACACGGTTGGGATTCCCTCAACAAGTTTTGACGGACAATGGATCCCAATTCCGTAGCCTGTTAATGGAGGAGATCTTTAAGATCTTGAGGGCCAAACATATCCACACAAGTCCCTACCATCCGGCCGGAAATGGGCTCGTGGAACGTTTTAATGGCAGCCTCACCACCATGTTACGTAAGCTGGGTCAGGAGAAACCGGAAGACTGGGACCTATATATATCGGCTGCCTTATTCGCCTACCGAGAGGTTCCCCAAGCGTCTACGGGATTCCCGCCTGCTACACTTTTATTTGGCAGACCTATAAAGGGGCCATTAGAAGCCTTACTTCGGTCCCTGACAGACCAAAAGGCTGACGAGACAGTCGTCTCTGCAAGCAAGTATGTATCTGAGCTCAAGGAAAGGCTAAAGCTAGGATGGGATCTAGCTACAACCAACCTTACGAAAGCCCGCGCTAAACACGCTAAAAGATACAACAAAGCTGCAAAAGAGAGAGAGCTCCAACCAGGGGAGAAAGTTTTGTTGCTACTCCCAACCGGAAGCAATAAACTTCGCATCGGATGGCAAGGGCCGTTTACCGTCCTTAAAAAGATCTCACGTACCAATTACAAGATCTCCATCAAAGGAAAGGAGAAGGTCTTCCACATAAATCTGCTAAAGAAATATTTGGAAAGACCGGTGCCATCCTCCGAGCATCTCCTGGCTGTCGCCATAGCAACGGAAGACGAGGAAGATGATGATGGTTGCATGGAGTATCCACTGCAACCCACAGAATCCTTTAAAGATGTCAAGTTCGGCGACAATCTCTCACCAGAACAACAAACAGAAACCAGGGCTCTACTAAAACAGTACAGTGCAGTCTTAACGGATGTACCTGGTCGAACAAATCTCATTGAATTTGATATGAAATTAACAAACGAGACCCCTGTTCAAACCAGAGTTTACCCCATCCCGTACGCTAAAGCGGATGCACTTCGCGGAGAAATAGACAAGCTGCGTCAGGCAGGAATTATCAGTGAGTCTACATCTCCTTACAGCTCGAGTGTAGTGCTGTTGCAGAAGCCCAATAAGGAAGTTCGGCTGTGCATTGATTACAGGTTGCTAAACGCTGTAACGGAATTCCAGCCCGAACCTCTCCAAACTGTTTCTGAGTTGTTCACCAAGCTCAGCAAAGCAAAGATCTTCTCCAAGATTGACCTCAGTAAAGGTTATTATCAAATACCAGTCAAGGAGGAAATTAAACCTTTGTTAGCTTTCAGCACTAGCGAAGGACATTACACATTTAATGTGATGCCGTTCGGTTTGCATAACGCACCAGGAGTGTTCACCAGGATGATGAGGAAGCTTCTAGAGCCTTTGCAAAGTCCCCATATCCATAATTTCATGGATGACATATTAATTGCATCGGAAACCTATGAAGAACATATTGCTACGGTTGCTATGCTCCTCAGGAGACTACAGGAAACGGGTCTCACAGCCAGACCTAGCAAATGTCTCATCGGGTTTGAACAGTTAGACTTCCTGGGGCATACTATTTCTCACGGATGCAGTTGGCCTATTAAGAAGAACGTGGAGAAAATTGTGGCAGCAAAAAGACCCCGAACGAAGAAAGACGTACGTTCCTTCATATCGCTATGTGCATACTATCAGAAATACATCCAGAACTTCAACGGACTGACAGCACCTCTGACTGACCTCACCAAGAAAGGTTGTCCTGATAAGGTCATGTGGAATCAAAAGTGCGAACATGCATACAGCACTTTGAAAGGACAGTTGTCGGCATACCCCATCCTAAGGTTACCTGACCTTAAGAAACCTTTCATACTGAGAGTTGATGCGTCAGGTCAGGGCATCGGGTCAACATTGCTGCAAGCCGATGACAGTGACCTGAACATGCTATTTCCAGTTGCCTATGGCAGTCGGAAACTGAATAAAGCGGAACGCAACTACAGTGTCGTTGAAAGAGAATGTCTCGCTCTGATTCATGGCATCAGACGCCATCATGAGTTTCTGTATGGTACTTCTTTCACGGTGCAAACAGACCATGCTCCACTAGCTTTCCTGGGTGCCAAGAAGGAATTCAACGCAAGGATAATGCGTTGGGCCTTGCTATTGAGTGTTTATTCCTTCAAAGTGGAATATATTCCAGGAAAACAGAATGTCGGAGCTGACTTCTTGAGTAGAAACTGGACCACAGAGGAAGAGGAGAAAATCGACGATGCCAATCATCCCAAAAGCTACCGATCAGGGCAGCTTCATTGTCATAAATGAAACATGAAAACGAGTTTCCATGTCTCAAAAGTGGGGACGATTGTGACGTACGTCTAAGTATGACAAATGAATTTCCCTGACTCGATGGATGATAACAGAATATTGGCCTCTCATAACTTTAGAACCCCTGATCATCTGTTGTAACTTTTACCGGCATGCAGCATTTCCACGAGAACCTTACACGCTGGATCATTAATATGTAGCCTGCTATCTTATGCGAACGTTTGAGATCGCATGGCCTTTGATGGGAGATTAAATCCCGCCCACAACCATTTCTGAGAACGATTTATAGCAATCTTTTCCTTAACGCCGGCCCAAAAGAGGACGGGCCACAGACTCACTCCTGTTTCTAGAGCAATAAACAGCAGATCATTTTCTTACCTGGCTGTCACCCCGCCTGGTGGGAGTTGCCAAAGCTCTCAGAACAGTGGCACCATCAAAGACAGACAGATCTCAGAATTCAATCGCGGCGGTACACGATCTAAAGAAACAGGGAACTCGCAGCTCACAGAGTTAGCTTCTCGGAAACTTTTCACACCCTCATGCAAGCAAGCCTGAGACGGAAGGAAATCGGTAGACCGGGGAAACGTAGGAATCGCAGCGATTAACACAACGGCGAGGTATCTCGAATTTTGCTCATTTCAAGAAAGGTGCGAAAATCTAACACGCCCCATTCAAGTTACATTCGAGAAGTATAAATAGAGAACTCCGAAAAACTGCATTTTATCGTTCGCTCTGACAGAATCCTAGTTGCACTAGCATAGTCGGATTCCTGCTGGATTTCATCTACCTTCGTGACTATTGGAGTGTATTCTTTCTGTGCAGACGGTAATTTATACATTAGCTTCGAGTGATCAGTGGTCGAGTTATTTCAATTGATTTCAATGGATTGTGGTGTAAATTTAACCTTATTAAATAAACCCATTTTCAAAGTTCTAGTGCAAACTAATGTTACAGCTAAAAGTATTTCCTAATACAATTGACGCGTAAATTTATTTTGCAGACGTTAAAGAGAATTATAACTTTAATACAGTTTAGTTCTGTATAGATAGATGTGCTTTTAATTATTTTTAACTCACGGGAAAATTTCCTGATTTGTTAATTGACGACGCTAATAAGTAAATAGGCTAACTGTAATTTATCGCGTCAGATTATAATATGATTTGTAATGCATTTCTTGTTTTGATTATCTTTCATTCAGAACGATCATTCAACCTGCATCCCAGCAATTATTAATTATATACAGAGTTCTGCCAAACTCAATTTGATAACTCCAGTAACATATGAACTTTTTTAAAGCTAAACTTGTGGCGACCTGTAATGGGCCCCGCTCCTCTGAACGTAACTGAGAATAAAGCCATTCCAGAAAACACTTTAAAAATACTAGTTCATATAGAGTCCTTAAAGAAAACTGGAAGCAGAACCTATTTTATTCACTGCCCCTATTTGTGAAGAAAAACCACCGATCTACCTGAACACTGTCTGTCACGTATATTCAGTGGATTTTAACCCCTCCCCCCCCCCCCCCATCCCCCGAAGAAGAACTTACCTCAGTGTTTTTCTTAACTTGTGACATTACGGAAAAAGGAAGTTATCTCCACCAGCTGTGCCAATTTTAGGAACCACACCATACCTCACGCCTAGCCAAGTGCCTGTGCCTTTCTTTAGGAACTTTATCTAATAAACAAACAGTACCGTTAAACTTCAACGTCCAGCGATTTCGGGACACTTTGTTAACTTCAACAACCCGCAAAATCTGGGGCTGTACACGGAAGAAAATACTTTTACCTAAGCCAAGGTTTAGTGCTGTTTTTTTTATGTATTTCCTATGAAGTGCCAGAATTCACCTTTCGGTAAGTCTGCGTGTGTGTTTGTGGGGATGGCCAGCCCTAGTGTGTTTTTTTGAATGAAAGGAGATTTATCTTTTCTTTACCCTTTTAATTAGTTCGACCTTGTACTAAGGTGCATTATATTCCTTGTACGGGATCTCTCCTAGCGGGATTGGGTAACTGTGTTCATTCCCCCCTCCCGTAAAATTTGTTGATTTAAAGGGAGACAATTGAGAACCCTAGCTTTCCTCTACCCCCCCCCCCCCCCCTTTTACTGTAACCCCTTGCCTCAGAGTAATAAATTTACCAGTGGGTTAAATTGCCTATCTCTGATCCCCCCCCCCCCCCCCCCCCCCCTTTCTTGTCTTTGGGACCGGGTTTTGTCTGTTAGTAAATATAAACGGGAAACGGTGGATGGGATATTTCTCCTCAAAAAACCCCCTCTTCCCTTATCATATTTGTATTCTGTAACCTTTGATTTTTGACTGTAAATGTACAATTATGTGTGAGTCCTTTATGATAATAAAGGTATTAATATTTATTTGTGTTGGTTGTCGGTTGGCCTAAAACTCCAAACATTTCCATCTGTGTAGGTTGTATTCATGTACGTTGAGCGACAGAATCACCAAATCGGTGAGCGCGTTGAGCGACTGGAACTGACAAACAATTGTTTGTGCAGAAGAGAGATAGGAGTAGTCTGTGAGAAAACAGATATTGTCGTAATAAGAGACTGTCCTTGCTCCTTCCCAGCGCTTGTGAATCTACTACCTCATTCTCCTAAATCCTTATTCTCACAGAGCCTTCAATATCACTTTACACTCTAAAGGGACCAATATTCATCAGCACCCTCTCAGATAAAAATTACGAACTTACCGTTTAGCATTTTCACCTGTCACATCGGTTCTCAGGCTGAGTTTCTCGGCGAAGTGTGAAAACTGCCTCGGCATTGGAGACGGGCCATCTGAGATTCGCAACTGACACACGCACTCTCGGTCAGTTTGTTAACGTAGAGGTGAAGAAGCACCGGTGGCAGCGACAGCATGCGTCTAAGTTAACGTAGGTGTTAAGGAAAGGGGAGGCTATTGCGTGGTTGGAAAGAGCGCTCATCCTTTGTCCGTTTAATAGATATAACCAGAATGTTAAACTTTATTTTCATTCAGTCCTCAAAATTCGCAGTAGACAGGTTGCTCGTGAATAGAATAAGCTGTATAGCGTAGTTTCTCAGTTTGTTTCGACAATTTGTCAAACTTCTAGACTTCAATATATATATCAGCGTATAATTCTAAGTTGTGCGACCACCTGTAGTTCTGTGTTGAGGTAAATATATATATATCTAGATTTTGTGAGGGATTAAGTGTTAAATCGCTTATTTTATCCCACTAGTTTCTTTTGTGAGAGTGATTAATTTATAAATCTGTTATATTCCCTAGGCGATGTGTTTCAGTGGAAAACAGAATAAATTATAATTTCTAGCTTAAAATCAGTCGGCTATTAATGAATTTAATTTAACTGCTAAATACTCAGTCGAGAATATTTTAAAACTAACTTATAAATGCTAGATGCCTCATGAGTGTTGATGGAATACGTATGTATTCCTAATTCATGATGATTGATTTTATATATAATTTATTTCACGGGAAAGTTTAAACGTCAAGTCAAGCTCTATGGCTGCAGTTCAAAACGTAAGCTATATTGAGTACATAATATGTAAAATATTTCATATGTGTTTTTTTTCTTTATTCAGTGAATACTGGGGTAACCCAACTGTGCCGGCGTTTTGTACAGAGACATACCTGTGAGAAACATAAACATTTTATATCTTTAACCACATGGGTTTTCAAGTAACACCTGTCTGACAGGGCGTGTGCCTTCAGAGATAGACAGAATACCAATCCCACTAACGGGTTTTTTTTAAAGAATAAATGCTTATACTGGGCCTTTGAGCCAGATCAAATTTCTCCTCGAACTCTAGTGTACAGGCTGCCTGGTGGCAGGAAAAAATTACAGAAATAAAAAACATTAACTTTCCGACATTATTTGACCAAGTGTGTGGTGAACCAAGATTATCTGTTGAGAGAAGTTGCCCTCCGGTCATCTTCCTAATTAAGGGAAACCTCGTGTTCTGACACTGTGTGCCCGCTGAAACCCTAACTCTTATCTCGTGAATAAGTGACATTAACTTAAATCTGTAAAGAAAGAACGATCGCCTGAAGTGGACGCTAACCGGAGACGGTGAATGAAACCAATATCTGCAGAGCTGGGTATCCGCTTCATCCACAGATAGACAGATTAAGAGAAGTGTACACTAAGGCTTGCGCCAGACGGCGAACAACGGCACGATTTTAGGTAAGGTTGTGTGAATCAGGACCCTGATGAAAGAACCGAGTGAAAGTAGACTGAAGGATGTTCTTTGTTTGATTCACCCAACTGTGTAACTTAACTTATGCAAGATTTGTTGCGAAAATATATTTTCCTTAGCATAAATTGTACTCATATCCAAGTCTGGTCATACTGTTTTAACAGGGAAAATATTAGACCCAATCCTATGTATCTGTGACTCTTTGGGGCTATCATCTTTCTCCTAATGGGACTGTGGGCTAAACATCGAGGGAAAAGATCATACTGGGGGTCTATCATTCTTGTAGCATTTTTTTTTATTGACTTTGTGACTATTTGTATCTGCTTTTGATGTAATTTTGGATGTTGTGGTGGTGGAAGTTTATATTGATAATTAAACTGCCCTTGAACCTAAATCAGCGCGTTGGTCAGCTCGTCCCAAATTATCTGTATAATCATTGTTATAGTTTTTCCCACGTGTGTGCGTCTACATATTGTCTTGTGTCTGCGTGCACGTGAGTGGTATCTAAATATATATTAATATATTTTTTTAGACTGTCTGACTCCTCTGGATCTGTTGTAGAAGATAGGCGGAAAGAGAGAGAGATTCTCGATTTCCGGAACAGCCTCTATAAATTTCTACCATCTCACTCGCACCGCAAATACATACTTTGTGAGGGCAGGAAAGTTAGCACACCCCAAACTGAGTAAACCTGGTAGCAGTTCACCATCTCTTCTTGACTGCAAAAGATTGGGAGATGGCGGTAGACCTAACTGGACGAGGGGCATATCCAGAGAGTATCAGAAAATCGCGGAGACGGCCGGATATAGTGCTTCATTCTTCAGCAGCGCTTCAGGTTATACTGATTAAACTGACCGAGCCATTTGAATCCCGATTGGACGAGCAACATTTGTTCAACGCGGTCAAGTATAATGATCTGGCCGCGGATCTGAGACACGATGGGTTCACTGCAAGGGTCATGGCTGTTGAGGTTGGGCACAAGAGGGCTTGTGGCTGCATCAGTGTATGATTTATTGAAACTGTTGGAGCTGAGGGGACAGTGGAGAACAAGGGCAATGAAGAGGCTTAGTGAAACTGCCGAAAAGGCATCAGGCTGGCTGTGGAACAACCGCAATGGGCAATGGAAATCGTGACAGTAAACGCTGCGGTGCAGAAAACACCAGGAATTTTTTTAAGTCCACAATACATTGAGTTTTTTGGTGTACTAGTGAAAGGGCTGTGATTGAGGGACAACAGGCGGCGTATATTATAAGAGGTGTTAGGCACAGAATTTCAGTTGCTAGCGCGCAGTGGCTAGCCTCGTCGACTTCGCGCAGGTGTCTCAGTGTGTGTCCTTAGTTGTGATGTGCGACGGAACGAACGGAATAATTTGTCTTCTCTTTGTTACTTTCACAATTGCCTTCACGGCTGGCGGAGGTGTGGATTTTAAAGTTGCTACCATAAGTGAAATGGATTCATTTTCGATACAAGACAACAGGAGGCTGAGACGCTTGGGAGTCATGACCCAAGTCCCCCCCCCCCCCTCCCTTAGAGTGTAAAGGAGTATACTGGGCCAAAACACTTGTTTGATGCCCCCCATCCTTCTGATGATCAGATTGCCTCCTGTTGAATTGCTGTGTAAAGAGTTTCCTATCATCTGTCTTAAATACCTCTGCATTTAACACATTAACTACCGCAAGCCGCTGTCAGCGGCTCACAAAATAAACACATTTGGACCGCAAGCCGCTCAGAGCGCCAATCTAATTTTAGTAATAAAACGAAGGAAAAATGTACTGAAACACTTTCTGATCTGGTTCGAGATTTTAAGTTGCCACCGGAAAACAAATTCCCAAAGCATGGTTGTTGTAAAACACTGAAAAATTGATATTATGTTCATATTTTTCAGCGTTTTGGGTTAGTTACCAAATCGTGTAAAACTGTTTACCGTGGCAACTAGTGATAGGACTACAAAAAATGCGTGTACATCTCGTCTAACGGCTGAATAGGATAGAAACATGTTCCAACAATTGACTGATTGATCTAGCGACGAGAAGAAGAGTGAAAACGGTGTGCACATTGATTGAAATTGTGATTTTGATAGAAATAGGGCGCAAGCAGTTATAATTGTGAAAATATTGCAAGTGCTCGGCCATTGGAGGGCCGTTAAAAAGCAACAACCTCTATTAGAGTTACAAACGGTGTTTATTGTAATAGTACATTCATTTATCTGTAAAATGACATGTACATCATAAAAATCTGTAAAAAATTACGAAAACTACAGATTACTTTGTGCAAAGACCTACAGGATCAAAATGGGAAAACAATTTAATTCGGCCACAGTGTGTTTTTCAATTCGGTAGTTAATGTGTTAAGTTATCATGGCCAGACGTTTTTCCATTCTTTAACCCTTTGATTGCTGTGATGATTTCTTCTTTTCGTGGAATGTCTGTACTAACATCTAGATCGTTTTCAGCCTCAGGAACATTCAATTGTGTCTCTGGTGCTTCCTTGTTCAGAGTTTCTCTGAAATGATCTGCCCATCTTGTTTGCTGTCCCTCTGCTGTAGTGATGAGATTTCCTTGCTTATCTTTTACTAATGTAATATTGTTTGCACCTCGTTTTCCACTGATGATTTTAGTTATTTTGTATACTGTGCTTTGTTCATTTCTCAGTGCTGGCTCTTCTGCCTTTCTTGCAAGATCGTCTAGGAAATTCCTATTGTTGGCTCGGGTTTAGCGTTTAACTTCCTTGTCCAGCTGACGGTACTGTTCACTATCTTTAGTCTGGGGGACTTCGCTTCTGTTTTCTTTCTTTTCATTTCCTTTCTCATCGTTATGGTGTTTAATGTTTCTGGTGCTATCCAGTCTTGCTTCTTCCTTTCCTGGAATCCCAAGCATGATTTGCTGCTTTCCTTAAATATTGTTGAAATGGTGTTGAATTTCTGGTCTATATCATCAGTCAATGTCTTTTCCTGACTTTTGGCAAATTGATATAGTATCTTTATATCAGCCGCAAAAGCTTTTCTAGTAAGGGGGTCCTTCAATTTGCTGATGTCAAACCTTTTCTGTGTAGTTACAGTTGGTCCAGCCGTTCTGAGTTTCACTTTCAGTTTTGCTACTGCTAAATGATGATCACTTCCCACATCTGCACCTCTTCTTACCTTCACATCTTGTAACGCATGTCTCCATCTACCATTAATCATGATGTGGTCTATCTGGTTTCTGTCCCGACCATTTAGTTATTCCCATGTTAATTTGTGAATTTCTTTGTGTGGGAAAAGTGTTCCTCCAATGACCAGGTTGTTAATGCTACAGAAACTTATTAATTTATCCCCATTTTCGTTTGCTGTTCCGCTGCCGCATTTCCCCATTACTCTTTCATTATATGTATTGTGCGTTCCAACTTTCGCATTGAGGTCTCCCATTACTACGATAAGATCATATCTAGGTGTGTCTTCCATTTCTTTCTGCAGTTGTTGATAGAATTCATCCTTGACCTCTTCATCGCTGTCATTCATTGGTGCATAGAGTTGCATTATTGTAGTGGTGGTGAATCTCCCTCTCAATTTTATTCTTATCAGTCTGTTGTTGATGGGTTTCCATTCCAGTAATGACCTTTCTGTAGAATAATGGCTACACCTTCATTGTGCTGTCCATCCTCTCTTTCAGAGTAAAGTACTGTTTCTCCTGTTGCTGTTTTAACTTTTCATGCCCATATCCATCTGCTCTCACTTATCCATAGAATGTGTAATCTATAGTTTCTCATTTCTGCTGTGACCTGTTTTAGTTTACCCGTCTCGTTCATGGTCCTGACATTCCAAAATCCTATTCTTGTTTCGCGTTTTGCGGTCAGGACGTCCGTTTTTGTGTCAGTGGCTTCCTTTTGGTTTTCACCACTGACAGTCATGCGAGCCTCAGACTCCGGATATCCATCCCGCAGCAAAGTTTGTTCATTTGTTGTCCTTTCCATAACTTCATTTCTTTTTACATAGACAGGGGTGTCAGCCCTATGCTAAAACCCCCAACCTGGAGGACCAGGGTGTCTGCTTTAGTGACCCCTACCCGCGAAAACCTGTCCAGCTTGGTAGAACCTTCCAGGAGTAAAACTCCCGCTGGCATAGCTCTGGGGGTAATCAGGGTACGCAAGCCGCCATACCTCGACAAGGTATTGACACCAGTGATGGCAGATGTTACTATGTAATGTGCAATATTTAGTAACTTGTGTTTCACATAATTAAATTGAGTTATCTGTATACAAACGGTGTATTGTATAACAACAGTTTTCAACCTTTTTGAGCCATGGCTCCCCTGACCAACTACATTCTTTCTGCGGCTCCCCTGTGGGATAACTGGTAAAAACTCTAGCGATGTTTCGACATTTAACCTAACTTTTTTTTTTTTAGCAGGAGAGCTTTGGAATGCTTTTAAACAATGAAATTTTTTAATGTGATTAAAAAAAACACACAATTGGACATTACACATACAAGAAAAAATATACACAAAGTGCACTTTGAAAACCTTTACTATAAAAAAGAAAACAGCACAGATAAAGCAGTTTCTTTCAAACATTTTTTTAAATTTTTGTCTGAAAATCATTCACTGATATACTGCACTCATGATTCAATCTCCATAACAAAAAACGTGTACAGTAAAACTAAATAAAATATGATGAATAAATTACCAGTCACCTCAGTGTGAAACTTGAGCTTGCTTGTCAAATCTTGGCACCAATTGAGATACAGCTATCCTCATTTCCTTCTCCACATCAAGTCTTGATCTGAACTTGGTTTTTATGACAGCCACTACTGAAAATCCAGTCTCGCAGAGATAGGAGGTTGCAAAAGGAATTAATATCTTCAGTGCTCTCTTGCTCAAGCTTGGGAACTCCTGTTTACTGAATACCAAAATTTTTGGCAATGCCATGGATGGAAACTTCGCTTGTAGTGAAGAGTCTGATGAAAGTTCTATCAGTTCTTCCTCTTCTGCAGTATCACTACTGAGGGATTTTGAACCCACTGAAACCTGTCACAGTTTTCAGGAAAGCATTTTTCAAAATGAACACTGAGTTGAGATTAGTGTCCTTGAATTATAGAAACAATATCTGCACTAAAATCTTAACACAACTCAATCAAAAACGTTTGAAAGCAGAAAATCACTGTGTTACATACTATGGTCGCACCAGGAGAATGCGCGGAAAGTTGATAGGCAGGTTGGGGGAGCGGGACTTCAAAGGCTGGCCAACATCATAAGTGAAATATCTCCGGAGTCACGCAGGTTAACAAACACCAAAAATGAAATTTCCCACAGCTCTGTGTTTTCTTTACAGCTAAATGCGAAAAAATCCACGCCTACCCACGGCTCCCATGAGCGTCAGTCATGTCGCCCCAGGGCGCCGCGGCGCACAGGTTGAAAACCGCTGGTATAGAACAAAACTAAGTTTTAACTATAGGTAGGTGATAAAAAATTTAAGCTTATGTGTTTAATCAAGACCATATGGAGTGGACGTTCAAAAGGGGGAGGGTCAATCAAAAGTGGACAGAGGTGGACATGGGGGAGGGGAGGGTTTAAAAATTCCAGAATTTATGGACGTCTTTTATGAATGGCCCCTTATCATCTGTTTTGTTAATTATCATAGTTTTTGTTTTCTCAGTGTCAATGTCCAATCCATACTGATAATATTAGATGTAGCTTAATTCAAAATAACATCCTATTCCTTTGCGAGTTTGATATTAGGTATGTGTTATATAAAAGTTGTTTTTACAATGGAAATTATGGAAAATGTGCAAGATGAGAATGTATGAACTAATATCTCAATCAGAATGATGTGAAGGTTTTAATTTGATTGACTGAACAGAAGTCACACAATAGGACAGAACATACTTTAGAGTTTTAAACTGAGACATCTGCAGTTATGTGTTCTGTTTTTAAATTCTCAAGACATGAGTGCTGAGATTCATCATGATCAACAGTGCTTGTGTTTTCCTGTCAACTGTAGGTGCTCAGTTTCTCTCAGCAAATAAAGGGTATGAATGCTAATTGTTCTTGTTGCACGCTAGCTGTACACACACTGTAAGCATCCTCTCATATGCCCGTCTGCTGACCTGTCACGTTGTGTTCGAAAGTTTCGTCTAGATTATTTTAAAATTCCTTACTTTTCTATTCCTTCACATTTTGTCTGTTTTCTCTACGAAGTATTTGCACCTGCGGTCTTTTCTATTGCCGTTTTTCAAGTCTTCACTAATAGTCCTGTAATACGATCCTAATGCTCTCTTCTCCTTTTGTAGGCACTAAAAGTATTTCTTTAAGGGGGCATATACACCCAGAAATAGACAAAAATGGTTATTTTTGATCTGCACATAATAATTGTGTTTTAAATATTTATAAGCCTTTTTACTTCGATATTCTTTTTGAATTATGTGTTTATCTGTAATAGTTTATGAGTTATCAATGTTCAAAGAGAATGAGTGTGTTCCAAATATCGCTGACTTTTAGTCCCAAAATATGCTTTTTTGCTAACCTTCATATTGGAAGGTATACCAAATAATAAACACTCCCTAGAAAAAATATACTCAATACAACGAATACAATGAATACTCCTTTTTCATCCATCATGGCGGCAAAAAAATAAAAACATAAATGTGACTGAAACTTTGAGATAATTTGTGGAAATACGTGAATATATTTGTGATAATTATGCCTTCAGACAAAAAGTTCGGTAAAGGTATATCAAAGAAGCGTAAATTTCATGGCAATCAACATACGGCTGAACGAAATGAAAGGAAAACAATCCTACAGAATGCATTGACATTCGGTACTGAGCCATGCGTTCATAGTTCAACACCATCGATGCAGACTGAATGTTTTGATATTGCAATGAAACGAAATGCCACGCCCCTTTCACGATCAGAGCAGAAAATTCTGGACATTAGCAACCTAACACATGACTCTGATGAGGATATGTTTGAGCGAAGCTGTGACATAGATTCTGCAGAAACTGACGAGGAAGGTAATTATAATGTTAATGATACTGATTTGCTTGAGGGGCACAGAATTGTTGACATGGGTCTACTTGGTCGGAACATTGCTGAAAAATTGTTGTGTACCTTTTGCCAAAGTTCTGTACAATTAGTTGAAGTCAAAAGGCAAGGACTTGGGAGTGAATTTGTATTTCATTGCAACAGTGCAAACTGTCATGAACAAAAACATTTCCCTTCAAGTAGTCAGCTCTCAGTAGGGAATGCAAAGATAAATCTTATCAATCGGCGTGCAGCTTTTGCCATGCGCTGTATTGGCTGCAGTCACACTGACTTAAACACTTTCTGTGGTATAATGGATTTATCACTCCCAGTTAGACACTGCAGCAATGCTATTATACAGAAAGGAATGGAGGATGCTGCTACTAGGGTGCAAATTATTAGCATGAAAAATGCTGCTGTTCAAGAGTATGGGAGTGCAGAAGAAGGTGACAACAAGTTCCGAGACATTGATGTATCTTGTGATGGTACCTGGATGACCAGAGGCCATTCATCTATTGTTGGTGCCACAACTGTGATTGGCTTGCAAACTGGAAAGGTAATAGATACTCAGACAAAGAGTAAAAAGTGCAAATCTTGTCAGTACTGGGAGAAACAAGACCACAACACAGACAAATTTCAACAATGGAAACAAAGTCATGCTGAGGTTTGTACGATGACCCATCACGGATCCTCAGGGTCAATGGAAGCAGCAGCAGCTTGTAACATTTTTTCTTGCTCAGCAGACAAGTATAATCTCAGCTATACAAAGTTCATTGGGGAAGGAGACACTAACAGTTTCAAAAAGGTGTTTGAATTCAAGAACTCCGCCAATGCCGGTCCCAAGCCCGGATGAAAAAGGAGGAGGGCGGCCTGCATGGAGGCCGTAAGGAGGCAGCCCCTCCACCATGCAAAGGCACAACAGGCCAATCACCTGTTTGCTTTAAATCCTGATTACGCGAACTACAAGAGAGAAAACCGGACTGATTCTAAAGGCGACGAACTGGAACGGACTACGGACTACGACTTATGGAACTTGGAACACAAGAAGTATAAATGGGAAGGAAGAGGAGCTGGTGGAAGAGATGAGGAAAGCAAAACTAGAAATCCTGGCTATAACGGAAACGAAGAAAAAAGGACAAGGAGTCATGGATCTCGATGGCAACACGTTGCTCTACAGTGGTGTACCCATATCTGAAAGAGCTAAAGGGGGCGTGGGTTGCATTGTGGCCCAAAATCAAAAAGATAGTATCAAGGGATGGAACTTTGTCTCGGAGCGCATTATGGTTGTAAAACTAAAAGAAGGAGAAACCATAGTCAACCTGGTCATAGTGTATGGGCCAAATGAGGATGAGAGAGCAGAGGTCAAGGAGGAATTCTTCGAGCTGCTTCAAAGGACAGTGGATGACTGCCTTGATGAAGTTATTATGCTCGGAGATTTTAATGCCAGAGTTGGAAATGACCATGCTAGATGGGGTGGAGTTATCGGAAGATATGGAGAAGATACTCTCAATGACAATGGAAAGCGACTCCTTAGATTCTGCAGTGAGCAGAATCTGATCATTACAAACACAAAGTTCCCCCATAAGCGCATACATGCATACACTAGATGTGAACCAACCAAGAATGAAAAGTCAGTGATCGACTATGCCATTGTTCGGAGAAGCTCATTCAGATATGTCCGAGATGCAAGAGTCTGGAGGGGGCCAGAGATTGGAAGTGATCACTACCTGCTAACAATCAAACGAACAACTGAAAGAGTTGCTCAGCCTAGGAACTGCCCAACATCATGCAAGAAACCAAGTAAACGAGCAGGAGAAATGAGCATTAGGACCTACAAGCTGAGAGAGCCAGAAATTAAGACCAGATATCAGGGGCTTATTGCTACAGCAGTGAGCAACACAGAAGAACGACCTGATGACTTGGAAACCCTCTGGAATAAATTCAAGGATATCATAAAGACAGCTGCTGCAGAAGCATGCGGTGAAGTCCGACTTGGGAACCAGAGAAAGAGGACACCTTGGTGGACAGAGGAAGTCAAAGAGAAAATAAGAGAGAAGAAAATGGCATGGAAACAATACTTAGGAGCTAAAAAACAACAGGACAAATGGAAAAATATAGAGAATATGTGACACTCAGAACAGAAGCAAAGAACAAAGTGCTAGCAGCAAAACAGAAGTCCTGGGAAGAATTTGGAGAAAAGCTAGAAAAAGATGCACAAGAAAACCAGAAATTGTTCTATAAGACCCTAAAGAACATGAGGAAAGAAAAACAATGCCCTCTCAAATTTATAAAGGACACGCAAGGCAAATTGCTTACTGCCCCGAAGGAAGTAATGGAAAGATGGAAAGAATATTTCTCAGAACTCCTGGATGGTGAGCATGATGAAGCATCAGAAATGATAACCACTGACACAGAAGAGGAAACCAATGATGGTGAAGATGACATAAAGATGGAAGAACTGAGGGCAGCACTAGAGAAAATCAAGATGGGCAAAGCAGCAGGGCATGATGGTATAACACCAGAAATGGTTAAGTACATGGGAGCATCAGGCGACCTATTACTCTTAAAGGTCCTACAGGCAGCATGGTGCAACAAGACCATACCAAAGGATTGGGAGATTGCCATCATAACACCAATTTTCAAAAAGGGTGACAATCGACAATGTGGAAACCATAGAGGCATATCCCTTCTCAGTGTCCCTGGTAAAATCTACTCTAGAATCCTAGAGCAGAGACTCCGACGCCTAGCTGAGCCACAATTGGATGAGGTCCAGTGCGGATTCCGAGCAAACCGAAGTACTCAAGACCTAATCTTCACACTCAGACAGCTGAGTGAAAAGGCCCTTGAGTATAAGAGTGAGATCCATCTTTGTTTCATAGATCTGGAAAAGGCGTTTGACAGGGTCCCCTGGAGCAAACTTTGGGACTGTTTGGCAAGGAAGAATATTCCAGCACCTCTGATTCATGCTATACAGAGCTTCTACAAGTCTTGCAGAAATTATGTGAGGACAGCAAACCATAAGTCAGAAGAGTTCAGGACCACCACTGGTGTAAGACAAGGTGATATCCTATCACCTTACCTCTTCATACTCCTTATGGACGATGTCATCAAGGCATGTAAGGAGAGAACAAGAAAGTATTCAGTGGGGTACTGGAAGATGAGACAGGTCTATATTTCGGAGCTGGCATTTGCTGATGATGTTGCCCTGATTGCTAAATCAGAGGCACATCTCCAATCCAACCTGCAAGTCTGGAAGGAAGAGCTGGAGAAGAGAGGGATGGTCATAAGCAGCTCTAAAACAAAATCCATGGTGATATCACGAGAAGAAAGAAAACATCAGATTAAGTTGGGAGAACAGGTCCTGGAGCAGGTCGACCACTTTAAATATCTCGGAGCTATTATAGACCGAAAGGGAGGCATCAAAGAAGAGTTGGCCACTCGAAAAGCAGCGGCTGGGAGACTTTTTCAGGCCATAAATCGTGGATTCCTCAGCAAGAAAGAGGTTGGTAAGAAAACAAAGATGGCTGTATACCGCTCCACCTATGTCCCAGTCTTGACATATGGATGCGAGTCGTGGGCAATGACTACAACCCACAAAAGCCAGATCCAAACCTCAGAAATGAGGTATCTGAGGAAAGTGGTTGAAGTAACAAGAAGAGACATGGTCCGCAACCAGACGATCCGTCAAGGCCTAAAATCCCATCCGCTGCAGACCCAAATAGAACAGTCCCAACTAAGATGGTTTGGCCATGTCTGCAGAATGGGAGAAGATCGGCTACCACGACAAGCATGGGAAACAAAGAGCCAGGGATCCAGACCTCCAGGACGACCCAGAGTTCGCTGGGAGGACAACATTAGACAATCTTTGAAGGACCGAGGACTAGAATGGAACCAGGCCAGGAAGAAGACAGCTGATAGAATGGTCTGGCGCTCTCTCTTCCAAACCTCTACACCTCACGGTAGAAGGGGAACGACTAAGTAAGTAAGTAAAGTTTGAATTCAAGCCTTATGGAGATGATTGTCTGATAGAAAACATTGAATGTGTGGGTCATGTTCAGAAAAGAATGGGTACTCGGCTGAGAAATCTTAAGAAACTTTCTAAAGGGAAGTCTTTCATTGATTGGTGTCCCTACAAACAGACTGTCAGAGATGGCATAGTGAATGACTTTAAGCACAAGGGAAACCTTCCAATTGCTGTCATGGAGGCTATTAAGCCCATATTCAAAGACCTATCCAAGACAGAATTACTGAGAAAGTGCCTGCAAGGTTACACTCAAAATTCTAATGAATCATTGAACAGTTTAATATGGAAATATTGCCCTAAAATATAAAAATCAAGGACTTTCAACTGTAAATACAGCTGTTGCAATTGCTGTGTGCATCTTTAATGATGGAGCTAACAGCCTGAAAACAATCCTTCAGGAATGGGACATTCAGCCGGGAAAATTTATGCATACATTCTGTGTAGAAAAAGACAGTCTTCGCATAAAACATTCACAAAGGAAAGTTAAAGCTGCTTCTCTTGAAGCAAGAAGAGCCAAGAGACGTAGGAGGCTTGTCTTGGATGAAGAGCAGACACAAAGAGAGGATCAGCCATATCTTCCTGGGGGATACTGAGCTCTTATCAGACAAGTGTTTTAACATTTTAAAAACTAAACTTTAATGAAAACAGGGCCTGCGATTCACAGTTCCAGTGATATTTTCTACAATTTTAAAGCTATAGCCTTCAAATTTTGCAAACTTATAGCCCATGTTATCCTTTATGGCATGAATCTCCACTTTTTTCTTACATGGTATAAAAACAGAGATATTGCTATACAAAGTTCTAAATTTGTGCTATTTAAAAGGGTCATATTGCAAGAACCATATCTACAAAGCTCATTGGGGTAGACATTTTTGGGTGGTTCACGTCAGAGGTAGGGATGTTATGCACATCATCTGCTGGTTTGGCATTCTTTGCACTTTTTATGTGAGTGAAATTCATTCCAAGGTGCACTGGGGGTTTTTCTTTCATTTTTTTTCATCACTTCATGTTAATTAATTAACGCATGCTTATAGAAGAGAAGCCTCAAGCTACCCAATATCTGCAGTATATGTGATTTGAGAGTAACGCTACTAAAATTCTATTTCTTGAGCTATGAATAAGTCCTGAGTGCGCAGTTGCAGAATCCTAGCCAGTTTTTTTATTTTAATTGCTGTAACTTGTTGCGAGTAAACCACCTAGTTGCTCTATGCTACAGAGAGAACTAGTGCTTACGTCTCAAACCCTCTGGCGGTGATCACAAGTCAGCAACCCTGAGCAGTCTACAGCATATAAGCATTCAACACCTCGTCAGCACCTGATCATAACTCAACTTCACAACCAGGTTAATAAAAAGCCTAGTCATCTCTTGGACTGTAGCCCCACTGAAGCAAACTATCCAGTTGGTAATTCCTACCTACTGAGACGCCCAGGAGAAGTCCAAGCAGATAAGTCTACTTAAAACCCAGGCTAAAGTCAGAATTCACTTTTCCAAGAAATAGCCATAGGAATAAACTTTCGTCAGTGAGGAAAATAGCCTCTTATTCTTATCTGAACCAAAGACACTGACAGCATTCTAAATCCTTGAATAAGTAATATCATAACTGTCTGTTTTTTTTTAAATGTCCTAGTATTTCTTTTTTTTTTCAAAGTACATGACAACATTGATTTTATTTTCCACTGTAATTAAAGTAATTATGTACATTCTGTAACTCACCATCATTCTGAGTTTGACTTAGTAGATTGTATGTTCTGTTCAGAAAAAACATACTCAACCCTCATTGTATTACTTGTTACTACTAATTTTTCTTTAAAAAGATTGGAGTAAGAAGGAGTTAGTCGTCGCCAGAAAAATACAAGAGTTGGTAGTCTAAAAGGTGAGAGAATCACTGAAACCAACCTGTGCCCTCCTGTTAACTCTTTCCCTCAACACTAGCTCACCTCTGTGAAAACTAGTGTCTAAAGGTCTATGTGCTTCCTACACATCTTCCTTACATACATCATTCTCAAAATAAACTCTGCGACATGACCTTACATTTGATGCCAAATTTCAGCAATCTGAGCCTTGACAATTCATTGATTGCAGTGTCATTCTGTAATAGGTGATCATTTATTTGCTCTCAGTATCTCTCCCTTATCCATATCCGATGCACCTTCCATGGGTGCTATTGAAACTATTCTTGCCAGCTCTTTCACTGCTGCGTACTCCTGTATGACCAGGACAGTAGATCCACACCAGTTCCTGAAGATTTGAGGCTTCTAAGGAGGTTTTTCATTTATTCTGGAGCACTCCACTTTGGACCTCATTGTAGGCATGACATTTTAACACACACAGAACTCATTCAGCAAAGAAAATCCTAATAATGCACATAACATAAGTTTACTTAGATTAGACTTACTTTAAAATCTCAGATATCAAAACTTCATATCTGGCTCCTCGGAACTGTGAATTGATAGAAAAAAATGAATATATTGTGACAATAAGAGATATTATCGGTGACACAAATACAGCAGTAATGATACTTAGGTAAAGTGGAAAATAAATTTATTGTCAGTGAAGATGGAAAAGACTGTATACAGGCATACCTCGCTTTACTGCGCTTCGCTTTATTGCGCTTCGCAGATATTGTGCTTTTTTTCAAATAATTCATGTTTATTTATTAGAACGTGCCTTCTTCATCCGATAGATTTTGGCTCTCCACCAGCAAAAAGATTATGATTCGCTGAATGCTCAGATGATGAAGATTAGCATTTATTTTTAGCAATAAAGTATTTTAAATTTTACAGTACATTGTTTTTTATACCTAGCGCTCTTGCACACTTAATAGACATAGTGTAAACGTGATTTTAGGCTTTTATATGCACTGGGAAGCTAAAAAAAATGGGTGTGACCCGCTTTATTGCGGTGGTCTGGAACCAAACCCACAATATCTCCGAGGTATGCCTGTATTTAGCTATTATGGCAAAATTGTTAGTGGAACATGGCAACAGGACTAATATTTAGCTAGTATGACAAAACGATAGCAATGCAACACTGTAGCTATCCCATATGTGTTACTGGAGTTTGAAAGAGGAGCAAAGAATAGTAACACTAAGACCTACTAGGAGTATCAGAATAGGCAACTAAGGAGAGTTGGCCATGAAGGTCAGCTACTCCATCCTGTAAAAACTGATAGTCACAAAAACTTCAACAGCATCAACATGTCATACAAAGCAAGTAATTCAACTTAGTCATCCAGGATGAAAGAAGACTCTCCATCAAGAAGGAAAAGGATGTGATTCATAGAAAGTCATAAGGAAGTCTAGACTGCTGATTTATCTTCTTACACTTAAGTCAGCGGGTGGCAGTCAGTCGTTTGCATTTTACTGGAAGATCACAGAGGTTGATTTGGTGAATTTCTAGGTGACATGGGGGAAACAGAGAGTTTTTTAAGCCGGGGAAATTTTGACACTCCTCCTCACGCTAGCATTTAAAAGTGAAGTGTCCTAAGAACTGAAGGTACTTTTTCCACATTCACAGTGAAAACCTATGGGCTAGTTTGCTAAAGTTCACTATATTCGTGAACTGCATAAGACAGGAAAGTGATTCTGTCTCTGATATAGTTAACATACAGAAAAATAGCATTAAGTTTGCATTTTCCACTGCTCTGTTGATGGAATTGCTGGAAACAAATCTTCTAACAGAGATAATAGTTACATATTTGCTTCACTTATTCTAAACACTCTGAAACCTGAAAAAGATAAGACTTTTTTCAAAGTAGATTTTTAATGAGCTCTTTCTAAAGTAGATCTGTACATCTCCTGGGTTGCCTACTGCTAAATTACTAGAACCTTCAGATTCACACATATGTTTGAATACTAAATGAACAAGGAAAAAAATACACAGATGGCAGCAGAAATAAAAGTCTGGACAGCTGATGTCCTAGTACTATACAAAACAAGGTGGAAAGAGATAGAAAAGAAGAAACTAAACACCGCAGAAACAATGCCATTTCTGTCAACCTGTATGGTTTTGCATTATTTTGTATGGGTTTTGTCATTTAGTATGCGTACAACCGTACAATTGTGTACTGTTTTTAATCCCCAGAAATTTTGACTAAAAATGCGCACCTAATTCTTACTGTTCATCTTTTTTATCCATTTTTTTTTATTCCGGAGTTTTGTTATACTGTTTATAATGACATATCACTTAGGTCAATTCACGGCATCAACCAATCAAATCCTTGTGAGAGTGACCGTGTTTGTGGTTTTACTGAGTTCGATTATTTTTGTAAGCAGAATCACAGTTGAATCACGCATTATGAGGGCACCTGCCAGATTTCGCTCATATGCATGTACTATGCGTCGCCTAACTTGTTATGCCATTAAATAAGGATCCATAGACAAAGTAATATGCAGTGAGTTGGTATTCTGTTGCTGTTTCTTTTTTAAAATATGACCTCCATAATTGTCGTACATTATTTTTCGTCAAAGCTCGGAACAAGATTAAGGTTAATTGTTGTGGACTACGAAAAGGCATTTGACAGTGTGGACAGGAATCAAGAACTCTGGCGAGATTGGCCAGTAACCCTACCTACTCTCTGTTAAGGAATACCAGTAGAACACTATAACCCCACTATCACATATTACTATATGGTGCCGTTCCAGTCCCAAGTGGAACCCCCCACGATCACAGTTGGATGATCTGGATTTTGCTGATGACTTGGCTCTTCTGACCCATACTCGTAATCAGATGCAGGACAAACTGAAAACACTCGATGAGAGGTCACAGCAATTGGGTCTGACAATACACAGGGAAAAAAACAAAGATAACGAGAATAAATGCAGGTAATGATAACAGTGTTGAACTTGAAGAAGCACCAATACAAGATGTAGAACCGTACACATATCTTGGCAGCAATATAGACAAAGTTGGAGAGACAGACAGTGATATCAAAATAAGAATACGAAAAGCAAGAGGAGCTTTCATTGCATTGGGAAATATATGGAGATCAAGAGAAATCGGATCCAACACGAAAATAGGAATCTTCAACTCAAATGTGAAGTCAGTCCTATTGTATGGCTCTGAGACATGGAGAACAACAAAGACAACAACCAAAAAGCTACAGACTTTCATAAATGGGTGCTTGCGTAGAATAGAGGGATTAAAATGGTATGACAAGGTTACCAACGTGGAACTCAGAGGTGAAAATGATGAGGAGAACGTGGAAAGAACTTGAAGATAATGGCATGAAAGGACTGAAAGGTTTGTTGAAGGCAAACCTTTGTGGAGGGTTAAGCAAAGGACAAAAACAAAAGATAGAATTATTGAATGCCATCATCATACAGGGAGATGTTTGCACAACAAAAGATAAAGTGGATACTTTGTTTAAGACTGGAAAGACAGAGGATATGAGGATACAGATACGCTACAGGAACATTTTTCTAAATGAGAGAGATCTAAGAGTTACTCAATCAAGGAAAGACCTTTATAAATTAATGGGCTGATGTAAAACTGGTAAGGAAATATATATATATATAAGGTAGTCCCATAACAGAAACTGCCATAGGGGAGTGAAGTGTTAGAGACTTCACCAGACTAGATCCAGCACCAAGAGGTGGGGTGACCATTTCCCTTCCTCGCTGTATTTTCCTTCCCTAACTCAAAGTCAGGTACTCATTTACAGCTGGGTAGACTGGAGTGTGATGGCACCATGATTTGAACCTGGCACCTTTGCTGCGAGAGACCAGCGCTCTAACCACTCTGTCAATTGCACGCTCAATAAACAATAATAATAATAATAATATATATACATTAATATGTAAAATATTCTATTTCTTTTTTTTTATTACTGGTTTAGTGTGATAACTTACTTACTTACTTAGTCGTTCCCCTTCTACCGTGAGGTGTAGAGGTTTGGAAGAGAGAGCGCCAGACTATCCTATCGGCTGTCTTCCTCCTGGCCTGGTTCCATTCTAGTTCTCCGTCCTTCAAAGATTGTCTAATGTTGTCCTCCCAGCGGACTCTGGGTCGTCCTGGGGGGTCTGGATCCCTGGCTCTTTGTTTCCCATGCTTGTCGTGGTAGCCGATCTTCTCCCATTCTGCAGACATGGCCAAACCATCTTAGTTGAGACTGTTCTACTTGGGTCTGCAGGGGGTTGCATTTTAGGCCTTGATGTATCGTCTGGTTGCGGACCATGTCTCTTCTTGTTACTTCAACCACTTTCCTCAGATACCTCATTTCTGAGGTTTAGAACTGCCTTTTGTGGGTTGTAGTCATTGCCCATGACTCGCATCCATATGTCAAGACTGGGACATAGGTGGAGCGGTATACAGCCATCTTCGTTTTCTTACCAACCTCTCTCTTGCTGAGGAATCCTCAATTTATGGCCTGAAAAAGTCTCCCAGCTGCTGCTTTTCGAGTGGCCAACTCTTCTTTGATGCCTCCCTTTCGGTCTATAATAGCTCCCAGATATTTAAAGTGGTCGACCTGCTCCAGGACCTGTTCTCTCAGCTTAATCTGATGTCTTCTTTCTTCTCGTGATATCACCATGGATTTTCTTTAGCGCTACTTATGACCATCCCTCTCTTCTCCAGCTCTTCCTTCCAGACTTGCAGGTTGGATTGGAGATGTGCCTCTGATTTAGCAATCAGGGCAACATCATCAGCAAATTCCAGCTCCGAAATATAGACCTGTCTCATCTTCCAGTACCCCACTGAATACTTTCTTGTTCTCTCCTTACATGCCTTGATGACATCGTCCATAAGGAGTATGAAGAGGTAAGGTGATAGGATATCACCTTGTCTTACACCAGTGGTGGTCCTGAACTCTTCTGACTTATGGTTTGCTGTCCTCACATAATTCCTGCAAGACTTGTAGAAACTCTGTATAGCAAGAATCAGAGGTGCTGGAATGTTCTTCCTTGCCAAACAGTCCCAAAGTTTGCTCCAGGGGACCCTGTCAAACGCCTTTTCCAGATCTATGAAACAAAGATGGATCTCACTCTTATACTCAAGGGCCTTTTCACTCAGCTGTCTGAGTGTGAAGATTAGGTCTTGAGTACTTCGGTTAGCTCGGAATCTGCACTGGACCTCATCCAATTGTGGCTCAGCTAGGCATCAGAGTCTCTACTCTATTTGAGAGGGCATTGTTTTTCCTTCCTCGTGTTCTTTAGGGTCTTATAGAACAATTTCTGGTTTTCTTGCGCATCTTTTTCTAGCTTTTCTCCAAATTCTTCCCAGGACTTCTGTTTTGCTGCTAGCACCTTGTTCTTTGCTTCTGTTTTGAGTATCACATATTCTCTATATTTCTCTATTTGTCCCGCTGTGTTTTTAGCTCCTAAGTATTGTTTCCATGCCATTTTCTTCTCTCTTATTTTTTCTTTGACTTCCTCTGTCCACCAAGGTGTCCTCTTTCTCTTGTTCCCAAGTCGGACTTCACCACATGCTTCTGCAGCAGCTGTCTTTATGATGTCCTTCAATTTAAGCCACAGGGTTTCCAAGTCATCAGGTTGTTCTTCTGTGTTTCTCACCGCTGTAGCAATAAGCCCCTGATATCTGGTCTTAATTTCTGGCTCTCTCAGCTTGTAGGTCTTAATGCTCATTTCTTCCATTCGTTTACTTGGTTTCTTGCGTGATGCTGGGCAGTTCTTAGGCTGAGCAACTCTTTCAGTTGTTCTTTTAATTGTAAGCAGGTAGTGATCACTTCCAATCTCTGGCCCCCTCCAGACTCTAGCATCCCGGACATATTTGAATGAGCTCCTCCTAACAATGGCATAGTCGATCACTGACTTCTCATTCTTTGTTGGTTCACACCTAGTGTATGCATGTATGCGCTTATGGGAGAACTTTGTGCTGGTAATGATCAGATTCTGCTCACTGCAGAATCTGAGGAGTCGCTTTCCATTGTCATTGAGAGTATCTTCTCCATATCTTCCGATAACTCCACCCCATCTAGCATGGTCATTTCCAACTCTGGCATTGAAATCTCCGAGCATGATAATTTCATCAAGGCAGTCATCCACTGTCCTTTGAAGCAGCTCAAAGAATTCCTCTTTGACCTCTGCTCTCTCATCCTCATTTGGCCCATACACTATGACCAGGTTGACTATGGTTTCTCCTTCTTTTAGTTTTACAACCATAATGCGCTCCGAGACAAAGTTCCATCCCTTGATACTATCTTTCTGGTTTTTGGCCACAATGCAACCCACGCCCCCTTTAGCTCTTTCAGATGTGGGTACCCCACTGTATAGCAGCGTGTTGCCATCGAGATCCATGACTCCTTGTCCCTTTTTCTTTGTTTCGGTAATAGCCTGGATTTCTAGTTTTGCTTTCCTCATCTCTACCACCAGCTCCTCTTCTTTCCCATTTATACTTCCTGTGTTCCAAGTTCCATAAGTCGTAGTCCGTAGTCCGTTCCAGTTCGTCGCCTTTAGAATCAGTTCGGTTTTCTCTCTTGTATTTCGTGTAATCATAGTTTAAAGCAAACAGGTGATTGGCCTGATGTGCCTTTGCATGGTGGAGGGGCTGCCTCCTTACGGCCTCCATGCAGGCCGCCCTCTTCCTTTTTCATCCGGGCTTGGGACCGGCATAGGCGGAGTTTTAGTGTGATAACAAATTAATTAATTTAAGTAGCCTATGAATCCATTCTTTCATTTTTAGGACATAATGCTAATATTGAGAGGCTTTTTTCTGTAATGGAAAGTCAGTGGACAAAGGACAAAGACCAGTTCACTGTTGAATGTATTAAAGGAATATTACAAGTTCAGTACAATTATAAGAATGTTACTTGTTTACAGTTCTATGAATATTGGAAATTCAGACTTACTGAGAAAAATAATATCAAGTAACAAGTGCAGTGTTAAGTTAAAGATTGAATATTTAATGCTTTGATGGAAAAATTATTAAAACATGCATGTTATAAAGGTTTGAAATTATTTTATTGTTTCGTAGAAATATTTCTATATACGAGTATTTTATCATGATTTTTTACATAAATGTATTAAATTTGTGAAATTAATGTGTTCTCCTTTTCTTACAAAATGTCCTCCTTTTTTAGTCAAAAAATCAGAAAATGTCCTCCTTTAAAAAAAGAAAAATATGACCACCCCACTAAAACTGGCTGCCCTAAAAAAACAATGTCAGCAGGGCATCTGGAGCACAGACTACCGTTTCTCCTGTATCACCAGCTGATTATGTCTGTAATCACATATGGCCTGTGAATACTCATGCTGTCAATATCACAATGTGAATGACCGAAACACATTCAAAATGAAGCGATGCGTTTAGTCTTGGTCTGTATGCAAGATAAACTTATTGTGACGACATGGTACATGCTTTGATTACTGTCAATTAGATCCAGATATGCGATGGCCCAGGTAAAAGCTTGTATGTGAGTAACCACAGATAAAAAGGCATCCCTTACACGGAAACATGGCTGACATTAAGGGAGCAAGAATAAAGAGGAGGATGTCATGGTTGGCACAGGCAGAGGCAATGATTAAGCAAGTGACCACAGTTGAAAATACATTCAAAGGGGAAGAGTGGAGTAAGTCAGATGAGAACTGGACTAATTATCAACAAGTCATCATCAGCCTTGGTAGAGAGAGTTCAGAACTTGGGCCCATGGGAGGGCACACCTGGAAACTGAACAGCTGATAAATGATCTTGCTGGGGATGATGATGCCATTGTGTACACTGATGGGTCTGTAATTTGTCATAATAAATCAGGGTGGGGCACCTCTGCTAAAGGGCAGAATCATGACTGAACATAGCGGGGCTTACATGATAACAACCTTTAGCATGAGAATGGAGGTACAGGCAGCTACTGCAGCCTTAAGGTGGCTGTCTGAGATTTCATTAACAAGGGCAGTTATTGTATCAGATTCACGATCCATGCTTCAGAAGGTCCAGCGTGGAGTGCTCCAGCGTGAATGGAAACCCTCGATAGAAGCCTTAAGTCTTCAGGAACTGGTGTGAATCTACTGTCCTAGTCATGCAGGAGTACGTGGCAATGAAAGAGCTGACATACTAGTTTCAAGAGCACCCATAGAAGGTGCATTGGTTATGGATAAGGGAGAGATACTGAGGGCAATTAATGATCACCTATTATAGAATGACACTGCAATCAATGAATCATCAAGGCTCAGACTGCTGAAATTTGGCATCAAACAAAAATCAGAATGATAGACATATGAGAGGATGCATCCGGCATGTATACAACCAGTGCAACAGGAACAATTAGCATTCATAAACTTCGACATTTCATGAGGGAGACTGAGCAGACATGAGTTTGCCTACAGTCCATGTTTTCACACAATCTCTTCATTCAAAGCCAGTACTATTTCTACCTTGTTTAGCACAGTATCAGAATGTCAGTTTTATAGTATTACATTTCTGCTCCCTACCTGTGCACTTGAGCGTTTTTTATA
This sequence comes from Oreohelix idahoensis, assembly GCA_024509875.1. NCBI lineage: Eukaryota > Metazoa > Mollusca > Gastropoda > Stylommatophora > Oreohelicidae > Oreohelix > Oreohelix idahoensis. The sequence continues at coordinate 208,571 of JAMPIV010003908.1, read as the reverse complement.
TAGAGTATGTTAAGGTCAAAGGGAATGATCCTTAGTATGCTGGGTTGGTCAGAGTGAATTTAGGTTGCGTCGCTTGTGGCGCTTGTTCACTTAATAGTTGAGTGAATTGTTAAGAATATTTCCTGGTATGTTCGAGAAGTTTTTGTAAGTCAGAAAAAAAGAGCGTCGTGAGCGCTAATCATTTCAAATGGCGAGATGAAGTTGTTCTAGATTGTAGAGCTGTGAATAGCTCGCGGCTAGTCCGTGAACGGATTATTGACGGAGCTGTGGTGAACAGTGGAGTCTCGTGTTTTTTGAGCGGGTTAGATGATCCCATGCAGTCGGTTCCAGGCGTTGACGGAGTGAAGTCAACCCTGGGTGTTTCTCTAAGTGTGTGTTCCCGACCAATGTTCGGTGAAGAGGTTTAGAGTGTTTTTCACAAGGAGTGTCTCGATGGAGACTTTTGTACAGGCCTGTATTGAATATTCTTTCATGTGTTAGATTATTTGAAGATAGTACGTACTTTGATATTAACTGCAGTGTGGAGATTAATGAAGCTATTATGAAGGCCAGGATTTTGTACAGGCCGTATTATGTATTAACTGCAGTATGGAGAGAGTTTGCTATTGTGCATGTTCAATGAGGAGTGCACTATTATTCTGTAATTGAGCTCTATGAAGAAGACATTTAAGAGTCGGAGACTTATCGACTTTATAAGGCCATATTTATAACTGCAGTGAAGGCAGTCTTTGAGGGATTTTGCTATTGTGCACGTTCTACGAGAAGTCCACCACTATTTATAATTGAGCTCTAAGAAGATGATATTATAGTACTGCGAGGTGAGCAGTCTTTCTGGATGAGGCCATATGTGTGAGGCCGTATTTACAACTGCGGCGGATGCCGTTTATTAAGGAACATTGTTAATGTGTATCTTCGATGAGAAGTGCGCTACTATGCGCGGTAACTGAGCTCGGTGGGGTGTTTTGAGCTTATGAATTCATTTACCTGATGCTTTGGACTTTATACTGTAATTTTCGTCTGTGTCATCGTGACTGTGTGTAGTGTTAATAAAACTGTTCATTAACTGTCACCAGTCGTTCTACACTACATGGCTTCTATGTGTGTTGCTGTGATGAATGAATGCACCAATACACACTTACTTCGAACAGTCCAGGCACAGTGACAGTAGTAATCTATTTATAAATAGCCCTGTGTGGGTGTGGCCTATAAGCAGAACCCATTTCGTCGTTATCCTAGCTTGGACAGCACTTCCCACCTTTCTACTTTTACACTGCAACATACGTTTACAGTGGTGGCTTCAGTCAAGTTGGTTTCCAGTCATTTAGGGGGTGCTACCCAATACAGAAGACATTACTGGACAAATAAAAAAACTACGGTAACATTATTTGGTGGACAATCACTCCACATACTAACAGTACTATTATCAGCTAGTATCAGTGGTGGCCAAGACTGGTTTTTTCTGTCTTCTGTTCCAGTCAAGTTGGAATTGACATCCACAACATTCGCGTTGGAAGGATATGATCACAAGTGTGCTGTGTTCCGGCCTTAATAAACCATATATTAAACGTTCACAGTCTAATCAACGCCTCCATTACACCAGTACCTTTTCCGGAACTTGGATTTAGAACACAGTTCAGCTTTACCTGTGTTGGCCGTCCTCTATGCCTACGGGCCAGTCTACATATGACAGTATCAATTAGTGGACTGATCTCATTTAGGAACGAATAACTGCGACATTTATCTATATCAAGTGTGCGGTGTTCCTGCATAAATAAATCATCTGTAGTACGTGAAGTATTATCAACACCTCCATTACTCACAGACAGTGTGCTGTCGCTCGTGACCTAAAATCGGCGACACTGTGATGTGTCTAATGTTTACATGCTTCCCTATGACGTACCTGCAGCGTTTCCAGTTCTACTTGTAGTATGGAAATTTTCAAGTGAACTTTGACATATTTATGATGACTTGTGCTGATTTGTCATTATCAGCGATATTTGGATTAAGTGGGTTATAATACCTGGTCCAGTTCTCATATGCAAATTCAAGATGTCAGGTACCTCTTTTCAACAAGATTGACAGACAGCGTACCTTCACGACTACAGAGGGATCAAGTTCATATTTGCATTGTTCCTGTTTTCCTGTGCGGTATACGAGCACATATCAGTGTGTCAAGTACCTGAAGTGAGACGAGTCCAATATCTGTTCCTGTATTTTTCAACATGGGAGTTTCCTTATGGTGTGTTATCTGATGCCCATCGGTTGTAAGCGGAAAATGACGGGACTGTTTTCTATTTGCAAGATAAGTGGTTTTTTGTTGTGGAAAACTGTGTCTTTGTATGTTTGTTGTCAGGCCTTCCAGTTATGCATTATTTATTCTACTGATTGTTTTATTATGGGATTTAGTGCATATTTGATAGATTGATGGCTATGTAACATAATACTGACTTACCACATCTTGATATAAGTTTATACCTCATATTAATATAAATTGATAAAAGTTCTATGCACAAGAACTTGATATTATATTAACATATAATTTTGATTCTCTTGAGGAGATATTAATTAACTGTCCAAATTTCCAAGGGGAATAACTGGTGATAATTATAAATAGTCAGTAAATCTAGTACACTCAGTGATTGAATCACCATGGATTGTGATATGGATCCAGACGATATGACGCCTGTGTTGGATTATTTATTTGACTTTTGGTCAGGTCCTCAATTGATCATGGCTAGAGATTTGGCGGATGTGTTAGAATACCTGCGTCCGTTTGTGTGCAATTATACTGAGGCTAGACACAATTTTATGCATGAGGTTTTACACAATATAATCTGCAGCAACATGCAGGATGATAACAAAAAGGAATTAGAAGAGGAGGAGCGGATGAAGAAAAACAAACAGATTGCTCTACAGGAAAGGGCAAATTTTTTGCAGGATATTGCTGAAAAGAATAAATTACAAGAAACAGTGTCTAAGCTCACAAGTGAGTTACATAAATCAAACTTGGAGCTTGCTGGTGTAAAAACAGCATTAGAATCTGCATGCAGTAAAGTCAAGGACTTGGAAGTCCAGATAAAAGTTAAGCAGGGCGTAGTTAGTAATCTCACTCGAGAGATTGAAGAAAAGAGAGAGATGTATGAGAAACTGAAGATTGAGACCAATGTACGTGAGAAGAGTTATATAGATATGCTTCATGATGTGTTGGATGATAACGATATTCTCAGTCGCCAACTGAAAGAAAAGAATAACGTATCTCCCGAGAAGATTAATTACTTGAAGGCACAAGCTGCTAAAGTTCAGGGGCTTCAGGCTCAAGTGGCCCGACTTCAGCCACAGATAGAAGACGTGCAAAGGAAGAGATTAAGGAAATTGGCACGACAGAGGAGGGAGAGCAAAGAAAAGGATGATAGGGAGAGATTAGAAGAGTTGACGGTGTAGAAAAAGAAAATGAGTAAGATAGAGAAGTTACTAACAGAAGAGAGATGCAAAGTTATGACAAGTGATAACTTAAATAAGAAGCTAAGCGAGGATATCTCACTTAAAAATGTTGAGATTACTGAACTTAGAAAAAGAGTGGATGGATTAGTAGATGTTCTTTTAGGCATCAAGGGGATGTCAACTGTCAATGTTGACAAGGGTAGACAAAAGGCTGTTTATCAACAAGTAAAACAAGCAAGGAGCCAGCCCTATACACTCTTTGCTGATACGAAAATCGAACATGATGGACGTAAATCTCTGTGTGGCAAATACAATTTCCCACGTACGGAAGATGCTGCATCTAAGATTAATGACTCTTGGCGTCAGACCAACAGGGTGAATTCTAATAACGATAAATACTGTAAGAAACTTCAAGGCAAAGTTCAAAAGACCAACCATTATTCTAATGTTGGAAATTCTGATAAATTGATAATATGGGACAAAGCTATTAGTACTGCTTGTTACCAAAATAATCCACATTATGTTGGTAACCATAGGGATTTTGTTATCCCTAGTACTGGTCAATTTGTTAAGCATGTTGCCCCAGAAAACAATAAAAACAGTTTTGGTAAAAGAAATAACCATAATGTTAGACAGTACCAAAGAAGCCCATCAAATGGTAGTTTTTCCTCTCCAAGAAACCAGAGACAGTCTAACAGATCTCAAAATTTTGATTCTGAAAAGTTGGGAATATATGGTAGAAATAGTTACATTAAAGATTACCAATCGGATGATAATTGTTCTAGGAGTCAACAAGATTCATTTACAAGATATTTCTATCATAGGAGAGATAGTAAGCATAACAATGCTAACTGCAGTTCTAGTCAGAACAAAAGGCACAATAGGGGAAATAGCAAGAGAGATAATATCTCCCCAAATGTTACTACAAATCACCAGGTTAACTTTGCGCAACTAAAGCCCAAAGTTATTGTCCAGAAACAAAGTAACAATAAGTAATAATGTCTCAAGTACTACTGCTGTTATGTTTTGATTTCGAGAAAGTATCTCGTTTTGTGAGTGCATAACTTCATTTCAGCCCACTACTGTGATGACCTTCATTTTTGGTCAGGTTGTTCCTAACCTTCTGTGTAGTATACTATGAGACGTGGGAAGACTTGATGGCATCATATAGAAACCAGACGTTTTTTACTGCCACAAGTGTTAGGTAATTGTGTATTTAATTTCTCCGTTTACCTGAATAAATCTCACAGTTGATTAAAATAGAAATTTTTCATTTGTATTTCTGACAGCATTCAGCTTTGCGTTAAGAATCATCGCTCCGAAGTTATTGTTAGCTTTGAGAGGAATGTAGGTCACTTTGCGACCATGTGCCCAATCAAGCAAAGCGTGGCCAGCATGTTGACCCAGTGTTATATGACGTCGCCCCGTGCGGTTTATATGATACTATCAAGGAAGCCGGAGTTGTGCCCTATTTATTTTTTTCTTTTTTAGGAATTGGTTCAAGATTGCTACAGGGGTTCTTATATTTATTTCTTTTTAGGATAATGTATTATTGTATAGTATAATAGGATGCATTATATAATGTGGTATTTGATACTGTATATGTCCATTCATTCATTCATTCATAACCCTCCACTCCCAAAGGAGCATAGGCCTTCAACAAACACATGCCAAGTCCTCCTGTCACATACCATCATCTCAAGTTCTTTCCATGTTCTCCTCCTTATTTTCACCTCTGTTTCCAGCTCTCTTCTCCATGTGCTTCTTGGTGTACCTCTGCCTCTCTTGCCCTGGGGGTTCCAGAACAAGGACTGTCTTGTAATGCTATCAACAGGTTTCCTAAGTGTGTGTCCTATTGATAAGTGTAACTCTATTCTTATCACTGAAGAATGCTGTATACATGAAGCCACCACACTGATAAATGTAGAATGTAAACTGTAAATGCAAAGGTGTCACACTGGCACATTACATTGATAAGGGTGACTGTGGTGCATATAATTTGTGTGTACTAGTCATCTTGATGAAGGTTGATGGTCAACTCGAACCGACACAGTGTTGGAAATACTGGTCACCTTGTCCATAAAGCATTGAGGCCCTGGCAAGGGACAGTGTTTATATTGAGTGAGAGTGCAGATGTGAGTTACGCGAATGGGTGTACTGTTCTGTAGAGTTGATAGGTAACAAGGCACTCATTCACTCATATCTGGAAGTCAATGACGGCTGGAACTACTGTTAACAGTTTCATACAGTTTAATGGGATGCACACTCTGACAACACAGCAACAGTCACTGGAACAGGTTGGCAACAACATCACATGCTTGAAAATGGTTTACGACATCAAATATACATTCGTAAAGAAAGTGAACACAACAGAACGTTCGTAGGTATTCACTCAGGGTTCTGGCTGTATAACTTTCAAGCCTAGCTGACTGATCGTGTCAGTTAATGTTTACAAATGTTTATAATCAATGGCTCCCTGACAGAACCTCTTCTGTCGAAGAATTACCAGCCGTAAATCAGTAGGCTTATGTGACGACAATCTTAAACCACAGTAGTGGGTTACCATAATAGACAGATCTTTGTACCATCATCAGATAATAAGGCATTCCTGTTCTCCGAACGATGATCCGCTTAGGCAAAGGCGGGACCCAAAATGGCTTCTATCTCCAGTGAGCGTCGCTCAGTGCGAAGATGCATAATGAAGCATAAGTAAAGGGCTCTGTTCATAAACATCGATACTACTGTGTAGATTATATATATAATAAAGCCATGTACATAATAGATACTGGTGCTGCTAGCACAATGTCGTCAACAACGAATTCAGCCCACTCATATGCAGACCATATCCCTGGCTGCAGATCTAGGCATAACGAAAAGTTCAGTAAATGTCTTTCGTTACCTTAACATCCTAGAAAAATACTAGAAAAATAGCACACGCCGTCCTTTGGCGTAAAGAATAGATCCTGGGGAGGAACATAGACATAATAGTCACACAGCAGACATCGCCTTTCCCCAGAATTACACAGAGCACAAATCAACGGACATCTGTCTGGGGCAGCACACACAAGACGTCAATATGACGGAAGTCTCTCTCGACAACCTCTATTATGACGCATTCGCAACAGCGCATGACCCATAGAGTTCAACTCAAGATGGGCCGACGTCGTTAAAGACAATAAGATACAAGACCAAATCGCCTTCTTCATAACCCTCCACTCCCAAAGGAGCATAGGCCTTCAACAAACACATGCCAAGTCCTCCTGTCACGTGCCATCATCTCAAGTTCTTTCCATGTTCTCCTCATCATTTTCACCTCTGTTTCCAACTCTCTTCTCCATGTACTTCTTGGTCTTCCTCTGCCTCTCTTGCCCTGGGGGCTCCAGAACAAGGACTGTCCTGTAATGCTATCAACAGGTTTCCTCAGTGTGTGTCCTATCCATCGCCATCGTCCTCTTCTCATCTCTTGCTCCACTGGCACTTGTCTAGCTCTTGTCATCAGTTCCTCGTTGGTAACCTTGTCATACCATTTCAATCCCTCTATTCTACGCAAGCACCCATCCATGAAAGTCCGTAGCTTTTTGGTTGTTGTCTTTGTTGTTCTCCATGTCTCTGAGCCATACAATAGGACTGACTTCACATTTGAGTTGAAGATTCTTATTTTCGTGTTGGATCCTATTTCTCTTGATCTCCATATATTTCCCAATGCAATGAAAGCTCCTCTTGCCTTTTGTATTCTTATTTTTATATCGCTGTCTGTCCCTCCAACTTTGTCTATATTACTGCCAAGATATGTGTATGATTCTACATCTTGTATTGGTGTTTCTTCAAGTTCAACCCTGTTATCATTACCTGCATTTATTCGCATTATTTTTGTCTTTTCCCTGTGTATTTTCAGACCCAATTGCTGTGACCTCTCATCGAGTGTTTTCAATTTGTCCTGCATCTGATTACGGCTATGGGACAGAAGAGCCAAGTCATCAGCAAAATCCAGATCATCCAACTGCTTATTCAGAGTCCACTGGATTCCATTTCTGTTGTGTGTTGCCGATGATCTCATAACCCAATCTACTGCCAGCAAGAAAAGAAATGGAGACAAGAGGCATCCCTGTCGCACTCCTGTTCTTATCCCAAACGGTTCTGTAAGCTGTCCTTCGTGAAGAACTCTGCATGTCATGTCTTCATATGTTTTCTTTATTAAATTAATGATCTTCAGGGGAACTCCATAATGCCTCAACAATTTCCAAAGTGATTCTCTGTCTACACTGTCAAATGCCTTTTCGTAGTCCACAAATCTGATGTATAGTGGTGAATTCCATTCCAGACTTTGTTCAACTATTATTCTCAAAGTGGCTATCTGGTCTGTACATGATCTGTTTTGTCGAAAACCTGCTTGTTCATCTCTCAGTTTCTTGTCTATGGACTCTTTTAATCTCTCAAGGATAATCCTGTTTAATACTTTTCCTGGCACTGATAGTAACATTATTCCTCTATAATTTGTGCACTCTTGTAAATTTCCCTTCTTAGGCAACTTAACCAGATATCCTTCCTTCCATTCTGCTGGTATCTTTTCCTTTTCCCAGACTTTACCAAGTAATTTATATAACATCTCTGTAGCCGTGTCGATATCTGCTTTGATGGCCTCTGCTGGAATGCCATCAGGTCCAGACGCTTTTCCATCTCTTAGAAGCTTTATGGCTTTCTTTATTTCTTCCTTCGTTGGTCTTTCACCGTTAATTTGTAGCTCTTCTTCTGCTGGCTGGATGTCCGGCGGGTTTTGTGGAGCTGGTCTATTGAGAAGGTCCCCAAAATATTCTGTCCACCTCTTCATTTGCTCTTGTATATTGCTGAGCAGTTTCCCATTCTTGTCTTTTATGAGGCAACTTGTTTGCTTGTATTTCCCTGTTAGCTTCTTTGTGCTGCTATACAGTTCTCTCATATTTCCTTTGGCTGCAGCATCTTCTGCCTCTCTTGCCAACTCCTCAATATACTTCCTCTTGTCTCTTTTGATACTTCTTTTTACTTCTTTGTTTGCTTCTGTGTACACTTCTTGAGCCTTGGCTTTGGAACTTCTGGTTCTGCTTGTGTTTAAATCTGCTTTCTTGTTTTTTCTGTCTTTTATCTTATTGATGGTTTCTGTTGTTATCCATGCTTTTGTTGTCGTTCCCTTTTCCCCAGTATTTCTTCACATGTCTCATTCCATACCATTTTGACCTGCTGCCAATAGTCTTCTGTATTCTCTACATCTTCCAGCTGTTGGAGCATTTGGAATTTGTTGGATACTGTGACTGCAAATTTGTCTCTTGTTTCTTGATTTCTTAGCTGTCCTACATTAAACTGTTGTCTGTAATTTTGCATTATTGCATATCTCTTGAGTTTCATTTTTACTTTGGCTATCAGAAGATGGTGATCTGATGCCACATCTGCTCCTCTATATACCTTTACATCCTGCAATGATGATCTAAACTTCTTGTTTATGCATATATGATCAATCTGATTTTCTGTTCTATGTTCTGGTGATATCCATGTTGTCTTGTGTATTCTCTTATGTGGAAACATGCTTCCTCCTATAGCCAGTTGATTTGAAGCACAGAAGTTTGCGAATATTTCTCCATTTTCATTCATTATTCCTAGCCCATGTTTTCCCATGACTTCTTCAAATCCGGTGTTGACTGCACCTATCTTTGCATTCATGTCACCCATCAAAATTGTGATGTCTCTTCTTTTTACTTTATCCATAATTTCCTGTAGTTTAGTGTGCTTTCTGTGCTTCTTTAGATTCACCCCCTGTGGTGAGTTTCTTCCTGTCTACTCCCTTCCACTTTGTTTCACACATTCCTAGAACCTCGATTTTGTATTCCCTCATTTCTGCTGCTACTTGCGCCACTTTCCCTTGTTCGTTTAATATCCGAACATTCCAGGTGCCAAATCTGGAAGTTCTCCTAGAAGAGAGAAGGTTAGTCAGCAACACAGACTCCTTTCAGCTTTCTCTGTGTTGCATCATACGCCTCCCCGCGAGAGGACCTTCCCCTGTCTTGGATGGCTGTGTTTTATTTCCTTTATTTGACTTGTCCATATTTGTTGAAGTTTTTGTGGTTTAAATTTTTTACAGAATGGGGTAACCGGCCCCATGCCCAACCCTCCTTAGTCGCCTTCTACGACATGCTTGGCAGGGGACAGTGTTACTATTCTTTGCTCCCCTTTCGGGCCCCGGTAACACACGGGTGATATATGTCCATATTTATGCATTATTTCTACTCTATGTTATTGTTTACATGATTGTATTGTGGATAAACATTGTACGTATTATCATTGCAATTAATTGTAACATTTCATTTTGTAGTGACTTGTCTTTGATTGTTATTTTTTGTTGTTGATGAAATTATGGATTTTTTGTATTTGCATACACTAGTCTGAAGACTATTCCACTTCGACATATTATTCTTGTTCATACGTGCTCTGTTGTCAAGTTTGGAGCTATGATAGCTGATACATCAAAACATTGATATGATTTTGCAGCAGTAATTGTTAGGATAGTTTTATACATGATGAGATTGCCAGCCCTAAGCACAAACTCATTAGCTAGGAATATGCGTTAGTCGCTTTCAGAGAGTTTTTTATTTACTAAATTTGTTTTTTTCTTTCTCGTATCTGATTCCATGTTTAGTTAACATATTTCAATATACAGATGTTATATGAAGTAATTGTTGGGTTGTGGAATGTTATTTTTGGAACTAAACTGTGTATGTAGAATTGTCAGAAATAGTAGATACTGTTGTTTGTTTGAAGAATTTAGAAGTCTGACTAAACACTTGTTCTTATATAATGTTATGTTTATATTTGCAAACTGGTATGGAGTTAATAGTGTGTTTTTGTTTTTTGTTTTTTACAGGTGCTCATTTGTGTCTACTTAGATATGGGAATATTTTTTATGTCACACATTTTGTTAAAACTTATTTCACTTTTGATTTATTAATTATACGTTCAAACTTGTAAAAATTTAAAATATTATTTTTATTTAACTTAACGTTGAGAAACTTTTTTGTATTGTATTTTTTGTGGAAAATGTATTTTTTTTGACATTGTTATATTTTTTCTGTGCCCAGCGCTTAACTGTACACTAGGTGTAATAATATATATTGATATTTTCACAATTTTTAAAAAAAAAAGGAGAAAAAATAATAATTTTTTTTTTCTGAGATTGTGATATTTTTTGTTTTACATATCGCACTTTTTTGTGTGATGTCTGTGATAATTCATTTTAGTTATGAATAAGTTTTGTAACTTGGTTAAATCATTTATTATGCGTTATTTATTATAGCTTGCTTTTGTGTTAAACTTGATTGTTACCATAAGGTATTATTGATTTCTGTTCCTATTCGATTTTGTTGCTGATTTTCAGTGTTGATCATGCTACTTTTGCTTGATCTTGTCCGTTACTTTCTATTTATTGTATCCTGTTTGGTCTACAGTAAACATACTTAATTTGTTTGAAACCAATTATTTCGGTGTACGTAGCTGATTATTTTGTATAATTTGTTTTATTGTACACTTGCTTATATTTTTGTTGATGATAGGAAACTCTTTACAGAGCGATACAACAGGAAGCAATCTGATCATCAGAAGAAGTCCCCCCATCTGACAAGTGTTTCGGCCCGATTACTCCTTTACACTCTAAGGGGGGCGGGCCCACTTGGGTCATGACTCCCAAGCGTCTCAGCTTCCTGTTGTCTTGTATCGAAAATGAACCCATTTCACTTACTGTAGCAACTTTTAATCCACAACGCCAGCCGTGGGGGCAATTGTGAAAGTAACAAAGAAAAGACAAATTATTCTGTTCGTTCCGTCGCCCTTCACAACTAAGGACACACACTGAGACACGAGCACGCAGCCGACGAACCTTAGCCACTGCGCGCCGCACGCCACTGAAATTCTGTACCTGACACACTCCCTATAGTATACATCGCCTGTTGCCCCAGAGTCGCAGCCCCCTCACTAGTACACCATATAAACTCAGCGCTGTGGACTTAGAAAAATTTTGGTGTTTTGTGACCTTAACATTAGACATTTTTATAAGCGTATATTAGAGCTTATCTGACCCCTCATTTTTCGTGGATGTAGTATTTTCAAAAAAATGATAAATCATTTTTTTCTCCGGGGGGTGTGGTAGTATGTTAAGGTCAAAGGGAAGTGATCCTTAGTATGCTGGGTTGGTCAGAGTGAATTTAGGTTGCGTCGCTTGTGGCGCTTGTTCACTTAATAGTTGAGTGAATTGTTAAGAATATTTCCTCGTATGTTCGAGAAGTTTTTGTAAGTCAGAAAAAAAGAGCGTCGTGAGCACTAATCATTTCGAATGGAGAGATGAAGTTGTTCTAGATTGTAGAGCTGTGAATAGCTCGCGGCTAGTCCATGAACGGATTATTGACGGAGCTGTGGTGAACAGCGGAGTCTCGTGTTTTTTTAGCGGGTTAGATGATCCCGTGCAGTCGGTTCCAGGCGTTGATGGAGTGAAGTCCACCCTGGGTGTTTCTCTAAGTGTGTGTTCCCGACCAGTGTTCGGTGAAGAGGTTTAGAGTGTTTTTCACAAGGGGTGTCTCGATGGAGACTTTTGTACAGGCCTGTATTGAATATTCTTTTATGTGTTAGATTATTTGAAGATAGTACGTACTTTGATATTAACTGCAGTGTGGAGATTAATGAAGCTATTATGAAGCTATTATGAAGGCCAGGATTTTGTACAGGCCGTATTATGTATTACCTGCAGTATAGAGAGAGTTTGCTATTGTGCACGTTCGATGAGGAGTGCACTATTATTCTGTAATTGAGCTCTATGAAGAAGACATTTAAGAGTCGGAGACTTATCGACTTTATAAGGCCATATTTATAACTGCGGTGAAGGCAGTCTTTGAGGGATTTTGCTATTGTGCACGTTCTACGAGAAGTGCACCACTATTTATAATTGAGCTCTAAGAAGAGATAGCGCTGATGATATTATAGTACTGTGAGGTAAGCAGTCTTTCTGGATGAGGCCATATGTGTGAGGCCGTATTTACAACTGCGGCGGATGCCGTTTATTAAGGAACATTGTTAATGTGTATCTTCGATGAGAAGTGCGCTACTATGCGCGGTAACTGAGCTCGGTGGGGTGTTTTGAGCTTATGAATTCATTTACCTGATGCTTTGTACTTTATAATGTAATTTTCGTCTGTCATCGTGACTGTGTGTAGCGTTAATAAAACTGTTCATTAACTGTCACCAGTCATTCTACGCTACATGGCTTCTATGTGTGTTGCTGTGATGAATGAATGCACCAATACACACTTACTTCGAACAGTCCAGGCACAGTGACAGTAGTAACCTATTTATAAATAGCCCTGTGTGGGCGTGGCCTATAAGCAGAACCCATTTCGTCGTTATCCTAGCTTGGACAGCACTTCCCACGTTTCTACTTTTACACTGCAACATACGTTTACAGTGGTGGCTTCAGTCAAGTTGGTTTCCAGTCATTTAGGGGGTGCTACCCAATACAGAAGACATTACTGGACAATAAAATTACAATAACAGTGTACAAAACATTATAATGGCCAAATCTGGAGATTATCCTAAAAGAAAAAGGGTCGGTCAGCATACTAAACTCCTTTAAGCTTTCTTTGGGTTGTGCCAAATATCTCCTTACCAGAAGAACTTTTTGTGTCTTAGATGGGCGAGTTGAATTATTTAAATTATCTTTAGTTTGTCACCCATGTTGTAGTTGTTTTGTTTTTTGCCTTTAAGTTTCTACTGGATGGGGTAGCCTGCCCCATGCTCAACCCTCCTTAGGTGCCTTCTATAGCATTCCTGGCATTTTACAGTGTTACTGTTCTTTGCTTACCTTTCAGGCCCCAGAAACACATGGGAATTCATTGAACACTGCAGAAACATATGCATACTCTTCTACAAAAATGAAACCATAGCCTTGTAATGTTTCAGGAAAAAAAAATAAAAAGTAATAGAGGTATATTAACTTACTGGTTTATTCAGAGTAGCCAGCTCATACAGTACACACCCCAGGGACCACATGTCACTGAAAGAAATGTATTCATTAATTATTAAAATAAACAGTATCTGTGAATTAGCACAGAGAAAAAGGTTATTAAGCATTGTGTACTGGAATTTAATCAGCAAGAGACATTTTCTAGTTTTGATTAGATAACTTGTATCCATTAACTACACAATTTCAAGGTAGAAAAGTTAAATTTTTCATGCAACATTATCTAGATATAAAAGAATGGAGATAATATTTATCATCAGCCGCCATCTCCACAACGAAGGTCAGCTCCAATGGATCTCCAATGTTTTCTGTCTCTTGTCTTGATGGTGCACTCTGATTGTGACATACTATGATAATAGCTTTCATTTATCTATTTCATCATCGACATTTTTCTTTCACCTACGCACGTTTGTTAACATAAAAAACCCTCCTACACTCAGAGATCTGTCTCTTTTTCTAATTCAGCACGCATTTTATTGCTGTTCGCTATTTCCTTTGATGAATGTTCACGAGCTTTCTGTGCAGAGTGATTTACTAGATAGGTCCGTCATGTATATTTCTCTAGGATTTACTGTGGTACATCGGCTAGCAGAACAAATAATAATTTCTAGCTAAACTCTTCCAGCTATAAAATAAATTGTATTAATTGTTGGTAACCAGTCAGAGAATATTTTAACCAACTAGTAAATGCACTGTTCATCATGAGTATTGACAAAATATTTATTTATTTCTAATTCATGATGATTACATTTTTTTTAATGAATAGAATTTATTTCACGGAAGTTTTAAACGATAAGACAAGCTCTAAGTTTGTAGTTATAATTTAAGTTAAATAACCGAAGTGGATAAATATATTATATTTTACACGGGTTAAGGATAGGATTGAGAATACTATATTATGGTTAAGTATTTGTATTTTTTTCTCCTTTACACAGCAGTGGGTCAAACCCTAAACCTTACCAGCGGCTTCCATATGAATCTGAGAATAACCTTACAAAAGAACATTCCGATATAAATATTGAGTTTTCAAGGTGACTGTCTGGCCTCATGTTTACACACAGAAAGAGACAGAGAACCAACCCAAAGAATATTAAGAATAAATTGTAACTGGACTTATAGATATCCAGATTGCTTTTTCCCAATTTCATTTACATTCAGCCTGTTGTGACGACATAATCAAACATTGACATTACGTGAATAACAACCACTGTGTTGTGAAGAAGATTTATCCTGAACAGATTTATTTACCTGACACTCAATTTAATGATCGAATATTCCAAGCTACTGTACACTGTGAACATTAGATCTCTAAAATATTTTCCTACCTGGACAAAAATTGAAGTGACATAATCAGCATCCTACTAACAGTAACGAATCAAGTGTTTCCCAACATTTGGATTAATTAGTCTTGGAGAAACTGGGGCTTGTTTCGCCAAAACCCAACCTTGGATTTGCTGTATGTACCTTAACGATTGTTCCAGATGTTGTGAAAGCACCTATTAGGTAAGAGTGACTGGATGTGATCACAGGTTTGTCAGAGCGAGAGAAAGCAGGGATGAATAATTCTTTTATTGTATAATCCATGTACTCAATTTGTATTTTTTGTTATGCAAGTTTTGCTGATGCTGTCCCTTTCAGAATAGATTAACGTATAAACTCTGTTCTTTACTGTAGAGGGAAATCCTAGACCATAGAATATAAATCTTTGACTCTTTGGGGGTTAATAACTTTCTTCTAACAGGATCTTGTCTCAACAGAGGGAGGGAGGATTACACCTATGAGTCTATTTCTTGATTAATTCATTAACTTATGTTTAGTTGTATTTGATTGATATTCAAAATATTGCTGTTGTGAAGTTCTTTATGATAAATAAAATTTACATAAACTTTATTTACGTGTGTTGGTCAGCTCGTCCCAAAAGATTCCTATTCCACTGATATAGTTTTTCACGTTTGTGCGTAAAATTGTCATCACTTATCTGTGTGTGTGTGTGGATGTGAGTGGTTGAATATATAAATATATATTTATAGGAAAACTGTCTGATCTAAGAATCTCAGTCGTAATCGATAGGCTGGATTAGATTATCTCCCATAGATTATCTCTAAAATCCAGGGACAGACTTTACCTTTCACCATTTCACTCGTGAAAATCTATTTCTTTACCTTATCTCCCACTGAGCTATCACCTGTTCTAGTTCTATTTAGACGGGACCAAAACTGATCTTACCAACGGGCTGATCACCCGTTTGCCAGTCACTTCGATTACGGAAACAACAGCAAATGGATTGATTTGCCGTTGCCCTAAAGACGCCAATAGGCGTGATGGGAAACAATGGCAAAGAAAACCTATCTGCTGTTGCCCTAAGACGCCACTAGGCGTAATGGCCACTGACTGCTTTGACGGTCGGTGGCTAAGGACGGAAGAAGAAGAAGAAAACTGATCTTAAATACCTATCCAAAAATCTACGACACTGATATACCCTTTCCTGTCCATCTCTTAATGTTATCTTCCCATTTTTAGCGCTGTCTTCCTCTTGCATGTTTGCCTTCAACTCTGCCTTCCCTCATGGTGTTCAATAAGGTGTTACGTCTTTTTATATGGCCAAAATACTTCAATAATTCTTCTTTCATTCCTGTGTTTTTTTTTACCTCTTTGTTGTCTTATCTTTTCATGAGCTGTGCCCCATTCTTCTATATAGCCACATCTCGAGATCCTCAATTTTTTCTTTTATAATTGCTTGTTCATAATCCAGCCATGTTTCTACACCATACAGTAATGACAAATGTATGTACATAACATCTGATGATTCTCAGTTTTAATTTGTGAGTTAACTGTTTAGATGTCAGTATCAGCCTCTTGATGTTGAATGTAGCTCTGGCCATTCCTATTCTCTTCTTGATTTCTGTTTCACATCTGCAATCTTCTGTTATTATATGACCAAGATATGAGAAACTCTTGACTTGTTCATACGCATCACGCCTCAAAGATAAAAAAACATGTACAAAAAATAAAAAAAACCTGTACAAAAACTGAAAATAATGTATCAAATGAGTTCATTCGTGTAAAAATATTTTCAATTGTAGTGGACTTTGCCTTTTAAAGCAGGTCTTCACTTATTTTAAAACCCAAACAATAAATGTCTGAGTTTGTTTTACACTGTAAAAATGATGTGATCGTGTCATCATTTAGTCGCTTTCTGCGCTTAATTATCACTAACAGACTGGGAAATCCTGTGTTTGATAGGACCTTATTAAAGAATTCTGAGACACAGTAATAATGTGTATGGGTTAGAAATCCTAAACCTAACCCTGAACCCAAACCTTAATCTTAACCCTAAAGATGATCGCGACGTACTAGGTCACTAGGATGACATCGAAGAATATGTTCCTCTGTTCTCGCAACTAATTTTACTACTTTGTTATTATTATTATTGCAAAGATAACAAGTGAATTAAACTATATCGTCCTGTTAAATGGAATGGGGAGGTTTCTAGGGCAGTTTTGAATTATTTCAATAAATATTTAATGTAATTTTTAAAATAATAAAATCACGTTACCTTATAAATTTTTTTTAAAGCTCATACTTTGCAACGAAAATATAAACTGGTGCTAGCATAATTTATTCTGTACCAAACTTCAAAAATGAAAATAGCTGTTTTAGTCTAATTGGTAGTTTTAAATACCCATATGACTTTAGTGTCAATCGTCTATGCGACAAACATTGATAGTAATTAACTATTTAATAAAAATAACTCACTGGATGATTGTAATAAGTTGAAAGTGGACGTCCAATTCACAAACCACATGGCAACTCTCACTCACATACAAATCTATCAAGAGTAAGAAACCCTTTTATCTTCGAAAGCTTCTTACTGTCCAGCTAAACCCAAATAAACGTTCCCTCTTGCCAGGCCTTCCAATCCTTCTAGACTCAAAATCTCTAATATGAAGAGTTTTAACTTTATGCTCCTGTTCTCTGGAACAAACAACCTTAGTGTATTAACTCTCTGGGAACAGACATTGCCCAATGGGCTGATCACCCGTTGGCTTGTCACACCGATTACGGAAACAACGGCAGATGGATCTATTTGTTGTTGCCCTAAAGACGCCGCTAGGCGTGATGGGAAACTACAACAGAGAAAATCAATCTGCTGTTGCCCTTAAGACGCCACAGGGCGTGATGGCCTCTGACTGCTTGGTCGGTCTTTGGCTAAGGACGGAAGAAGAAGAAGAAGAACAGACATTACAGTTATTGTGATTTCTTAATTTTATTCTTTTCTATGGGAATTAACTCCGCCTAGGCTGGTCCCAAGCCCGGCTGAAAAAAGGAGGAGGGTGGCCTGCATGGAGGCCGTAATGAGGCAGCCCCTCCACCATGCAAAGGCACAACAGGCCAATCACCTGTTTGCTTTAAATCATGATTACGCAAACTACAAGAGAGAAAACTGGACTGATTCTAAAGGGGACAATCTGGAACGGACTACGACTTATGAAACGTGGAACACAAGAAGTATAAATGGGAAAGAAAAGGAGCTGGTGGAAGAGATGAGGAAAGCAAAACTAGAAATCCTGGCTATAACGGAAACAAAGAAATAGGGACAAGGAGTCATGGATCTCGATAGCAACACGCTGCTCTACAGTGGTGTACCCACATCTAAAAGAACTAAAGGGGGCGTGGGTTGCATTGTGGCCAAAAACCAAAAAGATAGTATCAAGGGATGGAACTTTGTCTCGGAGCGCATTATGGTTGTAAAACTAAAAGAAGGAGAAACCACAGTCAACCTGGTCATAGTGTATGGGCCAAATGAGGATGAGAGAGCAGAGGTCAAGGAGGAATTCTTTGAGCTGCTTCAAAGGACAGTGGATGACTGACTTGATGAAATTATCATGCTTGGAAATTTCAATGCCAGAGTTGGAAATTACCATGCTAAATGGGGTGGAGTTATCAGAAGATATGGAGAAGATACTCTCAATGCTAATAGAAAGTGACTCCTTAGATTCTGCAGTGAGCAGAATCTGATCATTACAAACACAAAGTTCCCCCTTATGCGCTTACATGCATACACTAGATGTGAACCAACAAAGAATGAGAAGTCAGTGATCGACTATGCCATTGTTAGGAGAAGCTCATTCAAATATGTCCGGGATGCTAGAGTATGGAGGGAACCAGAGATTGGAAGTGATCACTACCTGCTTACAATCAAAAGAACAACTGACAGAGTTGCTCAGCCCAGGAACTGCCCAACATCACGCAAGAAGCCAAGCAAATGAACGGGAGAAACAAGCATTAAGACCTACAAGCTGAGAGAGCCAGAAATTAAGACCAGATATCAGGGGCTTATTGCTACAGCGGTGAGAAACACAAAAGAACAACCCGATGACTTGGAAACCCTCTGGCTTAAATTCAAGGACATCATAAGGACAGCTGCTGCAGAAGCATGTGGTGAAGTCCGGACTTGGGAACAAGAGAAAGAGGACACCTTGGTGGACAGTGGAAGTCTAAGAGAAAATAAGAGAGAAAAAAATGGCATGGAAACAATACTTAGGAGCTAAAAACACAGCAGGACAAATAGAGAAATATAGAGAATATGTGACACTCAGAACAAAAGCAAAGAACAAGGTGCTAACAGCAAAACAGAAGTCCTGGGAAGAATTTGGAGGAAAGCTAGAAAAAGATATGCAAGAAAACCAAAAATTGTTCTATAAGACCCTAAAGAACATGAGGAAGGGAAAACAATGACCTCTCAAATTTATAAAGGACAAGCAAGGCAAATTGCTTACTGTCCTGAAGGAAGTAATGGAAAGATGAAAAGAATATTTCTCAGAACTCCTTGATGGTGAGCAAGGTCAAACATCAGAAATGATAACCACTAGCACAGAAGAGAAAAACAATGGTGGTGAAGATGACATAAAGATGGAAGAACTGAAGGCAGCACTGGAGAAAATCAAGATAGGCAAAGCAGCAGGGCATGATGGTGTAACACTAGAAATGGTTAAGTACATGGGAGCATCAGGCGACCTATTACTCTTTAGGGTCCTACAGACAGCGTGGTGCAACAAGGCCATACCAAAGGATTGGGAGATTGCCATCAGCCTACTCTAGAATCCTAGATCAGAGACTCCGATGCCTAGCTGAGCCCCAATTAGATGAAGTCCAGTGCGGATTCCGAGCAAACCGAAGTACTCAAGCCCTAATCTTCACATTCAGACAGCTGAGTGAAAAGGCCCTTGAGTATAAGAGTGAGATCCATCTTTGTTTCATAGATCTGGAAAAGGCATTTGACAGCATCCCCTGGAGAAAACTTTGGGACTATTTGGCAAGGAAGAACATTCCAGCACCTCTGATTCATGCTATACAGAGCTTCTACAAGTCTTGCAGAAATTATGTGAGGACAGCAAACCATAAGCCAGAAGAGTTCAGGACCACCACTGGTGTAAGACAAGGTGATATCCTGTCACCTTATCTTTTCATACTCCTCAAGGACGATGTCATCAAGGCATGTAAGGAGAGAACAAGAAAGTATTCAGTGGGGTACTGGAAGATGAGACAGGTTTGTATTTCAGAGCTGGCATTTGCTGATGATGTTGCTCTGAAATCTAAATCAGAGGCACATCTCCAATCCAACCTGCAAGTCTGGAAGGAAGAGCTGGAGAAGAGAGGGGTGGTCATAAGCAGCTCTAAAACAAAATCCATGGTGATATCACGAGGAGAAAGAAGACATCAGATTAAGCTGGGAGAACAGGTCCTGGAGCAGGTCGACCACTTTAAATACCTCGGACCTATTATAGACCAAAATGGAGGCATCAAAGAAGAGTTGGACACTCGAAATCAACAGTTGGGAGACTTTTTCAGGCCATAAATCGAGGATTCCTCAGCAAGAGAGTGGTTCGTAAGAAAACGGAGATGGCTGTATATTGCTCCACCTATGTCCCAGTCTTGACATATGGATGCGAGTCATGGGAAATGACTACAACCCACAAAAGCCAGATCCAAACCTCAGAAATGAGGTATCTGAGGAAGGTGGTTGAAGTAACAAGAAGAGACATGGTCTGCAACCAGACAATACGTCAAAGCTTAAAATCCCACCCCCTGCAGACCTAAGTAGAACAGTCCCAACTAAGATGGTTTGGCCATGTTTGCAGAATGGGAGAAGATCGGCTACCATGACAAGCATGGGAAACAAAGAGCCAGGGATTCAGACCCCCAGGACAACCCAGAGTCCGCTGGGAGGACAACATTAGACAATCTTTGAAGGACCGAGGACTAGAATGGAACCTCTACGCCTCACAGTAGAAGGGGAACAATTAAGTAAGTAAGTCAATGAGAATTTATGAAAAGTAAAGTGGTGGAATTTTTGTATAGTCTTTTTCCAAAGTGGCAGATTGTTTTTATTAACTGTTTGCCGTAAACATTTTTTTAATTAATTTTTTTCTAAGTCGTGGTAGACATGGAATTTTGTTTCAGTAGCTAAAAAGGTATTCAGGGTGCTTGGTTATTTTATAAATAATAGCTCAAATATTGTATCAGAATAGAAGAATCTTGTTAATAGTGGCAATATTAGGTAAATCAAAATTAGATCAAGTGAATGTTTTTGTTATCTGAAAGTAAATTTATATCGATTGATTGATCACCAAAAATCGATACTATTGGCAGAAAAGAAAGGCATATTTACCAAATAAAATAAAAAAATTAATATATCAAAATTGACAAATTTTAATAATAAACACCAAATCTGATGTGATGTAGACTTAGAATATATAAATGGTAACACATGGACATATGTATAAACTCTGTACGAACTCTTGTATTAAATATAATACTTTAAATCCTATGACCTAGTGTTGGATTTTATACCACTAAGGTCACGATAATAATCATTTTATATTTTAGTATAAATTTAGTTTTTTTTTTTTACAACCATGAATAAATTATATTCTGAGTTTAAAGAATCATATCTGTGTGCTTACCCGGATATTAAAAAGGAAATTGCCTACCAGAAGCTGCAGAAAATGTGGAATAACATTAAACGTAATCCAGATGAAGTTAGGACTGCCATTGTTATGCTGAAGGCCATCAGTGCCAACAAAAAATCATGACTGCTAGCAATGTGGAGCAAAGCTGCAGTAACACTATCCCTGACCGGAGATATGAAAAGCAAAGTGAGTGAGCTTGAAAGCAACAAGAAGAAAATACAGCAGAAAATCAAGCGTCTACTGTTCAACTGAAAGCAAAAATGCAATTCCAGGGCAGAAACGATTACATGAAGTTACTTCCAAAATTCCCAGTCTTGCCGATAAACTTAAGAAATTCATTAGATGGAAGTTGGAGCGACCAACCATTCAAACTGAACAGCCTGGTTTACTGTCTTCTATCACTGACATTGTATTAGCTACTGCTGCAACTGATGATCGATGACGCTTTGACCTACTTCTGTCTAGAAAAACATTAGATGATTTGCAGAGTGAATTAATAACCATATGATATTGTCTCAGCCATTCTGCGACATACCTTCGTCTAAAGCCACGCAACTACACTGCTGAAGGTAAACGGCAAGTTACTACAGTTCCTGCAAAGCTGCAAACTCGCCTCACAAATATCACGTGGATGCTCATTTTGCAGCCAGTTGCATTAACTATATTAAAGGTCTTGCAGTACTGATGGGTCCTGAATGCACATTTTTCATGCAGCTTCCAAATAATCCCCAGTGTTGATGCACCATATGATCACTATGGATCACACCTTGATTCCAATGGCAAAACTGTAGATTCAGATCTAGAGAAGGCCAATTCCAAGAAAGCTGGAGAGACACTCGCTGAAGTTTGGAATCGGTCATTGATGGCTACAGTATGCATGCCAAGTATGTGGAATCTGAAGTTAGTAGCAATGCAGCTGACCTTCCCGTTCCAAGCCAGCAGTGGTGCTGCAACCATGTTCAGCAGTTACAGTACTGCCTACAAATTGTAAAGTGCAATACTCTCACATGCTGTGGACAGAGATGCACAAACTACAGTGAGGTATTTCGTAAACGATTCATTTCATCGCCAATTCCACTTGACAGAACATGTTCAGGCATTAGCAGTGCATCATGTGCAGATAGCAGTGGCACATATGGATCACTTTTCACAGAATTGCGTTAGATGGTCTTGAACCACATCATGGATTTAAAGTCATGCCATTTGACTTTTACTGCCCCTCAGTGACTGGACAAATTCACAAGCATGTATGCAGCTCATGCGGAAAAAACTTTACATCTTGTGTAGCTGTCTTACTTACTTACTTAGTCGTTCCCCTTCTACCGTGAGGTGTAGAGGTTTGGAAGAGAGAGCGCCAGACCATTCTATCAGCTGTCTTCTTCCTGGCCTGGTTCCATTCTAGTCCTCGGTCCTTCAAAGATTGTCTAATGTTGTCCTCCCAGCGGACTCTGGGTCGTCCTGGAGGTCTGGATCCCTGGCTCTTTGTTTCCCATGCTTGTCGTGGTAGCCGATCTTCTCCCATTCTGCAGACATGGCCAAACCATCTTAGTTGGGACTGTTCTATTTGGGTCTGCAGCGGATGGGATTTTAGGCCTTGACGGATCGTCTGGTTGCGGACCATGTCTCTTCTTGTCACTTCAACCACTCTCCTCAGATACCTCATTTCTGAGGTTTGGATCTGGCTTTTGTGGGTTGTAGTCATTGCCACGACTCGCATCCATATGTCAAGACTGGGACATAGGTGGAGCGGTATACAGCCATCTTCGTTTTCTTACCAACCTCTTTCTTGCTGAGGAATCCACGATTTATGGCCTGAAAAAGTCTCCCAGCCGCTGCTTTCCGAATGGCCAACTCTTCTTTGATGCCTCTCTTTCGGTCTATAATAGCTCCGAGATATTTAAAGTGGTCGACCTGCTCCAGGACCTGTTCTCCCAACTTAATCTGATGTTTTCTTTCTTCTCGTGATATCACCATGGATTTTGTTTTAGAGCTGCTTATGACCATCCCTCTCTTCTCCAGCTCTTCCTTCCAGACTTGCAGGTTGGATTGGAGATGTGCCTCTGATTTAGCAATCAGGGCAACATCATCAGCAAATGCCAGCTCCAAAATATAGACCTGTCTCATCTTCCAGTACCCCACTGAATACTTTCTTGTTCTCTCCTTACATGCCTTGATGACATCGTCCATAAGGAGTATGAAGAGGTAAGGTGATAGGATATCACCTTGTCTTACACCAGTGGTGGTCCTGAACTCTTCTGACTTATGGTTTGCTGTCCTCACATAATTTCTGCAAGACTTGTAGAAGCTCTGTATAGCATGAATCAGAGGTGCTGGAATATTCTTCCTTGCCAAACAGTCCCAAAGTTTGCTCCAGGGGACCCTGTCAAACGCCTTTTCCAGATCTATGAAACAAAGATGGATCTCACTCTTATACTCAAGGGCCTTTTCACTCAGCTGTCTGAGTGTGAAGATAAGGTCTTGAGTACTTCGGTTTGCTCGGAATCCGCACTGGACCTCATCCAATTGTGGCTCAGCTAGGCGTCGGAGTCTCTGCTCTAGGATTCTAGAGTAGATTTTACCAGGGACACTGAGAAGGGATATGCCTCTATGGTTTCCACATTGTCGATTGTCACCCTTTTTGAAAATTGGTGTTATGATGGCAATCTCCCAATCCTTTGGTATGGTCTTGTTGCACCATGCTGCCTGTAGGACCTTTAAGAGTAATAGGTCGCCTGATGCTCCCATGTACTTAACCATTTCTGGTGTTATACCATCATGCCCTGCTGCTTTGCCCATCTTGATTTTCTCTAGTGCTGCCCTCAGTTCTTCCATCTTTATGTCATCTTCACCATCATTGGTTTCCTCTTCTGTGTCAGTGGTTATCATTTCTGATGCTTCATCATGCTCACCATCCAGGAGTTCTGAGAAATATTCTTTCCATCTTTCCATTACTTCCTTCGGGGCAGTAAGCAATTTGCCTTGCTTGTCCTTTATAAATTTGAGAGGGCATTGTTTTTCTTTCCTCATGTTCTTTAGGGTCTTATAGAACAATTTCTGGTTTTCTTGTGCATCTTTTTCTAGCTTTTCTCCAAATTCTTCCAGGACTTCTGTTTTGCTGCTAGCACTTTGTTCTTTGCTTCTGTTCTGAGTGTCACATATTCTCTATATTTTTCCATTTGTCCTGTTGTGTTTTTAGCTCCTAAGTATTGTTTCCATGCCATTTTCTTCTCTCTTATTTTCTCTTTGACTTCCTCTGTCCACCAAGGTGTCCTCTTTCTCTGGTTCCCAAGTCGGACTTCACCGCATGCTTCTGCAGCAGCTGTCTTTATGATATCCTTGAATTTATTCCAGAGGGTTTCCAAGTCATCAGGTCGTTCTTCTGTGTTGCTCACTGCTGTAGCAATAAGCCCCTGATATCTGGTCTTAATTTCTGGCTCTCTCAGCTTGTAGGTCCTAATGCTCATTTCTCCTGCTCGTTTACTTGGTTTCTTGCGTGATGTTGGGCAGCCCCCAGGCCGAGCAACTCCTTCAGTTGTTCGTTTGATTGTTAGCAGGCAGTGATCACTTCCAATCTCTGGCCCCCTCCAGACTCTCGCATCTCGGACATATCTGAACGAGCCTCTCCGAACAATGGCACAGTCGACCACCGACTTCTCATTCTTGGTTGGCTCACATCTAGTGTATGCATGTATGCGCTTATGGGGGAACTTTGTGTTTGTAATGATCAGATTCTGCTCACTGCAGAATCTAAGGAGTCGCTTTCCATTGTCATTGAGAGTATCTTCTCCATATCTTCCGATAACTCCACCCCATCTAGCATGGTCATTTCCAACTCTGGCATTAAAATCTCCGAGCATAATAACTTCATCTAGGCAGTCATCCACTGTCCTTTGAAGCAGCTCGAAGAATTCCTCCTTGACCTCTGCTCTCTCATCCTCATTTGGCCCATACACTATGACCAGGTTGACTATGGTTTCTCCTTCTTTTAGTTTTACAACCATAATGCGCTCCGAGACAAAGTTCCATCCCTTGATACTATCTTTTTGATTTTGGGCCACAATGCAACCCACGCCCCCTTTAGCTCTTTCAGATATGGGTACACCACTGTAGAGCAACGTGTTGCCATCGAGATCCATGACTCCTTGTCCTTTTTTCTTCGTTTCCGTTATAGCCAGGATTTTTAGTTTTGCTTTCCTCATCTCTTCCACCAGCTCCCCCCCCCTTCCCATTTATACTTCTTGTGTTCCAAGTTCCATAAGTCGCAGTCCGTAGTCCGTTCCAGTTCGTCGCCTTTAGAATCAGTCCGGTTTTCTCTCTTGTAGTTCGCGTAATCATGATTTAAAGCAAACAGGTGATTGGCCTGTTGTGCCTTTGCATGGTTGAGGGGCTGCCTCCTTACGGCCTCCATGCAGGCCGCCCTCCTCCTTTTTCATCCGGGCTTGGGACCGGCATTGGCGGAGTTGTGTAGCTGTCAAAGGACACAAATCTGTGCATCAGACAGCTAAAATTGATCCAGATGATGACAATGTTGGTGATGCAGACATTGCACCAAAGCAACCAGAACAACAAAGTTCTGACACTGGGGTCATTATTGTACGCAGCCTGTTCGATTGGTGTGACCGTATGGCGTACTACGTCGCTACAACTATTATAATTATAGTAAAGTACTTAAGAATGACTAGTTAGTAAAAATAAACACTAGTCAAAAACCAATGACATCATCAGTCATGGCACACATGAACCCATGATGTCATCAAACCTTGTGTGGCCTCCATACAAGTTAGGCCAGAAGACATTTAGAATAGTGTCGTGTGGTGAGTCACTGGGGCAACTACGACAGTAGCTTTTGCCAGGAATAGTCTATGAGATATTAGATATAAGGTCTCTAGAAATTGGCTCGTTAAGAAAGAAAAAAAAGACCTATTCGAGATAGGGACAAGAAGACAGGAATGCGAATGCTTTCCACTAGACAGTGTTTTCTAATTCATTATGGAAAGAGTTCTGTTTCCCCACGACCTTAGCTTCTGCCCTTAGATCCCGTAAAGAAAAAGCCCCCAACCTCATCTGAGTAGAGAAAGGTTCCTATAGGTGAATATGTAACACCGACAGCACGAGTGATACATTAACAAACTAGATAATGATCAAACGATCGTTGGGTTTATTAATGAAATATCCACACATATAGGGTTAGTAATGGTTAGAACGTGAGGATGGTGAAAGACGATTCACACAAAACACACAGATGAGATAATAAAATTGCAGTTAATTAAGTAATAGTTAATTAAGAATGAACTGGTGTAAAGTGAAATGATGATGTGATATGATACGTGTTACCAAAATGGTGAGTACTCTACACAGTCCATGTGTCTCTAAATGCTTCTCCTAGATATGAGGATTCACATGTATGCATAAAATGTCCCAAGTTGTTATACGTTATGTCGAGTGGGGTATCTCTAAGCCGAGGACGTTCTGATGAATACTGTTGTCGTACGGAGAACGCTGACGAGATATCTACGTATATTCCTTCACTGTTTGAGTATATCTCTGTAGTGTGGATCAACAGTTAATAGTTGTCATATGAACAAAAAGTCTGTTGTCTAATCTCCCGAGGGTACTGGTCAGACTGGATATTTTCACGAAATGTTAGTGATATGTAGACTCATAACCTTGCATATGTAGTCTTTATTCATAATATATATATATATATAGTCTGCTTCATAGAATGCGCTTAAGAGGGTGTTGCCCTTGCTATAAATATGCGATTCCTCTTTTGAGCTCTTTTGCTTGACTTCAGATAATAATGATCTTTCGAGTGATTTGAATTTATGATGACTCTGTATTGAACTTGTGATAACTCTGTATTGAACTTGTGAGCAAGCAGTATATGGTGACAAAAAATGCTGCGTCCACCTTCTGACTTGTGGGTGAGACAATATTCCTTTTTAATTGAGGAATGAAAGATGTCCTATGGCGAATTCTGCTAGCCAAATGTCCGTTTTTGATAACTTATTTCTGGTTAGACGTCAGACACGTTGCGTGTAGACTCAGACTTCTGATGAACTGAAGACACACAAAAGTCTTCGTAAGTTTTTCACATTTAACATCACTGGTTGACTTTCATTTAAACTACTGCTCATTAATCATCTCTCTCTCTGAGTTCATTTCTAATGATGTTAAATATCTTGTGCATGAGAGTGTGTGCGCATGGGAGACTGTGGTGATGATGATAAAGGTGAAATATGAATTATTAATTACCTCCTATCATCCTATCATCTTCTAGGAAAATCTTCTGATTTTATTAATCAGTTATGCCAAGAATTATTTGAAACTTTATCTTTCGCACCTTTTAGCTGTGAGGCTAAAATAAACAAAAATAAGAAAATGTATTAATAAGTATAAGATCTACTAACCACCTTTTCCCTTCGCAAAATCCTTTAAGAACACAATTAATCACAGAACTGAATTATCATCCACTCTGAATAAACACGTGTATTAGGCTATGCGTTTTTGGGTTTAATCTCTTCCTCACAAGGTAAAAAAAACTGGACTCCTTCCTCTTGCAAGCTACGCAGTACATTATATTTCTGCCAGTCCAATATGGGTTTCTTGTACAGCTCCGCCCATGCCAACCAATCCTTAATGGCCCCTCTGGTCACTCATTCACAGAATCGCTCTTGTCCCCTGTCAGTCCAAACGTGGGTGTAGTTTGACCTCTGATTGTTTATTGTTCACCTGGCCAAGGTGGGCGTCCAATGTGGTAAACCAACGCTTGTCTGAACCGCGTCCGACCAAAGATAACACCATTACAGCATGAGACGTTTTCCCCTGGCCAATCTGGGCGTCCAATGTGGTGTCACAGAAATTACAGCATGCCCAGATGTTTGATTAGGATGACCAGATTTATCACGATGCAATGTGGGCTTCAAACGATAATGTCAGGCATGTGGACTCAATCAAAGGACTTTATTTCCCCCGATGAAAGAACAAATGTGGTTCTCTAGATACCGGTCGCGAGTAATCACAACGATGAAATAGCAAATGTGGGTCGCAAATATGGGATGAAAGAGCAAATGTCGGAGAAAATACAATATGAAAAATGTAGGAAAAGATGGAGCAAAAAGGCCTTTGCGCTCGTTTATCACAAATAGAGAGAACCTAGAACAATGGTTGGTCATAATTACTTAGTAACAATAATTTTAGACTAGAGGTTTCGTAGTTAGTTAGGTTAAAGATTATTTTAACAGTCAGCTAGGTCCCAAGACCAATCATTAGAAGGTTTCCGGTCTCTACTCCAATTAGAAATAATTTCATCCGGTAAGCCATAGCACCGGACTAGTATATAGACTGATGCATCATAGTGTGACCGAGTGGCCAGAAAGGTGTAATTTTTGACTGAGTAATAGTTGTCGATCTTGTCTACGGTGCATATTTGCGCTCATGTGGCATTCTCACACGGGAATGGGCGATCTAAACGAAACACACCTTTGTCATCTGTGAAGAAGACAGACGTGTGAGACATGGGAGACAGCGCTCGGTTGTTAGACATCTCAGCGCTGTCTGACACCAGAAGAAAACACCTTTTTGAGCACGAAACCGTAAGAAGTGTGAGTAGGGCAACGAATATCGTGTGATGTAACAGCCCATTAGTGGGCGGACTTTGAGTTGTGTCGATTAGGAAGATACTTTTGACTAAGATGTGATCTCATGTCATCCATACTGAGCATAGGACTCCTGATTTGCTCCCTAGAGGGATGGGTGGAGCTTTCCCTGACATTTTGACATGGCGGCTATCATGTGGTACATGGGGGAGATGAAGATTTAAACTGAAACAGTAAGAGGCTTCAGTCAGAGAGCTGAGAAGTAGCCAGATCGTCTTACATGCGCGGTATGCATCCTCGATACGATACACCAATGAGGTAGAGGATTTGATACGCATATGTTGCGTCTGTGCTAAGAGAACTGACGACATAGAGGTATGCTTGCATATGAGTACATTTTTATAATACTTTAGATTTAGTAATATTAGACTTTCAGATTTAGAAGTTAAAGCTTTGTAGCGTTTGTCTATCTATAGCTTGATAGAAGCTGACTGGCGATTTATGTGTATTTAAGTGTAATTTCACGTATATCTCATAGCTATTTTCAACAGTGAGACTGTGTGTTAAATGTGTTAAGTATCTAAGTGAATTTATAAGAGGAATTCTAGTGTCGCATTGCGCTGTATACAAGTGTGTACTTATTACCATTATTATTATGATTTGTGTAGTGTTAAGTAATAGTTATATTGCATTCTTGTGAGCCGTAAGTGTGGTTAATTTTATATCGGTGATTTTTGTGAGAGGAAGATTAGCGTACCCTCTGACTCCGTGAGTAGCGTATGCCTATAACGTTTAGTATAGAGCTGGAAGAATAGAGTATATATATATTTATATCTGTTTGTTCTTTAGAGCAGCTAGGCCTCTAAGATACTGACCAATTGTGGTCATTTAGACCAGTGAGTTGTGTATAATATTTCATCATAGATAGAAGTGCTTCATTTAAGTTTTCTCTCGCGTGATGATGTAGTTAGTATGAGTATGAAGGCATTATTGTTGACTGAAATATGTTTATTGTATGATTACACATATACGCAGACCTGCATGAACACACACATGGTTATTTAAGCGCATCTGTTGGCATATTTTCACACATGTGTAACACAACACACACATAGACATATAAGTGCATGTACTTGCATATTTTCACACATACTCGTATGTATGTATTATTACGTAGATGATGTTTGTCCATTAGTACGATGCTAGTTTATTTTGTTTCATTTTATTCCAGAGAGTCCAGCAGTCTGTGCTGGGTTATTATATGGTGTTACGTAGAGAACACCTACATAGCTTGGTTAAATGGTGTTGTATAGGAATTACCTTCAAAAAGTAAACTTGTGGACAACATTGTTTTCTGCATGATTCATGTGCTACCTGATTGGGTTTCATTAATAAAAGTGGGACCCCTGTC
Organism: Oreohelix idahoensis; assembly: GCA_024509875.1. Taxonomy (NCBI): domain Eukaryota; kingdom Metazoa; phylum Mollusca; class Gastropoda; order Stylommatophora; family Oreohelicidae; genus Oreohelix; species Oreohelix idahoensis. The sequence continues at coordinate 178,121 of JAMPIV010003908.1, read as the reverse complement.
ATCAAGAGAGTTTTTCTGTGACTGCGGAACGTGTGTGAAAGTAGGCCAGAGAGAGTGACAACAACATCACATGCAAATCCTTATTCTTCTTCACACATCGTCTTCGCACCGTCACAAATGGCGTCGTCAGCAGGATACTGACAGACAGTGTAGTATAGAGTCATACGCGGAATGTTCAATGCTGCAAGAGAGCACTATAACCAGTGAGCACCTAGGATAACTAAGCTAAACCTTGCAAGAGTATTACAACACCCAGCACAGACGGAGCAGCACATCTGCCCAGTACATCTCCCCAGTGAAGATTCGCACCACCATAGGCCCAGCAAAGAATCGCACCACTGTATGAAGAATCGAAGCCCCATAGACCCATTGAAGTGTCGCACCAACGTAGGCCAGGTTAAGAGTTGTACCAACGCAGGCCCAGAGAAGAATCATACCACCGTACATCTATTGAATATCTTATCAAGCCAGGGACCAGCCGTTGGCAGTTATATCAATTTTCCTGCAATAGTATCCTTGCTAATGATACTCCATTACAACAAACAGGAACACTATTGCTACACCAGTGTTATTATGCCAAACCAGTGGCCGACATACCACGATTGACATTCAGCCAGGGACTCAATCGTATCACCAGCAGCACCTGAAACGGATACAGGCCACAACAGCGAAGAGAAGACAAGAGCAAGCAAAAAAAATAAGAGACACTTTCTATTATTTATTGTAATATTATAATACGTGTTTTATTTCCATCTGTTTTTGCATTGTATTGTACTAGGTTAGGGTAGAGCAGTGATGTCAACTCAATGCGCAGACGCAACATGCCGGTCAGAGCCTGGGAGCACCTCGACAGCGGGAGGTGGCTTCCGTGAAGAAATCCTCACACCAGGAAATAACCAGAACGATGAGCATGTGAGCGTGATATACGTGATGGTGCCGGAGGTAAGACGATTTGGTGAAAAGTCAGGCCCCACTTGGCAAGAGTTTGTGAAAGAGGTAAAAGCTGCATCGAAGGTAGGGCCCTTAACTGTAGAAGATAGGTTAGACATTGTGTGGAATAATGTTACACCAGTAGTCTCTAGGGAATTACGGATACGTGGCGGAGCCAAGGCCAGCCCTGAGAAGTTACTCGAAATAGTGGAAGAAGCCTACTGTGAGCGACAACTAGTCAATGAGATGACTAGGGGTTTCTATGCCATGAGACAGGGGCCTAGCGTATCAGTAACGGAGTTCTCTCACCTGTTGCATGAATTATTTCTGAGATTGAATGCAACGCGGGTGAAGAAAGGCTTGGCTCCTGCGGACCCATCCATGCTCAGGGATCATTTTGTTGCCCAGCTGAGAGATGATCTGAGTAAGTCATGTGTGAAGAAATACGTCCTAGAAAATCCGGGTGTCTCATTTAGGGAAGTTAGGGACTATGCTGTTTTCTGGGAAGGCAAAGAGCCTGATAAGCTAGTGCAGATAGCCAGTGCAGAAGCTCACAATGAAGAGGAGGCACTCAAATCAGAAATAGCTAGTCTAAAGTCCCAGCTAGCACAGCTATCACAGAGTATGGCACCAGCACAAAAGGAGACGCGAAGAAGAAGGAAACAGTGCCAACCGCGTGAAAACCTAGAGCAGAACCAAGCTTTGGATCAACTGGAACCAAAACTAGACCTTCCTGTAGGTGAGAGTCAGGCAGTTGATAATGAACGCAGTAATTTAGAGGTAATTAAACACACAGATACATCAACAAGGCGACAAGGATTTTGTAAGTGGTATAATGTCGACAAAGGATGGGGATTTATTACACCGGATGATGGAGGTGTTGATGTGTTTGTGCATCAGACTAAGATTTTCAGAAAGGGATTCCGTAGTCTGGAGAGAAATGAGAAAGTAGAATTTGACAGCAAACCATCTGTTCAGGGCATTGAAGCGGTCTTTGTATGCGGCATTGGCGGCCAGGAATGTAAGGGTAGCAGGAGGCGACCCATGGCACAGAGGAAGCCTAGAAAAATAAGATGCTACAATTGTGGAGACTTTTCAGACCACATGGCAGCCAAGTGCCCTCGGGGCCCGTTTCCGAAGCGATGTTTTCAGTGTAAGTCCCCAGAGCACTTGATATCGGTTTGTCCCTCAAAGAGCGCCCTCTCTAAACGTACCGACACATCTAGGTTGCCTTCAGGGTGCAGGCCAAGAGATGGCCGTGACAACTGTTACCTTAAGGGCGCCAAGAAAAGCAGTCAACGTTCAGAAGAGGAAACTCATCTTAAACAGATAGGAGGGAATACACACCGACACTCTGGAGAGGACACCAATCTAAATCAGATTGGGGGGAATGCATGCCAACATCGATGGAAAACAAGTGTAAAACACGGTGGAAGCAATCCCCAGCCAAGGCCGACAACTGCAGGCACTAACTCGCTGAACTCTCAACCAAGTAGCGACGCTGTACGAGCGGACAATTCTCCCAGACCACGACAAGCAAAGAGACATAAACTTAGAAATGACAACGGAGCAGAGTACGTTTGTGGGGACCACAAAAAATTTAGGGGCGGAACATGTGACCGAGTGGCCAGAAAGGTGTAATTTTTGACTGAGTAATAGTTGTCGATCTTGTCTATGGTGCATATTTGCGCTCATGTGGCATTCTCACACGGGAAAGGGCGATCTAAACGAAACACACCTTTGTCATCCGTGAAGAAGACAGACGTGTGAGACATGGGAGACAGCGCTCGGTTGTTAGACATCTCGGCGCTGTCTGACACCAGAAGAAAACACCTTTTTGAGCATGAAACCGTAAGAAGTGTGAGTAGGGCAACGAATATCGTGGGATGTAACACCCCATTAGTGGGCGGACTTTGAGTTGTGTCGATTAGGAAGATACTTTTGACTAAGATGTGATCTCATGTCATCCATACTGAGCATAGGACTCCTGATTTGCTCCCTAGAGGGATGGGTGGAGCTTTCCCTGACATTTTGACATGGCGGCTATCATGTGGTACAGGGGGGAGATGAAGATTTAAACTGAAACAGTAAGAGGCTTCAGTCAGAGAGCTGAGAAGTAGCCAGATCGTCTTACATGCGCGGTATGCATCCTCGATACGATACACCAATGAGGTAGAGGATTTGATACGCATATGTTGCGTCTGTGCTAAGAGAACTGACGACATAGAGGCATGCTTGCATATAAGTACATTTTTATAATACTTTAGATTTAGTAATATTAGATTTTCAGGTTTAGAAGTTAAAGCTTTGTAGCGTTTATCTATTTATAGCTTGATAGAAGCTGACTGGCGATTTATGTGTATTTAAGTGTAATTTCACGTATATCTCATAGCTATTTTCAACAGTGAGACTGTGTGTTAAATGTGTTAAGTATCTAAGTGAATTTATAAGAGGAATTCTAGTGTCGCATTGCGCTGTATACAAGTGTGTACTTATTACCATTATTATTATGATTTGTGTAGTGTTAAGTAATAGTTATATTGCATTCTTGTGAGCCGTAAGTGTGGTTAATTTTATTATCGGTGATTTTTGTGAGAGGAAGATTAGCGTACCCTCTGACTCCGTGAGTAGCGTATGCCTATAACGTTTAGTATAGAGCTGGAAGAATAGAGTATATATATATTTATATCTGTTTGTTCTTTAGAGCAGCTAGGCTTCTAAGATACTGACCAATTGTGGTCATTTAGACCAGTGAGTTGTGTATAATATTTCATCATAGATAGAAGTGCTTCATTTAAGTTTTCTCTCGCTGATGATGTAGTTAGTATGAGTATGAAGGCATTATTGTTGACTGAAATATGTTTATTGTATGATTACACATATACGCAGACCTGCATGAACACACTGTTGAGGACTGTTTCGCGGCTTGCAGGCATGTGAGTTGTGGCCACAATTCACATGCGTGCACCACGAGACACTTCAATTAAACTAAGACCAGAAATCACGCAGATCGATGTATGACGCGTCTAGCCTAGTTACATTTTAGTCTATGTGTGGCCATTGAGCCGAATGGCAGTGTTGGAATGTGTGGTAAAACCACTTAAGGATCGTGTTTGAATATGTGGCATAGCCACTGATTAAATATATGTGGAACGGCAGATCCACTGGAAAGTGTAAGATAGCGTAAGGATCCGTATCAAATTGACTATAGGACCAGGTAGAGTCCGGATTAGAATCGCGAACAAAGCAGATTACCTTCACCTTGAACTTATATACACGGCAGTTAAAGCCTGGCGATGCAAGCCAAAGATGTTGAATAATGATACATAGACCGGATCTATAGATTTACAGATAATGTACTCACTAGCATTGTGAAGGGATAATAATTCTAAGGATCGGATTCGGTAGGAATTGGTTGCACACTCTATTACGCTATAAACTTAACGGTTAACCCAGACGAGCTAAGTCTGTGAGAGGAACATTTTGTAGAGCTTAGAACTATGATGAAGCCAAGTTAAATGTGTGAAATGTATTACGCTCATTGTGCTAAAGTATATATTAAATTGTTCAGTCGTCAATGGAACTTGTTGATTGCCTGAATTATGCAAGTTCTCACTCTGTGCTGTGACTGTCATTAATCCTTGCAAGGTCAGTCCAGATTATCACAGGTATTTATAAGACTAACTATAATCTAACCAACACTGCGGAAGAATTAATATACAATAACGACACTGAATATAATAATAATTTAATCACACCATAATGGCTTAAAGCTGCAATCGAACTATAAAGCTGGAATTAGAGTAGATGAATTATAATATCTGAAATATTGACAAGCAACCCAATAAACTCACGTCCAACGGTGCTGAATCTTTTTAATAACATCTAGCAAGAAAAGATACAGCGGGAGACAGTAACATACTGGTGTCAGAAAGTGTTCGGACAATTTTCAGAATTCATCTTTTCCGTTACCCAATTGAACGAACTAATGTTCATGAATCAGGCTTCAAGTTGGGAAGATTCTAGTGGAAACAACTTCAAGATCAATACAGTTCGTCACAGACAAAGTAACAGTGGAAATTGAACAGTTCAAGAAAGTCTCATTCAAGGCGCAGGTCCAAGCTGGCAACTCAAATTTACACATCAAGTTACGAAGGTCAAGGTCGAGTCATCACTCCGATTAACGGTCGCTGAGTCGCTGAATCAAATCGATCGTATGTCATTCAATTTTTTATCCTGAACCATCACATAGAACCAGAAAGACAATCCATACACTTGTTAAACCTCCAGAGCAACCGGGGAAGTATTTCAACAGAATTTCTTTCAATATCACGTTTGAAAATCTTCAGTCAACCGGTCAAGTTTGCTTCTCAATGGAAACAAGTCAAACAGCTGGGAGCATCTTGTTGTGGTTTATTGTTGGGATCACAATGGCATGACCACATGAAGATAAGTTCTTGTCTAAATTAGAGCTTTCGACTAGTGTGTGTTGTCCAGTTGGCTAGCTTTGGCCTTCAATTTTTCCTCCACTGTCACTTGTCTGTCCTACTTTGCAGTTCTAGTACTTATCATTACGTGTTTACTATCAATGTATTTTATGTAACTTCGCGGGACGGATGGATAGGGCTTATCATTGCTTCTATATTCCTTTGGAAGATTTAAGCAATTTTAACGACTTTTAGGGATAATTGCTTATATTTGCTGACTGAGGATCTAACTGATTATTAATTTTTCTTTTGAGTTAGGATATAAATGTTTCTTCAGTTAGCCATATAATCACTTTGCTTGTGCTAGTTGTGACGTCACGTGCCTACGTCATTTAATTTAAATAAATTACTTTCCGTTTTGTGTCACTATTTTATTCGTTTGTGACCTAAAAATCTCTCTGTCTCAATGTTAGTATAGGACGACTTGTATCGTAAAATTATTGTAATGTTACTTTAAACATTTTATTTCTCTAATTATTATGTCTAGTACTTACTTAGTTTCTTTTTATCTGTTTCATAGCGTCGTATAAGTGAATATATCATTTCATTTGCTTGTTCCATCCATTGTTTATCGTCACCTGTTCTTGTCTCTGGCTATAGTAAATATCATAGTTATTTTGAATTAATTAAGCTCACATATTCATAGTATATTTATTGACATATAATTAACTTATATAAGTTATTGAGAAACGTAGCACCATGTCTACGTTGGAAGATTGTATTAAATTAGGACAAAGTCTAGGTAAATCAGGTTCTGATTTGCAGACTTATGCTGAAACGAGATATGAAAAACATTTATCGCAACAGGAAAGAATTGAGCAACGCGAACTTAAAAAGTTGGAACTGGCGCAAAAAGATAAAGAAATTGCTCAACAAGAAAAAGATAGAGAATTACAGAAAGAACTTAAGGAGAAGGAAATAGCTCAACAAGAAAAAGAGAGAGAATTACAGAAAGAACTTAAGGAGAAAGAATTAGCTCAAAAAGATAAAGAAATGGCTCAAAAAGATAAAGAAATGGCTCAACAAGAAAAGGAGAGAGAATTAGATAGAGAGAAAATGCAAATAAGAAGAATGGAACTACTTCAATTAGACCAAGAACATAAACATGCTATTGAGCTTGAAACTTTAAGATTAAATGCTGAGAGGGAAAAGGCTATTGAATTGGCGAGGTTGCAATCAGAACAATCCCGACCTTCAGCTAATTCAAATGTATTTTATCCAAAATTGAAGATGCCACATTTCGACCAATCTAGAGATTGCATCGATTCATTTGTATCAAGATTTATTATGAAAGTTACAGGTTTGAACATACCTAAGGAAAGATGGAGTAGTCTTTTGGTTGATTTTTTGACCGGTGACTCACTCAAGGTTTTCATGAATCTAGATGAGCAAAGCAGAAACGATTTTGATGTCGTAAAAGAAGTACTTCTTAGACGGTTCCAGTTAACTGAATCTGGATTCCGAGAACGTTTCCATATGGCTAAGCCTAGTAAGGACGCTGACTTTGGGGAATTTATTGCTTCCATTAAACATTATTTCAATAGATGGATAGAATTATCAGGTATTACCAAATCATATGAGGGGTTAATGGATCTCATGCTACGTGATAAAGTGCTCTCCTCATGTAGTCATGATTTAGAATCCTTCTTACAAGAGAGACACCCTAACTCTATTACGGAATATGAAAAATACGGTAGACAGTTTGTCACGGCACATCCGAATAAGGATGTCCATCGATCTTGTCCACAAGATCCTATGCCTACGTGCGCAGCACTCCACGATCATAGATCTTATGATCACCGACCTAGATCACATAGCACAGATGGTCGATATCGTACACAATATCGTCATGAATATCGGGGGTCTTATAACTTCCCTCGCTATCGTTCACCGTCAAGATTCTATCGTCGGAGTTATCGAGGTTATTCACCTCATGATCGTGGAGGCCACAAAGGCAGGGGCTGTGATGATTATCACAAAGACTATTACAGGGATTATAATGATCATGGATCATCACATAAAAGGAATGATGATAATGATGATTCATCAAATTTTTATTATAAGACAAAATCAGGCAAAAAGAAAACAAATCATTTCAGATCATCTTCAAAGAATAATGACAAACATGGTCATGCTAATGCATGTACTACCAAAAGAGATCATGAGAATGATGATAACAAACATGCTAATGCATGCAGCATATTAGATGACTCTTGTTATGTTTGTCAATCACATCCTATATCAGAGAGGAAAAATACGCTTCGTTGTGGTCATACAATGTCTTCTATGTCTGCTTGTGAGAATTTGGGACGTCTCACATACCACAAGGCATATTTATACGGAAAGGAAGTAAGAGTTTTACATGATACCGGCTCTTCTACTGTCGGCATACAACACTCGCTTATCGAGCCCTCTGCATTTACGGGTAAAACTGTTAAATGTATCACATTTGGTGGTAATATAGAAGAATATCCAATAGCACATGTCTATATCGATACACCGTTTTATACAGGTATGGTGTATGCTTGCGGGTTAAGAGCTCCCGTGGCTGAGATAATCTTAGGTAACATACCTGGAGTTAGAAATTGTACTCCACAGGAGATTACGAAATGGGTTGAATCTCACCCATTGGTGGCAAATGCTGTTGTCACTAGAGCACAACAGTTGGCTACAGATATGGCCACCCCACCTACACCTATAATAGATACTATTATGTCTCCCGACGTCGTTGCTGAAGCACCAGCGGCGTTTGCGGAAAAACAAAAAAATGATCAAAGTTTACAGCGTTTATTTGCGCCAGCGGAAAAAAAAGTTAGTAAACATACGAAATCAGCACAACATTGGTTTCAAATTAAGAAATCCATACTTACAAGATATTATGACAATGGTATGTCAATTATTCATCAGATAGTCGTTCCAAAACAATTTAGACCTTTGGTGTTACAAACAGGGCATGACTCGCCCATGGCAGGGCACATGGATATTAAAAGAACTTTATTTAGAGTCACATCGCAATTTTATTGGCCTGGTGTCAATAAGGACACAAAATTATATTGTAGGTCATGTACGACATGTCAAAGCATATCACGTAAGGGCAGATTCCACACGGCACCCTTACAGATCACGGATGTACCAGACAGACCATTTAAGAAAATAGCCATAGGTATTATCGGTCCGTTATCTATTCCATCTAATAATGGGTTCCGATATATCTTAACCTGTGTAGATCTTTGTACAAGGTGGCCTGAGGCTATACCTCTGAAAACAATCAATACTGCGTCGGTATCAGATGCATTATTTTCAATTTTTTGTCGTATTGGTTTTCCGGAGGAAATTTTATCAGACAGAGGTTCACAATTCACCTCAAATATTATGAAAGAAGTGGAGTCGATGCTCTCCATTCACCATTCGTTTTCAAGTGCATATCATGCCCAAACGAACGGAGTTTGTGAACGTCTTAACGGTTCACTCAAACAGATTCTTCACAAGATCACTGAGGGATGTCCTCGGGACTGGGACAGGCTACTTTGTGCCGCTTTATTCGCATATCGAGAGGTCCCCCACGAGAGCACTGGATTTAGTCCATTCGAGCTCGTCTATGGCTCTAATCCTCGTGGCCCGATGATGATCTTGAAAAATTTACTGGTCGGATCATCAATGGATGAATCCACTCGTACTAGTTACGAGCTAATGATCGACCTGAGACAAAGAATCATTGATGCGTGTACATATGCATCCGAGAGCATTAAATCAGCGACACAAAAAGCTAGATTATTCCACAATCAAGGGAGAAGATTGTGATATTTTAATCCTGGGGAAAAAGTCTGGTTACTTCTACCTCATGAGGATAATAAACTGTTGGTTTCATGGCAGGGTCCATTTGTGATTATTAAACGAGTCACGGATGTTGACTATGCTATAAACGTAAGAGGAAAAATTAAAACGTTCCATGTCAATATGTTGAAATTGGCAGTGGAAAGACCACAAGAGTTAATTCCTATTATTAACTCTGTGTCTGTGTCTGAGTCTTCACCTCATATTTCTTCTTTTGCATTAGTGAATGAGGAAGACACTACGTCTTCAATTCCTTTACAGTTTGCTTTACCATCGTTACAAGCTTCCGAATCTTGGAAGGATGTCACAATTTCTTCGACTTTGTCATCGTCACAACAAAGTCAAGTTAGGGAAATTCTTCTTTCTTTTAACGATGTACTTACTGACCTTCCAGGTCATACGTCTTTAATCTCTCATGACATCATTCTAACGGATGATCATCCTATTAAGTTAAGACCTTACCCTATTTCGTTACATCATAAAGACAGGGTTGAAAAGGAGCTAAAGGATATGATAAAATTAGGAGTTATATCTCCATCAGAATCTCCTTATGCTTTTCCGATGGTTATTGTGAAAAAAAAAGATGGGTCGCTCCGTATTTGTATTGACTTCAGACGTCTTAACCGTATCACAATTACTGACGCTGAACCAATGCATTTGTTGGACGACCTACTTTCACAAGTTTCACAGGCCACGTACTTTAGTAAACTAGATCTGTCTAAAGGCTATTGGCAGATACCACTTACTGAACATGCCAAACCTTTCACTGCCTTCACGACTCCATTTGGGTTATTCCAATGGAATTACATGTGCTTCGGCCTTGTAAACGCGCCTGCGACATTCGTGCGCATGATGCGCCGCCTTCTGGGCGATAGAAAAGATGTCATCACATACATCGATGACATCTGTCTATTTCACAACTCATGGGAAGACCATATTACTGGTTTGTCTTCTCTTCTCGTTACACTACGACAACATGGTTTGACTGTAAGACCTTCTAAGGTCCAGATAGGTTGTCAGGAGATTACTTTTCTTGGTCATCGCATAGGTAACCATAGATTACACCCTGATGACAATACAGTCAAGCGTATACTGGAGATTGCCACTCCATCATCTAAGAAACAAGTAAGAAGTTTACTTGGGCTGGTTAACTATTACCATAAATTTATACCACGTTTCGAACAGATTTCTGCTCCTTTGTCCAGATTGTTGGCCAAAGGTAGTCCAAAAAAAAATATTATGGACACCGCAGTGCGAAGAGGCTCTGATTATGATAAAGAATTTATTTAAGAATCCTCCTATCCTGTTATTGCCAAACATACATTTACCATTCTTGATTCAAACAGATGCATCCAGCTCCGGAATTGCAGGTTGTTTGCTTCAATGCTATGAAGGGATACTACATCCATGCTTGTTTGTCTCACGCAAGCTTACTCCGGCAGAACAAAAATACGCAACAGGAGAGCGCGAACTGCTCGCGGTGGTGTGGTACTTAGAAAAACTGTCTAAGTACTTGATAGGGAGAAAGTTCTTTATCTACACAGACCACAGTCCGCTCACGTTTATCACTTCGAGAACTATGAAAAACGCAAGAATTCACAGGTGGTTCCTTTTACTACAAGAATTCGCCTTTTCAATAATTCCGATTTCAGGAACTGATAATAACCTCGCGGACTTGTTATCAAGAAATTTTACGTCACAGGATTGAGATAACTTTCTTGTCTTGATGTTGACAAGGGACATAATTTTATAATTATTATTTCTAATTAGGAATATTAATTTCATTATTTCATTTTGACGTTAGATAACATGCATAGATTATAGTCGGGCACATCTTTGCCACCACTCTCTCACGTGCCACGAGTGTCACGTTTGGGAGCGGGGGGGGGGGTGGGGATGATGTTGAGGACTGTTTCGCGGCTTGCAGGCATGTGAGTTGTGGCCACAATTCACATGCGTGCACCACGAGTCACCTCAATTAAACTAAGACCAGAAATCGCGCAGATCAATGTATGACGCGTCTAGCCTAGTTACATTTTAGTCTATGTGTGGCCATTGAGCCGAATGGCAGTGTTGGAATGTGTGGTAAAACCACTTAAGGATCGTGTTTGAATATGTGGCATAGCCACTGATTAAATATATGTGGAACGGCAGATCCACTGGAAAGTGTAAGATAGCATAAGGATCCGTATCAAATTGACTATAGGACCAGGTAGAGTCCGGATTAGAATCGCGAACAAAGCAGATTACGTTCACCTTGAACTTATATACACGGCAGTTAAAGCCTGGCGATGCAAGCCAAAGATGTTGAATAATGATACATAGACCAGATCTATAGATTTACAGATAATGTACTCACTAGTATTGTGAAGGGATAATAATTCTAAGGATCGGATTCGGTAGGAGTTGGTTGCACACTCTATTACGCTATAAACTTAACGGTTAACCCAGACGAGCTAAGTCTGTGAGAGGAACATTGTGTAGAGCTTAGAACTATGATGAAGCCAAGTTAAATGTGTGAAATGTATTACGCTCATTGTGCTAAAGTATATATTAAATTGTTCAGTCGTCAATGGAACTTGTTGATTGCCTGAATTATGCAAGTTCTCACTCTGTGCTGTGACTGTCATTAATCCTTGCAAGGTCAGTCCAGATTATCACAGGTATTTATAAGACTAACTATAATCTAACCAACACTGCGGAAGAATTAATATACAATAACGACACTGAATATTATAATAATTTAATCACACCATAATGGCTTAAAGCTGCAATCGAACTATAAAGCTGGAATTAGAATAGATGAATTATAATGTCTGAAATATTGACAAGCAACCCAATAAACTCACGTCCAACGGTGCTGAATCTTTTTAATAACATCTAGCAAGAAAAGATACAGCGGGAGACCGTAACACACACACATGGTTATTTAAGCGCATCTGTTGGCATATTTTCACATATGTGTAACACAACACACACATAGACATATAAGTGCATGTACTTGCATATTTTCACACATACTCATATGTATGTATTATTACGTAGATGATGTTTGTCCATTAGTATGATGCTAGTTTATTTTGTTTCATTTTATTCCAGAGAGTCCAGCAGTCTGTGCTGGGTTATTATATGGTGTTACGTAGAGAACACCTACATAGCTTGGTTAAATGGTGTTGTATAGGAATTACCTTCAAAAAGTAAACTTGTGGACAACATTGTTTTCTGCATGATTCAAGTGCTACCTGATTGGGTTTCATTAATAAAAGTGGGACCCCTGTCATCAAGAGAGTTTTTCTGTGACTGCGGAACGTGTGTGAAAGTAGGCCAGAGAGAGTGATGACAACATCACACGCAAATCCTTATTCTTCTTCACACATCGTCTTCGCACCGTCACAATAGTAACCAGTTAGAGTCTGAGACAGTTATCTCAGTGATCAGAGTCAAAACTACATAAGGCGTACTCACTTGAGGTGTGAAGCAACCAGGCACATCCCCAATTGTGAGAACAAAAGCCTTTGACTCCTACGTTTGTGACAAGTATATAACCATCCAGACACCTACTGCCTACCAGGGCCACCAGCAAAGACCCCTTCCACGTATTTTATTGTGGTTTTATCCACAACAAGTGAGTCTCAAATTAGTTTTTCCAAAGTTTCAAATCGATATTTTATTTCGATAGGTTTCCACAGAATTCAAACATGCCTTATCACGACTTCTATAAGTAATAGGGGGGTGTTGGGAAGTCAGGTATTGGTAGTACCTCTGGTGAAGGAGCTGTCATGCCCTTTTCAGGGCAGCTCGGCCACCTTTGGTCCAAACCTGGCATCCAGCTCTCACCTGTGGCTCCTCGTAGCTGTCAGCATGCGACAGCGGCCACCTCCCGGACAACGGCTTTGACAGGCTGGCTAAACTAGGTGAGGGTAGCCGAATGGTTATAAACCTTCGGTGAGTTAGGGTCTGCCTACCCATGCATGCGAAGACTGGATTTGATAGACTGCGCGGAAGAAACCACCTGTTGGTTCAACGGGCATGATGGCGATTATCAGCAACGCGCTGTGGAGCGTAAGGAGCACGGCGAGGCACGTAGAAATCCCTGGTCATCCACTGCACCTGACTTCATCTCCAGTCGTCTTGACTTGTCTTGCCACTGGATTGAGATGGACCCAGGCGAGAGAGTGAGGTCGACGAATTGCGCAACTCTTCCTCACTTTAATCCAAATCACCGCACAAGTCACTCTTTCATCCATTCATCCATCACTCACAACAAGTCCTGTGGTGATGGGCGAGCGGCGAAGCGGCAGGCGTGGGTACGCTGGCAGTCGTAGTCGCAGACCTACACACAGGCGGCTCAGGCCATATGGTCGTCTTCCACTGATCGGAGCAGCAGTGGGATTCGGCAGCCCCCTGAGTGTCTGAGCAGCCCTCTTTAGGAAAGCACTGCTCACATCCATGGCATGAGGAAGGGGCTAGAAAAGGTGCCATAAACATTGCCTGCTCCACCATTACCTAACCAGCTTACCGCGGTTGGTGATTACCCTACTTCGGCGGGCGACATATAAGAAAAAGAAAGGACAGATTTTTCCCCCTCATTCTAGGCGCATGGAATGTGCGCACTCTCCTTGACAAAGACTTTAAAGCAAACAGACCTGAGAGACGAACTGCCCTGATTGGGAGAGAACTGGCCAGGTACAACATTGATATAGCAGCACTGAGTGAAACTCGACTTGCAGGTGAAGGCCAACTTTGCGAAAAGGGTGCAGGTTATACATTCTTTTGGAGCGGAAGAGGAACTGAAGAAAGACGAGAAGCAGGGGTTGGATTTGCAATCAAAACAGCAATTGTCAGCAAGTTAGCGGGACCCCCAAAGGGAATAAATGACCGACTGATGACGGTCAAGATCCCCGTCTTATGGAAGAAAACATGCCACCATCATTAGCGCGTATGCACCAACTATGACAAACCAGGATGACGTCAAGGATAAGTTTTACGAAGAACTACATGCAGTCATTGCATCAGTTCCTAAAGCAGATAAGCTCATCATTCTTGGTGACTTTAATGCAAGAGTAGGCTCAGATAACATCTCCTGGAATGGCACTATTGGAAGGTACGGCGTGGGTCGCTGTAACAGCAATGGACTTCTTCTCCTCCAGACTTGCGCAGAACATGACCTCCTTGTCACCAACACCATTTTTCGACTTCCTACCCGCAACAGGACCTCCTGGATGCACCCTCGCTCAAAGCGTTGGCACTTAATTGACTATGTAATTGTTAGGAAGAAGGACAGGCAAGATGTCCGGGTGACCAAGTCTATGTGTGGTGCCGAATGTTGGACTGATCATCGCCTCATTGTATCTAAACTTAAAATTCGTATCCAACCAGCCAGGCGCCCCCAGGGGAAGAAAACTCAAAAGAGGCTGGATGTCACCAAACTAAAGAAGACAAAAATCAAACAGTCTTTTACTGACACCTTAGAAGACCGTCTCAAATCTATCTCGCTAGATGGCCAAAGTGTGACCGTAAGGTCCACTACGTTGTTTTAGCACTAAGGTGCTACCACTTTATTATAGTTAGTGTAAGAATACTTTAGCAAGATTTAAACACTAAGTATTTGAACGTGACTAGTTAGTTAATTAATCCTAGTCCCAAACCTAGTACGGTCATTCGTTCATGGTGTACATGAAATGACGTCATCAAAGCTTGTGTAGTAGCGATACAAGTAAAGAAACGGAAGTGATTGTTTTTAAGGGGAGATTAGAGTGAGTTGTTTTTAGCACGAGACGAGCGGCGGCCGTTTTCCCATCTAGCAGGTCCCATTTATGTTTTGATTCGTATGGATTGTGGTTTGTACACCTTTAATGAAAGTATTCTATGAACCAGCATGGAATGGTTAGCGAATGCAACCACTGAATAAAAGGTATTGTTTAGTTAAGACGAAGTTAGACTTACTTCTTGAACACAAGTTGGAAGTTACATTGTTGACATTTGACTATCGGAAACAGAGTACTTCATTCTTACGATCACACAGCCACACACCAACATAGACGAGTCTACCACAACTACCTGGGTTTATTACACATCTCTTCTGTAACCACCACCTCTGGCGATAGCCAGTTTACAACAGAAGCCCCTCATTTCTTCACCCTGTCACAAAACGGCTTTACAACAGAAGTCCTACATTTTTCCTCACCCGGTCACAGTAACCTTTATTGGTGCCCGTGACCAACTCGTCTCCGTTGGTGCACCCATACTACAATGGAAACAGACCGGCCGCAACTGAAGCACCAGTTGGTATTGTTGCAACAGCAGAACCAACAATTACAGCAACAGCTTCTGCTTCAGACACAGCATACAGCCTCACAACAACCCCTACCAGACTCTGATAATTTTCATACTGCTACTTTGAAGAACATAACGGACACTTTGTGCAATGTTACTCAGTCCGCACATTATCAGAACATTGCTTCCATTGTTACACCTTTTGATGGGGACCCCTTGCGGTTTAAGAAGTGGTTAGTGGACATAGAAAAGTACGTCTCATTAATCCCAACAGCTACAGATGAAGACCGTAAAAGGGTCGCATTTTTGTCGTCTCAGTCTCTGGTTACAGACTTCCTTCGACGAAGATTCAAGGACTTCCCTATGGAAACCTTCCCCTCCCTGAGAAAAGAGTTAATCCATCGTTATTCTCCAGTGACCGACTGTGAACACGCTTGGACTCTTCTTCGGCGCATTCATCAGGAGAAACACGAACCTGTGCAATGCTATGGTGACCGGCTGCTCAATCTTTCTGAGGATGCTTTCTTTGAAGATTCTTTGCCTTCAGCTGATCTAGCTAAACATCTTGTTGGCATCTTCATTGATTGTCTCTCTACAGACTCGCTCAAACTTCATCTAATTCGAAAAGATCCTCAATCCATCAATGAAGCCATACAGTTAGCAGTAGCCGAAGAGAAGGTGAAGAAACGTTTTGAACAGTGTTTGGGACGTGACCCTCGAGTAGAACCCCAAGAAGAAAATGAACCGATGGATGTGAGTTATTATCGCTACAGTTGGCAAGGCCCACCTGCACAACAGCGACCTGTTGCTCCTCCGTCAGGGACCCATTCAAGTTATCAACATCAATCGCGACATCATCGAAGTGGACAGGCACCTCTGATACATCAGGTATCTACGATTACTTGCTTCACCTGTGGTCAGCCTAATCATATATCTAGGAACTGTGTCCACCGACAACAGCATCTTGTATGGCCACAAGCTAACACCCAGCCTCAACCACGGAATCGCCAGCACAGTCAAGGACAACCTCACCAACTTTCCTGGCCTCCATTCACACCCATGCCACCCGGTCAAGGACCTTCACACTCTTTTTCCCGTGGACAGTCACACCCCAGACCTCTTATGGACCAGGGAAACTACTGGAACACCCGTTAGCAAGGACCTTACCGGGTGCATTCGAAAATTCCAAACGACCACCTTGCAGGGATAGGTCCTTTTATAGAAGAACATTTGCTTCTCCACATGTGTATTTTTCTTCTCTGTCGTCTTCCTCTCCTGTTTCTTATGTCTCTCCTCCACATGTAATTCCTGATCCTTCCTCATGCCTTATTTCCATAGCTAAGAAAAGCTACCGTGCGCTCATTGGTACTGGAGCCACAGTAAGCCTTATTCGCGAGCAGTTATTTCGACAGCTTCGCAAGCATTTAGTTTTATTCCCTCTTCTACTCCGCTGGCCTCCATTACTGGCCAACCTCTTCGTTCTCTTGGCACCGCAGTCATATGCCTTCAGATTGGCTCCCAGTTGGTTGAACATCCGTTCATAGTAACAAGAGGTATGACTCGGAACTTCATTATCGGTCGTGACTTTCTTCTCAGTCATAACGCCCAAATTTATTTTGATTTAAAGCAGATCCGCATTAATGGTGAATACATCCCTCTCCAGGATGATATTCACATTGCTTCCCTGGTGCGTCTTACTGCTCCTGTAACTTTAAAACCTCATGCTGTTACTATCGTTACTGGTCGGGTCAAACGATCCGATTATGTCTCTTCTGGCCACACTGTCCATGTAGAACCATTACCTGATACAGACATAAGTGATGACCCTTGCATCAATGTGGTAGACGGTATTGTTCAGGTATCTACTAAGCGTGATTTCCCTTTGATGCTCCTTAATGCCTCTGGAAAACCAACCACTATTCAGAGAGGCACTGTGGTTGCACAGTTGGCATCACTTTCCTTGTCTCAACACGCCTCTTTTTCTCCTCCAACTTGCCATCCCTCTACTGCTCCTTCACATTTAATGGGCGGATTAAGTCCTCATCTCCGGTATCCCACCACCGTTGGTGCAGTTACAAATGAGCGTTTACCACATTGTAACTTCCCTCCCCAGCACCAATCATTTTCCTCTCCGGTCCTTACACCCCCTCATTCTGGCGACAGGAAAGATTATCGCCGTCCACCTCCTCCTCCTCCTCCTCAGCCTCTCTTCCCACACCTTTCTCCTCCTCCTGCCTCCTCCTCGCCTATTCCCCCTACACGACTTGCTCAGTTGATAGAGCAATTGACAACTGACTCCCCACATGCCACTCGCATTTGTCAGTTTGTCAAGAAACATCAAGACATATTCGCTCTTTCAGATATGGAGCTGAAACAAACATCTACTGTAACCATGGACCTTCACACCACCACTGAAGTTCCTGTCTCTCTCAAGCCCTACCACACTCCATTGCATAATAGGGAGATTGTGGAAAAGTCAATTGCGGATATGCTTGCCGCAGGCATCATAGAGAGATCTCGGTCCTCCTGGTCCTCCCCTATTGTAATTGTTACCAAGAAGGATGGATCACATCGCTTCTGTTGTGATTATCTGGCCTTGAATGCCATTACTAAGACCATCTCGTACCCTCTTCCTCGAGTGGATGATATCTTGGCTACCATTGGCAAGTCTAAGTGGTTCACTACCCTCGACGCCCGATCTGGGTTTTGGTGTATACCAATGTCCCCAGAAGCGAAAGTTAAGTCCTCTTTCTGTACACACATAGGGAGTTATGCGTGGAACATCATGCCTTTTTGCCTTAAGGGCAGCCCTGCAACGTACATGTCCCTTATGGACGAAGTATTGAAGGGCATGCAATCTTTTGCTTTGGCCTACGTTGACGATATCCTAGTTCACACTCCAGGATCCCTTGAGGACCACTTACTTCATGTAGAAAAAGTGTTTACACGCTTGAGGGCACATAAGGTTATGCTCAAACTGAGCAAATGTGCATTCCTCCAGACTGAAGCTAAATATCTTGGCTTTATCATTAATCAAGATGGCGTCCGACCGGACGATACCAAGGTCCAAGCCATTCGTGACATGCCTCCTCCTACCTCTGTCCACCATGTCCGTGGTTTCTTGGGCAGTTGTTCGTATTATCGGAAGCATATTGTCAATTTCTCTAGAGCTGCTGAGCCTCTTATTGCTCTCACAAAAAAGTATGCTCGTTTTCGTTGGACAGATGCTTGCCAACAGGCTTTTGACTATCTTAAGTCTGCTCTTACCAAAATTCCTCGTTTGGCCTATCCAGACATCCGACATGCTATGATTTTGTATACGGACGCTTCCAATCGGGCCGTTGGTGCTTGTCTTGTACAGACCAACGTATCAGATGCTCCTCCGATTATTCCTAATGTGCCAAATGAGTTACCTATTGCGTTCCTCTCGCACGCACTCAGTCGGTCTCAACAACGATGGACTGTTACTGAAAAAGAAGCCTTTGCAATTCATTACGCATTGCAAAAGTTAGACTTCTATCTTAGGGGTACTAAAGTTCTTATTCGAACTGACCATAAGCCGCTCCTTACTTGGTTATCCAAGACTTCAGAACAACCCCGCAAGCTCCAGACCTGGGCTCTGAATCTTCAGAGTTATGATGCTACAATAGAGCATATCCCAGGGGAATATAACACCATTGCTGATCTCCTATCATGGGTCCCGTACAATGCTTGTACTGATATCTGTCCTTCTTCTTTATCGGATCCCAAGGCATCATCAGATCTTGATGATAATGCTAAGGAGATATTGGTTATCAATTCCAATCAAACCCCTCCTGTATTTTCTCATCACGATACTACGGATACTAGCTCTCCAGATGAGCTCCTCCTTTCCTCGTCTTTCACGGCGAAAGAACAACTTCAGGATCCTGAACTCTTGAAGGTTCGCACTCAGTTACTACGTGATCCCAAATCGAACCCTAATTACACTATCCTTACTTCTGATGACATTCTCTACTGGATTAATCCTAAACAGCCAGATCGTCTTTTCACTTGTATTCCTCGTCATCTTGTCTCTCGGGTCCTCCATGCGTTCCATGATTCTAATGGCCACATGGGGAGAGATAAAACACGCGATATTGTATCTAGACGTTACTACTGGCCCTCTCTTTATAAGGACATTGCTGAATATGTTGACTCTTGTAGGACTTGTAAGCAGCGCAACATGCGTCCTCTGCGCATCCCTACTCAGCAGATGACTCTGACTCATTTCCCTATGGAGTGCGTCAGTGTAGATCTTTCTGGTCCTTACACCCTCTCACAGTCTGGGAATACCCATGTCTTACACTTCGTGGATCAGTACTCTGTCTGGCCCGAGTGTTTTCCGCTCCGTGGTTCTTCCTCTGAGGACGTTACACAGATTTTCCTTACGGAGTTTGTTCCTCGCCATGGCTATCCAAAAACTGTCCTTACAGATAATGGAAAGCAATTCATTGGTAGGCCTTTCCATTCCACTCTTGTTGATCTGAATATTGACCATAAAACGACCAGTTACTATCGGCCTCAGTCGAATGGTCGTAATGAGAGGATGCATAAGACTCTCCATGACATACTCTCCAAACTTACTTCTGACAACACACAGTATTGGGATTTCTTTCTTCCCCAAGCTTTAGAAGCTTTGCGTGTCAATGTTAACGACACTACAGGTTTCTCGCCCTTTTATCTCTTGTATGGCCGAGAGCCACGCCTTCCCTTAGATAATCTCCTTACTCCTCAACGGAGATATATGGGTGATAATCCCATAGAGATTATTCTGCGTAATAAACGTGAAGCCCACCAGAGAGTTCACCATAACACTCTTAAGGCATTTAAGAAGCGTCAACGGTTACATGTTAAGGGCGCTCACTTGCCATCCTTTACTATTGGTGACCTGGTGTGGTTTTGTAAGCATGTTCGGAACTCCAAATTTGACGACCATTGGGTTCCAGGCTATAAGATTGTCGAGCAAACTTCTCCAGTTACCTTCGTCTTGTGGAACGAAGAGCGTCACCACTCTACCAAGGCTCATGCTACTCAAATTAGAAAAGATGAGCAACGACCTTACACTAATCCTCCTCCTGCTATTCGCACTAGCCGACCCGTTCGTACGGCTACCCTCCAATATAACCCTTCCTCCTCTTCCTCTTCATCCTTATCTGACGACACTCTCAACCCTCCATTCCACCCCGTCTCCTCTGTCCCTCACCCTGCTCCTGCTGTGATTGTTCCACCCAATGCTTTAGGTGATTCCTCCTCTTCCGAATCTGATAGTTCTCCTCACGATATAGTATATCGCCTCCGGTCTAGAGATGTCCGTGGAGTTGCGAAACATCCTGCCTCTTCAGTCCAGTCTTCACCTCCTCCTCACTCACAGATGGTTCGTCGTCTACGCCGTTATCGCTCCTGTTCCGTATCTGAGGATGATATCCCTCCTCCTGAACTATATGCCCGAATCCACTCCCGTCAGGATTGTTTCAACGCGTTTCCCTCCGTTGTTCCCGGTCCATCCCATGCTTCCGATATGCATGATACCATAGTTCCTCCTTCCACCGCCGCAGCTACTGCCCATACCTCTCCTCCTCCTTCAGTACATCTTTCCTCTGAGTCCGCTCCACCTTTTCCCCTACCTACTTCTGACCTTGATACTGCCCCTGATTCTACCTCCTCTGACAACGAGACTGACGTTCCTCCCCCTCTTCTTCGTTATCCTACCAAACGTCGGCATTCCACCTCCTCTGGAAATTCTGCTCCCCTTCCCAAGTATCTTCTGCAGCCCACTGCCCATGTCCATACTCACTTTTCACGTCTTCCTCGCCCCCGTCAGTTGCCTCTGGTACCTCCTCCAACCCCCCCTGCCCCACCGACACACAGTAGATCGCGTAATCCTCGCTGTCTTCCTCCGATCTGTCCACACCCTCCACTCCAATCCTCCCTTTATGTTCCGTCCCCTCCTGCAGTCCTCGCAATTTCTCCTCATCCTCAACAACCCCGCTGTGACGAACATTTGAACACACGAGCAATCGAATGCATTGATTCCTTAAATATCCTCATAAAATCGTTAACCAGTTGACCTTTCTTTTTTTACCCAGATGTCATTTCCAGTTATGTCTTATTCGATGATCTGTTTGTCTTTCGTGACCTCACTAGCTATGCTTTTCGACTCCTATAATGTTGAG
Source organism: Oreohelix idahoensis (assembly GCA_024509875.1). Taxonomy (NCBI): domain Eukaryota; kingdom Metazoa; phylum Mollusca; class Gastropoda; order Stylommatophora; family Oreohelicidae; genus Oreohelix; species Oreohelix idahoensis. The sequence goes on along the minus strand of JAMPIV010003908.1, from coordinate 156,400 downwards.
TTTTGGGACACTCCTCATGCCACATGATTAACTCCTCCTTGACCAGCGTTAGCTATATCATTTTTTTTTTACTTAAGATGGCATCTGTGCTGTCATGACCTTATGATTATTGCCTTTTTCTTAATGGGTTGATATTTTTTTTGTCACGAGCATGGTCATTATTTGTTCGTGATGATTTGTGAATAACAAAGAGATTACCATTAGTTCATTATTTTTTTTTTCACCCGCCACTTATGTTGGCATCAGTAATGTTTTTTTATCATTCCATTTTGTTTCCTCCATGTCGTTTAGACATAGTTCGATTTCCGGATTTTTTAATGCTGGTACATTTCTTATGTGAATTAACTCATGCCATTTACTACCTTGTTTGAAGTTTAGTTTACTACATACTGATGTTCCTGTCTGGTGCAACCGCCGTGTTCAGCGTCCACCAATTTTTTTTGGGCACCCATTTTTTTTAATTGCTTGTGAGTTCTCCACTTTTAGCGACGTTACCTCGCTTTGATGCATTAATGATTTGTTTTTTTTTTTCCATGACTTTGAGTAATGTTTGTGACTTCATGGTGCATTGTTCATTGATCCCCATGAAATATGAGTATTTTCATTTTTGCCATTGTGTCATTTATGCCTCTCGACATACACTTTGTATCTTTTTCCATAACTAGCTAGTTCTCTTACTATTCCCCTATCAGTTTTTTTTGTTTTCTTTATTTCATTGTCCATTCCCCATTCCCTTAACTCCCATGCTATTGTATTCCACTGATGTATATTATCCCATCACCTTCCATATCCATGATTGATGTTTTGATGTATACTGGTGTATAATCTGGTTGAACTGGTATATACATTTTTTCCCCTTAGTTTTTTTAGGGTTAGTTTGCAGTACTTCCTCGGAATATGTCTCCCTTCCGGGATACATTTTGGTGGCCCCAGGCGTATGTGACCGTAAGGTCCACTACGTCGTTTTAGCACTAAGGTGCTACCACTTTATTATAGTTAGTGTAAGAATACTTTAGCAAGATTTAAACACTAAGTATTTGAACGTGACTAGTTAGTTAATTAATCCTAGTCCCAAACCTAGTACGGTCATTCGTTCATGGTGTACATGAAATGACGTCATCAAAGCTTGTGTAGTAGCGATACAAGTAAAGAAACGGAAGTGATTGTTTTTAAGGGGAGATTAGAGTGAGTAGTTTTTAGCACGAGATGAGCGGCGGCCGTTTTCCCATCTAGCAGGTCCCATTTATGTTTTGATTCGTATGGATTGTGGTTTGTACACCTTTAATGAAAATATTCTATGAACCAGCATGGAATGGTTAGCGAATGCAACCACTGAATAAAAGGTATTGTTTAGTTAAGACGAAGTTAGACTTACTTCTTGAACACAAGTTGGAAGTTACATTGTTGACATTTGACTATCGGAAACAGAGTACTTCATTCTTACGATCACACAGCCACACACCAACATAGACAAGTCTACCACAACTACCTGGGTTTATTACACATCTCTTCTGTAACCACCACCTCTGGCGATAGCCAGTTTACAACAGAAGCCCCTCATTTCTTCACCCTATCACAAAACGGCTTTACAACAGAAGTCCTACATTTTTCCTCACCCGGTCACAAAAGTGTGGAAACAAATTGGGCAGCCCTAAGTGAGCAGATCTAAAACACTGCTACAGAGGTCCTGGGTCCTTCTATCAAGAAACAAAATGACTGGTTTGATGAGAACTCAGATGATATAAAGCAGATGTTGGCTGAGAAACACCATCTCCATAAAGCATATTTAAATGATCCAAAATCTACATCCAAGAAAGACGCTTTCAACAACATGCGTAGAATCGTCCAGCATAAACTACGCCAGATGCGGGATTCATGGCTGAGTAATAAAGCAGATGAGCTCCAAGGCTTTGCTGACAGCCAGGACTTGAAAAATTTTTACCTTGCACTCAAAGTGGTCTATGGTCCAACATCATCAGGATCATTTCTCCTCCTTAATGCAGATGGAAAAACACTAATTACAGACAAGGAAAAAATGCTCCAACGCTGGGCTGAGCACTTTAATAATATTCTGAACCAGCCATCATCTATTAACGACAAAGCCATCATCCGCCTGCCCCAAATTCCTATAAATGAAGCATTAGAAGATGTACCAACTCTGGAGGAAACTAAGAAAGCAATTCGTCAACTGTCTAGTGGAAAGGCCCCCGGCTCCGATTCAATTCCTGTTGAGGTTTATAAAGATGGCGGTGCAGTTCTGATAGAGAAACTTCACATGATCTTCCAGCAAATGTGGCAGAGTGAAACCATCCCACACGATCTCAAAGATGCATCAATTATATATCTATATAAACGTAAAGGTAATCGCCAAGACTGTAACAATCATCGAGGCATCTCTCTTTTATCAATCGCTGGGAAGATATTCGCCAGAATCCTTTTGAATCGCCTTACGGCTCATCTTGACAAAGGTCTTTTACCTGAAAGTCAGTGTGGATTCCGGAAAGAACATGGAACCACAGATATGGTGTTCGCTGCAAGACAGCTACAAGAAAAATGCCAAGAACAGCACTGTGACCTGTACACAGCTTTCATCGACTTGACAAAGGCGTTCGACACGGTCAGTAGAGAGGGTCTATGGAAGATCATGGCAAAATACGGCTGCCCAAAGAAATTTATCACAATAGTGCAGCAACTGCATGATGGAATGCAGGCTAGAGTTCAGGAAAACGGTGAGCTATCAGAGCCTTTCCCCGTTTCAAATGGAGTTAAACAAGGGTGCGTACTTGCACCGACTCTGTTCAGTATCATGTTTTCTGCTATGCTGACTGATGCTTTTAGAGACGGGGACACAGGAATCGACATTAGTTATCGTATTGATGGAAAATTGTTTAACCTTAGGAGGCTTCAAGCAAAAACCAAGGTCAAATCACACACCATCAGAGATCTTCTGTTTGCTGATGATTGTGCCCTCAATGCTGGCTCAGAGGCTGATCTGCAGCATAGTGTGGATAGATTCTCCGAAGCCTGTGCCAACTTTGGGTTTACCATCAACACGAAGAAAACAGAAATCATGTACCAACCAGCTCCTGGCACAGTTTATACTGAGCCAATCATCAAGGTTAATGGTGAGAAACTGAATGTTGTGAACAGATTCACATACCTTGGTAGCACACTATCCCAGAACATTGTCATTGATGATGAGGTAAACACCAGGATCTCCAAAGCCAGCAGCACATTTGGCAGACTATACACCAACGTTTGGCATCGAAGTGGCATTAGTCTACAGACAAAGCTGAAGGTGTACAGAGCTGCGGTGCTTCCAGTGCTGCTATATGCATGTGAAACATGGACTGTATACAGGCGCCACGTAAAGAAGCTAAACCACTTCCATACAGTCTGTCTCAGGAAGATAATGAACATCAGATGGCAAGACAAGATCCCGTATACCGCCATTCTTGACAGAGCTGGTATCCCTAGTATTTATACTATTCTGATGCAGTCAAAGATTCGCTGGGCAGGTCATGTAGTCCGCATGCCAGACCATCGACTGCGAAAGATTCTCTTTTATGGTGAGATGCAGAAGGGTAAACGCTCCCATGGTGGCCAAAAGAAGCGCTTCAAAGACACGTTAAAGACGTCATTGAAAACCTTTGACATAAACCCAGACACACGGGAAGCTGCTGCGCAAGACCGAACTGCTTGGCGCACATCTCTTCGTAAAGGTGCAGCAGCATGCGAATCATCCAGAAGAGCAGCAGCGGAACAGCGGAGACAAGCTAGAAAGGACCGTGTAATAAAACCTTCACTTGATGCAAACATTCCCTGCCCACACTGTCCGAGATCTTTCCAGGCCCGCATCTGGCTCATCAGTCACCTTCGTACCCATAGGCTAACCTAACATATTCCTAAATAATTGGATGAACAGAGTGGTCTTCATCACCCGTGATGGACGAACAACAATAAGTAACAAGCCTTTGCCATCGAGGCTAAAGCTGGCAGTATTGCCCCACTAGAAATGTGCTTGAGATGTTTATTTGACAGCATAGATAAATAATCAAAGAAAATTTAATATAAATATTTGGACTCCTTCAATATTCTGCTTTTATAATTTTCCTTGACTTTGTTGGAATTGCTATTAATAACCAAACCTTCAATCATGGTACTAACAACTATAGCATTTACAAGTAGGTCTTGCTACCTGGGTTTTTCCTTACTGCTGGAAATAACAACTCTGGTGTATAACCAGTCATCCACAGAAGTATTCCAAGTAAAGAAAGTGTCATGGTTATATCCCTTTAATTAACTCAAGGGAAGTAACAATATTAAGCAATGTTACACTGGTTGCTCAAAGGCAGTAGACTACAAACAGAGGAAAGAACAAGCAGGATTTAGAAAGAACAGAAGATGTGTAGACCATATATTCACTCTCAGGAACATTATAGAGCAGTGCTCAGAATGGCAAAGACAGCTTTACATAAATTTTGTTGATTTTGAAAAGGCTTTTGACAGCATACATAGGGACAGTTTATGGAAAATACTGAGGGCTTATGGAATTCCAAGCTGCATAGTGTCAATCATAAAAAGCCTCTATGCCAACTTTACGTGTAGTGTTGGGCAGAGCAACCTAACCTTCGAGGTGAAGACAGGAGTACGACAGGGATGCCCCTTATCAACCACTCTATTTTTAACAGTCATAGACTGGGTGATGCGCCAGACAACAGAGGGCAGTCCAAGAGGAATAAGATGGACTACATTTTCTACATTGGAAGATCTGGAATATGCAGATGACATTGCACTGCTGGCACATTCACATCAACACATCCAGGAAAAAACGGATAGACTTAATAAATTTAGCCAGCAGGTGGGCTTGAACATCAATTTAAAGAAGTCTGAGGTCATGACGCTCAATGTGAGCAACCCTGAGCCCATATCAGTAAGGAATCAGCAACTGGTACAGACAGATACCTTCACATACCTAGGAAGCATAGTAACACCAGACGGTGGGGCAGGCAAAGACATCAACATCAGAATGAATAAGGCAAGAACAGCCTTCTTTAGCCTAAATAACATCTGGAAGTCCTCCCAATACAGCACAAGCACAAAATTAAGATTATACCAGAGTTGCGTGCTTTCTGTGCTTCTCTATGGTGCGGAATGCTGGAGAGTCACAGAGAAGGAAATGTCAAAATTGTCCTCTTTTCACACAACATGCCTAAGAAAAATTCACCGAATCTTTTGGCCGAATACCATCACCAACCAAGATCTGCTTACTCGTAGCAAGCAAGAGGACATGCACACCATCATAGCTGGCAGACGCTGGAGCTGGGTTGGTCATGTCCTCAGAAGAGACCCCGATGCCATCACAAAAACAGCTATGCTTTGGACCCCTGAAGGAAAGCGAAAGAGAGGCCGACCAAAAACAACTTGGCGAAGGACTGTGGAGGCTGAGATGCAAAGAATGAACCAGAGCTGGGGCACTGTACGAAGGATGGCCACCGACCGTGCAAAGTGGAATCAATTTGTTGTTGCCCTACAAGACGCCACTAGGCGTGATGGCCACTGACTGCTTTGACGGTCGGTGGTTAAGGATCGAAGAAGAAGAAGACACTGGTTGCCGTCTGAATTCACTGCTAAATGAACAGCAAACATTCACATTAATATTGTGGCAGTTAAGAGTTATCCTTCCGAAAATGTCTACAGTACACTTTGTTTCAAAAGTTTAAGACATACCAGAAACAGTAAGATAATCAGTTTTAATAAACAATTAATTCAAGATTATAATTTTCAAAATTATGCTTTCATGATCAAATTTCTTAATTTGTTTATAAAGTTTTGTCACATAATTGTTTGCCTCATTAATTGTCAAAACTTTCATTTTTAGTTGACTGTTTTAATATTAAAATAATTATTGTGCCGATTTAGGAGGTAACTTGAACTTACGAAACCCACTATATTATGATATGCATAGTTTTTGCATATTTAAATTTTTACATAGCTTTAGTGTTTTTGTTTTTTGTTACTGTAAGATATTAAGTTAAAACTGTTTCAGTTATACGGAACACTGAAATGAGACGTATGTTACTATTTAATGTGCAGTATTTAGTGTTTCACATAATTAAATTGAGTTATCTTTATATAAATGATGTATTGTATAGAACTAAACTAAGTTTTAAGTATAGGTAGGTAATTAAAAATTTAAACTTATGTGTTTAATCAAGGAGGAGGGTGGCCGGCATGGAGGCCGTAAGGAGGCAGCCCCTCTACCATGCAAAGGCACAATAGGCCAATCACCTGTTTGCTTTAAATCACAATTATGTGAGAGAAAACCGGACTGATTCTAAAGGCAATTAACTGGAATGGACTACGACTTATGGAACATAAGAAGTACAATCTTTGAAGGACCGAGGACTAGAATGGAACCAGGCCAGGGGGAAAACAGCCAATAGGATTGTCTGGCACTCTCTCTTCCAAACCTCTACACCTCACGGTAGAAGGGGAACAACTAAGTAAGTGTTTAATCAAGACCATGTGGAGTGGACAAGGGGGAGGGGTCAATCAAAGGTGGACAGAGGGGAGGGGAGGGTAAAAAAATGTCACACTTTTGTGGACATCTTTTATGAATGGCCCCTTATCATCTGTTTTGTTAATTATCATAGTTTTTGTTTTCTCAGTTTCAATGTCCAATCCATACTGAAATATTAGATGTAGCTTAATTCAAAATAACATCCTATTCCTTTGCGAGTTTGATATTAGGTATGTGTTATATAAAAGTTGTTTTTACAATGGAAATTATGGAAAATGTGCAAGATGAGAATGTATGAACCAATATATCAATCAGAATGATGTGAAGGTTTTAATTTGATTGACTGAACAGAAATCACACAATAGGACTGAACAGACTTTAGGAGTTTTAAACTGAGACATCTGTAGTTATGTGTTGTTTTTAAATTCTCAAGACATGAGTGCTGAGATTCATCATGATCAACAGTGCTAGTGTTTTCCTGTCAACTGTAGGTGCTCAGTCTCTCTCAGCAAATGTTAAAGGGTATGAATGCTAAATGTTCTTGTGCGCTGGTTGATACACGCTGGAAGCATCCTCTCATATGCTCATCCCTGCAGATCTTACATTTGATGCCAAATTTCAGCAATCTGAGCCTTGACAATTCATTGATTGCAGTTTCATTCTCTAATAGGTGATCATTAATTGCCCTTAGTATCTCTCCCTTATCCATATCCAGTGCACCTTCTATGGGTGATCTTGAAACTAGTCTGTCAGCTCTTTCATTGCCGCGTAACCTGCATGACGAGGACAGTAGATCCACACCAGTTCCTGAAGAATTAAGGCTTCTATGGAGGTTTCCATTCACGCCAGGGCACTCCACTTTGGACCCTGTTGAGCTTTGTTGAAAATGACCATAGAGCTGCTGTCCTCGCACCATTTAACCACCTCATGTAGTGTTCTGGTGTATGCTACTGACCATTTCCTGTCGGTCAGAACCAGTCCTGTAAATGAGTATGTCATCAGCAAAAGTCAAGGTTCCTCCCAGCCCAGTTGGCTGAATGGTGGCTACTTTTGCTGTGTAGATGTTAAACAGCACCAGTGATAGTGGAGAACCCTAATGTAGTCCCAGCCAAATATGTACTGATTCTGATGTCCATGTTCTCAAGCGAAATGCAACTGATCTCTCAGTTAAGGCAGCTGCTATCCATCTTGTTAGCGAAGGGTTAATACCGTAAGCCATTACACAGTTCATTTACATTTCAAAGCTCACACTGTTATAAGCATCCTCTAGATCAATTGCTACAGCAACCATTTCTCAGTTACCCTGGAATCCCTCGTACATATCATTAAAAAAATATTCTGGCGTTTCCCCATGTTGCTTTCATGAGCCAATAGCTACTCAGGGTATCAGAAAGGATGTGTGCATTTTCGAGGTGGCTCATTACTTGTCTCGCAACTATCTTTTTAAAGTAATTTACCACAAACATTCCGCAGTGTGATGATTTGATAGCTGCTGAGCAGTGTGGGATCTTTACCAGGTTTAGGAAGAGGCCGTAGGTAACTATGTAGCTAGTCTTCCAGCACCTCAGCATTCTGTATGCTGATGTTGAAATCCCTCACCACATTCATAATTCCTGTGTTATCCAGCTGTTTATGTGTTGATACTGGGTACCATCAGACCTTGGTGTGGTGTTTCTAACGAGCGCACGTCGTCTTCAGAAATGAGGTTGAAATATAACTCACATCTTGTCATTCTCAAAAATATGGTCCTTAATTTTTAGATGGGCAACTTTGTCACCTTTATCTGTTTGGGCCAAATATCGATTAAATAATGCTCATCCCTTCTCTTCAACCATCTTTAGTCTTACTCCTGTCAAGCTTTAAATGTTGGGGATGGGTTGGCTTTTACAAGTATAAAAATGTGATCTGTTAATCCAAGTCAGAAATACAACAGTAAGCAGTTTTTCTAAAGTATTTGCAGACACAATTATGAGACTTAACGATGATTGTCAGTAATAGAAATCTGGTTCACATTGGCTTTGTACACTGTAGTAACTATGAATGTAACTAAAATCCATTTGAACATTATCAAGTAATATTTGTCGAAGACAGTCGAATTATGCAGAGAATGGTTATCCTGTTATTTTTTTAAATTCATTTTATATTTGTAATTAAAGGTATTGCGCTGAACATTTTGCATGATATGCGTCTTGAAAACTGAATTGTTGGTCTCCTATATGTTGATTGTTCATTCTTTAAAATAATCAGCAAGTAAAGTACTGATACGGTATAAACAACACTGATTATCATTAATTATGTAGACCACTAATGAGATGGGTTTTTTTTTTTAATTCTCAAATATATTCTGGTTAATTTTGTATAGTGCTTTATTGAAGTTTAGTAGTGAAAATTTGAAACTTTTCATTTACTCTTATTCACAATGACTGGACAGCAAGAATGATGCTAAAAACAAATATCGGCAAGTAAACATGTTACTTAAAAATCACAGATACTATATACTGTAATTATAACCCAATCAGAGGTTAACTGGGATATTTTTTCCATTAATTAGATAGTTAAAATATTTTGGTCACATAAAAAGACATAACACCTCGCTGAAGACCCAAATGGAAGGAAGGGTTGAGGTAAAGCTTGCACAGCAAGACAGCTCTATTTAATGGGAAGATAATGTCAAGAGAAGGACACGAAAGACTCTATCAGAGTGCACCATCAAGACAAGAGACACAAGACGTTGCAGCTGACCTTTGATGTGGAGATGGCAACTGACGATGATGACTTCATGCCTCATGAATCAGTAGTCATATTCTTTCTTGGTCTCCACAGAGATCACAGGGAACTATGCAGGGTTATTTAGTACTTGCAGCCCTATATTTAGTTTTTCTATTATCTTCCATAACTTATATCTTTTAACATGACCCTTGTCTTCTATTGAGAAATGATGTTTAAATACTGAAAATATTAATTATTCAAATCTACAGTAACACGAATTTCACTACTCCATTAATTTACAGCCAGCATAATGAATTTCATTTACCATTTGTTGTTGTAGGGTCTAGCTGAGAAGATCTCTGGTGCAGTGTACTGAAAAGTTCCGATATTGTTTGTTGTTGCATAATCAGATGACCTGGGGATATTGAAACAGACAATTATTTCACCCAGGAATAGTCCCTCAACCTTTTAAAGTGAATAATTATGTACAATTCCACATTACAATAAGAAATTCAAGATCAATAACTTACATATTTTGAGACCACAGTAATATAGTTTCAGTAATCCAAATGTTCTTATCTGGATGAATCAAGACGTCGGGTATTTACCTAAAGAACGTGTATCTGTTCTGTTTCCTCGGTCACACTTCATTTCTTAGAACATTTCTCCTAAATATGTATATTGAAAAAGATCAGAAAAGACACCATCTTTTACGTATTTTGTACTAATGTTGAAAGTGTACATAGACTATACCAGCACTGAAAATTCAGATGTCCTCTTTATTTAAAGACATTAGGGATGATCTTCCTGTTCACTAATACAGGCAATATTAATGTAAGGTTTTCTGGAGATGAAACTACAGACTGGTTTCACAAAAAACCTGAATCCTGAACTGTAAAGGAAAATAGGCCATTTATGGCAGAATCCTTAATTTAAAAAAAAAAAAAAAAGCAAACAAAGTGAAAGTCACATTATATTAATCCAAACAAGTTAATGTATGAAGTTGTTTCATCCCTAGATTTGTCTTTCCTAAGTCATAACTCAATTTGTTATAACTTTTATTTTGGCATTACTGGCTTTAAGCAATAGCAGTGATGATAAAGAGAGATCTCTATAATGCTGAGTATTACTATTAATTGATGGAAATCTATAAGGGAAAAAAGGCAGTGACAAAACATTGGTTCCTAAGAAGACTCAAATGTAAATCGTGTAGAAATTATGTTGTGGTAAGAAAGGTAAAGGATCCCTTTACATGCCCACTGAGGCAAATTGGGAATATGGTGTTAGGTCCATATTCTCTTGACTATCGGCACACTAGGGGTGATGAGGTCAGCATCACGGCGGCTGCATTATGTTGTGGTGCCTAACATAAACATTTATGGATAAAAAAAAAAGATCACATCCAATTGCTCAATTAGATTATCCTACCTAGATAATGTAGCCACATGGGCAAGCAGGATATACATTGGTTAAATCAGATATACTCAGTTATGTCTCTGCATTTGAATCTCTTCTCTCGAAATTTAGAACTGGTCTTTCAAATTAAAATGAAATTCAGTAATTTTTGGCATGTTGCTAAGTGAATGAATGAGATATGACTTGCTTTTTACATGGTGAGAATACGACTGTAGGATCTGCTATTTTGTTTTAAAATATTCATCGTTCATAAAGAAGATGGTGATCTACCTAGACACTACCCATAAATATGGCATTAAGGTTATTCTACTAACAGCTATAATGGCATACTACCACATCCCCTTTAATAAATGGGGCATCCACATTGATTAATCTACACTGTGTCTATTACATCTCAATTTAAAATACTCTCTTTTCCTTACTGATAGTTATATATAAAATCATATGGTTTATGGTAACTTCATAACTATAGTAACTTTCGCTTGGGAACATGGACGTCAGAACCAATGCACCCTGGGTTCTCCATTATCACCAGTACTATTTAATGTCTACACAGCAAAAGTAGGCATTGTTCAACCAAAAGGACTGGAATGAGCATTAACTTTTGCAGATTATATATTCATTTAGACGGCTGATTCCGTTAGAAATGAAATGGTAAAAATGTACATGAAACACTACAAGTGTTTTCTAAATGGCGCAAGAAAACCAGCTCAAAAGACAATCCAAACAAGGCCTGTGTGATGTAGTGTTCCTTGAACAACTCCACAATAAAAGCAGACCTTCTAGAGATTCCTCTAAATGGGCAGAATAATATATCTTAGAGTAACAATTGAGCACAGGCTATCATATTAGAACCATGTTGAGTAAACCATACAGATTGCAAGCATGGTATGGCAGCTCTAAACAAATGGCTGCTGCAGACCTGGAGCAGAGACTACTGTTTCAATATTCATTTCTAAACTTGCCCTCTCAAAGCTCAACATTAAACTTGCTCTCCTAATGTTAAGAACTCAGTAACTGTCAAATACTTATAAATCATTCATTTCAATACTGTTTCTACCAATATAAAATGCTTACTCTTTTCAACTACTAACCCTAACTACTTCACAGTACAACATAAAATAATTGAACATTGTGCTGATCTTTCAAACATAGCTTCCAGCTGATTTACAATCAAGCGAAATACAGTAAACAGAATTTTTACTCAACTAAGTTGTAATCTTCTCAAACTTTCTACTCTGTCTTCTCTATCCTGGTGCATCTTATTCAACTATTTAACACTTCACCCTTTAACATCATTACACATGGACAACAAAGAAAGCACATGAAAAAATATTTCAGGTAGACCAACAAAAACAATATGAAAATGATCACTGTTAACAAAAGTTAACAAAAAACAAAGTCAATGGTCATGTACCTGGCCAGGGGGATGTAAAAATTTAGTGAAAGTGGGAAATACTGAAGGCAAAGGATTCACAGGAAGACACAGGTAGGAAAGTACTGAGTATTTCAGTCAAAAGCACCACATGTGACAATTGAGTGAATCAGTGCGAGAGTTTACCATATGGACAGCTGCCAATAAGTTGAAGATGTTTCACCATATGAGTAACACCCATAAAGCTGAAACACCGACCCAGATTTTACCATTTAGACAAAGCCTCTAATGCAATTCTCTCCCCCACCACATACAAAGTGCCTTGCAGGAGGACTCAATATGACAGTCTTTCAATAATGTGATTTTGTAATAGATAATTAATAATATGTCAAATCATTCACAAAAGCGATATAATGAATTACTGATCAATGACAATAAGGTATTTTTTTTTTCTATGTCACAGCAAGTATGGAATATTTATTTTTTTATTTTTATTGCATTTGATAATAATAATAATAATAAAAATAGTACAAGTGGATCCCTTTTACTTGTTTTATAATTTTAAGTCATATTGTTGTTGCTGCTGTTATCGATCCAACGACGTGTGGGCTCTCACCCTTCGGCCTAATGCCACGTAGTGGTATCTGCATGTGCTCGCAAGTTGTTCTTTTGCTCCGTATAAGGTGTTCATATGAATAAGATGTGGACAGATTTATAATGAATGACAACAATAACAGTTTAATTTTTTTTAAAGTTATTATAGCATAATTCTAAGAACTTCCCTCCCTATTGTTCGAGATCCCAAAATAACTCTGCAATGTACTTTTACCACTCCACCTTTCACCCTTATCGAGTGACCGTGAATTGTAGTGACCTCCCTTGTAGTGAAAGAGAGAACCTTTACCCATTCGAACATTAGACGTGGACAGATTTATAATTAAAAAAACGTAAGTTAAATAATAACAATGAATCAAGTGTAGATGGCGATGAGTATTAGGAAAATGTAAATACGAATGTTATCTTAAATAAAAGTTTTGTTGTTGTTGTTTAACTAGGGCTGCTAAACTTCTTGCTCTTTTGCAGCCAATACCAAGCTGAAGAATGCTTGCATTATCTACACTGAAGATCTAGGCTTTTCCTGTGGCTTTTGTGTCATTCTGAAACATGTTGAGTTGAAGTCATGAGCTCCAGTTTCTCCAGCTTGAATTGCATTTAAAGGACTGTTACATCTGGTCCAAAGCTAAGAGTAAGAATTGTGTGGCATACTGTGCATTCCCCACCATCCTTGGGGGCTCTCCAACTATGCAGAGCTAAAATACTGTACTCTGGCTCTTGGCTGTCCCAAGGAATTGTCATGTCCTGCACAGAGCCACTTCTCAGCTTTCCTCACCTATCACTGGGTCCACAATGAGTTCCTTCTGCATGCAGTCAACCAAGTCAAAGCCAAAGAATTATGTCTGGGGCTCAAGTGACTTCTCCAAACTTAGTGTGCAATGCTGGGTTCGCAACAAGTTTCACCAAATGGGGGAATCCTTGGAAGTGTGTGGATGTTTCAAGAATCTATGAGGATGTAGCTAGCCTCACATAGGTTCACTTCCATGTACATATAGTGTAGCATTATGCATAGCTGGTGGTCATATTAGGATGACTCCAGATATGCTTCTATGCATAAATAAAAGTGATTAAAATGATAATAAAGATACATGTAAGGAATGACTACAGCCTTACGAGTTCAGTATTTTTGAGATGCCAAAGTCTCCTAGCTTAACTGTGTCCTCGTCAGCAAAGAAAATGTTCTGAAATCAAAAAGAAAACTTGTCTGCAACAAAACACAATGAGACAAATCATTCTCACTTTTACTTCATTACCATTATTAATGGTTGTGGAATTTATCATGCCAGGGTGAGTATTGTGTTGGTTTATCATGACCTTTTGGTGGTTGTATTTAGTGCCTTGCTAATGGCCTGGGAGATGCCAGCATCTCTTCTCCAAAATAGTTTTACTTTTCTTATGTGAACTGTTTTTCATGCTCAGTCTCATGTTGTTTGCTTCCTTCTCTTTTTCATTCCTTATGAAGCTGTAGCCTCCACACAGACAGCATGCACCAAAACACTGATGTCCTTTTACAGGGTGCTTTCTGTAGCAAATTTGTTTTACATGGTAGGGTTTTGTCATTACCAAGCACAACTTCACCTCAGTTGCTTCTTATAATGGGGAACAGTGGTCTCATTCTTTCATTATTATCACCTTTCACCTCCCAAAGAAGCATAGGTCTTCAACAAATGTGTGCCAAGTCTTCCTGCACTGTGCCATGTCTTTCCATGTCTTCTTTATCCCCTTCACATATGTATCTAATTCTCTTCTCCATGTGTTCCTCTGTCTTCCTCTACCTCTCTTACCGTCTAGATCTTCAGGCTGATTAGTCAGATTCTGTTGGATTCCATTTTTGTTGGTTGAAGTAATAGTTTCATAACCCATTCTATAGCCATTAAGAAGATTAATGGCGACCAGAAGCATCACTGTCACACTCCAGTTCTTATCGCAAACAGTTATGTAAGTTATTCTTCATATACAACTCTGTATGTCATGATTTACTGAGTAATGATAACTGGCTGTCCCCTTTTTTCCTGATTCCAATCTAGTTCTCAGTCCTTTAGAGATTGTTTGATGTTGTCCTCCCAGCGAACTCTGGGTCGTCCTGGACATCTGGATCCTTCGCTCTTGGTTTCCCATGTTTATCGTGGTAGCCAATCTTCTCACATTCTGTAGACATGGCCAAACCATTGTAATTAGAGCTATTCAACTTGGGTCTGCAGGGGCTGGGTTTTGGGGTCATGATGTATCGTATTTACCTGCTTCTTATTCAGCCTCCATTTTACTTTACATTTTACTAACTAATAACTTTTATTGATAAATTTAAATTATGCACAAGATGCAGTTACTAACAATCATTCATGGGTAAATAATATTATAATTCCCATCTTTCTGATGTATAAACTGAAATTTCCTCTTTTTTACAACCATGTGACCTGTTGTTGTAATCTGTGAAATTAACAATCTTCTGAGTGTTTATTGATTAAAAACTGATTGTACTTTGTTAGAATACTTCTGTTTGTGACATTTTGAAACTTTACCCTTGGATATTCTCATGAGGAACAATTATAGAAGAATTTTAATGAATACTTTTACTCTAATTTTTCACCAGCTTCTTCTTTTGTCCTCCATTTTATCTTGAATAACTAATAATTTTTCAATGAAAGCTATTATACTTGTAGCACAAAAGTAAAGTACATCCATTTACCTTCAGTTTCATATACAACAACAAAGTTATTTATGAATATGAACATTTTAAAAAAATTATTTCCAAACAACAACAATAAAAACGCACTAGGGTGGCCATTTTTGTTTGGGCCAAACCAACTTTTTTGCTTGGGACTGAAAGAGTTAAACCCTCACTCAATTGAATATATGCTCTATTTAATGCTTGCTCTAATGATTGCTCTTCTCTTCTTCTTCTTCTTGGATCCTTAGCCTCTGGCTGACAAAGTAGTCAGTGGCCATCACGCCTAGTGGTATCTTGTAGGGCAGCATCAAACTGTCCCCACTTTGCTCCAACTTTGGTTCATGCTTTGCATCTCGGCTCCACAGTTCTCCGCCAGGTTGTCTTTGGTCTGCCTTTGTTTTGCCATCATTCTGGGGTCCATAGCATAGCAGTTCTTGTGATGGTGTCAGGGTCTCTTCTGAGGACATGACCAACCCAGCTCCAGCGTCTGCCTGCAATGATGGTGTGCATATATTTTTTACTGTACCATGTAAGCTTGACTGAAATTTAATTGACACAAGAAAATTTATGGATGGATCTATCAAAATATGCAATGAAAGAATAAAAGGCTAGTTCTTGGAGCACACAAATGCAGTGCATAAAGAATGCAAAATGTGTTGTGTGGAAGAAAAGACTCCCACTGTAAAGCAATTTGATGTACTTCTGTAGAAAGACGTTACGTTATAGATGGATCAAAGCAATGTCAATGGTGTATAACAACATTGTTGCTTTATACATGTATCATTAACCCATACCAGTGATTAATATCTGCCATCACCAGTGTCAATACCTTAGTAAGGCGGCTTGCGTACCCTGATTAGCCCCAGAGCTATGCCAGCGGGAGTTTTACTCCTGGAAGGTTCTATCAAGCTGGACAGGTTTGCGCGGGCAGGGGTCAGACTAAAGCAGACACCCTGGTCCTCCAGGTTGGGGGTTTTAGCATAGGGCTGACACCCCTGTCTATGTAAAAAGAAACAAAGTTACGAAAATGACAGCAAATGAACAAACTTTGCTGCGGGACGGACATCCGTGAGTCTGAGGCTTGTATGACTGTCAGTGGTGAAAGCCGAAAGGAAGCCACTGACACAAAAACATACGTCCTGACCGCAAACGTGAAACAAGAATAGGATTTTGGAATGTCAGGACAATGAACGAGACAGGTAAACTAAAACAGGTCACAGCAGAAATGAGAAACTATAGATTACACATTCTAGGGATAAGCGAGAGCAGATGGACAGGGGCAGGAAAAGTTAAAACAGCAACAGGAGAAACAGTACTTTACTCTGGAAGAGAGGATGGACAGCACAATGAAGGTGTAGCCATTATCTACAGAAAGAAATAGAAAGGACATTACTGGAATGGAAACTCATCAACAACAGACTGATAAGAATAAGACTGAGAGGGAGATTCACCAACACTACAATAATACAATGCTACGCACCAACGAATGATAGCGATGAGGAGGTCAAGGATGAATTCTATCAACAACTGCAGAAAGAAATGGAGGACACACCTAGATATAATCTTATCGTAGTAATGGGAGACCTTAATACGAAAGTTGGAACACACAATACATATAATGAAAGAGTAATGGGGAAATGTGGCAACGGAACAGCAAACGAAAATGGGGATAAATTAATAAGTTTCTGTAGCATGTAACCTGGTCATTGGAGGAACACTTTTCCCACACAAAGAAATTCACAAATTAACATGGGAATCACCAAATGGTTGGGACAGAAACCAGATAGACCACATTATGATTAATGGTAGATGGAGACATGCATTACAAGATGTGAAGGTAAGAAGAGGTGCGGATGTGGGAAGTGATCACCATTTAGTAGTAGCAAAACTGAAAGTGAAACTCAGAACTGAGGAAAGAACAAGCAGGATTTAGAAAGAACAGAAGATGTGTAGATCATATATTTACCCTCAGGAACATTATAGAGCAG
Source organism: Oreohelix idahoensis (assembly GCA_024509875.1). Taxonomy (NCBI): domain Eukaryota; kingdom Metazoa; phylum Mollusca; class Gastropoda; order Stylommatophora; family Oreohelicidae; genus Oreohelix; species Oreohelix idahoensis. Next base: position 139,106 of record JAMPIV010003908.1, on the reverse strand, counting down.
TGCTCAGAATGGCAGAGATAGCTGTACATTAATTTCGTTGATTTTGAAAAGGCTTTTGGCAGTATACATAGGGACAGTTTATGGAAAATACTGAGGGCTTATGGAATTCCAAGCTGCATAGTGTCAATCATAAAAAGCCACTATGCCAACTTTACGTGTAGCGTTGGGCAGAGCAACCTAACCTTTGAGGTGAAGACAGGAGTACGACAGGGATGCCCCTTATCAACCACTCTATTTTTAACAGTCATAGACTGGGTGATGCGCCAGACAACAGAGGGCAGTCCAAGAGGAATAAGATGGACTACATTTTCTACATTGGAAGATCTGGAATATGCAGATGACATTGCACTACTAGCACATTCACATCAACACATCCAGGAAAAAACAGATAGACTTAAGAAGTATAGCCAGCAGGTGGGCTTGAACATCAATCTAAAGAAGACAGAGGTCATGACGCTCAATGTGAGCAACCTTGAGCCCATATCAGTAAGGAATCAGCAACTGGAACAGACAGACACCTTCACATACCTAAGATGCATAGTAACACCAGACAGCGGAGCAAGCAAAGACATCAACAACAGAATGAACAAAGCAAGAACAGCCTTTTTTAGTCTAAACAACATCTGGAAGTCCTCTCAGTACAGTACAAGCACAAAATTAAGATTATATCAGAGCTGTGTGCCTTCTGTGCTTCTCTATGTTGCGGAATGCTGGAGAGTTACAGAGAAGGAAATGTCGAAATTGTCCTCTTTTCATAAAACATGCCTGTGACAGTATTGCCTCCCCTGCTTTGCAGTAGTGGTCCAACAGTGGCCAAAACTCAAGAGTATCTATTACAGGCTTCAATGGAGTCTATCTTTACACAAGATTACTCTTGGCAGAAATGTAGATAGAAGAGTAGTAAAGCTTCTATCACATGGGAGTCTTCACAAGATATTCAGATAAACGAAAACAATGCTGGCTGTTGCTGAGCACGTTAATTCTGTAATCTGCCAACACTTTTATGAAGAATTTTGCAATGGTTTATTCTAGCTCGTTAAGCCCCCGCCACTGAGTTAATCAGTGGAATTTATTATTATAATATATATAGCTCTGTTTAGAGTGTGTGTTTAGTAACTTTGACTGAAACAAACATATAGTACATCTAAAAGGATTGAATCGAAGTTAAATTTGTAACATTACAAATAACAAAATTTAATAATCACTAAGTTTTAACAGTTGGAAAATAAATTGAATAGGTATGGAAAAGGTTTCATCAATTGATTGGGATTTAAATAAATAAAGGTAAAAAGGTAAAGGATCCCATTACACACCCATTGAGGCCCATATTTTTTTGACCATCGGCACACTAGGGGTGATGTGGTCAGCATCACGCCGGCCGCCTTAACCTTCCCAGAAGTTGCTCTGGTACCCAATTGGGGCTGGGTCAACCCAGGAGCCGTTTGTGGCCTTAAAAAATCCCACCTCATCTGGGGATCGAACCATAGACCACTGAGCAAGGAAGCCAGTGCACTAACCACTATGCTACCGCGACTCCTCAAATGAATAAAGGAGGTCACTTTTGGCAGCGGATATTGTCACTTAGCTGCCAATGGTAGTTTCTTCTCCCACTGGGTCAGTTCCTACCACTATGCTCTCGCTCGTCTCTGGTCAAAGTTCAGATGCCGCACGTTCCCAGAACGTTCAAGGAGTAATGGGTAACTTGGTTCTGCATCTGTCTATAAGACCCTCTTATGATGGCATCTCGCAAACGTCAGTCCACTTCTACCTTCACTTGGTTCCAGAGATAGTACTTTCTGCTGGTACCACCAATAAGCCAATCCTGGCTATAGACTTGTTTGCTCAGATGAATAAAAGAGACGAATTGTTCTCTTACACGTGTCTGGGATGTCTGTAATTTTACAATAGATTGCCCCTTCTGACTCCGTGTTTTTCAGTTTCCTAGTCCCGGTGTTCCTTATTAAAATTTGAAAGAGATTTCCTGTGCTTTGTAAGTCTTATCTGGTTCTCCAATAAAAGGTCCAGTTAACAAATAGGAATTATGAATCTAATCTTCACTCTGGCGAGGTCTGAGGTCTTGGCGAGCTTGAAATTCACAGGGAGATAAAACTGCGAAATGGTCAGCCTATTTTCCCCCTCAATGTTGTTATTAATCTAATCAGAAAGATCCAATCATTTCAAACATGTCGGGTGTGGCACTTTCAAAATTTTCCTACATGGAAAAATTTTGCAAAAGGTCACGTCTCCCATATATGATAATATGATGTCTTGCATACACTCTCACAAACACATTTGTAGACTCATATTGTCTAAAATGTAATAAATCCATGATTACTTTTAACCAAGTGACCGGAAATGATTATATCACACTTGTCTGCCCACATGTGTCACACAGACAGTAATCTCTTATCTGTGGTATGAGTGCGCAAACTCTGTGTTTTATCGGAGATTTAAGCTCATAGCGCAGACCGAGGTACGTGTTAATCTGCCGAGGCTATAACCACAAATCTGGGTAGCACCCCTTGCAAATGTGATATTTATCACCTATAAGGTGATTTGATAAAATCAAATATCTGCTACTTAGCAGAAAAATAACGAAGAAAGAAAGAAAAGTGCGATAATTGACAGCACCTAATAAAAATGAGTACCACAAATGTACCGATACTGCCGGAGAGAACCAAAGATCAATAGAGGTCGTCCATTTCATCACAATGCCTAAGAAAAATTCTCTGAATCTTTTGGCTGAATACCATTACCAACCAAGATCTGCTTACTCGGAGCAAGCAAGAGGACATGCACACCATAATAGCTGGCAGACACTGGAGCTGGGTTGGCCATGTCCTCAGAAGAGACCCCAATGCCATCATAAGAACAGCTATGCTATGGACCCCTGAAGGAAAATGAAAGAGAGGCTGACTAAAAACTACTTGGTGGAGGACTGTGGAGGCTGAGATGCAAAGAATGAACCAGAGTTGGGGCACTGTACGAAGGATGGCCACTGACCGAGCAAAGTGAAATCAATTTGTTGTTGCCCTACAAGACGCCACCAGGCATGATGGCCACTGACTGCTTTGATGGTCAGCAGCTAAGGATCAAAGAAGAAGAAGAATTGATTAATGTCAATAATAGTCAGCCTTCACTATTCATGTGTTCCATGCTTGCAGTTTCGCTTATTCACAGAAGATAAAGTGTAACCCATTTTTTTCCATTTGAAGGCACCTCACAGGTATTCACAGCCATGCACAGCAAGCAAAAAATTGCCCATCATCGCAGATGGGGTCCAGCAAGAAGAGGCTGCCTCCTTGTTCTCGTGGCTTTCGTTGTGTTAATACACGTGTCTTTGTCAAGCATTTTTTCATTTATGTTTTTGCAGTTTAATGCTGTTTTTGATTATTTTTGTAATTAATAATGGCATCCAAGCAAGTGTGCCTAAACACAAGAAGACTGTAATGAGCCTCAGTGATAAAGCCTGTGTGTTAGATAAACTTTGTTCTAGGATGTCTGCAGCATCAGTCGGCCATGAATTCAGTGTGAATGAATCCACTATCCGGTTGTGTCTGGATGTGTGAATGAGTAATGACAGTGTTAGTGAATGGGTGAGGGAGTGAGTATTGGTATACTAAAAGATTGTACATACTGTACTATTACACAGAAAAGAGTGTATTAAATACATTTATAAAATGCACAGTATAATAAATAAGCTGTTTTTTTACAAAAAAAAAAGGTTCACAAAATGATGAGTTTATGATGATCGGTAGCAATTGTGTATGGTGAACAGGGTCCCAAAGGAACCTAACCCCCCTTTTCCCATAGGATCAATGGTTCAGTATTCATGGATTCCCGTATTCATGGTGTTTGCAAGGAACTTTACCCCCATGAATAGTGAGGATTGGCTGTATTAACACAATTTTTTACAAGTTAATGATGAATCAAAATATGGTAAATGTCTACAACAATAATGTTCTATCACAGATAAATTAAAACCATACCCCATGTTTATTACAATATTGTATATATAGTGAAAAACCATAGGCCTACCCGAGATTTGATGTCTCTATGTATAATACATTGTTTGTGAACATAATCAAGTGCTTGACACAGCTGATTTCTTATGTTAATAATCTGGGTGTAAGAAAAAAATAAAAAAGCAATTAAACATCCTGCATATATGCTGATATATGCTAGAGATTCATACACATGTTAATGGTATAACAGATATGTTGACATATGTCACAGATTCTCAAACATGTTAATGGTATAATAGATATCTTGACAGATGTTACAGATTTGCAAACATACTAATGGCATTAAAAAAAAACATTTTGACCTGTTGTTACAGATTCACAAACACATTAATGACATAACATATACATACATTACAGATTTATAAATACAATAAACATATCACAAAAATGATGATTCATGTTACTAATTCACAAACTTATTAACATTTGCTACTGATTCATGATAATGAAACTTATAAAAAAAAGCTGATATCATACAGACAGTGATGCAAAAAATAAAGTAAACAGTGATGATGACATTAATTAAGACCAGAATGTACACCATGATACAGACAAAATTGTAGACAATGAAAGAGAAAATGATGCACACAATGTTAAAAATAATTATGTCGACATTAACACAGACAGTGATGTAGACATTTATGCAAACAACACAGTAGACAAAGATACAAACAATGGCACAAGCAATGATGTAGATAAAGATAAAAACAGTTATGAAGATAAAGGTGTGAACAATGGTGGAAACAGTGGTGCAGACAAGAATATAGACAAAGCTGGAAAAAAAATTATACAGACAATGGTGTGGACAATAATACAGATAATAATTCACACACAAATGTTGGCAATTCTATAGACAATGATGTGGGCAATGCTACATACAACGATGTAGACAATGTTACACACAACGATGTAGACAATTTACAGACAATGATGTAGACAATGTTACAATGATGTAGACAATGATGTAGACAATGTTAAAGACAATGATGTAGACAATGTTACATACAATGATGTAGAGACAATGTTACAGATAATGATGTAGACAATGCTACATACAATGATGTAGATGATATGGTTGCTTTTTATTGGGCTTATATTCTTAGTTGAGGCTAGAAGTCCTTCAGATATATATTTGATTAATTCACATAGAATCATACATTGATTCCAAACCAAGCACAGATAAGGGTATGTCCATTCAATCCCCGCCCAAAAAGCTGTATACTTCAAAACATGAATGACACTCCAAAGGCCAGGTTGGACGATTCACATAACGATTTATTACACATTTTGAAGCTCCAAATATATCTTGATAATATGCACATAAAGGTATGGCATCAACTAGACAGTCTCTAGTGTCGCTGTACAGTCTTATAACTGGAACGATGTCGAAGACATTTCCACAGTTTTTATTATAATAATTCAACTCACGTTCATCAGGTCACACATCATTCCTCTTACATAAATGCTGGTATCCTCGCACGGAGGTGTATGGAGGATCCAGAGATGGAATACAAAGGAATATGACCAGTAAATCTTTAAACACTCAGGAGCATAAAACACATACGTCCAACGCCTTCAATAGACACACAGCGAATCCCAAAGCCAAGGGACACTTTAGTTAGCAGACTGCAAAACTGGCGTCTGCAATTTTGGCCACCAAAAGTAATGACGTCACTTCCTGAAATCAGGGCAATGGTCTCATAAACAAATCAACTACATGTCGAACTGTATTGATATCGACATACATGTTATGAACTTTACTCATAACATTTACTCCCCCCCCCCCCCCCCCCCCCCCCCCCCCCCCCCCCCCCCCCCCCCCCCCCCACGTTAAATAATTAAATAATGGAAACGAAGTTTGCATTATTTACGTGGTGTGAGTTCAAAACATCACTGGAGTGAAAAGATGGTATCATCAAATTTCACTGTTGGTATGAAATAGTATAGCACCCAGGTTTGTGCTCCATAGTAGGCAAATAAACATTCAAGGTGTGGAAATTAGTAATAAAATTACTAACACCATCGACTACAAGGATACAAATCATTTGACAACAGTGTGAGGTAACCATAGCAAAATCAGCCAACATGTAAAAATGAAATGATTATATCAGTCCAGGCACTATCATACCACACACCGTCCAAAACACCTAACTGTCCCATCAGGTAACATTAGTCACTTAGTCTCAAAATGCAAAGCATTAAAATTAAGTCATAGAGACAATAGATGACATGAGGCAGACAAACAATCAATAATGTGTATGACTGCGACATTTTGTCAAATGAATAACATTATGTGTACTTGAGAATTATATGTCATGAATGTAACATATAAGTGTGAAAAATAGAGACAACTATGCTTATGTGTAGTAACAATAACTCATAGTATGGCGTATTAGCCAATAACTATAGTAAAGTCCAGTGTGAGTGTGACAAAATTGTGTCAAAATCTCAACAAATTCTAGTTAATTCACATTAATCACTAATTAATATTATATAACCAAGTTCAAGTCCATGATCCAAAGTCCTTTCGAATGAATCCTAGATGTATGTAGAAGCACATTCTTGAAAATGTCCATAATTGTCCACTATGTAATATACTGTTATGATCCATCCAATTGTCCATAATCACCGCGAATTTCAATCGAATAATAATCAGAGGCAATTTTCATGTTGTGTCCCTTTGATATTTTTGAGTCAGTCATTTCAGCGTTATGTCCCTTTACTTGACAACATTAGTCATTTCACTTCAGAATGATAAAATATGTCCGCACGAAAATCTCTTAAAAGGACACCACTTGTAACATTTCACCAAAGTTATGTTTTTTTAAGTCTGTAAGTGGTATATACATACTGTCATTCAACCACAATATCAGAAGTAATGCGCTGAGTTCAACGAGGTATTAGTCCATTTTGAGTATTAAAAAATGCATCATCATCCTGTTGCTGTGCGAGCTGCTTTCTGATATCAGCAATGTTTCTTTTTATGACAATGTAACCATGTAGCTTAGTTCACAGCATAGTTAGCGTAGACAATGTCAGAGAATCTTTTCAATCGTTATAGTTGCTGTGCCAATGTATAGTGTTATACGAACAAGTTGTTATACATGGAATATTTTCTTGATCAGGATTATCATGAAGCAAGTATGTAGGTTAGATGCAATCTTGTGAATCACCTGTATTTCTAGAGTTCACGGGCAACATAGGGTGTTGCATGCATCTCGACAAGACGTCAGCTACAACATTTTGGCTACCCTTCATTACCTTAATGTCGTAATCATAGGGTTGAAGAGCGAGCGAGGCTCGTGCGGCTCTTTCATTTTTAAACCTTGCTGTTTTGAGATATGCCAAGGCTTTCTGGTCTGTATCCAGAGTGAATCGGGCTCCCATTAGATACCACAGTAATTTTGTGAAGCAGAAGACAATTGCTAACAACTCCCTCTCCACAATAGGATACCGCTGCTCTGTAGGTGAAAGTTTCCGGCTTACATACATAGTAGGATGCATGTAGCCTTCATATTAGCAGCAACCAGTGATTCACTCGAGTCAAAATAAACATCCAACGATTCATCACCATTTTGGAAATCATCAACGGACTCTTCAATGATGGGAGGAAGAAATTTTCTTTCCTCACCATTCTCCTTACTCAAAACTGTGTCACTCTGAGTCCGAACATGTAACCGAGCATGTACATGCCCAAGAGCGTCTGCTCTGGTAGTATCAACCTTGGTAATATATACATGTTGTTTTTTCTCCCACCTCACAATATCATCATCAGTACAATCATGAAGCCCAGGGATATTCCCTAAAATTATCCCAGCTACTGGTTTTGACAACAGACATACTATAGTCCTGCCTTTGAAATAAGGGGTATCTAAAAACACTTCTGCAGTGGGATAGTATTCCACTGTACCCCCAAATGTAATGCATTGGACCTCATCTCCTGTGTAATCAGCAGGGTCCACCAATGAACTGCGAACCCCCACAGTGGCTGATCCAGTGTCCCTGAGTACAGAAACAAGCTGGTTGTTCACAAAACCTTTATCAAATACCACTGAACCTGTCCCATTATAAGAGGACGTCACTGGCAAAGGGTGTCCACACCGGAGCCTAGGAAGTCCTTCCAGCTGAAATAAAGAGTTACATTCAGAACAATTAGCACTGTTGGATAGATCAACACTACATGAATTTGCATGAGCTAAACCATTATTATTCTGAACTGGATTATTGTCACCAACATGTACGACAGCATTTGAACATTCAGGGTTCCTCGACTGTCTAAAATTATTGTTCTGTTGAGAACCTCTATTGTATAAGAATTGTCATTATTTCTATGAAATGACCTTTGTCCTCTGCCTGATCTGGCATTATATCCTCCTCTATTTTGAAAATCATTAGATCTGAATGATGACAGTGGATTATAATATCCATCATCATAAGAGTTATTTCTTTGAGGCTGTTGGAATTTTTTGTTAAAATTATACCTGCCTCTGTTATTGCCATAGTTATGGTTTTGATTAACTCTAGTTTTTGTCAATGCTGTTAGATCTTACTTACTTACTTACTTGCTTAGTCGTTCCCCTTCTACCGTGAGGTGTAGAGGTTTGGAAGAGAGAGCGCCAGGCTATCCTATCGGCTGTGTTCCTCCTGGCCTGGTTCCATTCTAGTCCTCGGTCCTTCAAAGATTGTCTAATGTTGTCCTCCCAGCGGACTCTGGGTCGTCCTGGGGGTCTGGATCCCTGGCTCTTTGTTTCCCATGCTTGTCGTGGTAGCCGATCTTCTCCCATTCTGCAGACATGGACAAACCATCTTAGTTGGGACTGTTCTACTTGCGTCTGCAGGGGGTAGGATTTAAGGCCTTGACGTATCATCTGGTTGCGTACCATGTCTCTTCTTGTTACTTCAATTACTTTCCTCAGATACCTCATTTCTGAGGTTTGGATCTGGCTTTTGTGGGTTGTAGTCATTGCCCATGACTCGCATCCATATGTCAAGACTGGGACATAGGTGGAACGGTATACAGCCATCTTTGTTTTCTTACCAACCTCTCTCTTGCTGAGGAATCCTCGATTTATGGCCTGAAAAAGTCTCCCAGCTGCTGCTTTTCGAGTGGCCAACTCTTCTTTGATGCCTCCCTTTCAGTCTATAATAGCTCCGAGGTATTTAAAGTGATCAACCTGCTCCAGGACCTGTTCTCCCAGCTTAATCTGATGTCTTCTTTTTTCTCGTGATATCACCATGGATTTTGTTTTAGAGCTGCTTATGACCATCCCTCTCTTCTCCAGCTCTTCCTTCCAAACTTGCAGGTTGGATTGGAGATATGCCTCTGATTTAGCAATCAGGGCAACATCATCAGCAAATGCCAGCTCCGAAATATAGACCTGTCTCATCTTCCAGTACCCCACTGAATACTTTCTTGTTCTCTCCTTACATGCCTTGATGACATCATCCATGAGGAGTATGAAAAGGTAAGGTGATAGGATATCACCTTGTCTTACACCAGTGGTGGTCCTGAACTCTTCTGACTTATGGTTTGCTGTCCTCACACAATTTCTGCAAGACTTGTAGAAGCTCTGTATAGCATGAATCAGAGGTGCTGGAATATTCTTCCTTGCCAAACAGTCCCAAAGTTTGTTCCAGGGGACCCTGTCAAACGCCTTTTCCAGATCTATGAAACAAAGATGGATCTCACTTTTATACTCAATGGCCTTTTCACTCAGCTGTCTGAGTGTGAAGATTAGGTCTTGAGTACTTCGGTTTGCTCAGAATCCGCACTGGACCTCATCCAATTGTGGCTCAGCTAGGCGTCGGAGTCTCTGCTCTAGGATTCTAGAGTAGATTTTACCAGGGACACTGAGAAGGGATATGCCTCTATTGTTTCCACACTGTCGATTGTAACTGTTAGATCTCTGCCTAGGTGTATTATAATCTACAGTCCTAGCAGATGCCACTGGCAGGGAATCCTTAATGTTATTCTTACTAAGGTTTCTACCAGAATGAGCAACTTGATATTGACGACCAAGAGTTTCAAGGTTAGCTAAATTCTCTGGTTTCCTCTCCTGCAGGAATGACAAAAATTCTCCACTAATAGAAGACAAAACCTTGTCTCTCAGAATCAAATCAGATAGTCCTTCAAAAGTTTTTTCAATTGTGGACAAGTCATCCCATCTAGAAAAGTACAGCTTAACAGATGAAATAAATTGAGTAAAATCTTTTGCTGAATCTGGTAATAATGACTTAAATTTCAACCTGTAGCCATTTTCATCCAATTGATACTTCTTAAGTAGCAAGACTTTTACAGCTTCATAGTCTTTTCCAGTCTGACCATCCATAGTACAGACTGCAGTAAGTGCCTCACCTACTAATAAGTTCCTTAGCCTACTAGACCAGGTAGCTTTATCAATATTAAACTCCTGACAATAGGTCTCGTATCTATTGAGGAAGCATGAAATATTGTCTATATTTGGGTTAAATTTTGGCAAATTGATCTTAAAATTAGCAGAATGATCTTTATTTCTACCTTCACCATTCATAGGATTAACCTGTGGTTGTAGTAATCTTAATTTCTCAATTTCCAATTCTGCCATTCTCAGTTCTTGTTGAGCTCTTATCTCAGCCTGAGCTTATTGAGCATTTAATTCAGCCTGAGCTTGATGAGCTTTTAATTTAGCCTAAGCTTGTTGAGCTTTTAATTCAGCCTGAGCATAGGCCAATTTTTCTTTTTCAAGAGCCATTTCTTCTGCTCTTCTCCTTTCCTCAAGAGCCATTTCATCTTGTCTCCTTTTTTCAGCTAATTCTTCTTGTCTTCTTTTATCAGCAAATTCTTCAGCTGCTTTCTTCTCATCTCTCTCTAATTTTCTTTGATCTCTGGCTGCTTCCTCCACCCTCTTTAACTCAGTAGATGCAAATGATAATAAAGCTTCACCTTCCTTACCACATTCTTTTCCAATGTTAGTAAATACTCTAAGGTAGCCATATTTTACAATTATTGTGCTTTCCAATAGCTAAACAATAATGTAAATATTATAGAATGAATATGTCAGCAATAAATTCAACAATTATTTCACCACATCAAAATCACCCAACAGTACGCAATAATAGACATTATAGTAGATGTTACTTATGGAGGAATAAAGAACAGAGATACAAACAAGTTGACTAAATACAGTGACAAGAGCTAAATGAAGAAAATACTAAGGCAGAAATATCTGAATTAATGAACAATTGAATAATATGCAGCTCTATCACACATGACAAGAGAAGCACGAATTTACAACATGTATCACATCTAATAAATTAGGGATAGCAAGGTAAGATCAACAATTTCACAAACAATAATGGATAACAACTAAATAAAAAATTACAAGTAACTTTACCACAAAAACAAACTTGCCAATTAACAATACTGCACACCTAACAAACAGAGGTAATGGTGATCTCAATAGCAGCAGATAACTCACAGTTTTGTAATGCCGGCCCTGCTATTTGAGAAGATCATAAATCAGACCCTAAAGAACGCTTATGAACTTTCTCGACCATATAGACTAGGTATGAAGAAAATTCACAAGTCCCACTAGGCACAGCACATTAAAACGAAAATACAAATATGGCCCAAAAAAAACAGTCTCATCAGCAACACAGGCTGTATGTAACCATAAATATACTTATCTGTTACGCCAGTAAAAATTTCCTCCTGGATTCTTCGTCACTCTCAGCAAGGAACGATGAAAATCTTTCAAAATAGACCAGGTTAGGCCTAGAAGTCACGAACAGCTAACTTGAACTGAACATCGCTTTGGTCCATCATCTTCATAAAATACGCCACCTTCAGGCATCAAATGTAATACAGGAACTCGTATGTAGTGCAGGAAAGTCTTTTCCTGAATGATAACTTCAACTTTGAAGTGTAGACAACAATACTTCTTAAAATATTGTTCCTTCAATTCATCATATCGATCGGCAGACGATGCAGGTCGCCATCTTATAAATTTGCATAAACTTGAAATATTTCTTCTTTCTCGCTGGATAAAACAGATCCTTAGGCTTTGGCCCCCATTGATACGGGTCCTTTTTATTGGGCTTATATTCTTAGTTGAGGCTAGAAGTCCTTCAGATATATATTTGATTAATTCACATAGAATCATACATTGATTCCAAACCAAGCATAGATAAGGGTATGTCCATTCAATCCCCGCCCAAAAAGCCGTATACTTCAAAACATGAATGACACTCCAAAGGCCAGGTTGGACGATTCACATAACGATTTATTACACATTTTGAAGCTCCAAATATCTCTTGATAATATGCACATAAAGGTATGGCATCAACTAGACAGTCTCTAGTGTCGCTGTACAGTCTTATAACTGGAACGATGTCGAAGACATTTCCACAGTTTTTATTATAATAATTCAACTCATGTTCATCAGGTCACACATCATTCCTCTTACATAAATGCTGGTATCCTCGCACGGAGGTGTATGGAGGATCCAGAGATGGAATACAAAGGAATATGACCAGTAAATCTTTAAACACTCAGGAGCATAAAACACAACGTCCAACGACTTCTATAGACACACAGCGAATCCCAAAGCCAAGGGACGCTTTAGTTAGCAGACTGCAAAACTGGCGTCTGCAATTTCGGCCACCAAAAGTAATGACATCACTTCCTGAAACCAGGGCAACGGTCTCATAAACAAATCAACCACATGTCAAAATGTATTGATATTGACATACATGTTATGAACTTTACTCATAACAGTAGACAATGTTACAGACAATGATGTAGACAATGTTTCTGTAACAGGTGACTTTCATATGTTTAGCAGTCGCTGTCTGTGTGACAGACACTCAGGCTATATATGCCTACGTTACCAAGGACAATTAATCACTTATCCCTGGCGCCGGGTGTAAAAGTAGTAGAATCAAAAGATGTCGTGACATTGTACTTCGCATTGTTTTAACATTCAAGCAGATTGGATTACCCTTGTCGTTCTACTGTAATTCAAACAAATCATTTTTCATGTGCAAAACCAGTAGATAATACAGTGATGAACTGAGCGTAGACGGAGTCCAGAACATAGACATTCAACAAATCCCAACGAAGCAATGCAAGGCAACACACTTCAAATGCTCGTTCTTGGGTTTTTATTTAATCTTCTCAGCTTTAATCCTCAGAAATGAGGTATCTAAGGAAGGTGGTTGAAGTAACAAAGAGACATGGTCCACAACCAGACGATACGTCAAGGCCTAAAATCCCATCCACTGCAGACCCAAGTAGAACAGTCCCAACTTAGATGGTTTGGCCATGCCTGCAGAATGGGAGAAGATCGGCTACCACGACAAGCATGGGAAACAAAGAGCCAGGGATCCAGACCCCCAGGACGACCCAGAGTCCGCTGGGAGGACAACATTCATCATCAGTTGCCATCTCCACAATGAAGGTTGGCTGTAATGGATCTCCAACGTCTTCTGTCTCTTGTCTTGGTGGTGCACTCTGATAGACTCTTTCCTGTCCATCTCTTGATGTTATCTTCCCACTTATAGCGCTGTCTTCCCCTTGCACATTTGCCTTCAACTCTCCCTTCTGTTATGGTCTTCTGCAAGGTGTTATGCCTTTTTATGTGGCCAAAGTATTTTAGCTGCCGAACTTTGACCTCCCTTATTAGTTCTCTTTTCATACCTAGATTTTCTAGGACCTCCTTATTTGTTTTCATCTCTTTCCATGAGATACGCCCCATTCTTCTATATATCCACATTTCAAGAGCCTCAATTCTTTCTTCCAAATGACAACATTAGACAATCTTTGAAGGACGGAGGACTAGAATAAAACCAGGCCAGGAAGAAGACAGCCGATAGGATAGTCTGGCGCTTTCTCTTCCAAACCTCTACACCTCACGGTAGAAGGGGAACGATTAAGTAAGTAAGTAAGCTTTAATCTTTCGTTTTTATTTTCAGCAGCATGATCTCTGATGGATTTTATATGAAGAGGTAATTCATGAAGAAATGTCTTCCTTTTCAAGGCTGAATTGACGAACCGACAGCGTGATATTTAATTCTGGTAAAACTTTCCTCGTACGCGTCCGAATGCCAGTGTGGGACACAAAGTATTATGTTTCTATATATACTACTGGACAAACGTTAAGGGCCACCATTCAGTTTAGACAAGGTTTATATAAATGATTGGCAGACTGTAAAGACAAGTGAAAATGTCATTAAAACTGAGCTCAGAGAAATTTCTGTGTGCACTAGGTTAATTTTTTTTAAATGTCCAAAAACTGGGTCACTTTAACCCGCACGTAAAAATTGCCATTGTTGCTGCAAAAACTCGTGGTTTTTGCAACACGCCCCACTAGTTCAAAAGGTGAAAAAGTGAGTTGAATTTGAATGCACGTGGAAAATGATCATCGGTAAAGAGTGTTCACCGTTGGTATGCAATAAATCAGTATGACTCAGTATGTAGATTTCTATAAAAACCTCCGAATACAGCCCTTAAGAAAGCGCCTTTTGTTTAACAAAGCTAAATTTGCTCACAAAATCCTGTCACACAATGCTCCAGCATATCTGTGGCCAATGTTCAATTACAATGAAAGACGCAGTCTACGCTTTAACAGATTGCAAGTGCCCAAGCCTAGGCTTGACTTATTCAAGAAAAGCTTAGCGTACTCTGCTGCTCATCTTTGGAATTGTCTTCCACATAACCTAAGAAACAACCTCAGTCCCTATTCATACAATCATAGACTTTTTGAATACTTTCTGAATTCTGATTACAGGCAACCCTAATCGGATTATCTTTTCTTATAACATCAACTGTAGGTTCTAATGACGATGTTTGTACTTTTCAACATATGTTATGTCATGTTTATAAGTAATTAATGTTAATATGAGTGTGCTATATTATTAGGCCTATTTTACTTTACGTTGAATTTCTTGAAATTGATATGTAACATGCATATGAGAATAAATGAATTCATTATGAAAGGTGAGAGAAAGGAAGGGCAGAATGTTAGACGGGCCTGCGTGGTCAATTCTCAACCCTTTGAAAATAAAGTTCGTTCGTTCGTTCTTTTCGGAACTAAGTCGTCTTCTTGAGATTGTTTTTGAGAGAAAAAATATGTGCTGCTGCCTTCTCGAGATCTTGTTAAGAAGTGTCCCCACATTTCTTTTTAGTTGCAGGGAAACCCAAAACATGATCAAGCTACGTATTTTTTATTTCCATAGAGTCTTTTAGAAACCAATTATTTAGTAGTTAATTATTTCGCCTCTTCCGGTACTTCGGCTTTGAGACTATAATTTTTATTATGGACTGATAACGTCATAGAGAGATCGCCACACCTGGGTGGTAGTACACTGCCACATTACAGACAACGGTGTAGACGATGTTACAGACAATGATGTAGACAATGTTACCTACAATGATGTAGACAAATTTATAGACAATGAAGTAGACAATGTTACTGACAACGATGTAGACAATGTCACATGCAATGATGTAGACAATGTTACAGACAATGATATAGGCAAAGTTACAGACAATTATGTAGACAATGTTACATACAATTATGTAGACAATGCTGTCTACAATGATGTAGACAAAGTTACAGTGTAGATAATGTTTCATTCAACGAAGTAGACAATGCTACATACAATGATGTAGACAATGTTACATTACAGACAATGATGTAAACAATGCTACAGACAACACTGTAGACAATGCTACAGACAACAATGTAGACAATTATACAACGATGTAGACAATGTTACAGAATGATGTAGACAATGATGTAGACAATGCTACAAACAACAATGCAGACAGTGTTTCATACAACGATGTAGACAATGGTACATACAACAATGTAGACAATGTTACAGACAATGATGTAGACAATGATACAGACAATTTAAAGACAATGATGTAGACAATGCTACATACAATGATTTAGACAATGTTACAGACAACGTTGTAGACAATGTTACTTACAACAATGTAGACAATGTTACAGAATATGATGTAGACAATGTTACAGACAATGATGTAGACAATGTTAAAGACAATGATGTAGACAATGTTACAGACAATGATGTAGACAATGTAACAGTTAATGATGTAGACAATGTTACAGTTAATGATGTAGACAATGCTGCAGACTACGATGTAGACAATGTTACAGATAACGATAAAAACAATGTTACAGACAATGATGTAGACAATGTTACACACAATGATGTAGGCAATGATGTAGGCAATGTTACAGACAATGATGTAGACAATGCTACATACAACGATGTGGACAATGTTATAGATAATGATATAGACATTGATGTAGACAATGTTTCAGACAATGTTGTAGACAATGCTACATACAACAACATAGATATTGTTATAGACAATGATGTAGACAATGTAACAGACACTGATGTAGATAATGTTACAGATAATGATGTAGACAATGGTACATACAACAGCACAGATATTGTTGCAGACAATGATGTAGACAATGTAACAGACAATGATGTAGACAATGTTACAGACAATGATTTAGACAATGATGTAGACTGTATTACAGACAATGATGTAGACAATGTTACTGACAATTATGTAGCCAATGTTACAGACAATGATGTAGACAATGCTACATACAATGATTAAGACAATGTTACAGACAATGATGTAGACAATGTTGCAGACAACAAACAATGCTACATACAATGATTTAGACAATGTTACAGACAATGATGTAGACAATGTTGCAGACAACAATGTAGACAATGTTACAGACAATGATGTAGATAATGTTACAGACAACTATGTAGACAATGTTACAGACAATGATGTACACAATGTTACAGACAACGATGTAGACAATGTTACAGACAACGATCTAGACAATGTTACAGACAATGATTAGACAATGTTACAGAAAATGATGTAGACAATGTTACAGACAATGATGTAGACAATGTTACAGACAATGATATAGACAATGTTTCATACAATGATGTAGACAATGCTACATACAACGATGTAGACAATGTTACAGACAACGATGTAGACAATGTTAAAGACAACGATGTAGACAATGCTACATACAACGATGTAGTGTAAGTAAATAAATTAAGGGGCTGCTGTAAAACTGGTAGGGAAATATATATATAAACAAATAAAATGGTATTGAATCAGTTTTACAAATTAATGGTTCCCAGGAAACAAGAGACGTTTCGGGTTTCACCCTTCGTCAGCCATAGTTACAAACAGGCAACAAGGACAAGAAATATAGATTATAGACTGCAAATATGTAATATATGCAAACACAGATGAAGAGCAATAATAAAGCAAGGAAACTACACAACCAAAAATAATAAATCAATACAAGAAATTCAACAATCAATGAAAATCAAAAGCAGATAATAGAATTAAAAAACAATGAAATTTAAAAAGTCCTGCTATAAGACTCTCTGCTGAAAGAATCAAGCAATCATTGAACAATGTTCACAATGGCGTCCAACAGGGTATAAAAAGTGACGTCATAAAAATACGGAAATAGAAACACAAAACTTTATAAAAGAAAGATCATGTAAAAAGTGACAGATGAAATAAAGAAGTCTGAAATACAGGAAAGCCAATGAATAACAGAGTCAAGCAAAATGATGTTGGACATTAAGACTATTAGGTGAAAGACAACCCATTTTGAAAATAAGGCAATTCTCTAGAGAAAATCAACTACAGTCATTGAGAAAGCAAGAGCATAAACCAGTTACCTGGATGTCAAAGGGACCGGAAAGGTCTGGGGTATTGAAATGACGGGCCACAGGTTTCTGTTCTCTTTGATAAATGTCATTTAAATGCTCGCGGAATCTATCTGCCAAACGTATGCCAGTTTCACCAATATAAGGTAATGTTACATCTTTTGCAGATAATGGCATAAATAAGATTCCTAGATTCACATGTAACTTACTCTCTAATAATAAAATTGCCCTTCGGAAATGAAACAGTCGGAGTCTGGAGCACATACGCACATGTACGACATCTTGGGCAGTGGCAAGCTATGTACCACAAAATGGAGGGCTAGTATTCATCAACTGGCGGTGTACGAGAATGTCCTTGAAATGTGTATCCCTGCGATATGCCACCAGAAGGGGATCATGGAACAACTCACTGGTAACAGGATCAGAGTTGAGAATAGGAAGATGACGGAACAGAATTCTCTTCACCGCCAGACAGTGAGGATGGATAGATAGAACCAGTTTGAGTTGGCAATGTTACAGACAATGATGTAGGCAAGAAACATACAATGATGTAGGCAATGAAACAGACAATGATGTAAGGAATGCTACAGACAATGATGTGGGCAATGCTACAGACAATGATGTGGGCAATGTTACAGACAATGATGTGGGCAATGTTATAGACAATGATGTGGGCAATGTTACAGACAATGATGTGGGCAATGTTATAGACAATGTGGGCAATGTTACAGACAATGATGTGGGCAATGTTATAGACAATGATGTGGGCAATGTTACAGACAATGATGTAGGCAATGTTACAGACAATGATGTGGGCAATGCTACAGACAATGATGTGGGCAATGTTACAGACAATAATGTAGGCAATGAAACAGAAAATGATGTAAGCAATAAAACAAACATATATGTAATCAATGTTACAGAAAATGATGTAGACAATGTGACAGACAATGATGTGAGTGGTGCTACAGACAATGATGTGGGCGATGTTACAGACAATGATTTGGGCAATGTTACAGACAATGATGTAGGCAAAGTTACAGACAATGATGTGGGCAATGTTACAGACAATGATGTGGGCGATGCTACAGACAATGATGTGGGCAATGTTTCAGACAATGATGTGGGCAATACTACAGACAATGATGTGGGCAATAAGACAAACAATGATGTAAGCAATGTTACAGACAATGATGTAGACAATGTGACAGACAATGATGTGAGTGATGCTACAGACAATGATGTGGGCAATGTTACATACAATGATGTAGGCAATGAAACAGACAATGATGTAAGCAATAAAACAAACAATGATGTAAGCAATGTTACAGACAATGATGTGGACAATGCAACAGACAATGATGTGAGCGATGCTACAGACAATGATGCAGCCAATATTACAGACAATGATGTAGGCAATGTAACAGATGATGTGGGTAATGCTACAATGATGTGGGCAATGCTACAGACAAGGATGTGGGCAATGTAACAGACAATCATGTGGACAATGTTACAGTCAATGATGTGGGCAATGTTACAGACAATGATGTGGACAATGTTACACACAATGATGTGGGCAATGTGACAGACAATGATGTGGGCAATGTTACAGACAATGGTGTGGGCAATGTAACAGACAATTATGTGGGCAATGTTACAGACAATGATGTAGGTAGTGTTACAGACAATGATGTGGGCAATGCTACAGACAATGATGTAGGCAATGCTACAGACAATGATGTAGGAAATGCTATATACAATGATGTAAGCAGTGTTACAGAAAATGATGTGGGCAATGTGACAGACAATGATGTTGACAATGAGATGTAGGCAATGCTACAAACAATGATGTAGGCAGTGTTACAGACAATGATGTGGCCACTGCTATAGACAATGATGTAGGCAGTGTTACAGACAATGGTGTAAGCAGTGTTACAGACAACGATGTGGGCAATGTTACAGACAATGATGTGGGCAATGTTACAGACAATGATGTAGGCAATGTTATAGAAAAGGATGTGGGCAATGCTACAGACAATGATGTAGGCAGTGTTACAGACAATGATGTGGGCAATGCTACAGACAATGAAGTGAGCAATGCTACAGACAATGAAGTGGGCAATGCTACAGACAATGATGTGGACAATGCTACAGATAATGAGGTGGGCAATGCTACAGACAATGATCTGGGCAATGTTAAAAACAATGATGCGGGCAATGTTGCAGACAATGATGTGGACAATGTTACAGACAGTGATGTAGACAATGTTACAGACAATGAAGTGGGCAATGTTACAGACAATGATGTGGGCAATGTTATAGACAATGATGTAGGCAATGTTACAGGCAATGATGTGACAAAGACAGTAATGTTGACACTGATGTAAACAGTGACAAAGACAGTAATGCTGACACTGATGTAAACAGTGATAAAGGCAGTAATGCAGACACTGATGTAAACAATGATAAAGACAGTAATACAGACACTGATGTAAACAGTTATAAAGACAATAATATTGACACTGATGTAAACAGTGATAAAGGCAGTAATGTTGACACTAATGTAAACAGTGTTAAAGACAGTAATAAAGACACTGATGTAAACAGTGATAAAGACAGTAATGTAGATACTGATGTAAACAGTGACAAAGACAGTAATGTAGACACTGATGTAAACAGTGACAAAGACAGTAATGCAGACACTGATGTAAACAGTGACAAAAACAGTAATGTAGACACTGATGTAAACAGTGATAAAGATAGTAATGCAGACACTGATATAAACAGTGACAAAGACAGTAATACAGACACTGATGTAAACAGTGACAAAGACAATAATACAGACAATGATGTGGGCAATGTTACAGACTGTGATGTGACAAAGACAGTAATGTAGAATCTGATGTAAACAGTGACAAAGACAGTAATGCTGACACTGATGTAAACAGTGATAAAGACAGTAATGTAGACACTGATGTAAACAGTGATGAAGACAATAATATAGACAATGATGTGGGCAATGCTACAGACAATGATGTGGGCAATGATGCAGACAATGATAAAGGTAGTGTTGCAGATAATGATGTGGGCAATGCTACAGACAATGATGTGTGCAATGTTACAGACAATGATGTGGGCAATATTACAGATAATGATGTGGGCAATGTTACAGACAATGATGTAGGCAATGTTACAGACAATGATGTGGGCAATGTTACAGACAATGATGTGGGCAATGTTACAGACAATGATGTGGGCAATGTTACAGACAATGATGTGGGCAATGCTACAAACAATAATGTAGGCAGTGTTACAGACAATGATGTGGGCAATGCTACAGACAATGATGTGGGCAATGCTACAGACAATGATGTGGGCAATATTACAGACAATGATGTGGGCAATGTTACAGACAATAATGTAGGCAGTGTTACAGACAATAATGTAGGCAGTGTTACAGACAATGATGTAGGCAATGAGATGTAAGCAATGCTACAGACAATGATGTAATTGCCCTTCAGAAATGAAACAGTCAGAGTCTGGAGCACATATGCACAAGTACGACATCTTGGGCAGTGGCAAGGCTGTGTACCACAAAATGGAGGGCTAGTATTCATCAACTGGCTGTGTACGAGAATGTCCTTGAAATTCTTATCCCTGCGATATGCCACCAGAGGGGGATCATGGAACAACTCACTGGTAACAGGATCAGATTTGAGAATAGGAAGATGACGGAACAGAATTCTCTTCACTACCAGATAGTGAGGATGGACAGATAGAACCAGTTTGAGTTGGCAATGTTACAGACAATGATGTAAGCAATGAAACATACAATGATGTAGGCAATGAAACAGACAATGATGTAAGCAATGCTACAGACAATGATGGGGGCAATGCTACAGACAATGATGTGGGCGATGCTACAGACAATGATGTGGGCAATGTTACAGACAAAAATGTGGGCAATGTTACAGACAATGATGTAAGCAATAAAACAAATCATGATGTAAGCAATGTTACAGACAATGCTGTAGACAATGCAACAGACAATGATGTGAGTGATGCTACAGGCAATGTTACAGACAATGATGTGGGCAATGTTACAGACAATGATGTGGGCAATGTTACAAGCAATGATGTGAGTGATGCTACAGGCAATGTTACAGACAATGATGTGGGCAATGTTACAGACAATGATGTGGGCAATGTTACAGGCAATGATGTGACAAAGACAGTAATGTTGACACTGATGTAAACAGTGACAAAGACAGTAATGCTGACACTGATGTAAACAGTTATAAAGGCAGTAATGCAGACACTGATGTAAACAGTGATAAAGACAGTAATACAGACACTGATGTAAACAGTTATAAAGACAGTAATGTTGACACTTATGTAAATAGTGATAAAGGCAGTAATGTTGACACTTATGTAAACAGTGATAAAGACAATACTACAGACACTGATGTAAACAGTGATAAAGACAGTAATGCAGACACTGATGTAAACAGTGACAAAGACAGTAATGTTGACACTGATGTAAAGAGTGACAAAGACAGTAATGCAGACACTGATGTAAACAGTGACAAAGGCAGTAATGCAGACACTGATGTAAACAGTGACAAAGGCAGTAATGTAGACACTGATGTAAACAGTGACAAAGGCAGTAATACAGACACTGATGTAAACAGTGACAAAGACAATAATGTAGACACTGATGTAAACAGTGACAAAGACAGAAATGTAGACTCTGATGTAAACAGTGACAAAGACAGTAATGTAGACACTGATAAAAACAATAACAAAAATAGTAATGTAGACACTGATGTAAACAGTAATAAAGACAGTAATGTAGACACTGTTATAAACAGTGACAAAGACAGTAATGTAGACACTGATGTAAACAGTGACAAAGACAGTAATGTAGACACTGATGTAAACAGTGACAATGACAGTAATGTAGACACTGATGTAAACAGTGACAAAGACAGTAATGTAGATACTGTTGTAAACAGTGACAAAGACAGTAATGTAGACACTGTTGTAAACAGTGACAAAGACAGTAATGTAGACACTGATGTAAACAGTGACAAAGATAGTAATGTAGACACTGTTGTATACAGTGACAGAGACAGTAATGTAGACACTGTTGTAAACAGTGACAGAGACAGTAATGTAGACACTGATGTAAACAGTGACAAAGACAGTAATGTAGACACTGATGTAACCAGTAACAAAGACAGTAATGTAGACACTGAGGTAAACAGTGACAAAGACAGTACTGTAGACACTGATGTAAACAGTGACAAAGACAGTAATGTAGACACTGATGTAAATAGTGGCAAAGACAGTAATGTAGACAGTGATGTAAATAGCGACAAAGACAGTAATATAGACACTGAGGTAAACAGTGATAAAGACAGTAATACAGACACTGATGTAAATAGCGACAAAGACAGTAATGTAGACACTGATGTAAATAGTGACAAAGACAGTAATGTAGACACTGATTTAAACAGTGACACAGACAGTAATGTAGACACGGATGTAAACAGTGACAAAGACAGTAATGCAGACACTGATGTAAACAGTGACAAAGATAGTAATGCAGACACTGATGTAAACAGTGACAAAGACAGTAATGCAGACACTGATGTAAACAGTGACAAAGACAGTAATGTAGACACTGATGTAAACAGTGACAAAGACAGTAATGTAGACACTGATGTAAACAGTGACAAAGACAGTAATGTAGACACTGATTTAAACAGTGACAAAGACAGTAATGTAGACAGTGATGTAAACTGTGATATAGACAGTAATGTAGACACTGATTTAAAGTGACAAAGACAGTAATGTAGACACTGATGTAAACAGTGACAAAGACAGTAATGCAGACACTGATGTAAACAGTGACAAAGACAGTAATGTAGACACTGATGTAAACAGTGACAAAGACAGTAATGCAGACACTGATGTAAACAGTGACAAAGACAGTAATGTAGACACTGATGTAAACAGTGACAAAGACAGTAATGTAGACACTGATGTAAACAGTGACAAAGACAGTAATGCAGATACTGATGTAAACAGTGACAAAGACAGTAATGTAGACACTGATGTAAATAGTGATAAAGAGAGTAATGCATACATGGATGTAAACAGTGATAAGGACAGTAATGCAGGCAATGATGCCAACAGAAAATGTAAATAATGATACAGACCAGTGTTTCTCAACCTTTTTGTGTTCACAGCATACATTTAAATTTTCTAAAAATTTGTGGCACACCTATCTGACCCTGCGCCTGAATAAACAATTACAGTGATATATACTAAATTAAATACTCTAATTTGTGGGTACTTAAGAATAAAGAAAACTCTTAATTTGATTTTCTTTTTATTGTTTAAAATAATTTTGAAATATATCTATTTTTGTTCAAAGCAGTTAATAGCTCCAATTATTATTGAATGAATTCAAGCTGTAAGGTCATTGTACATTACATGATCACTAAAAATATACTTCATGTAGTAAATTTACACAATTTTTGTGGCACACTTTGATAGATGTGGTGGCACAATAGTGTGCCATGGCACACCGCTTGAGAAACACTGATATAGACAGTGATGTAAAAAAAATGCAGATAATGATGTAGACAGTCATGCAGATGATGATATATGCAGTGATGGAGAGAATGACCAAAAAAATTGATGCAGATTATGATGCAATCAGGTTAATACAGATAACAAGCTGAAACAGACATTGCTTTGGACAACTGGTAATGATATTCAAAATTTATTACCTCCTCATGTTTGAAAACGTTGCCCGAGTTCTTTTTCTCCTGAATCTTCATATACAGGTCACCTTGGCATTTGAAAAGAATGACAAGATATGTACATTATGCAGTATTTGTGTACAGTTTTTTTTATCTTGTTCCTACTAACTGCATAGCATAAAATCAATATTACAGTTACAGAAATTCAAGTATGTTTAACAGTTTTCTAATGTTTCTTATCACAACAGTTTTTACCTCCAGCATAGAAGGCCATGACAATGTGCAGTTTTCTTTCTTCTGAAAGAAAGTCAACACAAACAAAATCAGTGTACACAAGTTCAAGTATACTGCGTGAAATTTACTAATAACACTTATGACTGACTGTATGAACATAGAAGAGGTTTTACTGTGATTTCAGCTTGATCAAAGAGCTACACACTTCACAACGATCAATGAATGTTAGCTTTATGAATCATCTGCTTCTTTTTCTTGTCTTTGCCATTTAGCTCCCTGTGCGGTGCTGGTCTCCTATTAGGTTATGCCAAGTATTCCTGTCTTGTACCATCTATTCATGTTCTTATGTTAATCTCAAGTTCCTTTCTCTGTGTTTCTGGGTCTCTTCTGTTTCTTTGGTCCTGCAGATTTCAGAACAAAGACTGCCTTTTGATGATATCAGCTCATTCCTTTAACATGTTCTGTGCAACACCAAAGTCTTTTCATCATCCATAATATCAGTGCCACGTGTCTAGTTCTTTGCATTAATTCCACAATGGTGATCCTCTCAAGCCATTTTCATCTTTCTCTATTTCACAAAAAATACCCATTCATGAAATTCTGGATCTTCCGAGTAGTCACTTCTATTGTCCTCTCGTTTCAGAGCCGTACAATAGATGCCATGACATTTGAGTTGAAAATGTTTTATTTTAATTTGAAATCAATGTATTTTTCCATGTCACCAAATATTACGAAAGTGCCTCTTGATGTTGCCCATTACCTCAACTTTGTTTACATTACTAAAAACTTCTCAAAGTGCAAAACTGTACTTGATAAAAAGGTTTCTTTTTCTTATTTTTGACTATTTGTTTAGTAAAAGTAATCCAATAAATATTTAAGATTGTGAACCTTTGTAACAGTACAGTAATAAAAAAGTGTGCCAAAATATACCATAAATCGGTAAGCCCTTGAAAAAAGATAAATTTATAGACCTTTGACAGAAAATAGTGTATGTTGAGGCAAATATGGTTTCACTGCCCCTTTGTCTTACTATAATGATAAATTTAAAAGCAAATGATAAGAATTAAGGTTGGAAAGAGAAAAACCACAAACCAAGCAGTAGAAAGGGCAAAGGTATTAGCAGATGAGTTAGCATATAATTGAGATGAAAAACAAGTTAATAATTACCACTGTTGAAAATATATCCAAAAGAGAAGAGCAGATTAAGTCAGATGAGTACTAAACAAGCTACTAGCAGGTCATCATTAGCCTTGGCAGTAAGTGCAGACCTTGGGGTAATGGGAAAGCAGAACTGGATATTAATCAGCTGGTAAGTGATTGTCGGGAATGATGATGCCATTGTGTACACTGATGGGTCTGTACTCCGTGGTCAGAAATCAGGATGGGGGCTTTTCTGCATGAATAAAGGGCAGAATCATCACTGAACAGAGTGCAGCTTACATGACAACAACTTCCAGCATGAGAATGAAGGTAGAGGCAGCTACTGCTGCTCTGAGGTCAATGTTTGAAACTCCATTAACCAGGGCATTAATTGTGTTAGACTCTGTCCATGCTTCGGAAGGTCCAGAATGGATGGCTATAGCAGGAATAGAAAACATCCATAGAAGCATGGAATCTTCAGGAACTGGTGTGGGTCTATTGTCCTAGTCATGCAGACATACAACATGGATATCACCAGACCACAGAACAGAGAATCACTGATCACATATGCATAAGTATGAAGATTAGGTCATCATTGCATGATGTAAAAGTATGTAGAGGAGCAGATGTGGTATCAGACCACCATCTTCTGTTGGCTAAAACAAAATTAAAACTCAAGAAATTTACAACAGTATATAGCTATAGACAACAGTATAATGTGGGATATCTAAGAAATCAGGACATAAAAGAAAAATTTTCAGTTACAGTATCCAACAAATACCAAGTACTCCAACAGCTGGAAGATGAAGCAGATATGGAAGACCACTGGCAACAAGTAAAAAGTATATGGAACGAGACATGTGAAGAAGTACTGAGAAAAAGAGAACATCAGCACAAAGCATAGATAACAACAGAAACTATTACCAAGATAGAAGACAGGAAAAACAAGAAAGCAGATTTAAACAGAAGCAAAACCAGAAGCTCCAAAGCCAAGGCTCATGAAGTGTACATAGAAGCAAACAAAGAAGTAAGAAGAAACATCAAAAGAGACAAGAGGAAGTATACTGAAGAGTTGGCAAGGGAAGCAGAGGAAGCTGCAGCCAAAGGAAATATGAGAGACCTGTACAACAACACAAAGAAGATAACAGGGAGATAATAAGCAAGCAAATGGCCTCATAAAAGATAAGAATGCAATGAAAGCTCCTCTTGCTTTTTGTATTCTTATTTCGATATCACTGTCTGTCCCTCCAACTTTGTCTATATTACTGCCAAGATATGTGTACGATTCTACATCTTTTAGTGGTGTTTACATTACTGTTGGGTGTGATAAAAATAACAACTACAACAACAGAATTTTAGATTTTAAAAACTTGAGCAGATTAGTTAGCAGTTTGCCGAGTGAAAATTTTAGCATTTACCAGATAAGTAACATGAGACAAGTATATTAATCGGTACGGTGGCAGATAACCAAGATGATGCAAGTAAGCAGTTATCAGATGGTTACCACGGGCAACAAAACTTCAACAAGTAAGTTAGTAGTTAACCAATATGGAAAAAGGTAGCAGTTGTATGATACAGCTACATGTGAGATAAAAAGTTAGCAGTTACCAGTCACAGCTACAAGTGATAGCAAAGGTTAGCAATAACCAGCAAAGCTATAAGTAAAAAAAAACAGTTCACAATTACAAGACAAAGCTACAGACAAGAAAAAGTTTGCAATTACCAGACAAAGCTACATATCAGGGGAAAAAAGTTTGCAATTACCAGACACAGCTACATATAAGGAAAAAAGTTAGCACTTACCAAACAAAGCTACATACTAGAAAAAAGTTTGCAATTACCAGACGAAACTACATACAAGGAAAAAAGTTGATGTGAAATGAAAAACTTGCAGTTATCAGTCAAAGGTACATGTGAAGCACACAGCTCTATAGTCAGACTTCTAGCAGATGACATTAACCACAAATAAAACCTGACAAAAGGTAATTGTTGAACTTCAAAAGTTAAATTTCTATGGGTTGGAAAACATGTAAAACACTGAAAAGTAGACCACAAAACAGTTTAGTTTTCTAGTAGTAAATGAAATCACATTATTAACAGCTGATTCATTCATTATCCCTTGGCTCCATAAAGTGAATAGGCCTTTATCAAACTCATACCAAGTACTCCTTTCACACGCCACGAGCTCAAGGCCTTTCCATGTCTTCCTTATTTTCATTTGTCACCACTTCTCTTCTCCATATGTTTTTCAATCTCTCTCTACTTCTCTTTCTCTGGGGGTTCCAGAACAAGGACTGCCTGGTAGTGCTATCACTGTGTGGCCTATCCATTGCCAGCATCCTCTCATTTCTTGTTCCACTGACACTTCTCTGGTTATTATCAATTCCACACTGGTGACTTTATCGTACCATTTCAATCCTTTTATTCTACATAACATGTAGTTCCTGGGGGTCTCTGAGGATACACAGAAATAATAGTACTACTGCACATTCAGGTATGTTGTACAAAGTGACTAACATGAGGGCTGGCAACATCATGTAAAACAAACTGGCACAGATACACCACTGGAACAGTCCATGCATGCTTGGTGCAGGTTTCCTACAAGGGGGACCAGCTACAGCGGTGGTCTCAAGCTCTTTAAGGTGACAAAGGAAAATGATGATGATAATAATTCTCCCACTTGTCAAAGTCCTAACTTCTTAGTTGTTGTTTTTGTGGTTGTCCATGTTTCACAGTCATGCAATAGAACTGACTTGACATCCGAGTTGAAGATTCTTATTTGTGTGCTGGGCTTGACTTTTTATTTCCATGTGTATCTCAATACAATGAAAGCTCCTCCTGCCTTTCATATCCTTTTTTGATATCACTGTCTGTCCCTCTAGCTATTGTCTCTGTTGCTGTCAAGGCATATGCATCATTTTACAGCTTATAGGGATGTTTCTTCAAGTGTAATAAGTGATGTTTCTTCAAGTGTAATAAGTGATGTTTCTTCAAGTGTAATTAATGATGTTTCTTCAAGTGTAATCTTATTATCGTATCCTGTATTTAATCTCATTATCTTTGTCATGTCCTTATTTTTTTTCCAGACCCACTTGCTGTGACCTCTCATCTAGTATTTTCATTTTGTCTTGCATCTGTTTCCAGTTATGTGACAGCAGAGAAAAGACGTCTGCAAAATTGAGATCATCTAGCTATATAACCAAGAAGCCCCTAATTCCATTTGTGTTGGCTGACGTTTTCACAAAAGTTACTGTTATTGTTGATCATAATCGACCTCATTGCACTCTGGGCAAACCCATAGTTGCTCAGTCTTCCTCAGCAAATGTCAAAGGGTACAAATGTTAATCATTCCTGTTGTGCACTGGTTGAATATATGCCAGATGCATCCTCTCAAACATACATTCCTGCTAGTCTTAGGTTTTATGTCAAATTCCGGCAATCTTAGCCTTGATAATTCATCTATTGCAGTGTCATTCTCTAAGACACGATTATTAATTTTCCTTGGTATCTCTCCCTTCTCTGTATCCAACTGGCCCACTATGGGTGCTCTTGAAGCTAGTCTGTCAGTTTTTTCAGCGCCGTGTACCCCGGCATGACCGGGACAGTAAATCCAAATAAGTTCCTGAAGATTCAATGCTTCTATGGAGGTCATCCATCTTGGACTTTCCAAAGTATGGTCTGAGAGACTGACATAACAATTGCCTTTATTAATGAAGTTTCAGACAGTCACCTGTCTGAATGGGACAGCAATGGGACAAAAAAATGCCATGCTGAAGTTGGATGTGCTGGCCAAAAGGCGCAGATATCGCAGCTCCGCTGTAAACAGACACAACACAACCAACGTCCTTTTCAGGGCGAACGAGGAAGAAGAAGAAGAAGACAGTCACCTTACGGATGCAGTAGCTGCCTCAACCTCCATTCTCTGTATAGCATGAATCAGAGGTGCTGGAATGTTCTTCCTTGCCAAACAATCCCAAAGTTTGCTCCAGGGGACCCTGTTAAATGCCTTTTCCAGATCTATGAAACAAAGATGGATCTCACGCTTATATTCAAGGGCCTTTTCACTCAGCTGTGTGAGTGTGAAGATTAGGTCTTGAGTACTTCGGTTTGCTCGGAATCCGCACTGGACCTCATCCAATTGTGGCTCAGCTAGTTGTCGGAGTCTCTGCTCTAGGATTCTAGAGTAGATTTTACCAGGGACACTGAGAAGGGATATGCCTCTATGGTTTCCACACTGTCGATTGTCACCCTTTTTGAAAATTGGTGTTATGATCACAATCTCCCAATCCTTTGGTATGGTCTTGTTGTACCACGCTGCCTGTAGAACCCTTAAGAGTAATAGGTCGCCTGATGCTCCCATGTACTTAACCATTTCTGGTGTTATACCATCATGCCCTGCTGCTTTGCCCATCTTGATTTTCTCCAGTGCTTCCTTCAGTTCTTCCATCTTTATGTCATCTTCACCATCATTAGTTTTCTCTTCTGTGCTAGTGGTTATCATTTCTGATGCTTCACCATGCTCACCATCCAGGAGTTCTGAGAAATATTATTTCCATCTTTCCATTACTTCCTTCAGGGCAGTAAGCAATATGCCTTGCTTGTCCTTTATAAATTTGAGAGGGCATTGTTTTTCCTTCCTCGTGTTCTTTAGGGTCTTATAGAACAATTTCTGGTTTTTTTGTGCATCTTTTTCTAGCTTTTCTCCAAATTCTTCCCAGGACTTCTGTTTTGCTGCTAGCACTTTGTTCTTTGCTTCTGTTCTGAGTGTCACATATTCTCTATATTTTTCCATTTGTCCTGTTGTGTTTTTAGCTCCTAAGTATTGTTTCCATGCCATTTTCTTCTCTCTTATTTTCTCTCTGACCTCCTCTGTCCACCAAGGTGTCCTCTTTCTCTTGTTCCCAAGTCGGACTTCACCGCATGCTTCTGCAGCAGCTGTCTTTATGTTATACTTGAATTTAATCCAGAGGGTTTCCAATTCATCGGATCGTTTTTCTGCGTTGCTCACCACTGCAGCAATAAGCCCGTGATATCTGGTCTTAATTTCTGGCTCTCTCAGCTTGTAGGTCTTAATGCTCATTTCTCCCACTCGTTTACTTGGTTTCTTGCATGATGTTGGGCAGTTCCTAGGCTGAGCAACTCTTTCAGTTGTTCTTTTGATTTTAGCAGGTAGTGATCACTTCCAATCTCTGGCCCTCTCCAGACTCTAGCATCCCAGACATATTTGAATGAGTTTCTCCTAACAATGGCATAGTCGATCACTGACTTCTCATTCTTGGTTGGTTCACATCTAGTGTATGCATGTATGCGCTTATGGGGGAACTTTGTGTTTGTAATGATCAGATTCTGCTCACTGCAGAATCTAAGGAGTCGCTTTCCATTGTCATTGAGAGTATCTTCTCCATATCTTCCGATAACTCCACACCATCTAGCATGGTCATTTCCAACTCTGGCATTAAAATCTCCGAGCATGATAACTTCATCTAGGCAGTCATCCACTGTCCTTTGAAGCAGCTCGAAGAATTCCTCCTTGACCTCTGCTCTCTCATCCTCATTTGGCCCATACACTATGACCAGGTTGACTATGGTTTCTCCTTCTTGTCATATCATTTTAATCCTTTTATTCTACGCAAACACCCATATATGAAAGTCTGTAGCTTTTTGATTGTTGTTTTTGATGTTATCCATGTCTCAGAGCCTTACAATAGCACTGTTTTGACATTTGAGTTGAAGATTCTTATTGTAGTGTTGGACTTGATTTCTTTTGATCTCCATATGCAATGACTGCTCTTCTTGCTTTTTGAATTTTTATTTTGATATCACTGTCTGTCTCTCCAACTTTTTTGGTTCATTTTGCTGCCAAGATATGTGTATGACTCTACATCTTCTAGTGGTGTTCAAGTTCCACCTAGTTATCACTTCTTGCATTTATTCTCATTATCTTTGACTTTTCCCTGTGTATTTTCAGATCCACTTATTGTGACATCTCATCAAGTATTTTAATGTTGTCTTGCATCTGATTATGGTTATGGGACAGAAAAGCCACGTCATCTGCAGAATCTAGATCATCAAGTTGTTTAGTGAGATTCCACTGCAACCATCCTTAGTCATTTTTGATGACATGCATGGTAGTCTACAGTGTTACTATTCTTTGCTCTCCTTTTCATGAATGTCCTCCTTTATCCATTCGTGTTGCATTTACCAGCTGTTACAAGAAAAATGAGAGGAAGGCCATGCACGACACAGCCAATGATTTGGTAGGTGACCCCAGCTGAATATAGGTAGAGTGGAGTAAGATGGGAGAGAACTATCAGCAAGTCATCATCACCCTTGGCAGGGAATGTAGCGATTGGTGATATTGGAAAGCAGAATTTGACTTTAACTAATAAATGATCACGCTGGGATGAAAACGCCATTGTATACACTCTATGGTGAGAAATAAGGATGGGTCTTCTCAGCTAGAGTAAGGGGCAAGTTGTCTGCTGAACACAGTGGAGCTTACATGACAACAAACTCCAGTATGATATTAAGTATAAAGGAGCAACTGCAGCTCCTTGGTGGCTGTCTGAAACTCCATTAACCAGGGCAGTTATTTTGTCTGACTCTCTCCATGATTTAGAAGGTCCAAAATGAATGGTGATAACATACACAGAGGTCTTAACCCTTCAGGATCTGGTATGGATTTACTGGCCTGGTCATAGAGGAGCACATAGCAATGAGAGAAGTGAAAGACTGGCTGTGACCCTTATTGGGTCACTGAATATGAATATTGGAGACATAATAAGAACAATTAACAATGGCCTGTTAATGACATAAACATGGCTCAGACTGCTGGTATTTGGCATCAAATATAAGACTAGCATGGATGGATAAAGAAGAGGATGAGTCAGGCGTATAAAACCTGCATGCTTCAAGAACAATTAGAATTCATACCCTTCGACATTTGCTGAGGAAGGCTGAGCACCTATGGGTTTGCCTGGAGTTCAATGATGTCTATTCTCAACCAAAATAATAACAATAACCAGGCTTCCGGATTGCTCTCTTTCTATCATATATACATTACTTTGACTGTGCTTTATTTTAAATATTTGAGAGTTTTTTCTTTTTTTCCTCCTGATGACTTTCTCACTTCTTTTTCTTCTAACTAGCAAATGTTAATATTCCCCCAATAACATTTCTGCTGTCTCTAATTTATTTTGATGATAAACAATAATCCTGCAAGTGAAAAGTACCACCTGTCAATGATGTAAGCAGAGGATTCATTTACAACAAAACTGATTTCTCATACCTTCAAATGACTCTATGTAGGTGACAACATTACGGTGTTTCAGCTTGGAAAGTGCTATCACCTATTTAGAAAAAACAACTGAGTTATTCTGTTTGTTACAATTAATGTTTGACTTGAGCTGCAATGATAAATTATGTAATGAATTTGGGACTACTACTAAATGTTATAAAATGTTATTTCATGTTGAATATTTTATAACCTTGCTGTCGTGCTGGTCATCATGTTCTACAAGTAAGAAGAATTAAATGTCTCTTTACAAATCACAATTTGTTATGATCTCTATCACTTCTATTGTTGACTTCTTTTGATGCCAAAATCTCAAGCTTTATAAATTAACTTTTGGTTATTTTCCTCCTCTTCTCCTGCCTTAAGTTTTCCCACTAACAACATTTTTAAGTGCTCTTTCTCTCATCATACATCCAATAGTAAGTTGCTTGTTATTTCTTAACTTTGTATTAGTCTCAATCATTCTTCATGAATTTATCTTAGCTGTCCATGAGATTCTAGGCATTCTTCTGAAAACCACATCTCCAGTGTTCCTACAATTTGTTTGCTTAATGTCCATGAGTCACTTCCATGTAATAAAAATTGACTCTGCAAACATTTTGGTGTCTTTTAAGAAATTCATTTATGTAGCAGCATTGTAAAGGTCCAAGTGAAAAAGTGGTTAGTTAGTCTTTGCTTCTTCAGGCAAAGGGACTGGGTTTGAAACCAGGTCACATCATGCTCCAGCCTTCCCATCTGTAGACTCTGCTTGTAAGTTAGGGAAAGCAATGGCAGTGAGGAAGAGAACTGGTCATGCCACCTCATAAAAATAACACCTAGTTAAGGTGAAGTCTTTAACACTTCAGTCCCTATGGAAGTATCTGCTATGGGACATTTCCAACTGTTGTTGCACAAGATGTTAATCATTTTCTCATAAGGAATTATTGCATTGCTATTTTCTTATAAAAAACGGATAGACTTAATAAGTTTAGCCAGCAGGTGGGCTTGAACATCAATTTAAAGAAGTCAGAGGTCATGACGCTCAATGTGAGCAACCCTGAGCCCATATCAGTAAGGAATCAGCAACTGGTACAGACAGACACCTTCACATACCTAGGATGCATAGTAACACCAGACAACGGGGCAGGCAAAGACATCAACATCAGAATGAATAAGGCAAGAACAGCCTTTTTTAGCCTAAACAATATCTGAAGTCCTCTCAATACAGCACAAGCACAAAATTAAGATTATATCAGAGCTGTGTGCTTTCTGTGCTTCTCTATGGTGCGGAATGCTGGAGAGTTACAGAGAAGGAAATGTCGAAATTGTCCTCTTTTCACACAACATGCCTAAGAAAAATTCACCGAATCTTTTGGCCGAATACCATCACCAACCAAGATCTGCTTATTCGGAGCAAGCAAGAGGACATGCACACCATCATAGCTGGCAGACGCTGGAGCTGGGTTGGCCATGTCCTCAGAAGAGACCCTGATGCCATCACAAGAACAGCTTCTTTGGACCCCTGAAGGAAAACGACAGAGAGGCCGACCAAAAACAACCTGGCGGAGGACTGTGGAGGATGAATTGCAAAGAATGAACCAGAGTTGGGGCACTGTACGAAGGATGGCAGCCGACCGAGCAAAGTGGAATCAATTTGTTGTTGCCCTACAAGACGCCACTAGGCGTGATGGCCACTGACTGCTTTGACGGTCGGCGGCTAAGGATCAAAGAAGAAGAAAGAATTTTTTTATAGCTATTACTGTTACATTACATCTCATTTAAATATCTATATTTATATATATACAGTCAATCCTCGCTATTCATGGGGGCTAGGTTCCTTGAAAAATCTGCGAATATGGAATCCGAGAATATGGAACCATTGATCCTATGGGAAAAAGGGGGTTATGTTCTTGCAGGGACCCTTTCCACCAAACACTATTGCTACCGATCAGCATAAAGTCATCATTTTGTGTACCTTTCTTGTAAAACTGGCTTATGTATTATACTGTTCAATTTATAAATGTATTTTATACACTATTTTCTTTGTAATAGTACAGTATGTACAATCTTTTGGTGGACCAATACTCACTCACTCAAACATTCACTCACTCTGTCACAACTCATTTAAACAACACACAAATACACACATTATTGCAAAATTCTGGGGAAAAAAAATTGAAAACATTTACACAGAACGTTTAAATTAAGAAATCAAAAACAATTTCATACAGACATCAAAGAAAGAAGGTTATCTAACACATGTACTTTATCACTGAGGCTCATCACAGCCTTTTTTGAGCAGGCACACTCACCAACACAATTGCACTATGCTTGGATGCCATTATTAGCTCCAAAAATAATCACAAAAATAGCGTAAAACTGCAAAAACGTGGATGAAAAGATGCTCTACAAAGACACGTGTAAACACAACAAAAGCCACGAGAACAAGGAGACAGCCTCTCCTTGCTGCGTGGTAGGCGTCTTGAAATTTTTTGCCTACTGCACATGGCCGCAAATACACACGAGGTGCCCTTGAATGGCAAAATATGGGTTACACTTTATCTCACGCGAATGAGCGTGAACAGCGAAGTAATAAATTATTCCATTTTTAGCAACGTTTACGTTTTTCCTTAAATATGAGAGCCTTTGCGGTAATTTCCTATTACTCGTAGGTTTTTGCTCCGCAGTCTTCTTCTTCTTGCGATCGCATCTTTGATGATTACACCGTCAGACGAGTTCTCATGATGAATTCGACTGTTGTCTGAAGTTCCTCTTTAACTCCATATAGCTTTGAGTTTAGTGTTGAGTCATTGGGCCAGTATATCTTTCTTAACTGGTCATACAGAGGACAGTCCTGTAGAACATGCTCAGCAGTTTGTTCGTTTAATCCACATGTGCACAGTGGTGAAGCAGACAATCGTAGCTTGTGCATGTGTTTATTCAGTTTGTTATGCCCTGTCCTGAGTCGAAAAATAGTTATCTGTCCCTGCCGGTCGAGAGTGTGATAGTCGTCTTTGGGTTGGTTCTGTTCTCTTCTGATAGTCTGGATAGCTCTCTTTTTCTCAAAGTATGTGACTTCATTATCTTCTTGTTCACATTCTCCTCCCTTTTTTGCAAGTTTATCTGCCTTTTCATTTCCGGGTACACCACAATGAGATGGTACCCACTGAAGTATGGTTCTCTTTTTGGCAGCTACCTTGTTTAGTTCATTTCTCAGATGCGGGAGTTTACCACCCTTGAGAGCTTGCAGGACAGACAGTGCATCTGTGAGTATGACTACCTGGTGGCAGTCAGAGTTGGTGTTATAAATCATATTTGCAGCTTGCTCTAGAGCTTGAACCTCAGCTGTATAGTTGGAACAGAATTTACCAGTGGGAATGTGCCTAGTCTCATAGTGGTTGTCAGGATATGAGATAAAGATACCGGCACCTCCATTCCTAACAGCATTAGTTGCTGATCCATCTGTATAGGCATGTATCCATGATTGATCGGGATAGCTTTCTTGGATCATACTCAATGTAGCAGTTCGTTTTTGCAGATCATTATACTCACATCCACTTGTGAGACCACTGACTGATGTATTAATTTGGAGGGCACTGCTGGCCTGCTCCCATGGTACAGGGTATAGGGTGGGCTTCAGTGGTGTTGTCTTCATGGATAGGTCTTCTTGATGCTGTCTTATAAGTCTTTTCCCCCGATGCACAAAGCTGCTACGCTTTAGACGTCCCAATGCCAGATCATCTAGTCTTGCCTTCATTGGGTGCATTGGCATACTGTTGTACTTTTCCATCTGGATCATGGTTTTTGTGTCTCTTCTATGGGACAATGTCTGTAATCCAGCAACCTTCTGCATCTCTGTTATTGGTGTAGTTTTCATGGCTCCTGTAATGAGCCTGAGAGCTTGATTTTGCACCTTGTCCAAAGACTGCAGATGTGAGTTAGCAGCTGATGACCATGCTGCTGAGCTAAACTCTAAGTGTGGTCTTATTACTCCATTATAAATCTTCTTTAGATTTCGTTCATTTGCTCCCCAGTTGGTACCTGCTAATTTTCTGAGTATGCCTAGTCGTCTTCGGGCCTTTCCTTCTGCGTTTTCAATATGCTTATTCCATGTAAGCCTTTGGTCAAATGTCACCCCAAGATAGGTGGGGTAGCTTTCTTCCTTGATCACGGTTGTCCCTAGGTGTATGTTAGCTGATTTGTCCTTGGGGGCGAGGGAGAACAGTGTTGTGTAGGTTTTGTCTGTGTTTATTGTGATAAGCCATTT
The DNA here is from genome assembly GCA_024509875.1 of Oreohelix idahoensis. Classification (NCBI taxonomy): domain Eukaryota; kingdom Metazoa; phylum Mollusca; class Gastropoda; order Stylommatophora; family Oreohelicidae; genus Oreohelix; species Oreohelix idahoensis. Next base: position 101,654 of record JAMPIV010003908.1, on the reverse strand, counting down.
CTCTGCCCATGACACTAGCATGTCTGCTGCCCGCTGCATTCTATAATTTGCTGTGGTGACATTTTCATCAGCGCACCAGAGTACTAGGTCATCTGCATATAAGGCAGCTTTAACTCCTGCAGGGAGATCTTTCACCAGGTCATTGATGTAAACAAGGAAGAGTGTTGGGGAAATTACTCCTCCTTGAGGTACCCCTGATGGAGCAACACTTTTCTGCTCTGCAGACCGTCAAGAGTGACTCTAGTTCTCCTGTTATGCAAGTATGACTGGATCCATTTCATCATGTTGCCTTGGATTCCCCTTCTCCTAAGTTTTGCAATGAGGCCATCTTTCCACACCTTGTCAAAGGCCTGCTTGAAGTCGACCCAGATCGTTAGGACCTTTTTCTTCTCCTGGAAGGCATCTTCTATTGCTTGAGACAAGTAAGTAACTTGGTCTTCTATACTGTAGCATTCTCTAAATCCAGCTTGTTCCGGCACCAGGATCTGCTCAGACTCTAAATACCATTTCAATCTGTGGTTGACTATTCGCTCCATAGTCTTCCCAACACAGCTTGTGAGACTGATTGGCCGGTAACTTGCAGCCTCGGTCTTACATTTCCCTTTCTTTAGTATGGGTATTGTGATGGCTTCTCTCCATACTTGGGGTACCGTTCCTTTCAACCAGCTGTGGTTGAATATCTCAAGCAGTTTTGTCTTTGCTGCTGAGCTCAGATTTACTAGCATTTCGTTGCTGATTTTGTCTGGGCCGGGTGACTTTTGAAACTTAAGCTTGGAAATAGCCTTCTGTAGTTCTCCTAGTGTGATGGGTTCCCTCATTGGGGCAGGAGTATCTGTCTGTCCCATGGTTGCCAGTATTTCTTTTCTTATCTCTCTCTGATGATCTATGTTAATGGGTAAGTTGCTTTCTGAACTGTATCTTCTAGCAAACAAGTCTGCAGCTTGTTTTCCTCTGAAAAGTTTGCCACCTTCATCCAATGTGATAGTCTGCCTAGGTGAGGAACGCTCTTCATTTAGAGACTTGACTAATCTCCAAAGTTTCCTGCCGTCTTTCTCAAGGTTCAGCGATGCCGTTTTAGTTCTCCAGCTTTTCCGTTTTTCTTCTAGCTTTGTTCTCTGAAACTCTGCTACAGCCTTTTTCCATTTGTTGTGAGTTTCAAGTGAAGGCTGAGACTCTGCGTCCTTTCTAGCCCCTGTCCATAGCTTCCTGACGTTCTTGGAGTGTGCTGGACCAGTATGGTATGTAGTTACGCCGGCATCCTTTGGGAATGGTTTCTTTTGCAGCTTGTAGTATGCATCTGTTGAAGTCTTTTACCACTTCATTAATGTCTCTGTTCTGTACCTTGAGGGTAGACAGCAGCGTGTTCACCTGATGCCTGAATAAACCCCAGTTGGCTTTTTTGTAGTTCCATCTTGTAATGGCTGGGCCTGTACTGAGAGTTGCACTCTGGACAGTAAGAAAGATTGGGCGATGGTCGCTTCCCCCTAGTTGGTCTCCTACTTCTCTACTAATAGATCCAGCTATATCTGGTGTGGAGAAGGCAAGATCTGGTGTTGAAGTTGTGTGCCATCCTCTGGAGTAGAAGGTAGGAGTATCTGTGGCATTATTGACTAGGATTAGGGAGTGATCATCTTGCCAAGTTTCAACCTCTTCACCTCTGTGATCCAGATGGTTATAGCCCCAGCTCTGGGAGTGGCTATTAAAGTCTCCAACTGCTATAAAGTTGGTGGCTGGTACCTGTATAGAGCTGAGACTCAGGGGTTTGTTGTTCGGACAGTAATAGTTCAGGAGTTCTATTTCCATCTTGTCTACCTTTATCTGCAACAGCTGATATTCTGCTCCATCCATGAAGGTTTTCCTTTCGTGTGCAGGAATGTTATTCCTTACAAGAGTAAGTACTCCTCCTTTTCGTCTATCTTTTCTGTCGGATCTGAAGCATTGATATCCCCTTATTTTAAAGGTTTGATCTGCTTTCAAGTGAGTCTCTTGGATACAGCAAACACTGACTTGCTTCTCATACAAGATGTTTTCCAGCTCTGTCTTTTTGCTGTATCCAGCCTGCTTGCTGTTCACTCCCTCTGCATTCCAGTGCATCATGACAAGTGGCACTCTGGGTTTCTCTTTTTCTGTTTTGTTTTGGTCAGTAGTTCTCCTCCGCCGTCTGCTGACTCCACAAGACGGTCTAGAGGGTCCTCCAGTAGCTGAGGGTGGGCTCTGTCGAGGCTCAGAGCCCGGCACTGCACCTGCCTGGTGGAGCTCCACAGGGCGAGCACCAGTACGAGATTTATTTGACGGTGTACTCTCCATAGAAAAAAAAAAGCGAGTTGCGTGATACTGTGGTTTCCGGTGCGCCTTCTGGCCCAGTATCTATGACTTTAGCACCTGTTCAACGGGAGAGTGGGCTCATCCCTAATCTGTTTATGTTCCCAGTAGTAGACTATTCGCAAGCAGCCTGGGGGTGTCACTGCTCTGCGCGGACCTTGTTTACCGAGGCGGCGTCCGAGCTCGTATGGTGAAAATATGGTTGCATTATCTTCAAAATAGCCCTGTCTTTCCTGCCATCCTGCAACTTTGAGTTAGGGAGTTCTGAGCTCCAGTCTCTTTCCCAGGCATTTTATCCTGGCCTGGCACGCATACAGAGGACCCCACTTCTGGTTCTAAGTTAGCAGTTGGGGACAGGTGGGGTAGCACACTGTGCATTCCCCGTCATCCAGGGGGCTTTCCAACTATGCAGAGCTTGCACAATGCTGTGCTCTGGTTCTGGGCTCACCCAAGGAATCCTCACGTCCTGCACAGAGCCACTTCCAGATACCCACCACCTGCCAACCCCCCATTGTAGAAATCTCCTGCATGCGGCCATCCAGTCAAGAGCCAGTATTAAGTCTGGTGCCCAAGTGATCCCCCTAAGCTCAGTGTGCAATTCTGGGTTCTCATCATGCTGCAACGCCATCTCTCTCAACTCTGCACCGATAAGTGACATCGGGGACTTAACTGTGTCTCAGTACTGGGAGGCCCCGTTTCCGGGTACACCACACACAGCCAATTGAGGCAACGGTCGCCGTGGGCGTGTCTTCAGTGGGGAAGTTGTGGAGTCTTCCTGTCCATGTTCTTGCACATCCTAACACTGCCCGCAAGACATCGGAGGTTTGGAGAGTGGCCTTCTCTGTGCTCCGCAGTGAATATGTGTACTTAAGTCTTGTTTCGTAGCAGTTAGGGTTAGGATTAGGGTTAGTATTAGGGTTAGGATTAGGGTTAACACTAACCCTAACCCAAACCTTAATCCTAACCCTAATACTAACCTAATACTAACCCTAATACTAACCCTAATCTTAACCCTAACTGCTACGAAAGAACACATAACTACATATATTCACTGCGGAGCAAAAACCTACGAGTAATAGGAAATTACCGCATTGGCTATGTTAGGGGTTTGTGATGTGGAATTTAGCAAGTATGGTCAATAATAGTAAATTGTTTGGTTGTAACTTTTCAGTATTTGCAATACATTTTCTGGACGATGTTCCTTTAGAACAAGTAAAATAAATAAAGTCTAGTGATTTAAAAAAAAATTTAAGGTATTTTTTTTTTCAAATTGTTCAAAAATTGATCGATTCATCCTCGATTAAAGAAATCTGATTAATCAATTAAGATTTTTTTTTTAACCAATCCCAGCCCTAATAAATATTTTCAGTTGCCAGGGCAGCAGTCCCAACAAGGTCAATGGACTACATGGGAAGGAGCCCTGTAAAGGTCCTTGACATGGAATGATATATGGCACCTCTTAGGCTCAGCTTCATTATTAGATCACTGTATGACCTCCAGCCATCGGCCACAAACCTTGTGAGATGGGGAAAGTCGGACGATGATCAGTGCCCCATGTGCCGTGAGAGGCAGACACTTGAGCACGTGCTCTCAGCTTGCAAGGTGTCATTAGGACAAGGGTGATACACATGGCGCTACAACAAACTGCTAAATAAGCTGGCTGCGACAATAGACCTGGCAAAGGTGAAGACGAATAGCAAAGTCAGGCCAAGCACTGCAAATATATACTTTCTGAGAGCAGAAAAGTCAGCACACCCCAAACCGAGTAAATCAGGTAGCAGTTTACCATCTCTTCTTGACTGTGCAAATGACTGGGAGATGGCGGTAGACCTACCTGGGCGAGGGCATATCCAGAGAGTATTAGAAAATCTCAAAGATGGCCTGATATAGTGCTGCATTCTTCATCATCGCATCAGGTTATATTGATTGAACTGACGGTGCCATTTGAATCCAGATTGGACGAGCATCATGCGTTCAAAGTGGCCAAGTATAATGATCTGGCCACGGACCTGAGACACGATGGGCTCACTGCAAGAGTCGTGGCTGTTGAGGTGGGTGCAAGAGGGCTAGTGCCTGCCTCAGTGTATGATCTATTGAACTGTTGGGGTTGAAGGGACTGTCGAGAACAAGGGCACCAAAGAGGCTCAGTGAAACTGCGGAAAAGGTATCATGCTAGTTGTGGAACAACCGCAATAGGCAATGGAACTCGAGACAGTAAACTCTAGCCCCAACTGCCGCTCAGGAAACAGTGATTTCGGATTATTTTTGGGCTATTTTTGAAACATCATGCATGATCATGAGCTATTTTTTAACACATCTTTGGTGACGGTGGTGTTATGACTCAATTCATAAGAAGCGCTATCGCACTCGACGGTTTTATGTACTCATTTCCTTGTTGATAAAGCGTTGCCCAGACTACCCCGGAAGTACGTCATATAGTCTGCTGATTTTAAGCAGACGGTTCACTGCCGGCTTCAGATCGAAGATTCTGTCTCTTTGGCTGTGTATTCTCTGTGTGAGAAAGACGTGTCTGAACGAGCTCCAGAAAGTATACTCTTGTTATAGAGTTTTATGTTCTTCATATCAGTTAGGTCGTCCAACACTTGGAGCCTAAGCGTGATTATATTTATACGCACTTGTCAGTGCTGAAAGGAGAGGAATGCGTGAGAAATATTAAATTAAATACTTCAGCAAGATGACTGACATTGTTTCCGTAGTCTACACGACGATAGACTGATTTTATGGACGTGCTAGAGATTGCCATTGTCTATTTTATGGATGCATTCTTTGAGGAGCTACGTTTTGTTCATTAAAATATATATTGTATAAAATGTCAATCAGGCATTATGGAGTTTTCTACTGTTGAAGACTAGCCTTACGTTTTGAGGACTTTGCAAAGTTGGACTAAAATTAAACTCTACCCTAGACACCATACTCCAGCTATTTGAAATACTAGATGAACCCGTAACATTTCTGGGCGCCAAGCAGGGGATTTCTTAACATTTCTGGAGGCCACAAGCCGGGGATTTTCTACATTCTGGGGACTACAAGCCGATGATCGCCTTCAATCTGTTCAAAGACATTACGTCAACTTTTTTATAGGAAATCGTACTCAACCCAGTTTTTCAAAATGGCACGCCTGTCGTCTGCTAGAATATGAAAAGGCCGGAAAACAGTTTTCCACGTTTCAGTCCTTCATCTTTGCAAGTTTCCAAAGAGCAAGTATTCAAGAATATTATATCTGCAACCTTGATGTATGAAATCATCAATTTTTCTGCCGAAGATGGCGAATTTTTCTGGCGTTGATGAATCAAGTGTATTCTGAATCGAGTCAGCTGTATCAACGTGTGGACCTAGTGAGCGGTCTTGGTATCCAGTTTGCATCAGTGCTGGGAGGAATAGCCATTGGAATTAGGAGGATTTTGAGGCCTGGCATTCAGATAAGTCACGTTTATTGTTTCATACATCGTGTTACTCGATTATGTTTGTTTGCCGGCGTATTTTTTTTCAGAATTTATGTTTCATGTTTTAATGGTGTGTTGTGTTTAATCTGTGGGAGGTAGGCGGAACTTATGTTTCTATCCATACCATTTCGACTGGTCGATAGATCCATGAGCGTTTCCTTAGGTTTTGGAATGTGATTGTTTCAAATAGTGGGGCCGGCAATTACAAACCTGAGAGTTACTGCTACTATTGAAATAATCATTGCCTGTGTCTGTTAGCTGTGAAGTTTTGTTAAATGTACTATTTGTAATTGTTGTCCAGTCACTTATTGTTTTTTTTTCTTCAGTTTGCTACATTATTGTTTGCGATCCTGTGATTCTTACCTGACTATCTTTGATTTAATAGATGTGATTAATGTTGTAAAAAAATCCTGATGTATTGTCATATCTGTGAATAGAGCTATATTTTTTTCCATTGTTCTATTCCATATAGTTCTGCCTTAGTTTCCCATTTGCATTTTCTTCTTTTGGGCTCTGATCACTGTATTCTATCTGCTGTTTGTACTTTTCTTTTATGCTCCATTGTTAACATCTGCATCTTTTACTATTAAGGCATCAAATTAAGTGAATTTGAAGTGGTGTTGTTATTGATGACAATATTATTCATAAAGTAATAATATTATAAAGTTACCTTATTTGTTGCTATTGAAAAAGCACAATAAGAGTAAATCATGTCAACCTTGAAAGATTTAGTAAAGGTTGGAAAAGATTGTGGTCTGCAGGGTAAAGCCTTGCAAGAATATATAGACAAGGAAATCAAAAGACAAGAAGAATTAGAAAAAGAAAGAAGACAAGAAGAATTACAAAAAGAAAGAAGACAAGAAGAATTACAAAAGGAAATAAGATGAGAAGAATTTGAAAAAAAAAAATTAAAACAGTCTCAAGAACTCAAATTAGCTGAGATTGAACTTGAGAAATTAAGATTGCAACAACCTCAGGTGAATATAAGAAATATGGATGATGATAGAAGAGATCATAACAAATATGTTAAGGTAAATTTACCTAAATTTAACTCTTCCATAGATGATATCCAATGCTTCCTGAGTAGATTTGAGACCTATTGTCATGAGTTTAATATCGATAAAGCTACATGGCCTAGTAGGCTCATGAACTTATTTGTTGATATTTACTGTTGTGTGTAGTAAATATTGTTAAATGAAATGAGACGTGGCTGGCTGTCATACATTCTCACATTATGAAGCTTAATCACAAAGACCGAACACACTGGATAAAACCCGACATGTTTAATCAGCCATCTTAGAAGCAGGAAGTATGAAGAAGGAAAAAGAAGAGTTAGCATAAGGGCAAGTAACTCTCGTAGGAAATAAAGTAACTAATGGAGATATATATACACAAAGACCACATCAACATCCCCCTTCTTTATGAGTGAACAAAATCATTCATCCAAGAGGGTTTCTTGCGATCTCTTTGAGGTCTCTTAGGGCAAGATGGTAGGAGAGAATGTTTCTGTTCTTTGCCAGCTTTCCCAGGACTAGAAGTAGCTGGAGTTGAAGGATTAACTTCTGGAGGATTGGAACTGTTCACTTCACTAGTGTTCTCCATGTCTGGCAAAACAACCTGTTGCTCGGGTAGAACTGGAGAGGAGAAATCAATTTCCAGGTCCACGGGATCAGGTGTGAAAGGTGTTGTTTTAGGTCTTAGATGAATTCTGTTTCTGACATATTGACCTCCATTCTTCTCTTCAACTAAATAAGATCTTTCAGAGGGCCTCTTATCAATCTTTCCAGGTTGCCAGTTTGGTTGTTCAGGGTCTTGATAGTAAACTGGCTGGTGAGACAACTTGGGCAGATCATGAGCAGTTTTATCATAATACGTCTTCACTGATCTGTCTCTCTTGCCTCTACTTTCAATAACTCTACTGTGAGATGCAACGGGTTTCACTGCAGAAGGTATCAGTGTACGCAGTTTCTGTTGAACAGTATTTCTGCTGGACTTTGATCAAACCCTTGTCTTGGCGTATTACGAAGTTCAAGTAGTGCCTCATATGCATCTGTATTATTTTGAACAGTCTTTTTCATCATACCCTTGATGAGTTTCACAGCAGATTCAGCTAATCCATTGGCTTTATGGTGACCTGGTGCTGATTTAACATGAAGTATTCCCCATCTAGCAGTAAATGATCTGAACTGTGCAGACGTAAACTGAGTACCTTGGTCAGATACAATAACTTTAGGAACACCATAACGAGCAAAATGAGACTTCAATTTCCTGATGACTAACTGTGCTGTCATTGTAGGTAGAAAGTCTACTTCAATGAAGTTGGAAAAGTAGTCAATCAGAACTAAATAATATCGGCCTTCTATAATAAAGATGTCAGTGTCAACTTTCTCCCAGGGTGATAAACCTCTTGAGTGTTGGTTTAAAGGTTCTTTGGTATTCCTTGCCTTCGTTCCTTGACATTCTGGACAACTGTCAGCTATCTGTCGAATCTCAGCCGTCATGCCGATCCAAAACAGACAACTTCTGACCCGGCGCATCATGCTTTTGGGATAAGAATACGCTTCTGCATTTCTCTCTCTGTTAGCTAAGCAATCCAATGTGATATTATGAATACAAACTCTGGACAGTGTGTCGGCTATAAGAAGATCAGAACCTTGTACCCATTGGAATTCAAAGTCATATCGATGGCTGCGCATCAGTAAATTCTGCAGCCTTCGAGGAATTTGACTCAGAGGTTTCTTAACGATGGCTGCCAAAGGTTTATGGTCGTTGATGACTGTAACTTTCCTTCCATAGGTGTACTGGTCAAAGCGTTCCAAACCATATACAACAGTTAAGAGTTCCTTCTCAATTTGAGCCCAGCGTTGTTCTGTTTCAGTTAGAGCTCTTGAAGCAAACTCTATTGGATGACCATTTTGTAGGACAGCCCCAAGTCCATGGCTGCTACTATCAACTTGAATACACAAAGATTCATCAGGATCATAGTATGCGAGTACTGGAGTAGACGTAATAACTTTTTTGACTCTCTTGAAGGCTTGTTCACATTCAGCAGACCAGATAAAGGGAGTATCCTTACGGGTAAGTTCTCTTATTGGATGAAGAACTTCTGAAAGATTGTTGAGAAACTTTGCTAGATACTGTATCATGCCGCAAAATCTGTGAACCTCATGACAGTCCTTAGGAATTTGTTTCCGATGCCATGGTAAAGGTAATTAACATGTTTGGCATTGAAAGATCACTCAGTTCATTATATCACCCACAAGCGCCCGGTAAAAAAGAAAGATTTAATAGGACATTAAAAGTAAATGCTTGATAGAGTTACAGCTAAATATCCGCAAGAATGAGACCGTATCTTGCCAACTGTTCTTTTTGCTTACCGAGAAATTCGAAATTCTAGCACCGGGTTTTGTCCGTTTGAGTTAGTTTATGGTGCAAGGCCACGGGGTCCCATGGCTATTTTAAAACATCTACTTATTGGTACTGACATGAACTAGGAAGTTCAATCCTCTTATCAATACGTCGTAAATTTAAGATGAAAGATTATTGACGCATGCCAAATAGCAGTGCAGTCATCGGAAAAGGCAAAATCAAAGGCTTGACTGTTTTTTAATCAAAACAGGAAACTGCGCCAGTTGTGGCCAGGAGATGAAGCTTTTGTGTTGCTTCCGAATAAGGGAAATAGATTGCTAATTTCTTGGAAGGGTCCTTATAAAACCATAAACAAATTATCAAATGTCGACTATGTTGTAGATGTGAAAGGAAAAGAAAACATTTTTAACATAAATATGTTACAACAATTTTACACTAGACCACCACATCTTCATCCTATCTTTGAAGCTGTTGCCGAATCTGTTGATCGTCGTTCTTCCTTGGCAGTAACCCAAGAAGAAATTTCTGACTTTGATGATTATGGTGAACCTATTCTGTCGTTACCAGATATTCATTCATTAGCAACTGAATCATGGAAAAATGTTCGCATTGATCCTTTGTTGAATTCTAATCAGAAAAATCAGATTTCTAACTTACTTCAGTCTTTTTCTGATGTGCTAACGAATATTCCTGGGTATACTGATGTCATTGAACATGATATCATGTTAATGGATTTCAGGCTGATTAAACTGAAACCGTACCCTATTCCTATTCATTTGCAATCTCAAGTGCAAGATGAGATAAAACAAATGATTAGGTTGAACATTATAGAACCATCCAATTCACCATATAGCTTTCCTGTGGTGTTAATTAGGAAAAAGGATAAATCTATAAGAATTTGTATCGATTATAGAAGATTAAACGCAGTGTCCATTCGAGACGCGGAACCTCTTCCCGTGCTTGAATCACTTCTTGAAAGACTATCTACTGCCACTTTCTTCACTAAATTCGATCTCTCAAAGGGCTACTGGCAGGTCCCTTTGTCTAACAAATCTAAACAGTACACAGCTTTTGCTACTCCTTTAGGTTTGTTCCATTTTAACTATATGTCTTTTGGACTTGTTAATGCTCCTGCGACTTTTGTGCACATGATGAGGAGACTATTTTCTGATCGTGAGGACTTGATCACTTCCATTGACGACTTATGTTTGTTCCATCAGTCTTGGAATGATCATGTCAGCGGTATTCACACTTTATTAAATACCTTACATGATCATAATATTACTGCTCGACCCTCAAAAACGAGAATAGGTTTCTCTGAAATTACCTTTCTCGGCCATAAGGTTGGAGGTGGGGTCTTAAAACGTGAAGATTCTACACTCTACACAATTCTCAATTTAGATATCCCTCAGACGAAAAAACAAGTTCGAAGCCTTTTAGGCCTAATAAACTTGTACAGAAGATTGTTACCTAATTTTTCTGATATAACTTGAGTTTTGTCCGCGTTGTTGAAAAAAGATACGGCAAAGAAAATAATGTGGTCTCATGCTTGTGATGATGCTTTAAACATGATAAAGAATTCCTTCTCGAAATAGCCTATATTACGTTTGCTGATATTCGTATACCTTTTACTCTTAGGGTAGACGCCAGCGATGTTGGAATAGGGGGAACACTAATGCAGGAATTTCAAGGCCAGATGCATCCAATCATGTACGTGAGTAGGAAGCTCACCACCACAGAACAAAAGTATCCTATCGTGGAGTGGGAATTGCTCGCTATCATGTTTTCCTTCAAGAAACTACAACACTACCTTTTGGGTGCTCATTTCACGCTTGAAACAGATCAACGAGCCTTGGGTTATTTACAGACAGCTCGTTTTACTAACCCAAAGGCAGCTCTAGCCAGTCTGGCTTTACAACCCTATGACTACACCATCAGAGTTATAAAGGGTAATCTTGACGTGGTAGCCAATGTGTTGTCCATAAGGTCAAGTTATCAACAGAATGCTGAGTAGGCCTACCTGCACTTACAATGCCTATGCTCAGGACATTTTGAATCAATAACAGTGTACTGATATCATATCATCATAATGTACTTTATTCACGGTGATGCTATAACTATAACACCCGCACAGACACATGATGATGCTGATGAACAAATCAATCCAAGGCATGTGATATATCCTTTTTCTCAGGACAGTGCATAGACACGGCATACATCTACCTTTCGATTAACAGTTCAACAATAAGTTGTCAAGAAAGAAATTTTTACAATTAGTTCCAGTCATTCAATTTGAGACAGATTTTGGAATTACACTCAGTTACTTTCAATAACATTGTATGGTTTCATCAAGGGAGATAACAAATTAAATGAAGCTCATACCAAGATCTCAAGGGAACTAACCATGTCATTCTATATGGAACTTTTCTATGTCATTTCGCTTCAAAGTTCGCGAACTTACGAATTTTGTCTGCTCATAATTAATAGACAACAATCATGGACACAGTGGACATAGAATTTCTACTTGAGACGTAAAGCACTATAGGATTGTGCGCACGAAATGGACTTGAGTCTATTTGTGATAATACTCTTTTTCCTCACAGGATTGGAATGGACATATTAACTTACCATACAATTTGACTTTTAAACACAAAAGATCAGTACAGTGACACTTATGTGTTAAGATATTTGAGCGCTTTGTACGCTATTATAATATTAATTCATGATTCGTTGTTCATATTATGTATATGATACAATTTGACATAACAGTCACTACCACATAAAATATATATAGGTGACACTATGTAGCAGTCAAACACTTTGTGTGTGTTCAATGTCTGCCTTATATCTCTTCTCTGATTTAATAATATTATTACATGCACTTATCATTAATGGTTATTTTAATTGACATTAATTGACTAAGATGACATGACAATGAGCAGTAGGTGTTCTCTGACTTACGTGATTGTGAGAATGCATGGTATATTACCATTAATAATAAATAATAAATTCTTTAAGCACCAAACACGGCGCATAAGGCAGAAACCAGTGCTCTCCAGGTTGTTCGTTGTGACGCCACTCCTCTTAGCTCTTGCACATTATTTAGGCCCAACGTTCTTCCTTCTCTTATTATTGTTCTTCTGAGTGTTTCTTTTGGTCTTCCTTTTTTCCTCTTACCCTCAGGAACCCAAGTGAGCGCCTGTAGTGGTATTCTGTTGTTTTGCATTCGTAGGACATGACCGATATATGACCATCGTCTTTTCCTTATATAGTCGGAGACATATTTCTGCCTAGAGTCTTCTCTTATTTGTCGATTAGTCTTGAATTCTTTCCAACTGATGTTCATGAGTTTTCTCAGACATTTGTTCTCGAATGTATTCAGCTTGTTCTCCAATGATTTTGTTATTTTCCAACTCTCACAGCCGTATGTTAACACTGAGATAACATTTGAATTAAACAGACGAAGCTTGGTATGTATATTCAATGATCGTAATTTCCAAATGTTAGATAATCTATTGAAGGCGCTAGCTGCCAAAGCAATTCTAGTATGGATTATTCGTGTTATATGTTGACTGACTTTTGCCATAGTACTTCATTATTATGTCAAATTGCTTTGAGTTGTTTGAAAGATATTGGTTTTGCAGTTTATGCTGCATTTCCACACCTCGTGTGTTAAATTGGCTACATTACGGCACAAACATAGGTCTATGCATGGTCATAGCAACAGTAACATATAATGTTACCTTTTGCTCACCTTAGTGGTGTTTTCTCATATTGCAATAATGTCAACTTCATTTGCCATTATTGACGGGAAAGGGGGGGGGGGGAGAGTAGTAGTTGTTATGACTCAATTCATAACAGGCGCTATTGCACTCGACAGGTTTTATGTACTCATTTCCTTGTTGATAAAGCGTTGCCCAGACTACCCCGGAAGTACGCCATATAGTCTGCTGATTTTAAGCAGACGATTCGCTGCCGGCTTCAGATCGAAGATTTGAGCTGTAAGTCTGTCTCTTTGGCTGTGTATTCTCTGTGTGAGAAAGACGTGTCTGAACGAGCTCCAGAAAGTGTACTCTTGTTATAGAGTTTTATGATCTTCATATCAGTTAGGTCGTCCAACACTTGGAGCCTAAGCGTGATTATATTTATACGGACAAGTCAGTGCTAAAAGGAGAAGAATGAGTGAGAAATATTAAATTAAATACTTCAGCAAGATGACTGACATTGTTGCCGTAGTCTACACGACGATAGACTGATTTTATGGACGGGCTACAGATTGCCATTGTCTATTTTATGGATGCCTTCTTTCAGGAGCTACGTTTCGTTCATTTAAATATATATTGTATAAAACATCAATCAGGCATTATGGAGTTTTCTACTGTTGAAGACTAGCCTTACGTTTTGAGGACTTTGCATTGTTGGACTAAAATTAAAGTCTACCCTAGACACCATATGCCAGCTATTTGAAATACTAGATGAACCCGTAACAGGTGGTTTATTTTTGAACACATCTTGGGTGATGGTGGGCTGTTTTCGAACACATATTGGGCGACTCTAGGCCACTTTTCGAGCTCGATTTGGGCAACATCTGAAAACTGGAGAAAAAAAAATCAGGTTTCCAAAACAAAGCTGACGCTCAGTGACAGTGGATCAAAGTCAAGTCAAGTCAAGTAAAGTCAAGTTATCTGGAATAACTTACAATACTTTATTCACGTTAGGTTTTTTGGGGCCTTAATAATTTTTTTTTTTTTTTTGTTCATAAGTTTTTTTGGGATATGTGAATGGTTTTACTGATCATGCGCAGTTTTTCTTCTCAATAGGTTGACAGGTATGGTTATCACACAGGATAAAGTTGGTATAAATATTCTATTTATTAGCCAAGGTTCAAAGAAGTGTGCAAGAGAGACATGAAGGCACTGGACATAAATCCAGCAACCTGAGAGGATGAAACTGCCAATCACATGAATTGTTGATGCTCCGTATGGTGCCACCTCAGATTTTGCAAAAAAGAAGCTCTCACAACAAGCAGAACAGTAAAGAACATGCCAAAAATAACATTAAGAAAAAAAGTAGCTGATGGCTACCACCTCAAGTCGCATTCCCATTGTCAGTTACGACTGAAGGGGCTACTTCTACTGCTATGGGTATTTTGTTTCTATTTCACTGTCCAATTTTCCTTTCTCTATAAATATCATCATCATCATCACTACACTTTAGCTTCTTAAGAAGCACAGGCCTTCAACAAATTCACACCAAGCCTTCTTTTCCTGTGCCATCTGTTCCAGATCTTTACATGTCTTCTTTATTCCTTTTATGTCTGACTGTTTCCTTCTCCATGTGTTCCTCAATCTCTGTTTCTTCTTCTTCTTCTTCTTGCGATCGCATCTTTGATGATTACACCGTCAGACGAGTTCTCATGATGAATTCGACTGTTGTTTGAAGTTCCTCTTTAACTCCATATAGCTTTGAGTTTAGTGTTGAGTCATTCGGCCAGTATATCTTTCTTAACTGGTCATACAGAGGACAGTCCTGTAGAACATGCTCAGCAGTTTGTTCGTTTAATCCACATGTGCACAGTGGTGAAGCAGACAATCGTAGCTTGTGCATGTGTTTATTCAGTTTGTTATGCCCTGTCCTGAGTCGAAAAATAGTTATCTGTCCCTGCCGGTCGAGAGTGTGATAGTCGTCTTTGGGTTGGTTCTGTTCTCTTCTGATAGTCTGGATAGCTCTCTTTTTCTCAAAGTATGTGACTTCATTATCTTCTTGTTCACATTCTCCTCCCTTTTTTGCAAGTTTATCTGCCTTTTCATTTCCGGGTACACCACAATGAGATGGTACCCACTGAAGTATGGTTCTCTTTTTGGCAGCTACCTTGTTTAGTTCATTTCTCAGATGCGGGAGTTTACCACCCTTGAGAGCTTGCAGGACAGACAGTGCATCTGTGAGGATGACTACCTGGTGGCAGTCAGAGTTGGTGTTATAAATCATATTTGCAGCTTGCTCTAGAGCTTGAACCTCAGCTGTATAGTTGGAACAGAATTTACCAGTGGGAATGTGCCTTGTCTCATAGTGGTTGTCAGGATATGAGATAAAGATACCGGCACCTCCATTCCTAACAGCATTAGTTGCTGATCCATCTGTATAGGCATGTATCCATGATTGATCGGGATAGCTTTCTTGGATCATACTCAATGTAGCAGTTCGTTTTTGCAGATCATTATACTCACATCCACTTGTGAGACCACTGACTGATGTATTAATTTGGAGGGCACTGCTGGCCTGCTCCCATGGTACAGGGTATAGGGTGGGCTTCAGTGGTGTTGTCTTCATGGATAGGTCCTCTTGATGCTGTCTTATAAGTCTTTTCCCCCGATGCACAAAGCTGCTACGCTTTAGACGTCCCAATGCCAGATCATCTAGTCTTGCCTTCATTGGGTGCATTGGCATACTGTTGTACTTTTCCATCTGGATCATGGTTTTTGTGTCTCTTCTATGGGACAATGTCTGTAATCCAGCAACCTTCTGCATCTCTGTTATTGGTGTAGTTTTCATGGCTCCTGTAATGAGCCTGAGAGCTTGATTTTGCACCCTGTCCAAAGACTGCAGATGTGAGTTAGCAGCTGATGACCATGCTGCTGAGCTAAACTCTAAGTGTGGTCTTATTACTCCATTATAAATCTTCTTTAGATTTCGTTCATTTGCTCCCCAGTTGGTACCTGCTAATTTTCTGAGTATGCCTAGTCGTCTTCGGGCCTTTCCTTCTGCGTTTTCAATATGCTTATTCCATGTAAGCCTTTGGTCAAATGTCACCCCAAGATAGGTGGGGTAGCTTTCTTCCTTGATCACGGTTGTCCCTAGGTGTATGTTAGCTGATTTGTCCTTGGGGGCGAGGGAGAACAGTGTTGTGGAGGTTTTGTCTGTGTTTATTGTGATAAGCCATTTCTCTGCCCATGACACTAGCATGTCTACTGCCCGCTGCATTCTATAATTTGCTGTGGTGACATTTTCATCAGCGCACCAGAGTACTAGGTCATCTGCATATAAGGCAGCTTTAACTCCTGCAGGGAGATCTTTCACCAGGTCATTGATGTAAACAAGGAAGAGTGTTGGGGAAATTACTCCTCCTTGAGGTACCCCCTGATGGAGCAACACTTTTCTGCTCTGCAGACCGTCAAGAGTGACTCTAGTTCTCCTGTTATGCAAGTATGACTGGATCCATTTCATCATGTTGCCTTGGATTCCACTTCTCCTAAGTTTTGCAATGAGGCCATCTTTCCACACCTTGTCAAAGGCCTGCTTGAAGTCGACCCAGATCGTTAGGACCTTTTTCTTCTCCTGGAAGGCATCTTCTATTGCTTGAGACAAGTAAGTAACTTGGTCTTCTATACTGTAGCATTCTCTAAATCCAGCTTGTTCCGGCACCAGGATCTGCTCAGACTCTAAATACCATTTCAATCTGTGGTTGACTATTCGCTCCATAGTCTTCCCAACACAGCTTGTGAGACTGATTGGCCGGTAACTTGCAGCCTCGGTCTTACATTTCCCTTTCTTTAGTATGGGTATTGTGATGGCTTCTCTCCATAATTGGGGTACCGTTCCTTTCAACCAGCTGTGGTTGAATATCTCAAGCAGTTTTGTCTTTGCTGCTGAGCTCAGATTTACTAGCATTTCGTTGCTGATTTTGTCTGGGCCGGGTGACTTTTGAAACTTAAGCTTGGAAATAGCCTTCTGTAGTTCTCCTAGTGTGATGGGTTCCCTCATTGGGGCAGGAGTATCTGTCTGTCCCATGGTTGCCAGTATTTCTTTTCTTATCTCTCTCTGATGATCTATGTTAATGGGTAAGTTGCTTTCTGAACTGTATCTTCTAGCAAACAAGTCTGCAGCTTGTTTTCCTCTGAAAAGTTTGCCACCTTCATCCAATGTGATAGTCTGCCTAGGTGAGGAACGCTCTTCATTTAGAGACTTGACTAATCTCCAAAGTTTCCTGCCGTCTTTCTCAAGGTTCAGCGATGCCGTTTTAGTTCTCCAGCTTTTCCGTTTTTCTTCTAGCTTTGTTCTCTGAAACTCTGCTACAGCCTTTTTCCATTTGTTGTGAGTTTCAAGTGAAGGCTGAGACTCTGCGTCCTTTCTAGCCCTGTCCATGGCTTCCTGACGTTCTTGGAGTGTGCTGGACCAGTATGGTATGTAGTTACGCCGGCATCCTTTGGGAATGGTTTCTTTTGCAGCTTGTAGTATGCATCTGTTGAAGTCTTTTACCACTTCATTAATGTCTCTGTTTTGTACCTTGAGGGTAGACAGCAGCGTGTTCACCTGATGCCTGAATAAACCCCAGTTGGCTTTTTTGTAGTTCCATCTTGTAATGGCTGGGCCTGTACTGAGAGTTGCACTCTGGACAGTAAGAAAGATTGGGCGATGGTCGCTTCCCCCTAGTTGGTCTCCTACTTCTCTACTAATAGATCCAGCTATATCTGGTGTGGAGAAGGCAAGATCTGGTGTTGAAGTTGTGTGCCATCCTCTGGAGTAGAAGGTAGGAGTATCTGTGGCATTATTGACTAGGATTAGGGAGTGATCATCTTGCCAAGTTTCAACCTCTTCACCTCTGTGATCCAGATGGTTATAGCCCCAGCTCTGGGAGTGGCTATTAAAGTCTCCAACTGCTATAAAGTTGGTGGCTGGGTACCTGTATAGAGCTGAGACTCAGGGGTTTGTTGTTCGGACAGTAATAGTTCAGGAGTTCTATTTCCATCTTGTCTACCTTTATCTGCAACAGCTGATATTCTGCTCCATCCATGAAGGTTTTCCTTTCGTGTGCAGGAATGTTATTCCTTACAAGAGTAAGTACTCCTCCTTTTCGTCTATCTTTTCTGTCGGATCTGAAGCATTGATATCCCCTTATTTTAAAGGTTTGATCTGCTTTCAAGTGAGTCTCTTGGATACAGCAAACACTGACTTGCTTCTCATACAAGATGTTTTCCAGCTCTGTCTTTTTGCTGTATCCAGCCTGCTTGCTGTTCACTCCCTCTGCATTCCAGTGCATCATGACAAGTGGCACTCTGGGTTTCTCTTTTTCTGTTTTGTTTTGGTCAGTAGTTCTCCTCCGCCGTCTGCTGACTCCACAAGACGGTCTAGAGGGTCCTCCAGTAGCTGAGGGTGGGCTCTGTCGAGGCTCAGAGCCCGGCACTGCACCTGCCTGGTGGAGCTCCACAGGGCGAGCACCAGTACGAGATTTATTTGACGGTGTACTCTCCATAGGAAAAAAAAGCGAGTTGCGTGATACTGTGGTTTCCGGTGCGCCTTCTGGCCCAGTATCTATGACTTTAGCACCTGTTCAACGGGAGAGTGGGCTCATCCCTAATCTGTTTATGTTCCCAGTAGTAGACTATTCGCAAGCAGCCTGGGGGTGTCACTGCTCTGCGCGGACCTTGTTTACCGAGGCGGCGTCCGAGCTCGTATGGTGAAAATATGGTTGCATTATCTTCAAAATAGCCCTGTCTTTCCTGCCATCCTGCAACTTTGAGTTAGGGAGTTCTGAGCTCCAGTCTCTTTCCCAGGCATTTTATCCTGGCCTGGCACGCATACAGAGGACCCCACTTCTGGTTCTAAGTTAGCAGTTGGGGACAGGTGGGGTAGCACACTGTGCATTCCCCGTCATCCAGGGGGCTCTCCAACTGTGCAGAGCTTGCACAATGCTGTGCTCTGGTTCTGGGCTCACCCAAGGAATCCTCACGTCCTGCACAGAGCCACTTCCAGATACCCACCACCTGCCAACCCCCCATTGTAGAAATCTCCTGCATGCGGCCATCCAGTCAAGAGCCAGTATTAAGTCTGGTGCCCAAGTGATTCCCCCCAAGCTCAGTGTGCAATTCTGGGTTCTCATCATGCTGCAACACAGGGGGGATTGTGATGCTCAGCCATCTCTCTCAACTCTGCACCGATAAATGACATCGGGGACTTAACTGTGTCTCAGTACTGGGAGGCCCCGTTTCCGGGTACACCACACACAGCCAGTTGAGGCAACGGTCGCCGTGGGCGTGTCTTCAGTGGGGAAGTTGTGGAGTCTTCCTGTCCATGTTCTTGCACATCCTAACACTGCCCGCAAGACATCGGAGGTTTGGAGAGTGGCCTTCTCTGCTTTTTTGAGCCGGGGTGGGCTCCCCGGGCAAGTCTCGATGGGGATCGGGACGTGTCCACGCGCCAGTGGGCCCAGCATCGGCCACATCTGTTGGAGGACTTGCTCTGCCAGGTTTGAGTTAGTAAATTCCAACTTTGTCATCTTCTTGGCATTGTGATGCTGGGGTGCCTGTGGATTTCCTAACGCCCCGGGTAGAAGCCAGAAGTGTACTGTGCCAGCTCTGGGGGAGATAAAGGGGGTGTTTCTGCGTCTCCTTGTGATACGTAGCCAAGGTAGGGCTCACAGTGCTCTTTCCCCGCCACCAAATTGCCTGCTGGTTACGCCGAGTTCTCCGAGGCTCTAGGCATGTGACCAAGAGTTGAAGGCAATAGGATCGTCACGTCCTGAGTCTCTGTGCCTGTACGATGGGTTCCGATCTTCAGGGAGCAGTCCACACTCGTTCCCACTCCCAAGACTTGTTCAGTATCCATCTGGCTCCTTCCCACCCACAGAGGGCGTGTACGGTGTAGTGCACCGGTTTTATTATCGAGGTTTGCTCCTCTAGATCCGTTGTGTTTAGCCTGAGGATTCGCACCCTCAGTTACCAGGACTACCTCGAGGAGGGTGTGGCTCTTCACCACGCACAACGATCTTGGGGTATGAGAGGTTTTGCTAGGCCAAGAGACTAACACCGCAATGGTCGCTCCTTTCATGAACAGAATTCACTAGGCCTAGGGTGAAGCAAGGGGGGAAACCCACTACCCACAACACCAGCACATCATACCCCCTGTCTGTAGACTTTGCCCCTCTCTGTTTCTGAAACTGAGGATTCCAGAACATGGACTGCCTCATAACGCCAACAACAGCATCGTCACTGTGTTTGACCTATCCAGTGCTACCTCTTCTTCTCACCTCTTGTTCCACTGGCACTCATCTGGTTCTCGTCATCAGTTAAATGTTGGTCATCTTGACATACCATTTCATTCCCACTATTTGGTACTATTGTATGTACACACCCATTTATGAAAATGTGTGAACAGGCTAAAGCCAAAAAGGTAAAAGCAATTATAAATGTTATTTTACTGAAGACAAAACACACATGAAGGACAGGCAAAATGTTACCTCTTTCCGTGCTCCTTTAAGAACATTGTGATCACTTCCCTTGTAAGTAGAAACAAGAAGCATAATTTGTACAGTTATATAAAAAATATCCTTACACTTTAGCTAACGAAGCGATTTATCCATAGTGATTTTTGCACTCTTGGCTTCAGAACTGTAAGTACACTCATTCATAATCTATATTATAGCTGTCTCTAAAATATAGTGATTAAAAAGGAATTAATGTGCTTACATGCTATATCAATATATAGCATTTATATAAAATTTTATATTACACACCTTCATGATATCTTCCTACATATATCCATGACATCTGTTATATCATAACCATCAATAAGATGTTTTATCTTACAAAGTTATGTTACTACAATCATCATCATTATCAAACTGCTAATGTTGCACAGACTTCTACTAAACTGAACAATACCCATCAGGGTAAGAGAGGTCGAGGCAGACCAAAACATGAAGAAGAGAACTGGAGATAGGCATAAAAGGAAAGAGGAAGACATGGAAAGACCTTGACCTGATGGCGCGGGAAAGGAAGACTTGGCCTACGTTTGTTGCAATTTTATGCTCCTTGGGTTACATGCACTAATGATAACAAGAAACACTCTAGAAAAAAATGTAGAAATATACACAAATTTTGGCGGCAGTATAGACACAGCTGGAGGAACAGACAGTGATATCAACATAAGAATAAAAAATGTAACAGAATTATCACTGCACTGGGAAATATATGAAGATCAAAAGAAATCATCAAAACAACAACCAAATACAGACTTTTATAAACAGGTGCTTGCGTAGAATAGAAGAACTGAAATGGTATGACCAAGATCACAAATATGGAACTGATGACAAGAACTAGATAGGTAGAGTGGAACAAGAGAAGGAGATATTGGCTATAGATTTCACACATATTGAGGAAACCTGTTGATAACATTAAAAGACTGTTGCTGTTCTGAAATTTCCAGAGAAAGAGAAGTAGAAAAAGACAACAACAACAAAAACGGAAAAGAGAATTGGAGAGAGAAATCTAAAGATTAAAAAAGAAAAACCTGGAGCAGATAGAACAAGACAAAAGAACATGCTGAAAGCCTATGGTTATTGGGAAGCTGAAGGGTAATAAATGTGTAGCACAAAGGGCAACACCGCTCTTGTAACTGTACCATGAAGGATATTTACCTTTGAGATTTGGACTGTAATTACTATTCGCATGTAATTTTGGCTACAGAAATTAATTATCTTTTGGATTTGATGGGAAACTGCATTTCTGTCTGCGATTTTACACAATGGAATTTCATTTTGCACTGGAGTTTCAAACAATAATAGAAAATCACAGAAAATCTGCTTATACGCAATTGGTAGACAGGCAGTCTGAAAAAATATCATTGGTTGAAGTGCATATGTCTCAGAAGGCAATGACGTCATAGCCAGCACTGACAAAATGACTGAAAAAATAGGGTATATAAGTCTGTTTCAGACACAATTCTACACTTCCTGAGTTCATTTCAAGATCTTACAGCTGTGAAAATGTCAATGAACTGACCCATACATTTAAAAAGCCACAAGCCACAACATATAGCTAAGATGAAGTCAAGCTGACTTGCTTTTGTGAGCCGACTAGCTCAGTGATAAGCTTCAAAGCCTCAGTACTATTGCGTCCAAGGGTATAACTATAATGTACAGATTGTTCAGTTTATAAAATATCTTAGTGTCATGTAAATTGATGTACATTTAAAAACTAATGTTATGATTGACGTAGATTTATATGCTTCTCAGGACTAAACAATGCTAACAATAAAGACTTACAGTCCTTTTTAGGACTCATCTTTTAAAAGCTGTGTGCTCAGAGTTCTTCTTCTTCACTACCTTTCATTCAATAAGACACATTAAGTTTGATATATTGTACTATTTTTTTATAAAACGAAACAGCTTTAGCATAACTTAAGACCAAAGGGAATTAATTATGACAGAATTTGGATAAACTTTTTACTGTTTACAGTCCTTCAATGTATTTTATTGTTTGCATGACGTAATTCTCTGACTGACATAACCACAGCCTCATGACAGTATTGTAATAATGAGGTTTCTGATCGATGGTGGCAAGTTATTATTGGAGGGGCATCTCAGTTGTAGACAACAGATACCATAACCTTGTTCATATGTTGCAGGTTAAGATATCAGTGAAAACAGGATAACAAACTTTTTTGAATTGACAAATTGCAGTGTATGTCATAGACCAATACTGCACGCCTGGTAGTAGCATAGTGACTACCTGTCTTGTTGAATTAAGTCTCTTGAGAAATCTACATAGTATCCAGTGATGGCAGAGACAAAACTGAAGAAGATAAGTAGATATAAGTATCGAGAAAACAAAATCCAGAAGCCACCAAGGCCAGTTTTATGTGACGAAACCAACACAACAGCAACAATATTTTTATTTTCTGAATTCATGTAAAAATATGTGTGTGTGTGTGTGTGTGCGTGTGTGTGTGTGCGTGTGTGTGTGTGAGTGTGCGTGTGTGTGTGTGTGTGTGTGTGTGTTTGTATATATATATATATATATATATATATATATATATATATATATATATATATATATATATATATATATATATTTATTTATTTATATATATATATATATATATATATATATATATATGTATATGTATATGTATATATATGTATTTATATATATGTATGTATGTATATATATATGTATGTATATACATACATACATATATATAAATACATATATATACATACATATATACATACATATATATATATATATATATATATATATATATATATATATATATATATATATATATATATATATATATATTTTTTTTTTACCTTCACCGCAATATAGCCAACGTTGAAGGGACAGACATTAATATTAAAACATGAATACAAAAAGCAAGATGAGCTTTCAATGCTTTGGGAAATATATGGAGATCAAGAGAAATCAAGTCCAACATAAAAATAAGAATCTTCAACTCGAATGTCAAGTCAGTCCTATTGTATGGCTCTGAGACATGGAGATCAACAAAAATAGCAACTAAAAACGAAATAAACTTTCATAAATATGTGCTTGCATAGAACTGAAGGGTTGAAATGGTATGACAAGGTCACCAATATGGAACCAGACAAGTGCCAGTGAAACAACGGATAAGAAGAACGAACGAACGAACTTTATTTTCAAAGGGTTAAGAATTGGGCACGCAGGCCCGTCTGACATTCTGCCCTTCCTCTCTCTCTCATCATGTATACTAATATCCTTTCATCCTTACATTTACTTTAAGCATTATTAAGGCATTTATCATTATAAAAGTAATATTACATTTGCAATAATCATCATAATTAAAGTGTTTTTTAAATAAAATAAAAATAATAAAAAACCAAAAAAAAAATTAATAATAATAATGAATTTGAAAAAAAAACAAAAAAAATTAAAAAAAAAAATAAATAAATAAATAAAAAAAAAACAACAACAACAAAACAACAAAAAACAATAACAACAAGACATAAGAATCGAATTCTTCGTACTGTAAATTAGTGATTTGAGACATATTCAGAGGTATGTTATAAGAACTTGTAAAATGTTCATACGGTGTTCAACTGAATGACTCAGGGACTTTTTTTTTTTTTTTAGGTTCATCAAGATGAGGTGGGTAAACAGTTACTTTCCTCGCTGTCTTTGCGTCCCAAACTCAAGACCAGAATCAGACAAGGTCGATAGTTAGATAGACATATATGAAAGCAATTAATTTGCCAAGGGTTGAAAATCAGACACAGTCCCCTCTTGCATTCTTCCATCCTCTTGCTCATCTTTTATTACTGTTACTCAACATTCTCCAGCGTACTGAAAGTATTAATTTAAGGGCAGTGCAACATTACAAGGAAGTATAACAGCATACATTAACAGTACCTGATCATAAAATTAAGAATATAAGTGTGACGTACGTCTAAGTATGACAAATGAATTTCCCTGACTCGATGGATGATAACAGAATATTGGCCTCTCATAACTTTAGAACCCCTGATCATCTGTTGTAACTTTTACCGGCATGCAGCATTTCCACGAGAACCTTACACGCTGGATCATTAATATGTAGCCTGCTATCTTATGCGAACGTTTGAGATCGCATGGCCTTTGATGGGAGATTAAAATCACGCCCACAACCATTTCTGAGAACGATTTATAGCAATCTTTTCCTTAACGCCGGCCCAAAAGAGGACGGGCCACAGACTCACTCCTGTTTCTAGAGCAATAAACAGCAGATCATTTTCTTACCTGGCTGTCACCCCGCCTGGTGGGAGTTGCCAAAGCTCTCAGAACAGTGGCACCATCAAAGACAGACAGATCTCAGAATTCAATCGCGGCGGTACACGATCTAAAGAAACAGGGAACTCGCAGCTCACAGAGTTAGCTTCTCGGAAACTTTTCACACCCTCATGCAAGCAAGCCTGAGACGGAAGGAAATCGGTAGACCGGGGGAAACGTAGGAATCGCAGCGGTTAACACCACGGCGAGGTATCTCGAATTTTGCTCAATTTCAAGAAAGGTGCGAAAATCTAACACGCCCCATTCAAGTTACATTCGAGAAGTATAAATAGAGAACTCCGATAAACTGCATTTTATCGTTCGCTCTGACAGAATCCTAGTTGCACTAGCATAGTCGGATTCCTGCTGGATTTCATCTACTTTCGTGACTATTGGAGTGTATTCTTTCTGTGCAGACGGTAATTTATACATTAGCTTCGAGTGATCAGTGGTCGAGTTATTTAAATTGATTTCAATGGATTGTGGTGTAAATTTAACCTTATTAAATAAACCCATTTTCAAAGTCCTAGTGCAAACTAATGTTACAGCTAAAAGTATTTCCTAATACAATTGACGCGTAAATTTATTTTGCAGACGTTAAAGAGAATTATAACTTTAATACAGTTTAGTTCTGTATAGATAGATGTGCTTTTAATTATTTTTAACTCACGGGAAGTTTTCCTGATTTGTTAATTGACGACGCTAATAAGTAAATAGGCTAACTGTAATTTATCGCGTCAGATTATAATATGATTTGTAATGCATTTCTTGTTTTGATTATCTTTCATTCAGAACGATCATTCAACCTGCATCCCAGCAATTATTAATTATATACAGAGTTCTGCCAAACTCAATTTGATAACTCCAGTAACATATGAATTTTTTAAAGCTAAACTTGTGGCGACCTGTATTGGGCCCCGCTCCTCTGAACGTAACTGAGAATAAAGCCATTCAAGAAACACTTTAAAAATACTAGTTCATATAGAGTCCTTAAAGAAAACTGGAAGCAGAACATATTTTATCCACTGCCCCTATTTGTGAAGAAAAAACACCGATCTACCTGAACACTGACTGTCATGTATATTCAGTTGATTTTAACCCCCCCCCCGAAGAAGAACTTACCTCAGTGTTTTTCTTAACTTGTGACATTACGGAAAAAGGAAGTTATCTCCACCAGCTGTGCCAATTTTAGGAACCACACCATACCTCACGCCTAGCCAAGTGCCTGTGCCTTTCTTTAGGAATTGTATCTAATAAACAAACAGTACCGTTAAACTTCAACGTCCAGCGATTTCGGGACACTTTGTTAACTTCAACAACCCGCAAAATCTGGGGGCTGTGCACGGAAGAAAAATACTTTTACCTAAGCCAAGGTTTAGTGCTGTTTTTTTTATGTATTTCCTATGAAGTGCCAGAATTCACCTTTCGGTAAGTCTGCGTGTGTGTTTGTGGGGATGGCCAGCCCTAGTGTGTTTTTTGAATGAAAGGAGATTTATCTTTTCTTTACCCTTTTAATTAGTTCGACCTTGTACTAAGGTGCATTATATTCCTTGTACGGGATCTCTCCTAGCGGGATCGGGTAACTGTGTTCCTTCCCCCTCCCGTAAAATTTGTTGATTTAAAGGGAGACAATTGAGAACCCTAGCTTTTCCTCTACACCCCCCCCCCCCCTTTCTTGTCTTTGGGACCGGGTTTTGTCTGTTAGTAAATATAAACGGGAAACGGTGGATGGGATATTTCTCCTCAAAACCCCCTCTTCCCTTATCTTATTTGTATTCTGTAACCTTTGATTTTTGACTGCAAATGTACAATTATGTGTGAGTCCTTTATGATAATAAAGGTATTAGTATTTATTTGTGTTGGTTGTCGGTTGGCCTAAAACACCAAACATTTCCATCTGTGTAGGTTGTATTCATGTACGTTGAGCGACAGAATCACCAAATCGGTGAGCGCGCCTGAGCGACTGGAACTGACAAACAATTGTTTGTTCAGAAGAGAGATAGGAATAGTCTGTGAGAAAACAGATATTGTCGTAATAAGAGACTGTCCTTGCTCCTTCCCAGCGCTTGTGAATCTACTACCTCATTCACCTACATCCTTATTCTCACAGAGCCTTCAATATCACTTTACACTCTAAAGGGACCAATATTCATCAGCACCCTCTCAGATAAAAATTACGACAATATATGGTTAGCTCGTTCGAGATTCTGAACTTAGTTAAAATAGAGTGTGGTTGATTGTCTTTGTGAAGTAGGGTATAATCTTTAAAAGTATTACTTCCCCTAGACCAAGCCGTTCAGTATTTTGGGCCAACCACACAATAATTAAGACAGGTTTGTTTTTCCACAGGAACAGGCAGTTAGTGATAATAAAAGATTGTCACATTTGTATTCTCTGGCAGAGGGAATTGAAAATTTTTGGTTATATAATTGCTGGGACTGCGTGATTGTTTTACAATCACTAAAGGTTATGAAGCTTTTGAGTTGAGCTAAGCTAAAGACGGATTGTTCTGATTTTTAAAAATTAAGTTAACTACGTCTCATCTCAAAAATTGTCTTCAGGGACGGAGTTTGTTGTTAGAGAATTAACATTTTCTGGGAAATTTTTTTTTTTCCTTTTAAATTGTTTAATATAAATTTTTCTCTACTGTTAGTAAGAGTAGATTCTTTTCTAGTGTAACTTACCATTTAATTGGCATAGTTGCTTGCGTTACGAGTCTTAAGTGACAATAATAGCGGCGATAAGTTAACACACGTGGTCATTTAGTAAATTTTTTACTTTGTTTTTCTCGTAGCCGCTTTGAGTTTTTCCCCTTCTTGTTCCATCTTACTATTCTCTAGTCTTAGAAGCATCCAGTTCTTTGACAATGGCTGAGAGAATTAGGATAAGATCCATTTTGAGACAGGAAGCGAAAGACTCAGGATTAGACACAGAAGCCGCAAATCTGTTTATCAACCAGGAACTGCAAAGGTATGACGCGGAGGAAGAGAGGGCAGAAGCTAGGAAGAAAGAAGCGGACGATCGTCAATTGGAGCAGAAGAAAATTGAGGCAGAGATGGACGCCCGCAGGGAAAGAGAGAGAGACAAGGAAAGACAGCATGAATTAGCGCTCAAGGCTTTAGAGAGTCAGAGTGCCTCTACTTCAAATAATGGAGAGCCGTCTTCGCCCCAGTCTCAAACAATGGATCTCTCCAGCACTCAGTCTGCCCAATTAACTGCGATGTCTTTTGCTTTAGAGTCTTTTCCTAGCCCTAACGAAAAAATTGACAGCTACCTAGAAAAAAATTCGAAAAGCTCGCAAATCTGTATGGGTTAGAGAGTTCCCGCTGGGCACTTAAACTCTCGACGTCACTAAAAGCGAATGCTTATGACTATACACAAAGCTGGGACCGAACCAACATGATTACGACATGCTTAAGAAGGCCTTGCTAGAGCGGTTCGAAATGACCGCCCGAAAATTTCTGCAAATGTTCAGAAACAGCCGAAAAGAGAGCACGGAAACATTCCCCCAATTCTCTTCACGTCTCACGGGCTATTTGACAAAGTGCATTGAATTATCTGACCTACCTCTTACATATGAGGGACTACTTGAACTTGTTCTTGTGGAACAGATAAAGGCAACCTTGTCAAACGAAACCCGTAGATTTTTGGCTGAACAGGGCGCAGTCAGGCTTGAGGACATACTCAATAAGGCCGAACGCTATACCAATGCAATGGCCGAACTTCCCAGCACTAAACGTAAACCCACAGATGAGCCATCTCGTAAACAAAATCTAGAGCAGTCATCCTATTCCTCTAATTCCTCTCAGAATTATAACCAACGAGAAAATAATACCCAGAGACCTCCCCAGGAAAAATCGAAATTCTACAAAACCCGATACCCCCCCAACAACAATTCTGGTCAACCCACCAAGCCTACGTGGCAGCGCGGCCACCAAGGTCAAGGAAAAGGGAAGACCCCTACACCAGGAACGTCTGATCAGGGCAAACAAACCGGTTCAAACCGCGTTGGATGTTTGCATACAGCCTCGAAAGGTAGAATCAATGTCAGTGATTCTCAACCTGAGGGGGACCGACCCTCAACTCGAGGAACTGTAATTTTGAATGGTACCTCAACCACTTGTCTCTTTGACACTGGATTAAGTTTTAGTTGTATTGTTGCTAGACACCTAGTCAAACCAGGTCAGGAGACAGAGGAAACCGTCAAACTTAGTGGAGTTTTCAGGAGTGATGCACCCAGGACGCTTCCTATCGCACTGGTAGAAATACACTCTGACTTTGTCAGAGGAGTTATAAAAGCGGCCATTATGGATGATCCTATCTACCCAGTTATCCTGGGATGTAGATATGTGTTTATTGGGAGACCAAAGGAGCCGATTAGGGCAGCGGTAACCACAAGAGGGCAAGCCAAGAAGGAGAGGGAGCCTGCGCCAAATTTGTTGCCGAACGAACTGAAGGAGGCGCAACAAAAGGACCCTACTCTAGAGCTCTGCTTTAAAAAACTGCCCATGGCTAAGGACCCCAGACACAACGGAGACATCTTTTCTAAGGATGGCGTATTGTATCGTAGAACGGGCAACCCGGACACGGGGAATAACCAGCTCCTAGTTCCGACGCAGTACCGAAGCCAGATCTTAGAGATGGGGCACACTCTTCCCTTTAGCGGACATATGGGACAAAACGCCACTATTCAGCGAATAAAAACCCACTATTGGTGGCCAGGAATGAACTCTGACATTGTCAGGTATGTGAAATCCTGCGCCCAGTGCCAACGGGTAGCACCCAAGCACTTGACACCCCCAGTACCTATGGGGCAAATGCCAATAGTAGGGACTCCATTTGAACGGGTTGCTGTCGACATTATTGGTCCTCTGGAAAAGACCAAAAGAAGGAACAGGTTCATCCTGACCTTAGTTGACACTTGCACTATGTGGGCCGAAGCCGTACCGCTACCATGCACTAATTCCAAGCATGTCGCAGAAGCCCTTGTGCAAATTTTTACACGGTTGGGATTCCCTCAACAAGTTTTGACGGACAATGGATCCCAATTCCGTAGCCTGTTAATGGAGGAGATCTTTAAGATCTTGAGGGCCAAACATATCCACACAAGTCCCTACCATCCGGCCGGAAATGGGCTCGTGGAACGTTTTAATGGCAGCCTCACCACCATGTTACGTAAGCTGGGTCAGGAGAAACCGGAAGACTGGGACCTATACATATCGGCTGCCTTATTCGCCTACCGAGAGGTTCCCCAAGCGTCTACGGGATTCCCGCCTGCTACACTTTTATTTGGCAGACCTATAAAGGGGCCATTAGAAGCCTTACTTCGGTCCCTGACAGACCAAAAGGCTGACGAGACAGTCGTCTCTGCAAGCAAGTATGTATCTGAGCTCAAGGAAAGGCTAAAGCTAGGATGGGATCTAGCTACAACCAACCTTACGAAAGCCCGCGCTAAACACGCTAAAAGATACAACAAAGCTGCAAAAGAGAGAGAGCTCCAACCAGGGGAGAAAGTTTTTGTTGCTACTCCCAACCGGAAGCAATAAACTTCGCATCGGATGGCAAGGGCCGTTTACCGTCCTTAAAAAGATCTCACGTACCAATTACAAGATCTCCATCAAAGGAAAGGAGAAGGTCTTCCACATAAATCTGCTAAAGAAATATTTGGAAAGACCGGTGCCATCCTCCGAGCATCTCCTGGCTGTCGCCATAGCAACGGAAGACGAGGAAGATGATGATGGTTGCATGGAGTATCCACTGCAACCCACAGAATCCTTTAAAGATGTCAAGTTCGGCGACAATCTCTCACCAGAACAACAAACAGAAACCAGGGCTCTACTAAAACAGTACAGTGCAGTCTTAACGGATGTACCTGGTCGAACAAATCTCATTGAATTTGATATGAAATTAACAAACGAGACCCCTGTTCAAACCAGAGTTTACCCCATCCCATACGCTAAAGCGGATGCACTTCGCGGAGAAATAGACAAGCTGCGTCAGGCAGGAATTATCAGTGAGTCTACATCTCCTTACAGCTCGAGTGTAGTGCTGTTGCAGAAGCCCAATAAGGAAGTTCGGCTGTGTATTGATTACCGGTTGCTAAACGCTGTAACGGAATTCCAGCCTGAACCGCTCCAAACTGCTTCTGAGTTGTTCACCAAGCTCAGCAAAGCAAAGATCTTCTCCAAGATTGACCTCAGTAAAGGTTATTATCAAATACCAGTCAAGGAGGAAATTAAACCTTTGTTAGCTTTCAGCACTAGCGAAGGACATTACACATTTAATGTGATGCCGTTCGGTTTGCATAACGCACCAGGAGTGTTCACCAGGATGATGAGGAAGCTTCTAGAGCCTTTGCAAAGTCCCCATATCCATAATTTCATGGATGACATATTAATTGCATCGGAAACCTATGAAGAACATATTGCTACGGTTGCTATGCTCCTCAGGAGACTACAGGAAACGGGTCTCACAGCCAGACCTAGCAAATGTCTCATCGGGTTTGAACAGTTAGACTTCCTGGGGCATACTATTTCTCACGGATGCAGTTGGCCTATTAAGAAGAACGTGGAGAAAATTGTGGCAGCAAAAAAGACCCCGAACGAAGAAAGACGTACGTTCCTTCATATCGCTATGTGCATACTATCAGAAATACATCCAGAACTTCAACGGACTGACAGCACCTCTGACTGACCTCACCAAGAAAGGTTGTCCTGATAAGGTCATGTGGAATCAAAAGTGCGAACATGCATACAGCACTTTGAAAGGACAGTTGTCGGCATACCCCATCCTAAGGTTACCTGACCTTAAGAAACCTTTCATACTGAGAGTTGATGCGTCAGGTCAGGGCATCGGGTCAACATTGCTGCAAGCCGATGACAGTGACCTGAACATGCTATTTCCAGTTGCCTATGGCAGTCGGAAACTGAATAAAGCGGAACGCAACTACAGTGTCGTTGAAAGAGAATGTCTCGCTCTGATTCATGGCATCAGACGCCATCATGAGTTTCTGTATGGTACTTCTTTCACGGTGCAAACAGACCATGCTCCACTAGCTTTCCTGGGTGCCAAGAAGGAATTCAACGCAAGGATAATGCGTTGGGCCTTGCTATTGAGTGTTTTTATTCCTTCAAAGTGGAATATATTCCAGGAAAACAGAATGTCGGAGCTGACTTCTTGAGTAGAAACTGGACCACAGAGGAAGAGGAGAAAATCGACGATGCCAATCATCCTAAAACTACCGATCAGGGCAGCTTCATTGTCATAAATGAAACATGAAAACGAGTTTCCATGTCTCAAAAGTGGGGACGATTGTGACGTACGTCTAAGTATGACAAATGAATTTCCCTGACTCGATGGATGATAACAGAATATTGGCCTCTCATAACTTTAGAACCCCTGATCATCTGTTGTAACTTTTACCGGCATGCAGCATTTCCACGAGAACCTTACACGCTGGATCATTAATATGTAGCCTGCTATCTTATGCGAACGTTTGAGATCGCATGGCCTTTGATGGGAGATTAAAATCACGCCCACAACCATTTCTGAGAACGATTTATAGCAATCTTTTCCTTAACGCCGGCCCAAAAGAGGACGGGCCACAGACTCACTCCTGTTTCTAGAGCAATAAACAGCAGATCATTTTCTTACCTGGCTGTCACCCCGCCTGGTGGGAGTTGCCAAAGCTCTCAGAACAGTGGCACCATCAAAGACAGACAGATCTCAGAATTCAATCGCGGCGGTACACGATCTAAAGAAACAGGGAACTCGCAGCTCACAGAGTAGCTTCTCGGAAACTTTTCACACCCTCATGCAAGCAAGCCTGAGACGGAAGGAAATCGGTAGACCGGGGAAAACGTAGGAATCGCAGCGGTTAACACCACGGCGAGGTATCTCGAATTTTGCTCAATTTCAAGAAAGGTGCGAAAATCTAACACGCCCCATTCAAGTTACATTCGAGAAGTATAAATAGAGAACTCCGATAAACTGCATTTTATCGTTCGCTCTGACAGAATCCTAGTTGCACTAGCATAGTCGGATTCCTGCTGGATTTCATCTACCTTCGTGACTATTGGAGTGTATTCTTTCTGTGCAGACGGTAATTTATACATTAGCTTCGAGTGATCAGTGGTCGAGTTATTTAAATTGATTTCAATGGATTGTGGTGTAAATTTAACCTTATTAAATAAACCCATTTTCAAAGTTCTAGTGCAAACTAATGTTACAGCTAAAAGTATTTCCTAATACAATTGACGCGTAAATTTATTTTGCAGACGTTAAAGAGAATTATAACTTTAATACAGTTTAGTTCTGTATAGATAGATGTGCTTTTAATTATTTTTAACTCACGGGAAGTTTTCCTGATTTGTTAATTGACGACGCTAATAAGTAAATAGGCTAACTGTAATTTATCGCGTCAGATTATAATATGATTTGTAATGCATTTCTTGTTTTGATTATCTTTCATTCAGAACGATCATTCAACCTGCATCCCAGCAATTATTAATTATATACAGAGTTCTGCCAAACTCAATTTGATAACTCCAGTAACATATGAACTTTTTAAAGCTAAACTGGTGGCGACCTGTAATGGGCCCCGCTCCTCTGAACGTAACTGAGAATAAAGCCATTCAAGAAACACTTTAAAAATACTAGTTCATATAGAGTCCTTAAAGAAAACTGGAAGCAGAACATATTTTATCCACTGCCCCTATTTGTGAAGAAAAAACACCGATCTACCTGAACACTGTCTGTCACGTATATTCAGTGGATTTTAACCCCCTCCCCCCCCCCCCCCCGAAGAAGAACTTACCTCAGTGTTTTTCTTAACTTGTGACATTACGGAAAAAGGAAGTTATCTCCACCAGCTGTGCCAATTTTAGGAACCACACCATACCTCACGCCTAGCCAAGTGCCTGTGCCTTTCTTTAGGAACTTTATCTAATAAACAAACAGTACCGTTAAACTTCAACGTCCAGCGATTTCGGGACACTTTGTTAACTTCAACAACCCGCAAAATCTGGGGCTGTGCACGGAAGAAAAATACTTTTACCTAAGCCAAGGTTTAGTGCTGTTTTTTTTATGTATTTCCTATGAAGTGCCAGAATTCACCTTTCGGTAAGTCTGCGTGTGTGTTTGTGGGGATGGCCAGCCCTAGTGTGTTTTTTGAATGAAAGGAGATTTATCTTTTCTTTACCCTTTTAATTAGTTCGACCTTGTACTAAGGTGCATTATATTCCTTGTACGGGATCTCTCCTAGCGGGATCGGGTAACTGTGTTCCTTCCCCCTCCCGTAAAATTTGTTGATTTAAAGGGAGACAATTGAGAACCCTAGCTTTTCCTCTACACCCCCCCCCCCTTTCTTGTCTTTGGGACCGGGTTTTGTCTGTTAGTAAATATAAACGGGAAACGGTGGATGGGATATTTCTCCTCAAAACCCCCTCTTCCCTTATCTTATTTGTATTCTGTAACCTTTGATTTTTGACTGCAAATGTACAATTATGTGTGAGTCCTTTATGATAATAAAGGTATTAGTATTTATTTGTGTTGGTTGTCGGTTGGCCTAAAACACCAAACATTTCCATCTGTGTAGGTTGTATTCATGTACGTTGAGCGACAGAATCACCAAATCGGTGAGCGCGCCTGAGCGACTGGAACTGACAAACAATTGTTTGTTCAGAAGAGAGATAGAAATAGTCTGTGAGAAAACAGATATTGTCGTAATAAGAGACTGTCCTTGCTCCTTCCCAGCGCTTGTGAATCTACTACCTCATTCACCTAAATCCTTATTCTCACAGAGCCTTCAATATCACTTTACACTCTAAAGGGACCAATATTCATCAGCACCCTCTCAGATAAAAATTACGACAATAAGTTATTAAGAATATAATATTAAGAATAAGTATATTGCCTCCATACAGTATATTAGATAAAAGGACAACACAATCAGTTAGGGTGGCATATAATCAGCACTCATAAAGTATTTGAACAGTATACGATTGTATGAGTAAGGACTGTGCGTGTTTTTCAGGTCATTGGGAAGATTGTTCCAAAGATGAGCAGCTGAGTAAGCCAAACTAGTTTTAAATAGGTCAAGCCTGGGCTTGGGTACCTGTAATTTGTTTAAGCGCTGACTGCGTCTGTCATTGTATTTTAAAAGCGGCCAAAGATACTTTGGAGCATTCTGTGACAGGATTTTGTGAATAAATTTCCCTTTGTTAAAGAGGAAGCGCTTCCTGAGGGGTAATATTTGAAGATAATTATATAAATCTATACAATGTGGTTGGTGTTTATCAGCAACAAGGCGCATTGCGCGTTTTTGAAGCGAGTGGAGCCTTTTTGTGTTGGAGACAGAACAACGATCCCAGATTGTGGAACAATAGTCTAGATTCGTTTGTATATGAGATATGTAGAACATTTTCCTTGCCTCTTCATCCAGGAAATGTTTAATTTTGGCTAATTGGTAAACTTTTTGTGCTGTTTGCTTTGTGAGTGCATGTACATGTGAGTTCCAACTTAGGTGTTGGTCAACAGTGATACCTAGAGTTCTGTGTTCATTTACGTTTTCAATTAGTGATGTTCCAATGAAGAGCTGAAGAGTTGTTTTCTGCAAGTTTTGTAGTTTTTGTCTGGTTGATATTAACATACATTTTGTTTTACTAATATTTATTTGCATGCGATTCTCGTTGCTCCACGTAATAAGATTATGTGTATCGTTTTGTAAAGATTGTTCTAGTGTGGTGCAACTTTTATCACTAGTATAGACAGTACAGTCATCGGCAAAAAGATCACATGATGAGTGTTTGAAGTATAGAGGAAGATCATTAATGTATACGGTAAAGAGAAGAGGGCCGAGAATAGAGCCCTGAGGAACACCTGTATGGACAACGGTTGGGTTCGACAAGGAATTATTGTAAGAGACTATTTGTTGTCTGTCTGACAGGAACGATTTAATTAACTTTACCAGCTTAATATTTACTTTCATTGTTTCTAATTTTCTGATTAAAATAAAGTGATCTATCATATCAAATTCTTTTTTTGAAGTCTACAAATATTGCTCCACATATATTATCGTTATTGATGTTTAGGTGCCAATTGTCTATCATCTTTGTTAAGGCTGTGTGGCATGAATGCTTTGGTCTAAACCCCGACTGACTGTCGATTAGCAGGTCGTTATCTACTAGGTGTTGTAGTGTTGTTTTGTGGATGTGTTTTTCCAGTGGTTTGGACAGCGATGATAGAAGAGAAATGGGCCTATAGTTACTAAGATTACTACTATCAGATGAACCTGGTTTGAGAAGTGGGTATACTTTAGCGCTTTTAAAAGCGGATGAAAAGTAACTCCTTGCGATACATTGATTATATATGTATGTCAGTGAATCACTAATAGAAGGTGCGGCAAAGCGCAGTATTCGATTACTGATTCCATCAAGTCCCGATGAGTTATTATCTTTAAGGCCAGTAATATAGTTATAAACTTCGTTAACTGTTATAAAAGGGATGTCGGGTGGAATTGTGTTAGTACATTTGTTCTCGCAGAACGTTGATAATTTGCTTAAGTCACAAGGGGGAGACGGAATGGTGGATTTTATATTGTTGATGTCTGCCTGAAAATGATTGCTGAAGTCAGTACAAGTAAATGAAGTATTGGGAATTTGTGGGTCTGGCGGATTTCGTTTGTTTACTAAAGTGCTGATTGCTTCTCATATCGCGTTACTGTCTGTTTTACTCTGAACTAAATTTTTGAAGTAATTTTTCTTTTCTCTACGAATTAAATATTGTAGTTTGTTACTTACTGCCCGATATGTAATGATGTCCTTATTTTTGTGTGCTCAATCTCTCTGCCTCATAACGTCAAGTACTTCTTGCGTAATCCATGGAGATTTAATTTGCCTTTTCACGCGAATTTCTTTAGTAGGCGCATGCTTATTAAAAATACTATAAAATATCATTGTCCAATATGCGATGGCGTCATCAGGAGCAGGAATTTGAAAAACGTTGGCGAGAGGCGCAGTTCGCAAATCATTCACAAATAATTCACGGTTGAAATTTTTAAGACTTCTATATTGAAAACTAATGTGTTTATTTTTTGGAGATTTGTACCCATTTTTTGCCCAAGTGCAACATATGGGATAATGGTCACTCATAGCAATAGTAGGGATGGAGCATTCTATAATATTTTCTGGACATGTTACATAGATGTGATCGATCAGTGTGGATGACGTTGTTGTTACTCTGGTAGGTTTGTTGACTATTTGTTTCATGTTATACGATGCTATGATGATGGTCCATATATTGTTTGGCTTGTGCATGTCGATATTAAAATCACCAAGAAGAATAATTTCGTTAACTGTAGTAATAACTTTATCCATCATGTTGGTAAAATCTTCAAACCATGTTGTTCCTACACTGGGTTTACGATAAAGATATCCGATTGAACTAGATCTTTTCTCTTGCGGCTTTATCTCTAACCTTTTTGTGTTCATATCTATAGTCTCAAGATCGTTTCTGCGGCGATAACTGAGAGAAGTAGAAATATAAACTGCTGGACCGGTTCTAATTGTCTACTTGAATCTCGCCGAATTGTTTTAAAACCTCTAAGCGCAATGTCATCGTCGGTTATTATCTCATTCAGACGACTTTCGGAAATAGCAAAAACATGGAAATTGTGATTGAGAATTTGTGTGAGTTCTGGAAGTTTACCTAAAAGATGGTTTACGTTCAAGTGGCCAAGCCGCAAACCATATGTAATTAGTAATTGTTCATAATTATCTGACATTTTTATGTGAAAAGAAGTTTTACGCTCAAATAGAAAGTAAATAACTAAATAAACATCACAAGGTTGCTATATATGTGAGATTAATAGTAATAGTACATAACTGCACACCTTAATACAACAAATTACAAACAATTCAGATAACTGTACTAGGTAAAAATTGTAAGAAAACTGTCACACAACAAGCACACCCATCCACACTGTGAAGGTTAACAACAAAGTTAAGCTGCACCAAGAGAATAGACGGGCAGACAAACAGATACTGAGAATAAATAAATAAAGCATTATCCGATAGTTGCTGGTCCTACAGAGACGTCGACTTGTGAAGTGAACAGTCACTGATAATGTTGAGGAGAGGGTTGTGGACAATAAAAGCGAGATGGATTAGGCCGTGATAGATGATTCATTTGGTAGTAGGTGTTCGCGGGATGTTGAGGTACTGTTGTGTGATGAATGGGATATTCCGGCCAGTAGGACCTCCAAGTGTAAGGTGCGTAGTTCAAGAGGCTTTGCTGATGTAGAAAGTTATGAAAGGTTGGGTGTGCGGGTTGATATGGGAAAACCTGTGATGACAACGATGATGGGTGATCTCTCATTGGTGTCTGGTGCAACAGCGGACGTGGTGAGATTTCAGTAGGTGGACCCTGAGTTGGTTGAATTGAATCTTTTACAGATCTTTGAGAATGGAGTGTCTCAGGTTGTTGTTGAGGTGGGTCGTCGGTCGTAGAATGTTGCTGAAGGCCGATATTATTGGCTGTTTCTTGCACATCTGTAGTTCTAATAAGGGGTCTGTCTTGATACTCCTGATTGCATGACATTGTTGTCTGGCTGGTGCTTGAAGTTGTGGGTATTGGCGGAAACTCAAGGTCGTAAATTGCATTAGAGGAGTAGCTGGTTACATTCGTGTGTCGTTTTGAAGGATACTTGGATGCTGATGTGCTGGCTGTGCCTCTGTGGGTGTTTTCTGGAAATTTGATGTTTCTCGCCAACATACTGGTTCCTTGATCGGATAAGGAAATGTCGCCGCTATAAAGATGCTTCCTAGGAGCTCCGGATGTGGCAAGGAACGATGAGTGTTCTATAAATGTGTGGTGGTGTCTGACGCAATGCTTTTTCAATTTTGTGTTGTTCATCTCAACAGATTTCCTATAATGTGAACGAACTGAAGGTATAATAGCTGAAAAATATACCTTTGCATTTGGGAACAGGAACTGGAAGTTACTTGTGATTTGATTTAGCTCTGTTTGTGCAATTTCGTTATGCTTTAGCGCGTCCGACAGACCAATGTGCACAGTGACCCTGGCTACATCAAGATCAGTTTCATATCTTTTAAGGAGAGTCAGTAGGTCCTGCGCAGATGCCCAATTTTTGTAGCGAACGGTGACCGTGTCTGTATCTGCTGTTACTAATTGACATTTTTGAAGGTCCTTCACATTTTGGTCACCAAAGATGAAGTGTTTCCTTCTATTTGAAAGATGTGTGTGTGTGTGTGCCGGTGGCAGAGCATTCTATTTCTTGTGTTTGAACTGTGCTGGGATTGTGTGTAGGTTTCTTGCTGTGATGTGAACTGGCTGTTGGCAGTGGGGGCTGCCGAGTAGAAATAGACGCTGGTTATGGATAGGACACACCTTAAGGAAACCTATTTATAGCATTACAAGGCAGTCCTTGTTCTGGAATCCTCAGGGAAAGAGAAGCAGATAAAAAACACACGGAGAAGAGAGCTGGAGTCAGAAGTGAAAATGACAAAGCAAAGAACTTGAGGTTGTGGCACGTGACAGGAAGACTTGGTATGTGTTTGTTGAAGGCCTATGCTTCTTGGAGAGCTAAAGGGTATTGACTGAGTGATCACACACTAACAAGAGGCCCCAACCCAATAGTACATAAAATATCTACTTTATAGACTAAAGACAGCTACCCTAACACTGCAATACATGCATACACAGATGACTCTGATGTTGACCACCATAAATGTTGGGCTTAAAGTGTATGTGAAGCAATACAATAGAAATATATAGTGTTATAAAATATTTATAGGGGACTTAGTGTACTGACTGAGATCAGCTGTGAAGGTATCTATATCTATTAAGAGTAGTGTATTATAGATAACCTTACTTGCTGCCACATATATATATATATCTCAGTCAGAATTATTCTGGAATAGTGTGATGACTACGTTATGTGTCTAGGGTATGTGTATGATGAAGTGTAAGTCACAACAACAGACAGATAAACAATTTAATTTATTCCACTACACTTGACAACACTGTGACACTCACATACATATAACACTCTATGAGAATATCTTAAAGGAGTCACTGATAACTTTTCAAATAACAATATGTATTCATTGCTGTCATGAATTTATATGTGTCCTGATTCAAATACAAAGGAACCAGGAATCACAATCAATTTTAATTACAAGTTATGTACAGAATGTATTAATATGAATATTGTAGTGACATATATTATTAAAAATATCCTATGTGTGTCAGTTGTGTAGTAGTAAAATGAGGTAATACTGGTTTTGTTTTGTTCAAGCTCTGTTGGTATTTGTCATCATGACTTCAATAGTTTGTCTTTTGGAACTAGTATTGGAGATGTTCTCAGTTCCTGATATTAAAACAATTAAATTCCCCTCTTAATGTTATTTTTACAAGGTCATTTTAAGATGGGGGTACATAATGTTGAGCTCAGCTGGCCACATCAGCTTATCTTGCGTGATGGCGGCAGGAAAAGACTCCTCTGCTCGAATTCTCCCCTGGGCTCTGGAGACACCTCACTGATAGCTAAATGGACCAAGGAGTATGCTGTCCGACTCTGGATTCAGCAAAGCTCTGACCAGGTGCTGCTCAATACCATCAAGACCACGGTCCCACAATTCATAGAATAAACACAGATACGTTGACTAGCAATGAATTCTGGCACAAATACTGGCACAAATTCCCATCTGCTTATGTTCCAGGCTTTTTATTTAGCAAAAATATGAGCTGGCTTCAACGCACTGTTGCTTTATCAAGCTTATTTGAACTAGTGGTCTCGAACTAACGCTCCTAAGTGATTATATCAGCGAGTCTGGCCAATGGAGCCACGTTTCGACAAGTGTTTGAAAAAATGTTACCTTCCTACGTCTCCCCTAACAACAAAAGATAGTATTTATAGTCCGACCAATCGTGTGTAGTCTTATATTTGTTGCGCTCCAATCAATTTGGAGTTTACATGGTAGGCTATTTCTGTAACGTAAGGTTTTTTCAAACACGTTAAAAAAAAATTTTATGAGCAGAAATGATTTCATGCTGTCAGGCATCCCCACTATTTTATTTTGGTTATAATTTATTAATTCCTGGACTATTTGCGTAACGTTTTACATATTCTTTGTCAGCAAGCCCTAAGGAACCCAAATATACAAATTTAAAAGAGCTACGTGGCTGCGTTCAAAATATGCAATTTTCTAGGATAGTCGTGTAGTTGTTTTTTCGAAGATGTTAGAACCGCCACCTGTCCTGCTGTACTGTCAGACTAATGTCAGGATTTCGGACATAAAACAGTAGAATGTCAGGTTTCCCCAATAAGCGTTTTTCAGGATTTTAAAACCTAACTCTGGGATGGGTAATGTATTTTATCACTGTCCGTCTGAAAAAAAGTTAGTGCATGTGGCCTTACACGCGTGATGGCAGCAATTGTGTATCGCGCGACGCGTGTTTAGTGTTGCACGTGTTCGGCTTTATGCCTCTCCCTTCTCTCTATCCTTTAGTCCATCTGTCTTTAGTTACGCCGTGTATAAAATGGAATGAATGAAATATTAAAATTAGGTCATTGTTCAGCTTGCGTATCTCACTGTTTTTCCAAGAAATACAGCACACGTTTCATTGAAGAAAGCGGGTAATAATACAGTAAGCTTTTACTATCAACGTGAAAGCGTTACAATTTGCAGACGAAGCAGAAAACAAGGGGGATTTCGAGTACATTCTTTGTGACAGCACTGTTATTTTACCATTGCTCTTTTCTTTATTAGAATTTATTTGTTAGGCTTTATATTTACCTGATAATTTATATATGTGGATTAGAATATTTCACGACACCTCCCCTCTTAAAACAGACATTATATGTCAGTCCTTTATTCTATATACACATAGATAAATGTAAGTCAACTTGACTTTACTCTGCTGTGGTGCTATCATGGTTTTATGTAGTTGGGTCCATTCAGAGTAGGCACTACTCATGAAATCTGCCTCAGACTTCTACAACCAATAATATATTTCGGTTATGTTACTGAACAGCCGCAAGTGTGAGTGCTTGTCTTACTGCTGCTTCGCAACCCGTATTCACCATTTCCCTTCTCTGAGTCTGCGCAATGACATGTCCAGAGAACATTATATTTCCCTCAAAATGTATGTTATGAGGAGATAACATATACCTGGTGATAGCAGAGTTTTCATAGTGGATCCCATAATCTTCTTATTATCCTGTATGAAACATTCGGAATATCCTCAATCAAAGAGGCAACTCAGGGATTCATTACGTTCCTCCGAAATGTTTACATCCAACAATTTTCTCATCATTCTAGAGAAGACACTAGGCGCATTCTTTAATCCAAATGGCAATCTATTAAACTCATAGTGTCCGTCTGAGGTACTAAAAGCTAGGTATGGTCTAACCTCAGGCTTTACTGGAATCTGATAGTATCCTTTACTCAGATCCACTTTTGAGAAATATTTAGCTTTATTTAGCCTGGCAAACAGCTGATTTGTATCCGGCAATGGATCCACCTGTCCTTCTGTAATAGCATTCAGTCTCCTGTAATCTATACAGAGTCTATGTTCTCCAGAGGGCTTCCTTAAGAGTACAACACCGGAACTATACGAAGATTCACTGTGCGAAATAATTCCTTCCTTCAACAGATAGTCTATCTCTTCCTTCAAAGCTTTCTCCTTAGCAAACGGAATCGAATATGGTTTCATACAGACAGGTGTGGGGTCTATCAGTTTCATGTCATATTCCAATAGGTTTGTATGCCCTGGTCGGTCTGTTAACACCTCTGCATGATTATTTAGAAACTGTTGCACTCTCTCTTTCTGAGTTTTCGTTAAATGTGTACTGATTTTCACCTGTGCTGCTGTCTCACAGGGGTGTAATGGATATTCAAATGATGAAAGTGGTTCCTTTTTCATCTCCATGGCGATGGACAAGGTCAACAAGTGTGTCTCTTCCTGATGTTCTCTTTCCAAATATTTCTTCAGGAGATTCACATGATAGATTTTTTCTTTCCCCTTCTTATCTATCTTATAATTTGTTCTAGACACCTTCTCTAGAACTGTATATGGACCTTGCCATCCAATCTGTAACTTATTCTGACTCCCGGGCAAAAGAAGCAGTACTTTCTCTCCCACAGCCAAATTTCTGTCTTTCGCCTTCCTGTTATAATAGGCAGCATGTTTCTTCCTGGCTTTTTTCAAATTTTCATTGGCAAGTTTCCAGCCAGTTTTTAACCGAGTGGTCAGCTCATTCACATATTGGTATGAAGATGTAATTTTTCCTCTGCCTTTTCATCAGTCCACGTTCTTAACAAAGCTACATATGGACCTTTAATTGTGTGGACCTATTTGTCCATGCACCGGTATGGTCTCTTCCACTCGAAGCTTTATAGTGATGATTTTTCCTCCCAGAATTATCATTCACAAAACGACCGCTACCAATTTTTCTTTTGGGGCTTTCTCCCCACTTAAAATTCTTGATGAGAGATTTCCTCTCTACATCCTCTTCCTCCAGTTTGTTTAAGTCCGATTGAGGGTTTTTCGGCTTATCCTGGGGTAAGACATCTTTTTGCACTCTCCGCATAGTGGCCATTGTAAAACAGTTAAGTGAAGCTTGTCCGTGAAAAGGGGCTTCCCATTCCATTTGGTCCACTTTATCAAATCTATTTTTCTTTTTATTATCAGGCCTAATTTTGCCCCGTGGCGTGTCCAGGTCCTGATCAATGTTCCCACTTGTGGGTGTTCCCTCATGTGCTATGCTACACCTTTCTACAAAATTCTCAATGTCCCATCTTGCTTTGGGCCAATAATAATTGTGAGCCACCTTTTGAATGATGGTACCTATTTTCTCATGGTCCCCATCTGGTTTCACATGTAGGCTCCTTATTAATTCTGCCCTATATCTTTTAGGAAGTACCAGCTGTCCCTGACCTTTGGATCTAGCTCCAGTCTTCCTATACATCAACTTGTTTTTCATGTAAAAATCTCCCTTGCCTGGAGTTGTATGACAAGTTGACAATTTTCTGAAACAAGGCTTGAGTGTTTTATCCCCAGCCTGTGCCTTCCTCATCTCTTCTGGAGTGGTATCTAACATAATATCCTCCTCCTGTCTTGAGGTCGACCTGACCTGAAGGGTTGCCATATACACAGGTTTCCTTCTGCAACGGTCAGTGTCATGATTGTCCATCTGACAATTCTTACACCACCTTTTCCCTTGGTTGAAAGATTTTCTTTCATCATATTTCCTTTCATCGAATTGTGGGAATTTATTTTTATTTTCATACCGTGGCCTATCAAACTGGTGCTTACCTTTGTGTTGATCCCTAGGATCAAATTTATTAAAGTTCTGTGGTGCCCTAAAGTTATCCACTTGTTTCTTTTTATTACCTGTTACCTCTGCTTGAGCTGCTTGATACCTTTCAGCAACATTTAGCAACTCACCCAGCCTCTCTGCACCTTGTTCCATGAGAAACTTTCTCAGGTCTGGAGCCATGGACTCTCTTTAGTTGCTCTATAAGGACCATTTCCTTAAGATCTTGGGTTTTCCCCAGAGAAGTCCATTTCTCCAAGTATGTCTCTATTCGTGCAGAGAACTGGTGATAGGTTTCACCTGACAGTAGTTTAGCATTCCTAAATTTTTTCCTATAAAATTCTGCATTCTTTTCATACCTTAACAAAAGAGCCTGCTTTAGCATGTCATAATTTTCCTGATCACCTCTGCTCATTTTTGCAAAAACTTCATAAGCTGCCCCACGAAGTCCCTGAGATAACTTTAAGCTCCACCTTTCTCT
Source organism: Oreohelix idahoensis (assembly GCA_024509875.1). Lineage (NCBI taxonomy): Eukaryota > Metazoa > Mollusca > Gastropoda > Stylommatophora > Oreohelicidae > Oreohelix > Oreohelix idahoensis. The sequence goes on along the minus strand of JAMPIV010003908.1, from coordinate 57,119 downwards.
CTCTAACCCATACATGGTAGCTAATAGTTCATACCTATTTATATAGCTCTCAATATCATCGTCTTTCTCAACAAAATGATCTAAATGAAAATTCATAGCTGAGGTTGAGGCTCCTTGGCTAGCAGTGGCATCAGAGGCAAAGGGACTGGCACCATTTTCAGGAGCATGGCCCTGAAACTCAAACTCCCTTAGTCGTAACTCATGTTCCCTTTGTAATCTTTTATCTTCTGCTTCCCTTTCTGCAGCTAATTTCTTCTCTTCCCTTTCTGCAGTCAATCTTCTTTCTTCTCTTTCTGCAGCTAATTTCTTCTCTTCTCTTTCTGCAGCTAATTTCTTCTCTTCTCTTTCTGCAGCTAATTTCTTCTCTTCTCTTTCTGCAGCTAATTTCTTCTCTTCTCTTTCTGCAGCCTGTCTTCTTTCCTCTGCTTCCAATGCTTTAGCCTCTTTGTCAGCCTCAATCTGCAACCTCTTAATTTCCTTTTCAGCCTCTAACTTTCTTTCGGCTTCAAACCTTCTTTCTTCGCGTTCAATAAATTTGTCACATTCCGTCGTGACATAGGCAACCATAACTTGCCCATCTAATCCTAACTCTTTTGCAGTCTGAACAGCAGCAGATCGAAATTTGGCTAGGTCCACTATTGTCTATCAGGTAAGTTTATAAAATGTCTAACTAACAATTAAATCTCTAAATATATATCTAATGGACAACACAGGCACCGAGAGCTCAACCCTATTCAATTCCACCCAAGGATACCTTTTAATTCTTATATTCCCTGAAGTGAATTACCCCCAATATTTTTAATAGGGAAAGATTCAAAATCCCAAGAGCGAGACCCCAATATATTTGGTGAAGTGGGATGTTATAAATATTTATAGGGGACTTAGTGTACTGACTGAGATCAGCTGTGAAGGTATCTATATCTATTAAGAGTAGTGTATTATAGATAACCTTACTTGCTGCCACATATATATATATCTCAGTCAGAATTATTCTGGAATAGTGTGATGACTACGTTATGTGTCTAGGGTATGTGTATGATGAAGTGTAAGTCACAACAACAGACAGATAAACAATTTAATTTATTCCACTACACTTGACAACACTGTGACACTCACATACATATAACACTCTATGAGAATATCTTAAAGGAGTCACTGATAACTTTTCAAATAACAATATGTATTCATTGCTGTCATGAATTTATATGTGTCCTGATTCAAATACAAAGGAACCAGGAATCACAATCAATTTTAATTACAAGTTATGTACAGAATGTATTAATATGAATATTGTAGTGACATATATTATTAAAAATATCCTATGTGTGTCAGTTGTGTAGTAGTAATATGAGGTAATACTGGTTTTGTTTTGTTCAAGCTCTGTTGGTATTTGTCATCATGACTTCAATAGTTTGTCTTAAGGGAACTAGTATTGGAGATGTTCTCAGTTCCTGATATTAAAACAATTAAATTCCCCTCTTAATGTTATTTTTACAAGGTCATTTTAAGATGGGGGTACATAATGTTGAGCTCAGCGGGTCACATCAGCTTATCTTGCGTGATGGCGGCAGGAAAAGACTCTTCTGCTCGAATTCTCCCCTGGGCTCTGGAGACACCTCACTGATAGCTAAATGGACCAAGGAGTATGCTGTCCGACTCTGGATTCAGCAAAGCTCTGACCAGGTGCTGCTCAATACCATCAAGACCACGGTCCCACAATTCATAGAATAAACACAGATACGTTGACTAGCAATGAATTCTGGCACAAATACTGGCACAAATTCCCATCTGCTTATGTTCCAGGCTTTTATTTAGCAAAAATATGAGCTGGCTTCAACGCACTGTTGCTTTATCAAGCTTATTTGAACTAGTGGTCTCGAACTAACGCTCCTAAGTGATTATATCAGCGAGTCTGGCCAATGGAGCCACGTTTCGACAAGTGTTTGAAAAAATGTTACCTTCCTACGTCTCCCCTAACAACGAAAGATAGTATTTATAGTCCGACCAATCGTGTTTAGTCTTATATTTGTTGCGCTCCAATCAATTTGGAGTTTACATGGTAGGCTATTTCTGTAACGTAAGGTTTTTTCAAACACGTTAAAAAAAAATTTTATGAGCAGAAATGATTTCATGCTGTCAGGCATCCCCACTATTTTATTTTGGTTATAATTTATTAATTCCTGGACTATTTGCGTAACGTTTTACATATTCTTTGTCAGCAAGCCCTAAGGAACCCAAATATACAAATTTAAAAGAGCTACGTGGCTGCGTTCAAAATATGTATTTTCTAGGATAGTCGTGTAGTTGTTTTTTTATTTTTTTATGTTAGAACCGCCACCTGTCCTGCTGTACTGTCAGACTAATGTCAGGATTTCGGACATAAAACAGTAGAATGTCAGGTTTCCCCAATAAGCGTTTTTCAGGATTTTAAAACCTAACTCTGGGATGGGTAATGTATTTTATCACTGTCCGTCTGAAAAAAAGTTAGTGCATGTGGCCTTACACGCGTGATGGCAGCAATTGTGTATCGCGCGACGCGTGTTTAGTGTTGCACGTGTTCGGCTTTATGCCTATCCCTTCTCTCTATCCTTTAGTCCATCTGTCTTTAGTTACGCCGTGTATAAAATGGAATGAATGAAATATTAAAATTAGGTCATTGTTCAGCTTGCGTATCTCACTGTTTTTCCAAGAAATACAGCACACGTTTCATTGAAGAAAGCGGGTAATAATACAGTAAGCTTTTACTATCAACGTGAAAGCGTTACAATTTGCAGACGAAGCAGAAAACAAGGGGGATTTCGAGTACATTCTTTGTGACAGCACTGTTATTTTACCATTGCTCTTTTCTTTATTAGAATTTATTTGTTAGGCTTTATATTTACCTGATAATTTATATATGTGGATTAGAATATTTCACGACACCAGGCAAATAAAAGCAGAAATGTTAGCAAAACTAGAAGCAAAATGCATACAGCTAACCAATACTCCAAAACAAATTCAAAGAGGAATGGATGAACCAATGAAAAGGGTCTACTGGATATGCCATGTATAAAGAAATGACCCATCCAAACAAAATTTACAACACCAACAATGTGTGGAGCTGAGCACAATATTTAAACTAATAACAAACACATCAGACTCAACAAGCACTTAATTAAACCCCACACATGAACCTAATTGCTGCAACTGTATACATCCATATAAGACAGTTCAGCTTGTGCTTCTTACTTGTTCATGACTCTCCACAGACAGAAGAAAGATATTGCTGGGCTCCCCAACAATCAGAAACACTCTATATAGCACCACTCAACAGCTACAGAACACAGGTAAATTCTTTAACTTAGCACTGGCTGCATAAGTGTAACAAGCTCAACTACCCTACTTAATCAACAACAACAGCTCCTCTTTCTTTTTGCATTATTATTTTGATATTGCTACCTACATCTGCACATCCTGTTAGGATGTTCTGCAAGTGCAACCTGGCTAACAAATGCCACACTTATTCTCATAATCTGTCTTTTCTCCGCAGATGCTCACCTCTAATTGCTATAATCTTTAACCAAGTATTCCCATTTTGGCTTGCATCTGTTTATGATTATTGAGTATAAGTGACCTGTCATAACAAAATCTATATTGTTGAGCTGTTTTAATCACCATCCACTGAATTTCATTTTTGTTAATTATAATGTGTTTTCATATTAAAATCTATAGCCAGTAAGAACTGAAATGGTGACAAGAGGTGCCCCTGAAGCCCTTCAATTCTTACCTTAAACAGCTGCAAAAGTTGCCTTTAATAAGAATTCTACATGTCATATCTTTTATGTTTTCCTTACTAGGTTCATGAATTTATGGGAGACTACACATTGTCTAATCAATTTCCAAAGTAAGTCTACCTAAACTGTCAATGAACTTTTCATAGTCCACAAATCCAATATAAAATGGTGAAATCAATTTCAAGCTCTGTTCTACTATTCGCAGCATGGCTTTCTAGTTTGGACAAGGTTTCCCATAATAGCTGTGTGCAAGATCTTAAATATCTCAAAATGTCTACATGTGATGATTAGATGAGACTTCTTAAGAAAGAAAGAAAGAAAGAAAGAGAAAGACAGAGAGTGAGGGAGGGAGAAGAGAGAGAAAAAACAAATTTCTAGGACATATAAACTTACCCTTGACAGCTGAACCGTTTTCATGGCGCGGTATTGGTTAGTCTCTCTGTGTCTGACAAGTTTTACTTGTCCAAACCCACCTTCACCAATATGTGATACCACCTTATATTTTTCCATTCTGCTGTAAGGTACAACTTCTCAAATACAAATGTCTGTTGCTGAACCTGCTGAGGCACAGTTTCAGTAAATTATCAAAACAACCAAACAAACATAAAGCAGACATAATAAGCATGTTTTAAGCATGTAATTCAATTGTCAGAAGTAAACTTATTTCTTTTTTAAGCTTGCTTTATTTTCTTTGAGCACCAGATAAAACAGTGGTCTGGAACTTTAGGTTCCTGGTATCTCCATGTAACTTGTCCTTATATGTGACTGTCATGTGCCCTTTGTTTCAAAGGCACTCCTGCAACAGATGTTTGGTAGTAATTTTGTCAGTGCAACACATACTCTCTTCAGTAGTTCCTATCTCCAGCTTATTAAACAGATGGTATTTCAGTCTGTTGTGGCCTATTTAGAGTTTGAAGATTATTATTAGTTCCGTTCAGTTGATTTATTGAAAAGCATTTTTTCTGATGGCTTGGATGCTCGTGTTCCCATTTGCTCTTGTATCTGCTCTTGATAAGTCTCTTTGGCCTCTCCATGTCATGTTTGTGTTAATACTGAGAAAGTTTTCCACCTTCACCACGTGCAAGCCTTTTCATTTCCACGGATACTGCAGTGAAATGGAATCTACTGTGAGAACCCTTCTGAGCTGCTGACTCACTTTTCAGAGTGTTGCTCTTGGGACATTTAGGTATCTGTTTCTTAAGCGCAGTAATCACTGATGTGAGAGACTGTGATCTCGGGCATTAAGTATCTGGTACGGCTTCGAGATGGTTGTTTGTCTCCTTCGAGATGGTTGTTTGTCTCGCTAGTGTGACCAGAGTAGATTATTGAAGATATTCTTGAGGCCATGGATTATACCGGCCATCATCATCATTTATAAGGTTCCTATGATGGATTTTTCCTGTTATTATAATGTACAGTGAGTTGCTGTGTATGCAACCAGTTAGAGATTGAAGATATTCTTGAGGCCATGGATTATACCGGCCATCATCATCATTTATAAGGTTCCTATGACGGATTTTTCCTGTTAGTATAATGTACAGTGAGTTGCTGTGTATGCAACCAGTTAGAGATTGAAGATATTCTTGAGGCCATGGATTATACCGGCCATCATCATCATTTATAAGGTTCCTATGATGGATTTTTCCTGTTATTATAATGTACAGTGAGTTGCTGTGTATGCAACCAACTCCTGGATATTTACTTTGTTCTGCAACCTATTTGCCATGGATTTTGTACGCTGTTATAACTTGTGACGATGTACTGTTCGTGGTGTCAACATTACTATTGTAAATAAACTGTGTATGAATTGGATACGAACTCGTCTTACCCGTTGGTCTTTTCCTGACCTACGTTACTGTTGTGTGGGTGGTACCAGAGACGTACATACTGTCGTGGAATATTCTAATCCACATATATAAATTATTAGGTAAATATGAAGCCTAACAAATAAAATTAATAAAGAAAAGAGCAATGGTAAAATAACAGTGCTGTCACAAAGAAGGTACTCGAAATCCCCCTTGTTTTCTGCTTCGTCTGCAAATTGTAACGCTTTCACGTTGATAGTAAAAGCTTACTGTATTATTACCCGCTTTCTTCAATGAAACGTGTGCTGTATTTCTTGGAAAAAACATTGAGAGGCACCCTGCGTAATGACCTAAATTAATCCTAACATTAATTATATTACGTTACCAAAACGAACGAACAGATGGACTCAAGTAGAAAGAGAGAGAGGGGCGAATGAAATCGGGAACGCATGCAAAATTAAACACGCGTCGCGCGATACACAATTACTACTATCACGCGTGTAAGGCTACATGCACTAATTTTTTTTTTTCAGACGGACAGTGATAAAATACATTACCCATCCCAGAGTTAGGTTTTAAAATCCTGAAAAACGCTTATAAGGAAAGATGACAATAGATGGGTTTACGTTTGAAAACATTACAGTACCCAGACAGCACATCTTCGAAACAGGAGGTAGAAGAAATTGCATATTTTGAACGCAGCCACTTAGCTCTTTTAAATTTGTATATTTGGGTTCCTTAGGGTTTGCTGACAAAGAATATGTACAACGTTATGCAAATAGTCTAGGAATTGACAAGTTATAGCCAACATAAAATGATAGTGCTGTCAGACAACACCCAAAATCAGAATCGCTCAGTGGTAGATTTTTTTTCACCACCATTGTACGGGAAATGGGCCACAAGTTACATTTGAACTGATTGGCTGGAATGATATGTAAGGCTAAACACGATTAGTCGGGCTATAAAGGCTATCCTGGTTGTTAGGGGAGACGTAGGAAGTTAAAATTTTTTCAAACCCTTGTCGAAACGTGGCTCGATTGGCCAGACTCGCTGATATAATCACTTGGGAGCGTTAGTTCGAAACCACTTGTTTAAATAAGCTTGATAAAGCATCAGTGCGTTGAAGCCAGCTCATATTTTGCTAAATAAAAGCCTGGAACATAAGCAGATGGGAATTTGTGCCAGTAATTGTGCTATAATTCATTGCTAATCAACGTATCTGTGTTTATTCTATGAATTGTGGTAAGCTTGAACCATTCAGTATCTTTTAATGAAAATTGAATGTGAATTGTTAATTTATGCCTGTATATATATGTGTAGTTCAGTGGCAAACAGGAGATAAAGCCTATAATGCTCCAGCCTGAACAGAGGGTGTCGGAGGAAAGTAAAACGGCATGGAATGGCCAAACAGTACACTGACACCTGGATGATTGACTAGAAAGAAATAATGCTGGAATGGCAGAGGCGTGGTAACCATTAAGGAGGTTAATGCTGGTATAAAGTATTTCAGATGAAGCTGACAGTTGGCCTAACGCTCTGAACTCAATGTTTGTGATGTGTTGTGATCAGTGTAAAAAGAGAGTATAAGTTAGTTATGAAGTAGAAGGTACATCCTTCTTGATTTCAGGGACCGTGGTCTTGATGGTACTGAGCAGCACCTGGTCAGAGCTTTGCTGAATCCAGAGTCGGACAGCATACTCCTTGGTCCATTTAGCTATCAGTGAGGTGTCTCCAGAGCCCAGGGGAGAATTCGAGCAGAGGAGTCCTTTCCTGCCGCCATCACGCAAGATAAGCTGATTTGGCCAGCTGAGCTCAACATTATGTCCCCTCATCTTGAAATGACTTTGTAAAAATAACATTAAGAGGGGAATTTAATTGTCTTAATATCAGGAACTGAGAACATCTCCAATACTAGTCCCTAAAGACAAACTATTGAAGTCATGATGACAAATACCAACAGAGCTTGAACAAAACAAAACCAGTATTACCTCATATTACCACTACACAACTGACACACATAGGATATTTTAATAATATATGTCACTACAATATTCATATTGATAAAGTCTGTACATATACTTGTAATTAAAATTGATTGTGATTCCTGGTTCCTTTGTATTTGAATCAGGACACATATACCTGTATGATAGCAATGAATACATATTGTTATTTGAAAAGTTATCAGTGACTCCTTTAAGATATTCTCATAGAGTGTTATATGTATGTGAGTGTCACAGTGTTGTCAAGAGTAGTGGATTAAATTAAATTGTTTATCTGTCTGTTGTTGTGACTTACACTTCATCATACACATACCCTAGACACATAACGTAGTCATCACACTATTCCAGAATAATTCTGACTGAGATATATATAGATATGTGGTAGCAAGTAAGGTTATCTATAATACACTACTCTTAATAGATATAGATACCTTCACAGCTGATCTCAGTCAGTACACTAAGTCCCCTATAAATATTTATAACATCCCACTTCACCACATATATTGGGGGCTCGCTCTTGGGATTTTGAATCTTTCCCTATTAAAAATATTGGGGGTAATTCACTTCAGGGAATATAAGAATTAAAAGGTATCCTTGGGTGGAATTAAATAAGGTTGAGCTCACGGTGCCTGTGTTGTCCATTAGATATATTTAGAGATTAAATTGTTGGTTAGACATTGTATAAACTTACCTGATAGACAATGGCGGACCTGGCCAAGTTTCGATCTGCTGCTGTTCAGACTGCAAAAGAGTTAGGATTAGATGGGCAAGTTATGGTTGCCTATGTTACTACGGAATGTGACAAATTTATTGAACGCGAAGAAAGAAGGTTTGAAGCCGAAAGAAAGTTAGAGGCTGAAAGGGAAATTAAGAAGTTACAATTTGAGGCTGAGGCTGAGACTAAGAGGTTGCAGACTGAGGCTGAGACTAAGAGGTTGCAGATTGAGGCTGAGGCTAAGAAATTGGAAGCAGAAAGAGAAGACAAAAGATTGGCTGCAGAAAGGGAAGCAGAAGAAATTAGCTGCAGAAAGAGAAGAGAAGAAAGGAGCAGAAGAAAGAAAATTAGCTGCAGAAAGGGAAGCAGAAGATAAAAGATTACAAAGGGAACATGAGTTACGACTAAGGGAGTTTGAGTTTCAAGGCCATGCTCCTGAAAATGGTGCCAGTCCCTTTGCCTCTGATGCCACTGCTAGCCAGGGAGCCTCAACCTCAGCTATGAATTTTCATTTAGATCATTTTGTTGAGAAAGACGATGATATAGAGAGCTACCTAAATAGGTATGAACTATTAGCTACCACGTATGGGTTAGAGAGAGAAAGGTGGAGCTTAAAGTTATCTCAAGGACTTCGTGGGGCAGCTTATGAAGTTTTTGCTAAAATGAGCAGAGGTGATCAGGAAAATTATGACATGCTAAAGCAGGCTCTTTTGTTAAGGTATGAAAAGAATGCAGAATTCTATAGGAAAAAATTTAGGAATGCTAAACTACTGTCAGGTGAAACCTATCACCAGTTCTCTGCACGAATAGAGACATACTTGGAGAAATGGACTTCTCTGGGGAAAACCCAAGATCTTAAGGAAATGGTCCTTATAGAGCAATTAAGAGAGTCCATGGCTCCAGACCTGAGAAAGTTTCTCATGGAACAAGGTGCAGAGAGGCTGGGTGAGTTGCTAAATGTTGCTGAAAGGTATCAAGCAGCTCAAGCAGAGGTAACAGGTAATAAAAAGAAACAAGTGGATAGCTTTAGGGCACCACAGAACTTTAATAAATTTGATCCAAGGGATCAAAACAAAGGTAAGCACCAATTTGATAGGCCACGGTATGAAAATAAAAATAAATTCCCACAATTCGATGAAAGGAAATATGATGAAAGAAAATCTTTCAACCAAGGAAAAAGGTGGTGTAAAAATTGTAAGATGAACAATCATGACACTGACCATTGTAGAAGGAAACCTCCTCATTGTGCTGCTATGACATCTGGGAAAAAAAGGAAAAGAAGGTCAAACCTGAAGAACTACAGGAACCCTACCACCCCCCAGTGTGTGAAGATGTCATCTGTAATGGTGTCACTATAAGGTGTTTATATGATACCGGTTTAGATTACGATTCCGTTGTGAGTTCTCACCTGGTGCAGGCCGATCAATACACCACAGAAACAGTGGAGATTCAAACTGCAACCAAGGATGTAGCTACCATGACACTTCCCGTCGCCCGAATAAAAGTGAAAACGCGATATGTGGAAGGAATCATAAAAGCAGCAGTGATAAATGAGCCAATCTACCCTCTAATATTGGGGTGTAGATATGTCTTCTTGGGGAATCCCAAGAGACCTGTGATATTGGCAACAGTGCAGACCAGATCACAGTCAAAAAAGGAGGAGGATAATCCAATAAATACTCATCCAGATGAGATGAGGAAGGCACAGGCTGAGGACAAAACACTCAAGCCATGTTTCAAGAAGTTGCCCAAATCTCATACACCTCCAGGCAAGGGAGAGTTTTATATGAAGAACAAACTGATATATATAGGAAGGCTGGATCTGAATCCAATGGTCACGGACAGCTGGTCCTTCCCACTTCATATAGGACTAAAGTGTTGGAACTAGGGCATGCGATTCCCTTCAGTGGTCATATGGGAATCAGCGCAACAGGACAGCGAATAGCTTGTCACTATTTCTGGCCAGGAATAACTGAAGATATCAAACGATATGTAAAATCCTGTCCAGAGTGCCAACGAGTAGCACCTAAACATTGGACTGCACCAGCAACTCTGGGGGAAATGCCCATAGTGGGAACACCCTTTGAGAGAGTTGCCGTGGATCTTGTGGGACCTCTCACCCGAACCAAGAGAAGGAACAGCTACATTCTGACTCTGGTGGACACTTGTTCTATGTGGGGAGAGGCAGTAGCCCTGTCATCGATTGATTCTAAACATGTGGCAGAGGCATTGCTCACAATTTTCACAAGGTTAGGCTTTCCCAATCAAATCTTGACTGATAATGGCTCTCAGTTCAAGGGGAAACTAACTGAAGAAGTTTTCAGGATCTTCCAGGCCAAACACTTCCATTGTAGTGTGTATCATCCCCAAGGGAACGGCCAAGTGGAAAGATTTAACGGCACATTGATGTCGATCCTGAGAAAGTTGGCACACGAAAAACCAGATACATGGGACCAGTACCTGCACGCCGCCCTCTTTGCTTATCGGGAGGTACCCCATAGTTCAACCGGTATGGCCCCGGCAACATTATTGTTTGGAAGGCCAATAAAAGGTCCACTTGAAGCTTTGTTAAGAACGTGGACTGATGAAAAGGCAGAGGAAAACATTACATCTTCATACCAATATGTGAATGAGCTGACCACTCGGTTGAAAAACTGGCTGGAAACTTGCCAATGAAAATTTGAAACAAGCCAGGAAGAAACATGCTGCCTATTATAACAGGAAGGCGAAAGACAGAAATTTGGCTGTGGGAGAGAAAGTACTGCTTCTTTTGCCCGGGAGTCAGAATAAGTTACAAATTGGATGGCAGGGTCCATATACAGTTTTAGAGAAGGTATCTAGAACAAATTATAAGATAGATAAGAAGGGGAAAGAAAAAATCTATCATGTGAATCTCCTGAAGAAATATTTGGAAAGAGAACATCAGGAAGAGACACACTTGTTGACCTTGTCCATCGCCATGGAGATGAAAAAGGAACCACTTTCATCATTTGAATATCCATTACACCCCTGTGAGACAGCAGCACAGGTGAAAAATCAGTACACATTTAACGAAAACTCAGAAAGAGAGAGTGCAACAGGTTCTAAATAATCATGCAGAGGTGTTAACAGACCGACCAGGGCATACAAACCTATTGGAATATGATATGAAACTAATAGACTCCACACCTGTCTGTATGAAACCATATTCGATTCCGTTTGCTAAGGAGAAAGCTTTGAAGGAAGAGATAGACTATCTATTGAAGGAAGGAATTATTTCGCACAGTGAGTCTTCGTATAGTTCCGGTGTTGTACTCTTAAGGAAGCCCTCTGGAGAACATAGACTCTGTATAGATTACAGGAGACTGAATGCTATTACAGAAGGACAGGTGGATCCATTGCCGGATACAAATCAGCTGTTTGCCAGGCTAAATAAAGCTAAATATTTCTCAAAAGTGGATCTGAGTAAAGGATACTATCAGATTCCAGTAAAGCCTGAGGTTAGACCATACCTAGCTTTTAGTACCTCAGAAGGACACTATGAGTTTAATAGATTGCCATTTGGATTGAAGAATGCGCCTAGTGTCTTCTCTAGAATGATGAGAAAATTATTGGATCCTCTGAATAATCCCTGTATAACAAATTTTATGGATGATATCCTGATAGCAACAGAAACATTTGAGGAACACATTGACTCTCTGAACATGCTGTTTAATCGACTTAGGGAGGCAAATTTAACAGCCCGACCAACCAAATGTTGCGTTGGATGTAAAGAATTGGAATTTTTGGGACACACAGTTTATCAGGGAAACATGACCCCTGACCCAAAGAATTTAGAGAAACTACAGAAAGCCCCGAGACCACAAACCAAGAAGGACGTGAGATCCTTTGTCTCATTATGTGGTTTCTACCAGAAGTATATCAAAAACTTTAATTCCATATGTGCACCGTTAACTGAATTGACACGTAAAGGACATCCAGATCGCATTACATGGACACCACAATGTGAAATGACTTACCAAGAGTTGAAGGAAAAGCTCACAAGTAAACCCATTTTGAAATTACCTGACTTAAGTCAAGAATTCATAGTAAGGACGGATGCAAGTAATATTGGGTTAGGTGCAACTCTACTACAGAAATCAGATGCATTGGATGGGGAATTAAGCCCAGTGGCATATGCTAGCAGAAAGTTGAATAAAGCTGAAATCAACTACTCAACTAGCGAAAAAGAATGTCTTGCAGTAATATGGGCGATAAAGAAATTCAATATTTATCTATATGGGAAGGCATTTAAGTTGCAAACAGACCACAAACCTTTATCGTTTCTAGCACAGGCTAAGCATGAGAACTCTAGGTTACTCCGATGGTCTTTACTTCTGGCTCCCTATAATTTTAGCATTGAGTATATATCTGGAAAAACAAATTTGGGAGCGGATTTTTTAAGCCGCCATCCGTGTGATGAGAATCACCGTAAACCCCAGAAATAATAATAAATTTCTCTATGTGTATATAGAATAAAGGACTGACATATAATGTCTGTTTTAAGAGGGGAGGTGTCGTGGAATATTCTAATCCACATATATAAATTATTAGGTAAATATGAAGCCTAACAAATAAAATTAATAAAGAAAAGAGCAATGGTAAAATAACAGTGCTGTCACAAAGAAGGTACTCGAAATCCCCCTTGTTTTCTGCTTCGTCTGCAAATTGTAACGCTTTCACGTTGATAGTAAAAGCTTACTGTATTATTACCCGCTTTCTTCAATGAAACGTGTGCTGTATTTCTTGGAAAAAACATTGAGAGGCACCCTGCGTAATGACCTAAATTAATCCTAACATTAATTATATTACGTTACTAAAACGAACGAACAGATGGACTCAAGTAGAAAAAGAGAGAGAGGGGCGAATGAAATCGGGAACGCATGCAAAATTAAACACGCGTCGCGCGATACACAATTATTACTATCACGCGTGTAAGACTACATGCACTAACTTTTTTTCAGACGGACAGTGATAAAATACATTACCCTTCCCAGAGTTAGGTTTTAAAATCATAAAAAACGCTTATAAGGAAAGATGACAATAGATGGGTTTACGTTTGAAAACATTACAGTACCCAGACAGCACATCTTCGAAACAGGAGGTAGAAGAAATTGCATATTTTGAACGCAGCCACGTAGCTCTTTTAAATTTGGATATTTGGGTTCCTTAGGGCTTGCTGACAAAGAATATGTAAAACGTTACGCAAATAGTCCAGGAATTAACAAGTTATAGCCAAAATAAAATAGTGGGGATGCCTGACAGCATGGAATCATTTCTGCTCATAAAATTTTTTTATAACGTGTTTGAAAAAAATCTTACGTTACAGAAATAGCCTACCATGTAAACTCCAAATTGATTGGAGCGCAACAAATGAAAGACTAACCACGATTGGTCGGGCTATAAATACTATCTTTCGTTGTTAGGGGAGACGTAGGAAGGTAACATTTTTTCAAACACTTGTCGAAACGTGGCTCGATTGGCCAGACTCGCTGATATAATCACTTAGGAGCGTTAGTTCGAAACCACTTGTTTAAATAAGCTTGATAAAGCATCAGTGCGTTGAAGCCAGCTCATATTTTGCTAAATAAAAGCCTGGAACATAAGCAGATGGGAATTTGTGCCAGTAATTGTGCCAGAATTCATTGCTAATCAACGTATCTGTGTTTATTTCCATGAAATTGTGGTAAGCTTGAAACATTCAGTATCTTTTAATGAAAATTGAATGTGAATTGTTAATTTATGCCTGTATATATATGTGTAGTTCAGTGGCAAACAGGAGATAAAGCCTATAATGCTCCAGCCTGAACAGAGGGTGTCGGAGGAAAGTAAAACGGCATGGAATGGCCAAACAGTACACTGACACCTGGATGATTGACTAGAAAGAAATAATGCTGGAAGTGCAGAGGCGTGGTAACCATTAAGGAGGTTAATGCTGGTATAAAGTATTTCAGATGAAGCTGACAGTTGGCCTAACGCTCTGAACTCAATGTTTGTGATGTGTTGTGATCAGTGTAAAAAGAGAGTATAAGTTAGTTATGAAGTAGAAGGTACATCCTTCTTGATTTCAGGGACCGTGGTCTTGATGGTATTGAGCAGCACCTGGTCAGAGCTTTGCTGAATCCAGAGTCGGACAGCATACTCCTTGGTCCATTTAGCTATCAGTGAGGTGTCTCCTGAGCCCAGGGGAGAATTCGAGCAGAGGAGTCCTTTCCTGCCGCCATCACGCAAGATAAGCTGATTTGGCCAGCTGAGCTCAACATTATGTCCCCTCATCTTGAAATGACTTTGTAAAAATAACATTAAGAGGGGAATTTAATTGTCTTAATATCAGGAACTGAGAACATCTCCAATACTAGTCCCTAAAGACAAACTATTGAAGTCATGATGACAAATACCAACAGAGCTTGAACAAAACAAAACCAGTATTACCTCATATTGCCACTACACAACTGACACACATAGGATATTTTTAATAATATATGTCACTACAATATTCATATTGATAAATTCTGTACATATACTTGTAATTAAAATTGATTGTGATTCCTGGTTCCTTTGTATTTGAATCAGGACACATATACCTGTATGATAGCAATGAATACATATTGTTATTTGAAAAGTTATCAGTGACTCCTTTAAGATATTCTCATAGAGTGTTATATGTTTGTGAGTGTCACAGTGTTGTCAAGAGTAGTGGATTAAATTAAAGTGTTTATCTGTCTGTTGTTGTGACTTACACTTCATCATACACATACCCTAGACACATAACGTAGTCATCACACTATTCCAGAATAATTCTGACTGAGATATATATAGATATGTGGTAGCAAGTAAGGTTATCTATAGTACACTACTCTTAATAGATATAGATACCTTCACAGCTGATCTCAGTCAGTACACTAAGTCCCCTATAAATATTTATAACATCCCACTTCACCTCAATTTTAGTTGGATTAGTTGCTGATCCATTTAGTATATATGGTTAAGACTTTATGCTTCAATATGCCTGAATGTTTTCTCTGTCCAGGATATTTTTACTTTCATATTAGAGAAACTTTGCCAAGGAATTTGTCTAAGTGGATGGGTTTGGCAGTTGTTACAGCAATTACTGAATCTGTTCACATCACTGGATTAAATCACTTCTGCAAGTCTTCTTCTCTTTAATACTTTATTCTATGCTATTTTCATTCACAACCCTCCACTCCCAAAGGAGCACAGGACCTCAACAAACACATGCCAAGTCCTCCTGTCACGTGTCATCATCTCAAGTTCTCTCCATGTTCTCCTCATCATCCCCACCTCTGTTTCCAGCTCTCCTCTCCATGTGCTCCTCGGTCCACCTCTGCCTCTCCCCCCCTGGGGGCTTCAGAACAAGGACCGCCCTGCAATGCCATCAACAGGCCTCCTCAGTGTGTGTGTCCCATCCATCACCATCATCTTCTCCTCACCCCCCGCTCCACCGGCACCCGTCCGGCTCCCATCATCAGTCCCACGTTGGCAACCCTGTCACACCATTCAAATCCCACCACTCCATGCAAGCAATGTTTATTTGGTGGTCTCTAAATTTTTCAGCATGTGACTGGGTCTGCTCTCTCTTCTGTACTTCATTAATTGTAAGCATCTAATCTTGTCCACGTTTTAAATGTGTGCTGTCTTCATGCTTCATGTTATGATAATCATGGCTTAGTTTTGTAGTTGGTTAACTTCATCAAAGTTTTATTTGGCTACTGTTGCCAGAGCAACAATACCAAATCCATCCTGGGACTGTCTCGGGTGTCTAGCATACAGCTTCTTCAGTACATTCTCATCTGCTTTGGCTGTACCAGCAAGTTTTTTTTTAATTTTATATCTGCCATTCTGCCTTATCTGCAGCTTGTTTTTTTTTTTAAACCCTACCTTTCAAATTCAATATTCAAGCAAAGAAATTTGTTTATCTTGGCAGTTTGGGTTTTCTTCAGGTATCAATTTTTGTCTACTTGCACTAGTCTGTGCTCTGTAGTTCATTTTAATGGGTAAATAATGTGTTTGTTGTTTCTTCTCCATTTATCTTGACCAACCATGTTCTAGGCCAATCTCTTAAGTGGCTGGGTTTGCTGCATCAAAGTGCTTGCAATGGTGACATGCTGCTCAGAGGTCCACAAGGATAGGTTATCAACAAATAAGAAATGGTAAGCTCTTTTTTGGATAATTGCTTTTATGTCATTTATGTATCTAAATAACAGGGAGGGGATAAGACTCCCCTGTATTGGACATATTGTTCCAGTGTCATCTTGTTGCTGGTCTGTTCTTGTACTCTGAGAGTTCTGTATTTCAAGTAATGACTATGGTGTTAAGTATTTCACACACTTGACTTTTTCAATCTGACTTTCAATCCCTCTTTCCATACAATCATTAATTGATTTTTCAAAATTTACC
The DNA here is from genome assembly GCA_024509875.1 of Oreohelix idahoensis. Taxonomy (NCBI): domain Eukaryota; kingdom Metazoa; phylum Mollusca; class Gastropoda; order Stylommatophora; family Oreohelicidae; genus Oreohelix; species Oreohelix idahoensis. The sequence continues at coordinate 40,390 of JAMPIV010003908.1, read as the reverse complement.
CATACCTGGAAGTCATTTCTAATTTCTTAAACAATAGGTGATCTGATCTTCAGTGGTGTGTGTTGTCTAAAATCCTGATGAGGGATTTGCAGATGCTCTTTATTAAGAAGCCTTATCCTTTTCTGTTGATTCTTTTCTGTAGTGGCCTCACAGTGTATTCTATTCTGTGCACAGTTGATAATCTCCCCTTCCCCTTAAGTAGTATACATAGCAGCTGCCAGTGGTGATCTCGAGCAATACGCGTTAACAAGTTCGCATGATGCTGGTATTTAAGTGGGCAACTTTTACACTTCAAGTCATGGACACTTACTGTTGAAAAAGCCTTCGCTTATGCCCACAACGTTACATGCGTAGTAGCGATCTTATTGAATCTCCTTCACAATTTTGTCATGTTTTCAAAATGTGCTCCTTCTCGCACCTGTTTCATTTACATTTTCTGCGTCTGCTGATGTTTTGAAAGATGTTTCCCACGAGCAGTTGCTACATTTGACAACGATTGTAGGACAGAAACCCTGCTTTGAATACTTTGATTCTTCATTGAGCCTACACGACATCATAAATTTACAACATTCTACACATCTCATGCTTGCAATTATGGAGTTATTCAAGTGCTCAATACTCTTGAGAAAAAAGGCATTATTAGTTTGTCCATCTTTTTTCATGGGTGTAGAGGGTACTTTTTTCAATTTCTTCACAGATGATGGTGCAACTTCATTATCAATAACAGGTGCTTAATTATTTTTGCTACCACTAATACCTGTGTGCTGATTGCCAAGAAATTTGCGTTTTCTCGATTTGCTTCTTTGTTTTTTTTTCACCCATAGTGTTCTTGCTAAATCGATTTATACAGCTTACCATAATAAAGTAACTTTTTCACTCAAACAGTTTGAACAGGAACGGTTGAGCATGATAGAATTGATACTTCACTGCAAAAGTTGATAGAAAAGGAAAGGGAACACAGACTTTATGAAGAGTAATGTGCTTTCCCACAAATGGTTCTCTGGTTTTTTCTTTTGGTACAGAAGAGTTAGGGAATGATTATCAATTCACCTTTTTAGTGTGGGAATTATGTTTTCAGAAAGTGGTTAGTAACCAGGGTAAACAATTCGTTGTCAAGGAAAATTAATATCACCACCTGGTCACTATCCCTTAAAAAGTACAAATCTATGCATCTGTAGTGGTGTTTATGGTATTGTATGATGGTGATATTACTAATTGTAATTGTATGAGGCCAGCTGTGAAGGCTCCTGAGATAAAATGTAGTTGAGAATTGTCAGAAGGCCTTTCTTGCTACCACTACGACCTCACACTTAATTTTTTTTTATGAATGTGGCTACGTAAAGTGTCTAGGGTTATGATATGTATTGTGGTGTAATATGTTATAGATATACCCACAGATATTTAACAAGTCTAATAATGTTAATAAAGGTTAAAATACACTGAACTAACTCACGTGTGTAAACTTTTTGATAAAATTATATTACATTTATTTTGTTCTGGATCAATTTTTTAGGTTGACCAGAACTTAAAAGGATTTAGAGATTATGAAAAGAAATGCATGGAATATTATATCATAAATGCAATAGTGTACATATACATGTACTATACTAGTTAGTTTTATTAAAATGTCCTAGTAGCCATCTACTTGGGAGGATATTTGATATTTTTGCTGTTGGGGTGGCCTCATCACACCTGTCTATATTGACTACACAGTGTCCAGAAAATGGTGGGAATTTTTATGAGGGTATTAGTAACTGAACGGGGTTGGTGAATGTCCAGCAGACCAGAGGCTCACTCATCTCTTAGTTGTAGCTCTGGTGCTGAAATCAGGTGGTCCCACCTCTCCGTGCTGGCGGGCAATAATGGTGGTCTCTGTCACAAGTGCTGCACAGATACACTCGAGTAAGTCACCAACTGAACCGATACTGCTTTGTTGACTATAGAAACTCACAGCTCTGCAATCAAAGTATGGGCTATGTGTCAAAATCTATTCTCTACCCACGTCTGGACACAACACTGACACAACAACCACATCATACAGACAGGTCAGATCTCTCTGACCAAACAGCACATTTACCATGGTGGTTTTACATCAGCTAGATCCTCCCAGACTATAGATTCTGAAAAATATTTTTTTTTTTAGTTTCCTTCCCTAAAAGAGGATAGGTAATATGGTTCATTATTCTCAACACTTGATCTGTCTTGCCTAACTCTGGCTGGAGTTTATGTACATTGGTGGTCCCTAGACCCTGACTAGGGCGTTGGGTCTAGAGCTATTCCTACTTGTTTGTAAGGCTAGATTTCGATATGGCAGTATCAAATCACTCAAACATGAAACAATATTCAAAATATATAAAGAAATAATTTCAATCTTACCAGATTATGAATAAATAACACAGAATTGCTAGCAAAACTCAGCTGAGCTGCTGGCTATAGTATGGCGTCCCTAATCTTCTTACACTTTCTTTCATATGGAAATCACCACACTTTAAAATCTGTGTCTATCACTGAACAACTATTGAAGAATGGCCCCACTTTCGCGTCTGAGCGCTAATGATATGATTGTCTGTGGCCAATCACTGCCCAGCTTTATTTTAGATTCAAATTTCCTACCATAAAGTCATTTCAGTCATGCTTCAGTCAAGTATGGATGGTTATCTGTTAGTCTGTCCGTCTCTACTTGTGTTTCTACAAAATTGTTCTTGATTTTTGAACCAACCTTTCTCTCCCCTCCAAAATTTTGTCGTTAAAAGTTATATTTAGACACAGCTACCACCCAAAACCCCTATCCTCAATACTAAGTAAATTTGGACACCTGCGTTCGAGGTCGTGTGTTTTGTGCAAAATAGCGACACTTTTTATTCCATACAGTCATGTCGCTGATGTGAACAACACTGTCTTTTGTCATTATCTTCAATCTTATCTATCCGTCTGTAAAATTAAGAACATATTCGTTCACTGCTCAGAATAGGCCATCCGGCCAGCTAATTTTTATATTCCTAACATTAATATTAAGAAAAAAGTACTTTTTAATTTTTGTAATATTTCTAACATCTGCGTTTTAGCCGCTGAATTCAAATCAAGGGCTTGGTATCGCGCAAAAGCGTCCATTCCGTACCTCGTGTCAATTTGGGGGACGTGACTTTTCTCCGTTTCCCCCCCCCCCCCCCAATTGCGTCTCTTTAGCCTTTCCAGTCATATTTTTTTCCTTTTTTGATCCTCCGTTCCCCTCCTGTCTAGCAAGTCAATTTTTATGGAGGATGATGACCTGCGGTCTAGGCGATCATGTACTACAGCAGCCTACGCATTCTGTTTTTATCCTTAAATGTTATGTTTGGAGATATTTTACCGTTGTATCTCTGTCAATTTCACTACAGCATCACTGGACAACATAAATCTATGTATTGTGGAGAGAAATGGTAAAAAAAAAGTCTGAAGTTTTTCTTACTTACTTAGTCGTTCCACTTCTACCGTGAGGTGTAGAGGTTTGGAAGAGAGAGCGCCAGACTATCCTATCGGCTGTCTTCCTCCTGGCCTGGTTCCATTCTAGTCCTTGGTCCTTCAAAGATTGTCTAATGTTGTCCTCCCAGCAGACTCTGGGTCGTCCTGGGGGTCTGGATCCCTGGCTCTTTGTTTCCCATGCTTGTCATGATAGCTGATCTTCTCCCATTCTGCAGACATGGCCAAACCATCTTAGTTGGGACTGTTCTGCTTAGGTCTGCAGGGGGTAGGATTTTAGGCCTTGACGTATCATCTGGTTGCGGACCATGTCTCTTCTTGTTACTTCAACCACCTTCCTTAGATACCTCATTTCTGAGGTATGGATCTGGTTGTAGTCATTGCCCATGACTCGCATCCATATGTCAAGACTGGGACATAGGTGGAGCGGTATACAGCCATCTTCGTTTTCTTACCAACCTCTCTCTTGCTGAGAAATCCTTGATTTAAGGCCTGAAAAAAGTCTCCCAGCTGCTGCTTTTCGAGTGGCCAACTCTTCTTTGATGCTTCCCTTTCGGTCTATAATAGCTCCGAGGTATTTAAAGTGGTCGACCTGCTCCAGGACCTATTCTCCCAGCTTAATCTGATGTCTTCTTTCTTCTCATGATATCACCATGGATTTTGTTTTAGAGCTGCTTATGACCACCCCTCTCTTCTCCAGCTCTTCCTTCCAGACTTGCAGGTTGGATTGGAGATGTGCCTCTGATTTAGCAATCAGGTCAACATCATCAGCAAATGCCACCTCTGAAATACATACCTGTCTCATCTTCCAGTACCCCACTGAATACTTTCTTGTTATCTCCTTACATGCCTTGATGACATCATCCATGTGGAGTATGAAAAGATAAGGTGACAGGATATCACCTTGTCTTATATCAATGGTGGTCCTGAACTCTTCTGACTTATGGTTTGCTGTCCTCACATAATTTCTGCAAGACTTGTAGAATCTCTGTATAGCATGCATCAGAGGTGCTGGAATGTTCTTCCTTGCCAAACAGTCCCAAAGTTTGCTCCAGGGGACCCTGTCAAACGCCTTTACCAGATCTATGAAACAAAGATGGATCTCACTCTTATACTCAAGGGCCTTTTCACTCAGCTGTCTGAGTGTGAAGATTAGGTCTTGAGTACTTCGGTTAGCTCGGAATCCGCACTGGACTTCATCCAATTGTGGCTCAACTAGGCATCGGATTCTCTGCTCTAGGATTCTAGAGTAGATTTTGCCATAATAAAGTAACTTTTTCACTCAAACAGTTTGAACAGGAGTAGTTGAGCATGATAGAATTGATATTTCTTTGCAAAAGTTGATTGAAAACGGAAGGGAACACAGACTTTATGAAGAGTAATGTACCTTCCCACAAATGGTTCTCTTTATTTATTTCTTTTTTTTTGGTACAGAAGAGTTAGGGAATGATTATCAATTCACATTTTTAGTGTGGGAATCATAATGTTTTCAGAAAGTGGTTAGTAACCAGGGTAAACAATGCGTTGTCAAGGAAAATTAATACCACCCCTTAAAAAGTACAAATCTATGCATCTCTGGACAATATAAACCTATTTATTGTGGAGAGAAATGGTTTTTTTTAAAAAAGTCTGAAGTTTTTCACCACATTTAATAATGAAATTCTACCCTACGGCTACCTTAAACACATACAGACAATCTTTTGTCTACTGCATAATAACAAATAACTTCATTAAGAATACCTACCTAGAAAAATATAAATCGAACTATTAACAAAGAACACAATCTAATACAAGGTGACGTTGCTGCTAATCTGTAGCCTACTGTAATCAAAAAAGGTAATTTCATCGAATAATTAAACTTTGTTTTAAACAAAAGCTTAAATTCTTAATTTTTTGGCATATCAACCTCACTTAAATGTTAACTTCATAAAACGCAAACTGTAGTTATTTCGGGAAATTGCGTTCGAGACTACACGTTATAATGGGAATTTCCTTTTCCAACATAACAACGTAGTTATAGTATAATACGATTGTAAAAGTCTTATAAAAGACCTAGTTATACATATTAACAATAAACAGTGCGTTTAGCATTGTATGTATGTGTATAAACTAGGTTGTGCCTACTTCACACTCAGACATAAAGTTCACAATATACTCAACAACACTTGACCATCCATATAACTAGAACCACCAGGTCTATACACCCCTCCACTTTAATATTATTCTTGTTCATAGTTTCTTCTTGATTTTGTTTGTTTGCTTGTTTGTTTTTTATTTTTTATTTTATTATTTAACGTATAGGCCTAAGCACAATTGTGAGTATCCCTATTTTCAAATGTGATGCCACTTTCTCATGTCGGCAGTTGTTCATATTATTTGGAATTGAAAACAATATATATCCTAATTATAACCCATCAGAGGTTGAACGGGATTTCTGTTTATCTTCATTAATTAAAAAAAAAAAAAAAAAACTTGACCATCCTGACGCCATCAAACTTTATTTTCTTATTAATCGTTTCGCATGTTAAGGTATATATTACATTGGGGTTAACGAAAATATATAGTGTACGCCTTTACTTGGACTTCAGACAAAGAACTACGTTCCGGCAACGAGGTCTTAGTCACACACAAACCAACGAAAACAGCAAACAAACAAAATTAGAACTAAATTACTCACTAGAGGATAAAAGATACCAACTGAAAGACTGCTGCCGTCACTCAGGTAAATCCTAGTCCTAGTTCTGTTAATAAAAATAGAGAGAAAGCATGCACTGGGATTTCCCAGAGCGACATAAGCATCCTAAGTATCCACAGATGACGTGGTACAATTTTGGTCATTTTTTTAAACCAATTTCGTCACAAAAACCCAGTCCCCCTCTTATGTGACGTTACAAATCTCTTAGCCTTCTCTCTCTCTCTCTCTCTCTCTCTCTCTCTCTCTCAAGTTTTTTTTTTTTTTAAATTATTGAAGAAAAAAAAACAGGTATTCCCTTCAACCTCTTATGGGTTATAATTAGGATATATATTGTTTTCAATTCCAAATAATATGAACAACCGCCGACATGAGAAAGTGTCATCACATCCGTCAAATCAATGTAAATAGGGATAATCACAATTGTGCTTATACGTTAAATAAATTGAAAAAAAAATTAAAAAAAAAAATACTTAAAAAAAAACAACCCAAGAATAAACTCTGAACAAGAATAATATTAAAGTGGAGGGGTGTAAAGGCCTTATGGTTCCAGTTATATAACTGACTTTAACAGATATTTAATTGACTTTCATCTGTTAAAAGTCATATGCATTGTAAGAACAGCACCAGACCTTCACATTCCCAGCCACTATATATTAACATTTGTTCGTGTTAAATATTGTTTGACTATATTATGCAGTTCCCTAGGTCTGTCTATTCTTAACACCTCTTCTATATTTATAGGTAAGTTGGATGCTTGCAAATAATCTGATATTGGTGTTCTCGTTTGTTCATACCTCCTACATCTTAACAAGAAATGTTCTATATTATTGTCTTGAAGACATCCTGCACAGTAAGGTTCTTCTATTCTGAAATAGCCTTTTCCCAGCTGTAGTCTGAGAGGTTTCTTATTACTGGGAATTTTTAATTCCCTAGATATCTGACATTTTCTTGTTGGAGCCTTGAACAACTTATATGCATGTCTTCCTTTCAGATTTTTATTCCACTCTGCTTTCCATTCACCTGTTATTAAATCTTTAATTAAGCTCTTAATCTCTGATTTACTCATCCCTACATTTATTAGATTTTTATCAGATCTACCTTTCTTGGCTTCTTTATCTGCCTTTTCATTTCCTTCTATGCCAACATGTGAAGGTATCCAGGCAATTAAGACTGAACATCCTCTGGAATATAAGTATGTAGTAGCCAGAAATATCTCCTCTGCTATATCAGGTCTACTACATTCTCGTAAGTTTCTAAGTGCTTTAATTATTGAAAGAGAGTCAGTTAAAACTGTTAATTTTTTGGGAGGGTTATTATCGTATATTTCTAGTGCTTTTAGTATTGCCACCATCACTGCAGTGAAAATGGATGTATTTTCCGTGATGCTATATTCTTTTGCCATATTTCATATTGGAATATATATTCCTATCCCCAATTTGCCACCCTCTCCCTTGGATCCATCTGTGTACACAGTAATGCTGTCTTTTGATATTTGTTGTATATATTTATTGGCGGTGTTTTTAATATTTTCTATATTATTTGTTTTCTTAAGTATTATATATAATTATTTAGAGAATTTTCTGCAAGATAAATAATTCACTGTTCAGGTAAACAATGATAGATCAGAACTGTATGAACAACAAAATGGAATACCTCAAGGATCAGTAATGTCTCCTTCAATTTTTACAATAATGGTAAATGATTTAGGTGAGGAATTTAATGATATAGGCCTAACAAATAAATTGTCACAGTTTGCAGATGATGTTTCTATATGGAGGACTGGGAGACATCTGCCAAAATTATATAAGGATCTACAGAATCAAATAAATAAAGTATGTAAATGGATGACAAAATGGAGTTTTCAGCTGAATACAAATAAAACATTGGGAATGATCATCAGTAAAGGTAGGGTTGTTAAAAATAAAATTATAGACATAAATATCCAAGGGCAAAACATTAATACAGTACAAACCACTCGATACCTAGGAATGATATTGGACCAACAGATGAATTGGAATAAACACATAGATAAACTAGTGGAGTCTTGCAGAGGGTTGACTAACTTATTAAGATATTTGAAAGGTAATGGATGGAGTGCAAGCACTAAGACAATGCTCACATTTTATAAATCTTTTATTAGAGGAAAAATAGATTATGGAAGTATAATATATGACTCTGCTGCACACAGTAACAAGATTAAATTAGACAGGATTCAGCATCAGGCTTTATGTACAATAGCAGGTGCACTCAGATCAACATCAATGGGAGCTATAGAGGTGGCCTTAGGAATTATACCCTTAGAATTACGGAGAAAGGAGTTAAGACTAAATTACATGAACAGAGTTATGTTAGATAAGTCTCACCCAGCACATACAGCTTTTACCAGATGCCAACTAACAACTCAGGCCAAGCCAATGAATACCACTAGATACCCTACAGGATGGAAGTGTATGGAGGAAATTGTCCATCTGGGTACATTAATTACATCAATTAATAACAGTTGTGAATACAAACCAGTGATTCCGCCCTGGGAGATCAAGAAACCAGACACGGATTATCAACTAGCAGAAAACTAACAAGAAAGAATGTATTCGAATATAAATTAGTTAACTAGTGCAGAGAAAATAACGACCTTTTAAGTAAAACACCGTTTCATTAATCAGGCTTTCTCAGCGACCAAGAACTACTGATTCGGAGTAACCAGGAGAACATGCACCCCATCATAGCTGGCAGACGCTGAAGTTGGGTTGGCCACGTCCTCAGAAGAGACCCTGATACCATTACAAGAACAGCTATGCTTTGGAATCCCGAAGGAAAGCGAAAGAGAGGCCGACAAAAACAACCTCGCAGAGAACTGTGGAATTCGAGATGCAAAGAATGAACCATAGGTGGAGGACTGTACGATGGATGGCCGCCGACTGAATAAAGTGGAATCAATTTGTTGCTGCCCTACAAGACGCCACCAGGCGTGATGGCCACTGACTGTTTTGACGGTCGGCGGCTAAGGATCAAAGAAGAAGAATTAGGCTTTTACAAAGACTATTTTGCTGGTTAGATATAAAATATATGCGATATTAGATATATATGATATTAGATATATAAATGAATAAGATATACAAATGGATGAATAAATGAGGATTTCACTTAAATGCTTATAAGACAGTAGGAATGATCTTCAGTAAAGGAAGGATTGCTAAAAATAAGATAATTGACATAAACTTGCAGGGGAAACAAATTAATACAGTCCAAAACACACGGTACCTAGAAATGACACTAGGCAACAACTGAACTGGAACAAACACATAGATAGACTGGTAGATTTTTATTTTATATGAAGTATCTCGTTCAAACTTTAATTATAATTAGGACATATATTGTAATAAATTCAAGACTAAAATAAGATTTCCGATATCCAAATATAGTATGTTCTTCTGCCCTCCACTCAGTCCAAATAGAATAAATCAAAACTAAAATTGTGTGCATCAATCTGTGTGTAACACCCCCTATTCAAGAAACGAATAAACAATAAAAATAAAACACAAACTAATACAAACAACAACAAAACCAACAAACAACACACAAAAACAACCAAAAAAACAAAGTAAAGTCTCTCACAACTGCCCTGTTGTTAACAAGGTGGAAGGGATTGAGAAACCTTGAGGTGTCCGAGATTACATTAAATCCACCAACTATCTGCTATCATCCACACGAGCACTCCATCAGATTATCCCTTATCCTGACACCATCATTGATCCTTATATATTAATTTTCGTTCTTGTTATATACTGTTTTACTATATTGTGCAATTCTCTAGGTCTATCTATTCTCAACACCTGCTATACATTTATGGATGAATTCATGCTTTTCATCCATAAATGTGGAATATGGGTTGATACTGGTTAAGTCTTGTAGAGGATTAACTAACATGCTAAAGGCCATGGATGGGATGTAAGAACTAAGACAATGATCATATTCTATAAATCCTTCATTAGAGGCAAAACTGATTGTGGAAGCATAGTATATGTATGACTCTGCAGCACAAAGTCACAAGATTAAATTAGACAGAATTATGTAAAATTACAATTTAAATGCAAAGCTATTTAAGACAGACCCTGAGCTAGCAGCAGAACTACTAGAACCACTATTTGCACAAGTCTGGAAAACAGGGACAACACCAACGAAGTGGAACAAAGGAATAATTGTCAAATTGCCCAGAAGGGAGATCTTGCAGCATGCAGTAATTGGAAAGGGATAACTCTTCTCTCAGTTCCCATCAAAATACTAGGCATGATAATTATACAGATAATTTCAAAAGCAGCAGACCACAAACTGAGGAACAAACAAGCAGGGTTTAGACAGAACAGAAGATGTGTAGATCATATATTTACTCTCAGGAACATAATAGAGCAGGGCTCAGAATGGCAAAGATAGCTGTACATTAATTTCGTTGATTTTGAAAAGGCTTATGACAGTATACATAGGGACAGTTTATGGAAAATACTGAGGGCATATGGAATTCCAAGCTGCATAGTGTCAATCAAAAAAAGCCTCTATGCCAACTTTACGTGTAGCGTTGGGCAGAGCAACCTAACCTTTGAGGTGAAGACAGGAGTAAGGCAGGGATGCCCCTTATCAACCACTCTATTTTTAACAGCCACAGACTGGGTGATGCATCAGACAACAGAGGGCAGTCCAAGAGGAATAAGATGGTCTACATTTTCTACATTGGAAGATCTGGAACATGCAGATGACATTGCACTACCAGCACATTCACATCAACACATCCAGGAAAAAAACGGATAGACTTAATAGGTATAGCCAGTAGGTGGGCTTGAACATCAATCTAAAGAAGACAGATGTCATGACGCTCAATGTGAGCAATCCTGAACCCATATCAGTAATGAATCAGCAACTGGAACAGACAGACACCTTCACATACTTAGGACGCATAGAACATCAGACGACAGAGCAAGCAAAGACATCAAGATCTGCTTTATCGGAGCAAGCAAGAGGACATACACACCATCATAGCTGGTAGACGCTGGAGCTGGGTTGGCCATTTCCTCAGAAGAGACCCCGATGCCTTCACAAGAACAGCTATGCTATGGACCCTAAATTAAAACGAAAGAGAGGCCGACCAAAAACAACTTGGCGGAGGATGTGGAGGCTGAGATGCAAAGAATGAACCAGAGTTGGGGCACTATACGAATGATGGCCACCGACCGAGCAAAGTGGAATCAATTTGTTGTTGCCCTACAAGACGCCACTAGGCGTGATGGCCACGGACTGCTTTGACGGTCGGAGGCTAAGGATCAAAGAAGATGTACAATTGCAGGTGCAATCAGATCAACATCTGAGGGTGCTCTGGGGGTGCCCTTAGGAGTCCTTCCTTTGGAACTTCTTAGAAAAAAACTAAGACTAAATTACATCTAAATTATTTTGGACAAGACACATCCAGCACTTACAAAGTATTAATTAACAACAAATTAGAACATTTTCATGAATACCTGTAGGTAACCGACAGATTAGAAATACATGGAGGAATGTAGTGAAATCTGAATCCTATCTCGGCCCTCATTCAAAACATTACACCGTACAGAAATTCCGAGAAGCCAAACAACCAATCAAAACGGCAGCTCGGGTCACGCAATGCTAATATTTTGTAAGGCCTTTTAGTAGGAAGACGAGAAAGTGTAGATGTATACAATTTTTCGAAAGGCAATGTGCAGATTTGAACGGAATATATCAATGATGAGGAACATAATTCGATAATAGGGATCATTAGCTATTGGCAGATATCTAAAATTTCACTGGAAGTGGTGTAGAACAGGAGAAAATGTGTATTTAAGGCATCGAAGCATGAACCATGTTGAGCTTTGCCATGTTTAGACTGCCCCAGTGAAAAGTCGGATTAATCTAGACATAAGTGAGATAATGCAATAGATAGAGCTTAACCCTAAAAATAATATAAGCTTGGGATGAAGGAAATCCGTTCCGAGATAGAGAAACTAGAATGATTTCAAGTTTTTCGTATTAGCACAGAACGCCTAAGATTTTCACTTTTTCTAGTCTGCAAAATACTATGGCCTTGATGCTTTCTCGTACGGGAAACCTTGATCTATAAAAGGCGGAAGGGACCAATAGTAATACACCTGCGACACAATTCAAACTTCAGACACGAGCGAATTCGTCTACTATTAGACTCCATTGCCATCTGCAGGATAACACAGTCTGTAGAGCCATTAAAAGCCGTCAACGAACGAATGTAATTACGAAGAAATGGATAAGCGTGTAGTTCAAGTGTGTTGACAGCAACGACTGTAGATGTGCACAAATAAGCACGGGCTTACCCGAAAACACATGTAATATTCAGGAAATTGTTGGAAACGACTGTGGTACGATAAGTATTCACGATTTATTAACTCCACAGAAACAAGGACATCATCACTTCACTGTCAATGGGACATCGTTCACACATATCATAGAATAACAACAGTTCATTACATCCAAAATCAACGACTTCTCTGAATAGACTGCAGGTATCGCAGTGCTAGCAGTACGTCAGTTGTTCCTCTCTACCTTCTCTGACGAAATAAGCCATGTAAGACTCTGGCCAAATAAGCCGCATAAGTGCCGGGCTCAAAATATATATTGTTCTCTGTATATCCTCTGACAAAACAAGTCAGGTAAATCTCCGGCAAAATAAGCCGCATAAGTGCCGGGCTCAAAATATATAATGTTCTCTGTATATCCTCTGACAAAACAAGTCAGGTAAATCTCTGGCAAAATAAGCCGCGTAAGTGCCGGGCTCAAAATATATAATGTTCTCTGTATATCCTCTGACAAAACAAGTCAGGTAAATCTCTGGCAAAATAAGCCGCATAAGTGCCGGGCTCAAAATATATAATGTTCTCTGTATATCCTCTGACAAAACAAGTCAGGTAAATCTCTGGCAAAATAATGAAAATGTACTTTTACCTTCACTGACAGCATCAGAAATAAGTCACATAAATAACAGCCATCAATCCTTGGCTTTCAGAAATATATCGGGGAATCTCCAACATTTCTATAACACAACACTATTTCCCCGTGCACACAAAACAGAAAAACATGGTCAAACGCCCAGAGCCAACTGTAACGGGATACCGTCTTAGTCTCCCGCCCAGACCACCACGCATGAGCGAATAACCGCGAGACGTGAGTACAGCTCAATCCAGAATCTTCTGGAAAGGTCTCGACAAATGTTCAAGAAAAATCTTCCTTACACACAAATGGTAAGTCAAGGGAGATAACAACTAAATCTGACCTGACATGCAAAAATATAAATGTTTACATCCCCTAGCTTAAAACCAAACTGACCTTAACAGTCTACCGCACCACCCGGGGGAAAAAACTGATAACATCATTTTTTTGTGAAAAAAATACATCGAATAGAAAAAACAAATGAGGGCGGTAGCATACAAATATCTACACAAAAGTATATCCTATATAAAGTCATGAACACAAGAGGAATAGGAGTAAGAGTAACGAAGAGGTATGCAGATAGTACGTCAAGTGAACAAAGACTAGATGGGATACGGAAGGAAAGAGTAGAGATGAAGGGAAGCAATGTCCTAAGAATAAAGAAGACAGAAATATGACATGGCATGGAACAATGCATATAAAATAAACACCATTGTAGTACAATAACATACATGATAATATAAATCTCTACCAGGAAAAAAAATAACATAATGAGCATGATAACCCAGTCAATAGGCTCATAACGTATAAATGATGCGCTGATAAAGGGCATCAATATATACAATGCCATTATATAAGGCTATACTGACGCACAATCAAGCGTCGGGTGAGGGCAAAGCACCTCACTACCTCAGAAAAAAAATCTTTTCCCAAAGTATGAATATTGTATAAATAGGTGCTCCCACTAACGCACAATGACGCGCTGGGCACAAAAAAACTTTACAATGACAGAAGAATTTACTTTCCCTCATGACTTCTTGTATCTGATAAGTTATGTAAAAAATGGTATTATTACAATATTATACTTTTAACATTGTAAAACACAGTAATATATTAACACTATTTTAAAGAAGTCATAGTACTTCATAATACAATATCTTCTAATATAATATCCTATACTAAAGTACAATATAATGAACTAACTGAACTAAGCCACAAATAAGAGATGCTTCTCGAAGTCTTAGAGCATCCCCATCATAGAAAGGCATCAGCGACATCAAAAGTAGCGTCAAATGCCAAATGGTAAAACTGGAACAGTAACTCTTGATATATGTGGTAAACTGTTGAGACCCTCAAGAAAGCAGCATCGATTCTCATGGAAAAGCTTAAGCTGTGAAACAGTACAAATGAGAATCTCTGTTTGATAGCCGTTGGATTTTATAATATACAATAGTTAATCCTACATTTCTAGCTATCAAATGTGGCCGTGTAAATTTCTGACCCCTGTATGGCTATAATCAAACCTTCCTCCGTTACAGTAGAAACGGTAACAGAGAAAGTAATACAATCTAATTCAGAATCATCAATTAAACAGGGTCATACAAATGTACTAACAGAGTATTAATGTATAACAGTGTCGTGGGTATACCAATAACCCCGAAATCTATAAGAAAATCCAGAAAATGAATGTCAAGTAGAATCGTGTGGGCATCGAGACAATATGTCTGCCACCACATTATCCTTACCACGGATAGCTGTTACGTGCAGTCTTTGATATCTTACAATATTATACATTGGTATACTTGTTATGTTCGCAAATATTTTGTAAACAAAATAGATATTTTTTAGTGCTTAAGGGAAAGTCATTATTGAGTTACTTCCCTTGAAAGTTGTGCCGTCTCTTTCGATCGAACTCCGCGGATGAATCCAGTTTTACTGCGATTTATTCTTTGTTTGGGTAGTAATAGATTGTTCTTGCTTCAGAATATCTATGGCCTGAATTTATGTGTATTGTTTGTCTGTGTAGGACGAATCTGTCTTATATCTGTATATCTTTACATATCTAAGTCGAACTATATGTTCTGTTGTCTCTAGAGAGGTCAAAGGCTGTTCGGCGGATGTGTCGCGAGAGAGGTGTGTTTTGGCTTCGCCCTGATGATGGGCTGTGTTTTTTCTATGTCGGCTTGACGCCGGGGAAAAAGTGATCTCAGTGGTTTTTGGGGAAAGTGATAGTCGTCTAGACCTATCGTGTATGCTTTACCCCAGTGTTCATTCTTATTGCCAAGGAATGGCAAACTCATATTTCTGAAAACCAAGGTAATAAAGATACTCTTTTGAACTCTCGTACGAAGCCACCGTTTTTCGGTAGGGATGATTTGTACGTCTGAGAGGATACATCTAACTAGATGAAAAAAACGATTCTGATTCCTAGCAGCACTATATCCTGTAGAATGCAGTCAATTGTTCATGATCAAATCTACAGAGCAATGAAATGTTTAATGAATGACTAACTTTAGGACAGATTCATTATCTGTATCCAAACGTGAGTGACAGCTCACGAGTGAAGCCATCTTGGAACCAAACATGTAGTGACTTTCAAGAAGAGAAAAGGGATGCCCGTATTATCGCTTGATTAGTCCAGAGATCACTGCTACACATGAGAACCCATTGCTAGCGGTTCAATATAATTATATGGAAAAATCTGTGCTGGACATTATGTTAAGGAATCTTCGCTAGACGAGATTAGGTCTAGAAGCCATCTTGGATATTGTTTATAATCTGACGTGCTTTGTCAGTAAACTCAGTTGATATATATATATATGGGCAATACTGAGTGCTTGGCTACTGACAGTCCATTATACTATTATTCTACATGAGTGCCCATGTAACATAACATTGCAAGACCATTTATCCACTGTACCATGATGTATTATGCCAACCTGTGATTTGTCACTATCTGTGCTGTCGAGTGTGTACGTCCAATTAAACTTTAGTAAAGGTACACAGTCGTTGGTGTCGATGACTTCCAGCCATACATGAGTGTGAGAAAAGAACATTTGTCAACACCACGAACTCTTCCTATCATTCGCACATTATACACTCCATCTATGTCTACACACCACTGCGTAGGTCAAGTTGACATTCCATACTCGAACCACGAGCAACACAACAACACAGTATTTAACTCTGGTGATGTTCGAGCGAGATTCAGATTTCTCAGCATGTCTCTTGCTCAGGGCAAGGGTCGTGTATTAAGAGTTTATCAACTGATGATGATGATGTCTGCTTCCATCCACTTATATTTATCATTTGGTGGACATCATTAATAAGAAAAAGATTCTTATCAATAGCTCGTACTGAAAAGTGAAAAGGCTGAAGAGCAATAGCGTATCGAGTAGATCTAGAACTCTTCAAGTCTTTACTCTGTATAGATGTGAGGGCTTTTTGGTCGGTTTCTACAATGAAATGGGCGCCAAGAAGGAATCTCTGAAGTTTAAGTATCGCCCAGATCATAGCTAATAATTCTCGGTCTAGTACCGAGTAATTCCGTTCTGCTGCATTCAGCTTTCTAGAGACATACATTACAGGATGCAGAGTTTCAGCATACTCCTGCATCAATGCGGCCCCAATCCCTGTGGATGAGGCGTCACTGGGAAGAATAAAAGTCTTATTTGCAGTGGGTAGTCTTAAGATAGGCTGGTCAGAAAATAGTGTCTTAATCTTATCTAATGAGGATTGGCATTCATATTAGGTGACCCCTTCTTCAATAAGGTTGAGAGAGGTGCCGTGATTGACGAAAGATTTGGAATAAATCTTCCATAAAATTGGATGAAGCCTAAGAGACTACGGACTTGCTTTTTCGTCTTAGGAGTAGTGATGTTAAGAATTTTAGAAGTATTGTGGTCCTCCGTCCGCAAGAGACCATGACTAACCCGGTGACCTAGAAGTCTCGCTAAACCCAATATAGGGTTTGGCCGTCAAATTATGAGAGCGTAGAGTTGTCAAAAGTTCGGAAAGACTTTGAAAGTGGTTTTCCCAAGAATTATTAAAAAGGCAAATGTCGTCCAAGTACGCAATGACATCTGGACGAGGTGAAAGAATACGACGCATCATGCGTACAAAAGTAGCTGGGGCATTCATGAGGCCGAAAGGCATAAAGTTCCATTGGAACAAACCCCTAGGTGTTGAGAAAGCAGTGAGAGGTTTGGCGCGTTCAGTAAGAGGAATTTGCCAATAACCTTTAGACAAGTCGAGTTTGGTAAAGTACCGAGAATTAGAAAGCTTAATGAGCAGCTCTTCTAACAAGGGCATAGGTTCAGCATCGAATTTCGTCACCTGGTTTAGTTTGCGATAGTCGACGCAAAGACGTATGTTATTGTCTTTCTTTCGGACAATAACCATAGACGAAGAGTATGCCGAAGTAGAAGGTTCAATTATTTTTAATTGAATCATTTCATCTAATTCTTTCTCGACTTGTACTTGAAAGTGCAATGGGATAGGATAAGGTCGGACTCTGATAGGGTTATAATCTGTGAGTATTATGTCATGCTTAATAATTGTTGTTTGTCCAGGAATGTCAGTAAGAACGTCCTGAAAAGTTTGTATCAGAGAAGAGACCTGTTGCTATTTCTCAGGAGATAACTCTGAAGAAACCGTCATATTTTCCCATGATTCTGTTGAATGCAGTGAGATTACACGAAGAGGAAGATTCACATCTGAGAAAGTAGCCTCTTCCTCTTGAATAACCGAAAGAGATGTGTAATGCCCATGCGGGATCAGCGGATCGCCCGTCGCTTGAAAAACAGGTTGTAGGTAATCAGGTCGCTCATGAAATTCTGTCAGCATATTAATATGGAAGGTTTTATGCTTTCCGTCCACATCGACGACATAGTCGACATCAGAAATTCTAGAGATGACAGCATAATGACCCTTCCATGAAATAAGAAGTCTATTGTCCTTACAAGGGAGTAATACAAGTACCTTGTCACCGGGAGAGAGCTGTCGCCGACGTCTATTTTTATTTGCGAATTTCCTCGCCTTTTCCTTAGCAAATTCAGATGCAGAGGTAGCTAACCTACATGCTTCGATAATCTTCTGCCTTAGAGCAATGACATATTCGTAGGAAGATTGTGTGTCATCGCTGATGTTCTCAGCAGTTATAAGGTCGTGGAGCAACGACATGGAACCACGCGGTTGCGCACCAAAGACGAGCTCGAACGGAGAAAACCCCGTGTGCTCATTAAGAACCTCTCTATACGCAAAAAGGGCAGCAGGTAAAACCCTGTCCCAATCCTGAGGATGGTCCTCAGTTATCTTCCCAAGTAAATTCTTGAGCGTTCTATTCAGACACTCGACTAACCCGTTTGACATCGGATGATAGATACTGCTTAAAGACCTTTCGATACGGAGTGTGGTCATGACCTGAGACATAGTGTCTGATACTAATTGTGTGCCATGATCCGAAAAGATTTCTTTGGGAAATCCTAAACGTGAGAATATTAGCCAAAGAGCATCTGCAATATCAGCAGTAGAAATGCTCTTGAGAGGTATAGCCTCTGGTCAACGTGTACACATGTCAATGCATGTTATGATAAATTGGTGTCCTCTGGCAGACTTGATTTTAATAGAACCAATAATGTCTATTGCCATCTTTTGAAAAGGGCGAATTGGAATATCCGCAGCTTGGATAAGTGCCGCATGGCGTAGACCTCGTGACTTAACCTCCTGACATGTCCTGCAGGAGCGACAATAAATATGTATATCTTTATTCACGTGTGGCCAAAAGAAGGAAGCAAGAACCCTCGATTTAGTACGGGAAAATCCCATATGTCCTGCGCACTGAGAATCGTGGGCATGTTGTAGAATTCCAACTCTCATACCCTTAGGTACCAGAACTTGCGAATGTATAGACGAAGCAGAATCTCGGACCATACTAACTAGTACTCCATTCTTTATTGAGAACCAAGATTTATGACTTGTCTCATGATTTGAATTATCATCTTTAACTAAGAGAAAGAATTTTTTAATGAAGTATCATTTTGTTGAAGTGTGATAAAAGACTCTCGGGAAATCACTGAGTGATCATCCTGGTTATGTACTTCATTAATTTCGGTAGTTGGAGTTTGAGAAATATTTTGAGCTTGTGCTCTTGTAGTGACTGCATTACCAGTCTGAATATTTTGTTCTTCCCAAATAGCAATTTGCTGCTGTGTACACTCCTTAATTCCGTGTATACGTCCGACGATAAGATCCGCAATGGGATTCGTCAGCAAACACGCGTGAACATCTCCCGTAAAAAAGGGAGTAGCTATGTGGATGATAGCAGTCGGATACTTTTCAAGTGTCCCACCAAATGTCACACATTTCACCACATTTCCCGTGGTATAAAAAGAATCTATGAGAGACTGTCTAACCCCCACAGTTGTGCATCCAGAATCAAATAGTACCGAGACTTGATTATTATTCACAAAACCTTTATGTAGAATAAGATACCCTCTTCCGTCATGCGCAGCTGCGGCAGGAAGAGCGGGTAGAGGATGACCACAACTCAAGGTAGTTATAGATGTAGGTTGGAATAGAGTTGTGCATTCCGGGCCTTGAGATGCCCTCTCAAAATCAAAAGCAAAGCAAGCACTAGCATTAGTGACAGTATTATTATTGTTACCTTGATTATTAACACCTTGTGTTTCTTGTTGAGCAGAGTTAGCACGGCGAAAGGATCTATTATTGTCGTGTTGCGATCTATCGCGGCTATTATTTCTATTGAAATTATTGCTCTGATTTGAATCCCAGTTTGCATTGTTGCGATTATTATTTCCCCTTTGATTAGAATATCTATTAAATGGGTTTTGTTGTCTCCGTTAAAAATTACCATAAGATTGATAACCTCTATTGTAGTTACCTCTTCCAACGTTCCTATAATTATTAGGACCAAAATGTTGAGGACTGTTAAACTGCCTCCAGTTTCCTGAAGAAGAATCATTACGTGATGGACCCCCTTGGTGTCGTGGAATATTCTAATCCACATATATAAATTATTAGGTACATATGAAGCCTAACAAATAAAATTAATAAAGGAAGAAGAATGGTAAAGAACAGTGCTGTCACATTGACAGTACTCGAAATCCCCCTTGTTTTCTGCTTAGTCGGCAAATTGTAACGCTTTCACGTTGATAATTAAGGCCTTCTGCAACATACACGCGTTTCCCAAACACACAATAAAATGTGCTGCCTTTCTAAGAAAAACCTTGAAATATGCAAGTTGACCTAAATTTTAAATTCCATTCATGTCTTTTTCTACGCTATGTTACCAAAAACGAACGAACAGATGGACTAAAGGATAAAGAGAGAGGGAGGGCTGAAAATCAGGAACGCATGCAACACGCGTCGCGCGATACACAAATGCTGCCATCACGCGTGTAAGACTACATGCACTAACTTTATTTCAATCGACAGTGATAAAATAAACAACTACACGACTATCCTAGAAATTGCATATTTTGAACGCAGCCACGTAGCTCTTTTAAATTTGGATATTTGGGTTCCTTAGGGTTTGCTGACAAAGAATATGTAAAACGTTACGCAAATAGTCTAGGAATTAACAAGTTATAACCAAAATAAAATATTGGGGATGCCTGACAGCATGAAATCATTTCTGCTCATAAAATTTTTTTATAACGTGTTTGAAAAAAAAATCTTACGTTACAGAATTAGCCTACCATGTAAACTCCAAATTGATTGGAGCGCAACAAATGAAAGACGAACCACGATTGGTCGGACTATAAATACTATCTTTCGTTGTTAGGGGAGACGTGAAAAGGTAACATTTTTTCAAACACTTGTCGAAACGTGGCCTCATTGGCTAGACTCGCTGATATACTCACTTAGGAGCGTTAGTTCGAGACCACTTGTTTAAATAAGCTTGATAAAGCAACAGTGCGTTGAAGCCAGCTCATATTTTGCTAAATAAAAGCCTGGAACATAAGCAGATGGGAATTTGTGCCAGTTTGTGCCAGAATTCATTGCTAATCAACGTATCTGTGTTTATTTCCATGAAATTGTGGTAAGCTTGAAACATTCAGTATCTTTTAATGAAAATTGAATGTGAATTGTTAATTTATGCCTGTATATATATGTGTAGTTCAGTGGCAAACGTGAGGTAAAGCCTATAATGCTCCAGCCTGAACAGAGGGTGTCGGAGGAAAGTAAAACGGCATGGAATGGCCAAACAGTACACTGACACCTAGATTATTGATTAGACAGAAATAATGCTGGAAGTGCAGAGGCGTAGTGACCATTAAGGAGGGTAATGCTGGTATAAAGTATTTCAGATGAAGCTGACAGTTGGCCTAACGCTCTGAACTCAATGTTTGTGTTGTATTGTGCTCAGTGTAGAACTAGAGTATCAATTAGTTATGAAGTAGAAGGTACATCCTTCTTGTTTTCAGGGACCGTGGTCTTGATGGTATTGAGCTGCACCTGGTCAGAGCTTTGCTGAATCCAGAGTCGGACAGCATACTCCTTGGTCCATTTAGCTATCAGTGAGGTGTCTCCAGAGCCCAGAGGAGAATTCGAGCAGAGGAGTCTTTTCCTGCCGCCATCACGCAAGATAAGCTGATTTGGCCAGCTGAGCTCAACATTATGTCCCCTCATCTTGAAATGACTTTGTAAAAATAACATTAAGAGGGGAATTTAATTGTCTTAATATCAGGAACTGAGAACATCTCCAATACTAGTCCCTAAAGACAAACTATTGAAGTCATGATGACAAATACCAACAGAGCTTGAACAAAACAAAACCAGTATTACCTCATTTTACTACTACACAACTGACACACATAGGATATTTGTAATAATATATGTCACTACAATATTCATATTGATAAATTCTGTACATAACTTGTAATTAAAATTGATTGTGATTCCTGGTTCCCTTGTAGTTGAATCAGGACACATATTCATTCATAACAAGCAATGAATACATATTGTTATTTGAAAAGTTATCAGTGACTCCTTAGATATTCTCATAGAGTGTTATATGTATGTGAGTGTCACAGTGTTGTCAAGAGTAGTGGATTAAATTTAATTGTTTATCTGTCTGTTGTTGGGACTTACACTTCATCATACACATACCCTAGACACATAACGTAGTCATCACACTATTCCAGAATAATTCTGACTGAGATATATAGATATGTGGTAGCAAGTAAGGTTATCTATAATACACTACTCTTAATAGATATAGATACCTTCACAGCTGATCTCAGTCAGTACACTAAGTCCCCTATAAATATTTATAACATCCCACTTCACCACATATATTGGGTTCTCGCTCTTGGGATTTTGAATCTTTCCCTATTATAAATATTGGGGGTAATTCACTTCAGGGAATATAAGAATTAAAAGGTATCCTTGGGTGGAATTGAATAAGGTTGAGCTCACGGTGCCTGTGTTGTCCATTAGATATATTTAGAGATTAAATTGTTGGTTAGACATTGTATAAACTTACCTGATAGACAATGGCGGACCTGGCCAAATTTCGATCTGCTGCCGTTCAGACTGCAAAGGAGTTAGGATTAGATGGGCAAGTTATGGTTGCCTATGTTACTACGGAATGTGACAAATTTATTGAACGCGAAGAAAGAAGGTTTGAAGCCGAAAGAAAGTTAGAGGCTGAAAGGGAAATTAAGAAGTTACAATTTGAAGCTGAGGCTGAGACTAAGAGGTTGCAGATTGAGGCTGAGGCTAAGAAATTGGAGGCAGAAAGAGAAGACAAAAGATTGGCTGCAGAAAGGGAAGAGAAGAAATTAGCTGCAGAAAGGGAAGCCGAGGAAAGAAGACAGGCTGCAGAAAGAGAAGAGAAGAAATTAGCTGCAGAAAGAGAAGCAGAAGATAAAAGATTACAAAGGGAACATGAGTTACGACTAAGGGAGTTTGAGTTTCAAGGCCATGCTCCTGAAAATGGTGCCAGTCCCTTTGCCTCTGATGCTACGGTTACTCAGGGAGCCTCAACCTCAGCTATGAATTTTCATTTAGATCATTTTGTTGAGAAAGACGATGATATAGAGAGCTACCTAAATAGGTACGAACTATTAGCTACCACGTATGGGTTAGAGAGAGAAAGGTGGAGCTTAAAGTTATCTCAGGGACTTCGTGGGGCAGCTTATGAAGTTTTTGCTAAAATGAGCAGAGGTGATCAGGAAAATTATGACATGCTAAAGCAGGCTCTTTTGTTAAGATATGAAAAGAATGCAGAATTCTATAGGAAAAAATTTAGGAATGCTAAACTACTGTCAGGTGAAACCTATCACCAGTTCTCTGCACGAATAGAGACATACTTGGAGAAATGGACTTCTCTGGGGAAAACCCAAGATCTTAAGGAAATGGTCCTTATAGAGCAACTAAGAGAGTCCATGGCTCCAGACCTGAGAAAGTTTCTCATGGAACAAGGTGCAGAGAGGCTGGGTGAGTTGCTAAATGTTGCTGAAAGGTATCAAGCAGCTCAAGCAGAGGTAACAGGTAATAAAAAGAAACAAGTGGATAACTTTAGGGCACCACAGAACTTTAATAAATTTGATCCTAGAGATCAAAATAAAGGTAAGCACCAGTTTGATAGGCCACGGTATGAAAATAAAAATAAATTCCCACAATTCGATGAAAGGAAATATGATGAAAGAAAATCTTTCAACCAAGGAAAAAGGTGGTGTAAAAATTGTAAGATGAACAATCATGACACTGACCATTGTAGAAGGAAACCTCCTCATTGTGCTGCTATGACATCGGGGAAAAAGGAAAAGAAGGTCAAACCTGAAGAACTACAGGAACCATACCATCCCCCAGTGTGTGAAGATGTCATCTGTAATGGTGTCACTATAAGATGTTTATATGATACCGGTTTAGATTACGATTCCGTTGTGAGTTCTCACCTGGTGCAGGCCGATCAATACACCACGGAAACAGTGGAGATTCAAACTGCAACCAAGGATGTAGCTACCATGACCCTTCCCGTCGCCCGAATAAAAGTGAAAACGCGATATGTGGAAGGAATCATAAAAGCAGCAGTGATAAATGAGCCAATCTACCCTCTAATATTGGGGTGTAGATATGTCTTCTTGGGGAATCCCAAGAGACCTGTGATATTGGCAACAGTGCAGACCAGATCACAGTCAAAAAAGGAGGAGGATAATCCCTTAAATACTCACCCAGATGAGATGAGGAAGGCACAGGCTGAGGACAAAACACTCAAGCCATGTTTCAAGAAGTTGCCCAAATCTCATACACCTCCAGGCAAGGGAGAGTTTTATATGAAGAACAAACTGATATATAGGAAGGCTGGATCTGAATCCAATGGTCACGGACAGCTGGTCCTTCCCACTTCATATAGGACTAAAGTGTTGGAACTAGGGCATGCGATTCCCTTCAGTGGTCATATGGGGATCAGCGCAACAGGACAGCGAATAGCTTGTCACTATTTCTGGCCAGGAATAACTGAAGATATCAAACGATATGTAAAATCCTGTCCAGAGTGCCAACGAGTAGCACCTAAACATTGGACTGCACCAGCAACTCTGGGGGAAATGCCCATAGTGGGAACACCCTTTGAGAGAGTTGCCGTGGATCTTGTGGACCTCTCACCCGAACCAAGAGAAGGAACAGCTACATTCTGACTCTGGTGGACACTTGTTCTATGTGGGGAGAGGCAGTAGCCCTGTCATCGATTGATTCAAAACATGTGGCAGAGGCATTGCTCACAATTTTCACAAGGTTAGGCTTTCCCAATCAAATCTTGACTGATAATGGCTCTCAGTTCAAGGGGAAACTAACTGAAGAAGTTTTCAGGATCTTCCAGGCCAAACACTTCCATTGTAGTGTGTATCATCCCCAAGGGAACGGCCAAGTGGAAAGATTTAACGGCACATTGATGTCGATCCTGAGAAAGTTGGCACACGAAAAACCAGATACATGGGACCAGTACCTGCACGCCGCCCTCTTTGCTTATCGGGAGGTACCCCATAGTTCAACCGGTATGGCCCCGGCAACATTATTGTTTGGAAGGCCAATAAAAGGTCCACTTGAAGCTTTGTTAAGAACGTGGACTGATGAAAAGGCAGAGGAAAACATTACATCTTCATACCAATATGTGAATGAGCTGACCACTCGGTTAAAAACTGGCTGGAAACTTGCCAATGAAAATTTGAAACAAGCCAGGAAGAAACATGCTGCCTATTATAACAGGAAGGCGAAAGACAGAAATTTGGCTGTGGGAGAGAAGGTACTGCTTCTTTTGCCCGGGAGTCAGAATAAGTTACAGATTGGATGGCAAGGTCCATATACAGTTCTAGAGAAGGTATCTAGAACAAATTATAAGATAGATAAGAAGGGGAAAGAAAAAATCTATCATGTGAATCTCCTGAAGAAATATTTGGAAAGAGAACATCAGGAAGAGACACACTTGTTGACCTTGTCCATCGCCATGGAGATGAAAAAGGAACCACTTTCATCATTTGAATATCCATTACACCCATGTGAGACAGCAGCACAGGTGAAAATCAGTACACATTTAACGAAAACTCAGAAAGAGAGAGTGCAACAGGTTCTAAATAATCATGCAGAGGTGTTAACAGACCGACCAGGGCATACAAACCTATTGGAATATGATATGAAACTAATAGACTCCACACCTGTATGTATGAAACCATATTCGATTCCGTTTGCTAAGGAAAAAGCTTTGAAGGAAGAGATAGACTATCTGTTGAAGGAAGGAATTATTTCGCACAGTGAGTCTTCGTATAGTTCCGGTGTTGTACTCTTAAGGAAGCCCTCTGGAGAACATAGACTCTGTATAGATTACAGGAGACTGAATGCTATTACAGAAGGACAAGTGGATCCATTGCCGGATACAAATCAGCTGTTTGCCAGACTAAATAAAGCTAAATATTTCTCAAAAGTGGATCTGAGTAAAGGATACTATCAGATTCCAGTAAAGCCTGAGGTTAGACCATACCTAGCTTTTAGTACCTCAGAAGGACACTATGAGTTTAATAGATTGCCATTTGGATTGAAGAATGCGCCTAGTGTCTTCTCTAGAATGATGAGAAAATTATTGGATCCTCTGAATAATCCCTGTATAACAAATTTTATGGATGATATCCTTATAGCAACAGAAACATTTGAGGAACACATTAACTCTCTGAACATGCTGTTTAATCGACTTAGGGAGGCAAATTTAACAGCCCGACCAACCAAATGTTGCGTTGGATGTAAAGAATTGGAATTTTTGGGACACACAGTTTATCAGGGAAACATGACCCCTGACCCAAAGAATTTAGAGAAACTACAGAAAGCCCCGAGACCACAAACCAAGAAGGACGTGAGATCCTTTGTCTCATTATGTGGTTTCTACCAGAAGTATATCAAAAACTTTAATTCCATATGTGCACCGTTAACTGAATTGACACGTAAAGGACATCCAGATCGCATTACATGGACACCACAATGTGAAATGACTTACCAAGAATTGAAGGAAAAGCTCACAAGTAAACCCATTTTGAAATTACCTGACTTAAGTCAAGAATTCATAGTAAGGACGGATGCAAGTAATATTGGGCTGGGGGCAACTCTACTACAGAGATCTGATGCATTGGATGGGGAATTAAGCCCAGTGGCATATGCTAGCAGAAAGTTGAATAAAGCTGAAATCAACTACTCAACTAGCGAAAAAGAATGTCTTGCAGTAATATGGGCAATAAAGAAATTCAATATTTATCTATATGGGAAGGCATTTAAGTTGCAAACAGACCACAAACCTTTATCGTTTCTAGCACAGGCTAGGCATGAGAACTCCAGGTTACTCCGATGGTCTTTACTTTTGGCTCCATATAATTTTAGCATTGAGTATATATCTGGAAAAACAAATTTGGGAGCGGATTTTTTAAGCCGCCATCCGTGTGATGAGAATCACCGTAAACCCCAGAACTAATAATAAATTTCTCTATGTGTATATAGAATAAAGGACTGACATATAATGTCTGTTTTAAGAGGGGAGATGTCGTGGAATATTCTAATCCACATATATAAATTATTAGGTACATATGAAGCCTAACAAATAAAATTAATAAAGGAAGAAGAATGGTAAAGAACAGTGCTGTCACATTGACAGTACTCGAAATCCCCCTTGTTTTCTGCTTAGTCGGCAAATTGTAACGCTTTCACGTTGATAATTAAGGCCTTCTGCAACATACACGCGTTTCCCAAACACACAATAAAATGTGCTGCCTTTCTAAGAAAAACCTTGAAATATGCAAGTTGACCTAAATTTTAAATTCCATTCATGTCTTTTTCTACGCTATGTTACCAAAAACGAACGAACAGATGGACAAAAGGATAAAGAGAGAGGGAGGGCTGAAAATCAGGAACGCATGCAACACGCGTCGCGCGATACACAAATGCTGCCATCACGCGTGTAAGACTACATGCACTAACTTTATTTCAATCGACAGTGATAAAATAAACAACTACACGACTATCCTAGAAATTGCATATTTTGAACGCAGCCACGTAGCTCTTTTAAATTTGGATATTTGGGTTCCTTAGGGTTTGCTGACAAAGAATATGTAAAACGTTACGCAAATAGTCTAGGAATTAACAAGTTATAACCAAAATAAAATATTGGGGATGCCTGACAGCATGAAATCATTTCTGCTCATAAAATTTTTTTATAACGTGTTTGAAAAAACTTACGTTACAGAAATTGCCTACCATGTAAACTCCAAATTGATTGGAGCGCAACAAATGAAAGACGAACCACGATTGGTCGGACTATAAATACTATCTTCCGTTGTTAGGGGAGACGTAGCAAGGTAACATTTTTTCAAACACTTGTCGAAACGTGGCTCGATTGGCCAGACTCGCTGATATACTCACTTAGGAGCGTTAGTTCGAGACCACTTGTTTAAATAAGCTTGATAAAGCAACAGTGCGTTGAAGCCAGCTCATATTTTGCTAAATAAAAGCCTGGAACATAAGCAGATGGGAATTTGTGCCAGTTTGTGCCAGAATTCATTGCTAATCAACGTATCTGTGTTTATTTCCATGAAATTGTGGTAAGCTTGAAACATTCAGTATCTTTTAATGAAAATTGAATGTGAATTGTTAATTTATGCCTGTATATATATGTGTAGTTCAGTGGCAAACGTGAGGTAAAGCCTATATTGCTCCAGCCTGAACAGAGGGTGTCGGAGGAAAGTCAAACTGCATGGAATGGCCAAACAGTACACAGACACCTAGATTATTGATTAGACAGAAATAATGCTGGAAGTGCAGAGGCGTAGTGACCATTAAGGAGGGTAATGCTGGTATAAAGTATTTCAGATGAAGCTGACAGTTGGCCTAACGCTCTGAACTCAATGTTTGTGTTGTATTGTGCTCAGTGTAGAACTAGAGTATCAATTAGTTATGAAGTAGAAGGTACATCCTTCTTGTTTTCAGGGACCGTGGTCTTGATGGTATTGAGCTGCACCTGGTCAGAGCTTTGCTGAATCCAGAGTCGGACAGCATACTCCTTGGTCCAT
Organism: Oreohelix idahoensis; assembly: GCA_024509875.1. Classification (NCBI taxonomy): domain Eukaryota; kingdom Metazoa; phylum Mollusca; class Gastropoda; order Stylommatophora; family Oreohelicidae; genus Oreohelix; species Oreohelix idahoensis. The sequence continues at coordinate 11,704 of JAMPIV010003908.1, read as the reverse complement.
TTAGCTATCAGTGAGGTGTCTCCAGAGCCCAGAGGAGAATTCGAGCAGAGGAGTCTTTTCCTGCCGCCATCACGCAAGATAAGCTGATTTGGCCAGCTGAGCTCAACATTATGTCCCCTCATCTTGAAAGGACTTTGTAAAAATAACATTAAGAGGGGAATTTAATTGTCTTAATATCAGGAACTGAGAACCTCTCCAATACTAGTCCCTAAAGACAAACTATTGAAGTCATGATGACAAATACCAACAGAGCTTGAACAAAACAAAACCAGTATTACCTCATTTTACTACTACACAACTGACACACATAGGATATTTGTAATAATATATGTCACTACAATATTCATATTAATACATTCTGTACATAACTTGTAATTAAAATTGATTGTGATTCCTGGTTCCTTTGTATTTGAATCAGGACACATATTCATTCATAACAAGCAATGAATACATATTGTTATTTGAAAAGTTATCAGTGACTCCTTAGCTATTCTCATAGAGTGTTATATGTATGTGAGTGTCACAGTGTTGTCAAGAGTAGTGGATTAAATTTAATTGTTTATCTGTCTGTTGTTGGGACTTACACTTCATCATACACATACCCTAGACACATAACGTAGTCATCACACTATTCCAGAATAATCCTGACTGAGATATATAGATATGTGGTAGCAAGTAAGGTTATCTATAATACACTACTCTTAATAGATATAGATACCTTCACAGCTGATCTCAGTCAGTACACTAAGTCCCCTATAAATATTTATAACATCCCACTTCACCACACTTGGTTCTGTCCAAAATTACGAATATCTCTCCTATCAAAATTACGCTGAGGTCTTTGAAATCCGCGTCGAAAATTAGGACCATATGGTGTTGCTGAAGCAACGGGTAAACCTTCTTCGCTTTTAGAATTGCTAACCGTTACATTAGGATGTGCCGTGACATATTGGTGACAGTATTGTTCCATATCTTTTAAATTTGGAGGCTTTCGTTCATGTAGAAAAAAAAGAAAAGATTTACTAACTGACGACATAACTTTGTCGCGAAGCAATAAGTCCATAAGGGCTTCATATATGTGTTCAGTTTTTGACAATTCCACCCAACGTAAAAAGGTCAGGCGAATATCTGATATGAAGTCTGAGAAATCTTTTCCCGTCTCCGGCAATAGAGACTTGAAGCGTAGGCGGTAACCCTCTTCATCCAGTTGGTTTTTTTAACAAGGCCGCTCTGACAACATCATAGTTATTTTTGTCAGTATCTTCCACCGGACATCATAGTCTTTTGAGCATCACCTGTAAGTAATCTACCAAGTTGATCACAATATTGCGACTTGTCTATCGTATAAGAGTCGCATGCCAGTTCAAATCTACTTAGATAGAATGCAATATCGTCGCGGGTAGGGTTGAAAGCAGGTAATTTAATATCATAAGATTTAGCATTTGCCTTATTAGAAGTAGTTTGATTGTTTGTTTCATTTTGAGTATTACCCATATTCACTACTTTTATTTTCTCCAGCTCCATAGCTGCCAATTTTTGCTCGTGGAGTCTTTGGTTTTCTTCAGCTTGGATCTGAAGTTTCTTTTCTTCCAATTGACTTTTCCCATCTTCAGCCTCTCTTTCTAATTTATGTTTTTCAGCCTCCATTTGCATTTGCAATTTTCTATATTCAGCCTCTCTTTCTAATTTTTTTATTTTCAACTTCTAATTTCTTTTGTTCCATCTCCATTTGGAATTTTCTCTCATCTGCTTGCATCTGCAATCTCCTATCTTCAGCTTCAATTTTCTGTCTTTTTTCATCAGCTTTCTGCGCCTTGGCGTATTCAGCAAGTGCACATTCTTCTAATTTTTCCTCAGTCTTGCCAAGGGCTTTCCCTTGTGCAATAAAATATTCCAGAGTAGACATTGTGCTGGATTATATGAGATAAGTACCTTGTGCAATAATTATTATTTTAGAAACTCACTTTATCCCAACTCAGTGGGTGACAAGTCTTTGCTCCAGAACTTGTATAATTACTTTACTTATCAATAATATAACTAATTACCTATATACTTATTGTGCATTACAATATTGACAGTGTATAACAACAATGAATAATATCAGCTAGAAAGACAAAGACAACATATCAAAGACAAACGACAACGTTCGCAGGAATCAACTAAGTAAAAAGCAGAAATAAACTGAAAAGTATTGCAAAACTTGCAACGACAGCTGCGAATAAAGCGATGAGACAATGACAACACAGTGTATAAACGAAAAGTTGTAAAGAAATAAACGATAGGAAGGAGAGGCAGACAAGCACAAACAAATTAAACAAGAACTAAAGAACATAAAGAAATATAACAAAAACAATAATGAGACATCTCGGCACAACTAAACAAATATATCACAAATAACCAAACACAGTGGACTATAATACGCAGCAAAAATGTTTGCTGGAGATTTCCACTGCGGGAAATTCGCAAAGAGTCCCTAAAGAACGCTTACAGTATGCCCTCGGTTAAGTGGGATGTATCCTACTGCAAGTCTTCACCCAACCTGCCCGCGACAATGAGAAATATATAACATAAAACACCACGACCTAAACATAGAACACAAAGATCTTATATGGTTCTGAGGAAGGTCTAATTACCAACACAGAGGCACAGATTACAATAACAAACGGCCACTGATCTTTAACTGTTGAAAAAAATATCCTGGCCTTCAGAACAGCAGCAATGATGTTCAACAACCACAGTCCTACGAACAGAGGATCCACCGCTGAGGGGTAAAGAAACTCTATGATGCACGGTACAGATGTTTTCACTGCTCAGCTTCTTGGCATGTTGAACTTGCTCGCCTAAAATTCGGACTGGTAACTCTGCAACTCGACTGTAAATTCTGTTGGATCTCTGCTATATAACACTCCAAGTAATAAGGCTGCACAGGAACTCCTTGTAGTAATACAATGTCATCAGTAATTCACCGCGCCATCCCTGGCTTCCGGGCAACGCCGGGTATTTTCAGCTAATAAAAGCCACTACAGTTGAACTTGAAAATTCGCTGTTAATAGCCCCATCAAGTTGGCCACCACTGTTGACGTCGGGGATATTGGCTACTACTGTAGAAGGTGTGCTGATGAAGGCAAATCAGCAGGTCGGGCTTACAGATGGCCGACATGGTGTGTGGGTGTACAGACAAGTCAATGAGCGAATGCGTGTAGTAAGACAGCTATGATCACACACACCCAAAAACACATGTAATATTCAGGAAATTGTTGGAAACGACTGTGGTACGATTGTTCATGATTTATTAACTCCACAGATACAAGGACATCATCAATACACTGTCAATGGGACATCGTTCACACACATCATGGAATAACAACAGTTCATTACATCCAATATCAACGACTTCTCTGAATGGACTGCAGGTATTGTAGTGCTAGCAGTACGTCAGTAATCCCTCTCTCCCTTCTCTGACGAAATAAGCCATGTAAGGCTCTGGCGAAATAAGCCGCATAAGTGCCGGGCTTCACAATGTATAATTTCTCTGTACCTCCTCTGACAAAACAAGTCAGGTAAATCTCTGGCAAAAATATGCCGCATGAGTGCCGGGTTTCCAAATATATAATATTCTCTGTATCTCCTCTGACAAAACAAGTCATGTAAATCTCTGGCAAAAATATGCCGCATGAGTGCCGGGCTTCAAAATATATAATATTCTCTGTATCTCCTCTGACAAAACAAGTCATGTAAATCTCTGGCAAAAATATGCCGCATGAGTGCCGGGCTTCAAAATATATAATATTTTCTGTATCTCCTCTGACAAAACAAGTCGTGTAAATCTCTGGCAAAAGTATTGAAAATGTACCTTTACCTTCACTGACAGCATCAGAAATAAGTCACATAAATATCAGCCATCAATCCTTGGCTTTCAGAAATATATCGGGGAATCTCCAACATTTCTATAACACAAAACTATCTCCCCGTACACACAATCAGAAAAACATGGCTGACCACCCCGGTCAAACACCCAGAGCGAACTGTCACGAGATATCGCATATCAGTTTACATCCCCTAGCTTAAAACTAAACTGACTTTAACAATGTGTTAGCTCAATTTAATTGTGAAAAGAAAGCAGATGGACGTATAGATTGTGATGTTAGTTTTAGGAAAGTATTTTGAAGATGTTAAGCTTGCTGGAATAGACCACCTTATTGGAAAGATGGAAAGAATGAAAGACATTATTTTACTGTACAAATTGAGTTATAACATAACTCTTTCCACAAGACCATCTGATTGCAAGGAAGGAAATCATGGACAAACTGTAACCAGAGAGTTACTATACTGTTCAAAAAAAGAAACGCATAGCTACTGAAGGCACACACATAGCCATAATTTTGACATTCAATAACTTTTTTAATTTAAGGAGTTAATTGTTCAAATTGCACAAAAGAATACCTTAGGGTTCAGCCAATTGATTGACAGTTGCTTTGCATCTGGGTCACGAGATTTTTTTGGCCCACGGGCTTTCCCGTTAGTATGGTGTGGGGCCTTCTCTTGCATCAATCAGCGACTGGCATCTCTTGGGCATGGATGCGATCAGACGTCTGATGTGGGCCTGTGGGATGGCTGCCCACTCTTCCTGGAGTGCCTGGAACAGATCATGACTATTTGCTGGAGCAACGTTTCGGCGACAAACACGTCTTTGCAGCTCATTCCACAGGTGCTCAATCGGACTCATGTCTGGAGACAGGGAAGGGTGAGAATGTTGTTGGCAGTCAGGAACTGCGTGGTCCACCGTGCACAATGGGGTCTGGCGATGTCCTGTTGAAACACAGACCTTTGGGCAGCCAAAAGTGGAAGGACATGGGGTCGAAGAATTTCATTGACGTATCGTCGCACATTCAAGCCTCCTTCAATGTGCACCAATTGACTCCTTCCGTTGTAACTGATCATTCCCCACACCATTGCACCTCCACCACCGTGCGGCGGAGCTTCATCAACGCAATTTTGGGCAAAACGTTCATTTCGCCTACTGTAGACCCTACGCCGTCTATCATGACGCTGCAACAAAAAGAAAGATTCGTCACTAAACCAGACACGTCTCCATTGATTGTCAGCTGCCCAGGGACGATGCTGGTTGGCCCAAAGAAGTCGATTTTGGCGATGGCGGCGCGTAAGGACAGGTCCTCGGTGAGGTCGTTGTGCCCAAAGTCCAGCGTCATGCAGTCTATTCCGGACAGTTTGATCAGACACCTGACGTCCTGCAGGCAATGACAGGGCAGTTGAGGAAGCTGTTGTAAACCTGTCTCTTAGGTGACGAAGATGAATAAAGCGATCCTCCACTGCTGTTGTCACTCTGGGTCGTCCACTGCGATGCCAGTCTTCAACTGAGCCAGTGGCTTGGAACCGGTGCCAAAGTCGACTGATGGTACTCTGATGCACGTTTAGATGCCTGGCAACCTGACTTTGACTTTCGCCTGCATGCAGTCGCCCAATAGCAATGTTCCTTAAATTTATCGATAGAGACGCCATAAATGTCTGCTTGAAAATGAACTGAATTGTGTGTGTGTAGCGTTATCCTTTTATAGGGTTTCAGTTGCGTAGTCAGTGAATAGTGTTCACCCCAAATTTTGTTGCAAACCAGGCGCAACTTACGTATACATGTACTTGCACAGATGTAGCCCACTATTTAAAATAATGAGGAATCCTCTTTTGCGCCAAACTGGATAGTCTGCTTTTGGCTGCTAAGTCCCGCATTCTCTTCAACAGCAGAAGCTGTGTAGGACAGCTGTCATCTTCTTGCTCGTACCAAGCCATCGCTGTTTCTAGTGCTATAAAGGCCTCTTCAGGACTTGGTCGACGTTTTGGGTTTTCTTCATAATCTACAAGTACATCATGTACTTCTGAGGAGTCTTCATCATCGGTCACTACATGTATTTGGTTTTCTTCTTGCACAAAAGACAAAATTTCTTCGTCATTCAAAAACTGAAAACCAGAATCATTATCATCTTCTAGCCACATGTGTGCATCATCTTTGTCACAGTCCGAAAATCCGGGCATTGCTTGAAACAGTTCCACAACTTCATTTATACAATCATCATTTGTGTCCACTGCAGTAGTTTCATTTCCTCCTTTTTTCCCAAGCAATCTATTCCAAGCCTTGTTGAGATTATCTTGTGACAGGGTGGTCCAAGCATCAGCTTACATATAGCAGCAGTCTTTGAGATTAAGCTTTTTTTGAAAACGCCACCACACTTTCTTCATCTTCAGCCAACAATAAACGACGCAGGACTTCCTTCTTGTACATCTTTTTAAGCTTTGCTATAACACCCTGATCCATTGGTTGAATCAGTGCTGTTACATTGGGAAGCAGAAAAATTACTTTAAAATTTGCATCAACTGCATTCAATGTATCCGTCTCTGGATGAGATGGTGCATTGTCCAGTAGAAGAATTACTTTTCCAGTTTTCTTTTCTTGTTCTTTCAACCTCTTCACATTTGGGATGAACTGATTTTTATACCAATCAAGAAATATTTCACTATTCATCCAAGCACTCTTCTGTGCTTTGTAGCACAATGGGAGACATGTCACATTCTTTAAACAACATGTTTTTTTGGCTTTGCCGATCATTAGCACCGGTAAACGATGACTTCCACTGGCATTCGCGGCTACCAAAATTGTTACTCTCTCTTTGCACTTTTTAAACCCAGGGGCAGCTGCTTCGCGCTGAGATGCAAGTGATTTTTGAGGCAATGATTTCCAGTATAAGCCAGTCTCATCGGCATTATACACATCATCGAGTAAATAACCTTCTTCTTCCAAAAAAGCCAAGAATGTTTCTTTAAACATTTCAGCGGCAGTTGCATCGCTAGATGAAGATTCCCCTTGAATCTCCAATTCTCGTATGCCATGACGAGATTTAAAGTTTCTTAACCATCCCTGGCTAGCCTTAAAGTCAGGAGGACCGTCAAGTTGACTGTTGAACTGAAGTGCCTTTTCACACAATAGAGAGCCAGAGATAGGTTCCCCTTTGCTTCTTCTTTGCACAAACCATATATACAAAGCCTCTTCCAATTTCAAATCTTTCGCATTTCTCATGGTTTTATGTTTCTTCGACCCATTTTCACTATCCAATTTCGATGCAAAACTCATAATTTTATCCTTGTTACTTTTGATGTCAGAGACGGTAGCTTTCTCAACATTGAAAATCCTCGCAAATGAAGACACAGTTTCACCTTTTCCTAGTCTCTTGATAATTTCTGTTTTCGTTTCAATTGACAAAACATTGCGGTTCCTTTTATATGCTTTAGGCCTACTGGAAGATGCCAGGTCGCACAGAGAAATACGTGTACACCAAAATTATTCTGCTGTAGTAGCAGACACAATTATTTTAAGTTGAACTGTCTGTTTAGCCAGTGTTCTGCCTAGAACTCACACGTACACTGGATTGGTAAACCAGATATTAACGGACTTTATGATCTAACTGACTTCATGTACGTAAGCGACCGTCCATTAGCCCATCTCATTGTCTACAAATTGTTCGCACACATTTGAAGCTTGCCGCATCAAAAGATTAAGAACTGTAGTCTAACGTGACTGGTGGAGACTGATTTTTTTTTTTTTTTCTGGAAAAAAGTGTTCGGATAATTGGATGTTCGGATAATTGGGGTTCGGATAAATGGAGTTCTACTGTATATATATATATATATATATATATATATATTATATATATATATATATATATATATATATATATATATATATATATATATATATATATAATATATATATATATATTATATATAATATATATATATATATATATATATATATATATATATATATATATATATATATATATATACACACAATCAATTTGATTTCATTTGAAAATTATCCAACAGAACAAAGAAACCTTGTACATAAATAAATTATAAATTGTACCAACAGCTTTTATTAAATTATTTAAGTTTGGTTCTTAATTCTTGTTGGTTAGTTAATTACCCCTAGTAGAGTCAGTGTCTAAGGTTATTCTGGAGAGGGGCACCATAGGAACCTAAGATAGTACATTACCATCTCATCTAGGAACCTATACAGCTTGACTATACCTTTGATGTTGATACACCATTACTCTTTTCAGAAAACATGGTATTTCTTTTAAGACCAGTCTCTTATCTGGCACTATCTTGGTATCATCAGATACATCTATTTGTCGCGGATATTATTATCATCATTATATCTTTCCTCTCGCTACAAGGAACAAGTACACTTGTATTCCTTAAATGCATCAATTAATAACTGTAGTATATATAAGCCGGTGATACCACCCTGGGAACTTAAGAAACCAGATACAGACTACCACCTGGCAGGCATAATTAATAAAACAACTGATATGGCTACTATCAGAAAAAAAAAGCCAGGAAGTATATTCAACTAATATCAAAAGACAGTATTGCAGTGTACACAGATGGGTCTAAGGGAGAGAATAACGAGTTGGGGATAGGAGGGTATGTTGCCATGCGGCAAATGGTGAAAGGATATAGTATAACAGATAATACATCTATTTTCACAGCAGAGATGATTGAAATTATGAAAGCAATGGAAATCTTCTCTAACAACTCTCCTCATAAATTGACAATTTTGACAGACTCACTTTCGGCTGTTCAGGCTATAAGAAACTTACGAGAATGCAGTAGACCTGATACAGTAGAAGAGATATTACTAGCTCACTTACTTACTTAGTCGTTCCCCTTCTACCGTGAGGTGTAGAGGTTTGGAAGAGAGAGAGCGCCAGACTATCCTATCGGCTGTCTTCCTCCTGGCCTGGTTCCATTCTAGTCCTGGGTCCTTCAAAGATTGTCTAATGTTGTCCTCCCAGCGGACTCTGGGTCGTCCTGGGGGTCTGAATCCTTGGCTCTTTGTTTCCCATGCTTGTCGTGGTAGCCGATCTTCTCCCATTCTGCAGACATGGCCAAACCATCTTAGTTGGGACTGTTCTAGTTGGGTCTGCAGAAGGTGGGATTTTAGGCCTTGGCGTATCGTCTGGTTGCGGACCATGTCTCTTCTTGTTACTTCAACCACCTTCCTCAGATACCTCATTTCTGAGGTTTGGATCTGGCTTTTGTGGGTTGTAGTCATTGCCCATGACTCGCATCCATATGTCAAGACTGGGACATAGGTGGAGCGGTATACAGCCATCTTCGTTTTCTTACCAACCTCTCTCTTGCGGAGGAATCCTTGATTTATGGCCTGAAAAAGTCTCCCAGCTGCTGCTTTTCGAGTGGCCAACTCTTCTTTGATGCCTCCCTTTCGGTCTATAATAGCTCCGGGGTATTTAAAGTGGTCGACCTGCTCCAGGACCTGTTCTCCCAGCTTAATCTGATGTCTTCTTTCTTCTCATGATATCACCATGGATTTTGTTTTAGAGCTGCTTATGACCACCCCTCTCCTCTCCAGCTCTTTCTTCCAGACCTGCACGTTGGATTGGAGATGTGCCTCTGTTTTAGCAATCAGGGCAACATCATCAGCAAATGCCAACTCTGAAATACAGACCTGTCTCATCTTCTAGTACCCCACTGAATACTTTCTTGTTCTCTCCTTACATGCCTTGATGACATCGTCTGTGAGGAGTATGAAAAGATAAGGTGACAGGATATCACCTTGTCTTACACCAGTGGTGGTCCTGAACTCTTCTGACTTATAGTTTGCTGTCCTCACATAATTTCTGCAAGACTTGTAGACGCTCTGTACAGCATGAATCTTAGGTGCTGGAATGTTCTTCCTTGCCAAACAGTCCCAAAGTTTGCTCCAGGGGACCCTGTCAAATGCCTTTTCCAGATCTATGAAACAAAGATGGATCTCACTCTTATACTCAAGGGCCTTTTCACTCAGCTGTCTGAGTGTGAAGATTAGGTCTTGAGTACTTCGGTTTGCTCGGAATCCGCACTGGACCTCATCCAATTGTGGCTCAGCTAGGCGACACTGGGACACTGGGAAGGGATATGCCTCTATGGTTTCCACATTGTCGATTGTCACCCTTTTTGAAAATTGGTGTTATGATGGCAATCTCCCAGTCCTTTGGTATGGTCTTGTTGCACCACGCTGCCCGTAGGACACTTAAGAGTAATAGGTCGCCTGATGCTCCCGTGTACTTAATCATTTCTGGTGTTATACCATCATGCCCTGCTGTTTTGCCCATCTTGATTTTCTCCAGTGCTGCCTTCAGTTCTTCCATCTTTATGTCATCTTCATCACCATTGGTTTCCTCTTCTGTGCTAGTGGTTATCATTTCTCATGCTTGACCTTGCTCACCATCAAGGAGTTCTGAGAAATATTCTTTCCATCTTTCCATTACTTCCTTCAGGGCAGTAAGCAATTTGCCTTGCTTGTCCTTTATTGGTGTGAGAGGGCATTGTGTTTCCTTCCTCATGTTCTTTAGGGTCTTATAGAACAATTTCTGGTTTTCTTGCGCATCTTTTTCTAGCTTTTCACCAAATTCTTCCCAGGACTTCAGTTTTGCTGCTAGCACCTTGTTCTTTGCTTCTGTTCTGAGTATCACATATTCTCTATATTTCTCTATTTGTCCTGCTGTGTTTTTAGTTCCTAAGTATTGTTTCCATGCCCTTTTCTTCTCTCTTATTTTCTCTTTGACTTCCTCTGTCCACCAAGGTGTCCTCTTTCTCTTGTTCCCATGTCGGGCTTCACCACATGCTTCTGCAGCAGCTGTCTTTATGATGTCCTTGAATTTAAGCCACAGGATGTCCAAGTCATCAGGTTGTTCTTCTGTGTTTCTCACCGCTGTAGCAATAAGACCCTGATATCTGGTCTTAATTTCTGGCTCTCTCAGCGTGTAGGTCTTAATGCTCATTTCTTCCGTTCGTTTACTTGGTTTCTTGCGTGATGCTGGGCAGTTCCTAGGCTGAGCAACTCTTTCAGTTGTTCTTTTGATATTACTAGCAAATACGAGTACTTTCCTATGCTCCAAATGATGTTCTGTTCTAATAGCTTGGATACCTTTACATGTTGGCATAGAAGGAAATGAAAAGGCGGTTAAAGAAGCTAAGAAAAGTAGAAATAAAAGAAACCAAATAAATGTGGGGATGAGTAAAACAGAGACCAAAAGCTTAATTAAAAGAATAATAACTGAGGAATGGACAGTAGACTGGGATGGAAGTCTAAAAGACAGACATGCGTATACATTATTCAAGACTCCAACGAGAATGTATCAGGTATCTAGAGAACTAAAAAGTCCTAGCAATAAGAAATTTCTTAGACTGCAACTAGGAATGGGCTATTTTAGAATAGAAGAACCTTACTGTGCAGAGTGTCTAGAAAAAAATAATGTAGAGCATTTCTTATTAAAATGTAGGAGGTATGAACAACAGAGAAAAGCAATATTAAATTATTTACAGCTATGCAATTCATCCATAACTGTGGGATAGGTGTTGAGAATAGACAGACCTAGAGAATTGCACAATGTAGTAAAACAGTATAAAACAAGAACTAAAATTAATATATACAGTATATGGATCAATGATGGTGTCAGGATAAGGTGTAGTCTGATGCGGTGCTTGTTTGTTTGTTTCTTGGACATGGTAGATCACACACGCATACATAATTTTGGTTTTGATTTACTCTATTTGGACTGAGTGGGGGGGGGGGGGGGGGAAGTAGTTACTATATTATCTTGAATTTATTACACTATGTATCCTAAAT